>OY019134.1:46481828-47081828 GCA_955652365.1 Eristalinus aeneus | reverse complement strand
ATTCCCAATTTCGGGTACCCGATTTCCAATTTCGGGTACACGATTTCCAATTTCGGGTACCCGATTTCCAATTTCGGGTACCCGGTACCCGATTCCCAATTTCGGGTACCCGATTTCCAATTTCGGGTACCCGATATCCGATTATAAATTTCGGGTACCCGATTCCAATTTCGGGTACCCGATTTTCAATTTCGTGTCCCGATTTCTAATTTCGGGTACCTGATTTTCAATTTCGGGTACCTGATTTTCAATTTCGGGTACCCAATTTCAATTTCGGGTACCTGTTTCCAATTTCGGGTACCCGATTCCCAATTACGGGTACCCGATACCCGATTCCCAATTTCGGGTACCCGATTTCCAATTTCGGGTACCCGATTTCCAGTTTCGGGTACCCGATTTCCAATTTCGGGTACCCGATACCCGATTCCCAATTTGGGGTACCCGATTTCCGATTTCGGGTACCCGATATCCGATTATAAATTTCGGGTACCCGATTCCAATTTCGGGTACCCGATTTTCAATTTCGTGTCCCGATTTCTAATTTCGGGTACCTGATTTTCAATTTCGGGTACCTGATTTTCAATTTCGGGTACCCAATTTCAATTTCGGGTACCCGTTTCCAATTTCGGGTACCCGATACCCGATTCCCAATTTCGGGTACCCGATTTCCAATTTCGGGTACCCGTTTCCAATTTCGGGTACCCGATACCCGATTCCTAATTTCTTGTACCCGATTTCCAATTTTGGGTACCCGATTTCGAATTTCGGGTACCCGATTCCCAATTTCAGGTACCCGATACCCGATTCCCAATTTCGGGTACCCGATTTCCAATTTCGGGTACCCGAATTCCAATCTCGGGTACCCGTTTCCAATTTCGGGTACCCGATACCCGATTCCTAATTTCGGGTACCCGATTTCCAATTTCGTGTACCCGATTTCCAATTTCGGGTACCCGATTTCCAATTTCAGGTACCCGATTTCCAATTTCGGGTACTCGATACCCGATTCCTAATTTCGGGTACCCGATACCCGATTCCTAATTTCGGGTACCCGATTTCCAATTTCAGGTACCCGATACCCGATTCCCAATTTAGGGTACCCGATTTCCAATTTCGGGTACCCGATTTCCAATTTCGGGTACCCGATTTCCAATTTCAGGTACCCGATACCCGATTCTTAATTTCGGGTACCCGATTTCCAATTTCGGGTACCCGATTTCCAATTTCGGGTACCCGATTTCCAATTTCAGGTACCCGATATCCGATTCCCAATTTCGGGTACCCGATTTCCAATTTCGACTACCCGTTTTCCGATTTCGGGTACCCAAATACCCGATTTTCAATTTCGGGTACCCGATTTTCAATTTCGGGTTCCCGATTTCAATATCGGGTACCCGTTTCCAATTTCGGGTACCAGATACCCGATTCCCAATTTCTTGTACCCGATTTCCAATTTCGGGTATTAGGGTACCCATTTCGGGTAACCGATTTCCAATTTCGGGTACCCAAATACCCGATTTTCAATTTCGGGTACCCGATTTCTAATTTCGGGTACCCGATTTGAAATTTCGGGTACCTGTTTCCAATTTCGGGTACCCGATTCCCAATTTCGGCTACCCGATTTCAATTTCGGGTAATCGTTTCCAATTTCGGGTACCTGATACCCGATTCTTAATTTCGGGTACCCGATTCCAATTTCGGGTACCCAATTTCCGATTTCGGGTACCCAAATACCCGATTTTCAATTTCGGGTACCTGATTTCTAATTTCGGGTACCCGATATCCGATTCCCCATTTCGGGTACCCGATTCCAATTTCGGGTACCCGATTTCCGATTTCGGGTACCCAAATACCCGATTTTCAATTTCGGGTACCCGATTTCTAATTTCGGTTACCCGATTTGAAATTTCGGGTACCTGATACCCGATTCCTAATTTCGGGTACCCGATTCCAATTTCGGGTACCCGATACCCGATTCCCAATTTCGGGTACCCGATTGCCAATTTCTTCTACCCGTTTCCAATTTCGGGTACCCGATTTCCGATTTCGGGTACCCAAATACCCGATTTTCAATTTCGGGTACCCGATTTTCAATTTCGGGTACCCGATTTTCAATTTCGGGTACCCGATTCCTAATTTCGGGTACCCGATTACAATTTTGGATACCCGTTTCCAATTTCGGGTACCCGATTCCAATTTCGGGTACCCGATTTCAATTTCGGGTACCCGTTTCCAATTTCGGGTACCCGATGCCCGATTCCCAATTTCTTGTACCCGATTTCCAATTTCGAAATTGAAATCGGGTACCCGAAATTAGGAATCGGGTACCCGAAATTGAAAATCGGGTATTTGGGTACCCGAAATTGGAAATCGGGTACCCGAAATTGGGAATCGGGTATCGGGTACCCGAAATTGGTAATCGGGTATCGGGTACCCGAAATTGGGAATCGGGTACCCAAAATCAGAAATCGGGTACCCAAAATCAGAAATCGGGTACCCGAAATTAGAAATCGGGTACCCGAAATTAGAAATCGGGTACCCGAAATTGGGAATCGGGTACCCGATTTCTAATTTCGGGTACCCGATTTCCAATTTCAGGTACCCGATACCCGATTCTTAATTTCGGGTACCCGATTTCCAATTTCGGGTACCCGATTTCCAATTTCGGGTACCCGATTTCCAATTTCAGGTACCCGATATCCGATTCCCAATTTCGGGTACCCGATTTCCAATTTCGGCTACCCGATTTCCGATTTCGGGTACCCAAATACCCGATTTTCAATTTCGGGTACCCGATTTTCAATTTCGGGTTCCCGATTTCAATATCGGGTACCCGTTTCCAATTTCGGGTACCAGATACCCGATTCCCAATTTCTTGTACCCGATTTCCAATTTCGGGTATTAGGGTACCCATTTCGGGTAACCGATTTCCAATTTCGGGTACCCAAATATCCGATTTTCAATTTCGGGTACCCGATTTCTAATTTCGGGTACCCGATTTGAAATTTCGGGTACCTGTTTCCAATTTCGGGTACCCGATTCCCAATTTCGGCTACCCGATTTCAATTTCGGGTAATCGTTTCCAATTTCGGGTACCTGATACCCGATTCTTAATTTCGGGTACCCGATTCCAATTTCGGGTACCCGATTTCCGATTTCGGGTACCCAAATACCCGATTTTCAATTTCGGGTACCCGATTTCTAATTTCGGTTACCCGATTTGAAATTTCGGGTACCTGATACCCGATTCCTAATTTCGGGTACCCGATTCCAATTTCGGGTACCCGATACCCGATTCCCAATTTCGGGTACCCGATTGCCAATTTCTTCTACCCGTTTCCAATTTCGGGTACCCGATTTTCAATTTCGGGTACCCGATTCCTAATTTCGGGTACCCGATTACAATTTTGGATACCCGTTTCCAATTTCGGGTACCCGATTCCAATTTCGGGTACCCGATCTCAATTTCGGGTACCCGTTTCCAATTTCGGGTACCCGATGCCCGATTCCCAATTTCTTGTACCCGATTTCCAATTTCGAAATTGAAATCGGGTACCCGAAATTAGGAATCGGGTACCCGAAATTGAAAATCGGGTATTTGGGTACCCGAAATTGGAAATCGGGTACCCGAAATTGGGAATCGGGTATCGGGTACCCGAATTTGGTAATCGGGTATCGGGTACCCGAAATTGGGAATCGGGTACCCAAAATCAGAAATCGGGTACCCAAAATCAGAAATCGGGTACCCGAAATTAGAAATCGGGTACCCGAAATTAGAAATCGGGTACCCGAAATTGGGAATCGGGTACCCGATTTCTAATTTCGGGTACCCGATTTTTTTTTTTTTTTTTTTTTTTTTTTCAATTTTATTATTCATAATACAATAGTTTACAATGATTATATGTTTCTGCGAAGCCGAAAGGCTTTTCTGCAGAAGGTTATGTTTCAATTGTTGACAGTTTTGTTAGCTTAGATTAAGATAAATTATAAATTTATATTTTAACAGATGAAAGACAAATTAATACTTCTTATGAAAAGTTAATTAATTGTGTTTAAAATATATCAGTTCAATTCAAAAATTTAAGATTACAGTAACAATTAAACATTTTCACATTCAAGTTATACTTCAGTTCTTGCATTCAGAAAATAATTTTTTATACAATTCTTTCTAGTTTTGAGATTTTGTATATTTCTTATTTCATGAGGAAGCGCGTTAAGTATCTCAGGCACACTGCATTTTAATTGTCTTCTGCCGTAATTATTGTGAAAACGAGGTTCATTAAGCATATTTTGGGCACGTCTTCTTGTATGAATTCCATGGTCAATTGGGCTTATAAATCGTCTATCATCGTAGTACTCCAATATAAGAGTCATCTTAAAGATGTCTTTAATTTGAAGGGCTCTGAAGTTGTCATGTTCACTGTTTGCTCGAGTAGATGTATTTATCCGTTTGAGTGCTGCATTTTGTAATTTTTGAAGTTTTTTTAAATGCGTTGCCGAAGCGTTGCCCCATGCGAGTATTCCATACCTCAGTTTGGATTCCACTAATGCATAGTACACTTGTTCTAATACATCGCTTGTGGCATGGTACTTTAAGTGGGTCAGCGCGTAAAGTGTCTTTCTCAAGGTAATGCGTAACTCCTCAGTATGCAGATGCCATATAAAATTGCTGTCTATTATGACTCCTAGGTACCTGTAGCTTTCCACTATCGCTATAGGGCAGCTAGCTGAAGAACTGCAGGAATTATTCCTGAAGTAGATTTGTTGCTGGGTTACTGCAAACTGCGGGTTTCTAATATGCATCATTTTGGTCTTTGATGCATTAATAGTTAGGCCCTGATCATGACACCATTTAGCTGCATTGTCAAATTCTTCTTGCATTATTGTTGTTGCTGCCTCCAGGGATCTATGGCACACTACAATTGCTGTATCGTCCGCATATGCAAAAGGTTTGGCTCTCTTAAAGGTGCGAAGAAGCTCATTGGCATATAGGATGAAAAGAATTGGCCCCAATTTCGATCCTTGTGGAACTCCGTAGGGTGCGTCTTCTTTATCACTATAGGTTTCACTGATCTTTATACAGTAAAACCGATTGTGCAGGTAGTCCTTTAGCCAGTCTGCCATCATTCCTCGTATTCCAATACGTTCAAGAGCTTCAATTAGCTTAGTATGATTAAGCGTATCAAAAGCTTTACTGAAGTCCATAAAAACTATCAGTACGTGATAGCTCTTGTCCAGGTTTTCGTTAACATAGTTAGCAAATTCGGCAAGTAGTTTACCTGTGCTCTTCGCTTTTTGAAAGCCATACTGACTTTCGTGTATGAGGGAATGTTTTTCCATAAAGTTTTGCAATCTTTTAACTACAACTTCTTCCAGACACTTTTCTACAACAGGTAGTATTGAAATCGGTCTGTAATTATTCAGTTGGCTCTTGTGTCCTCCTTTATATATTGGTCTGACAACGGCTGTTTTTAAAGTTTCTGGTACTTTTGCTTGTGTTATACTTAAATTAACTAGTTTGCACAAGATTGGAGCAAAGGTTGTAACATGTTTTTTTATGTCAATTGCCCTAATTCCATCGATACCAGGTGACTTGGTTTCGCCAAGCAGATTAATTGCATTTATTATTTCCGATATATCGCTTTCTTGGAAAAAAATGGAATTATCTATTTTTCTGTTTGGTAATCGCGTCGCAATGATGTGTGATGTTTACAATTTGCTCTTTGAAATTTTTTGCAAATTCATTGGTAAGATTGCTCAAACACATTTGACCATTGAAGTTCTTAATGATTGTATCATCTAAACTAGGCTTTTTTCTCCCCAGAATTTCATTAACTAAACTCCATGTCTTGCGTGGGTCTAGTCTAGCTTCGTTGAACTTGTTTTTGTAATAAGCAGATTTTTGTACCATAATCTCTTTATTAAGTTTGTTACGAAACGTCTTGTAGTCCAACTCATAACGCCTATTCAATCTGTTGTTCTTCCATTTTTTATACAGTTCATCTCTTTTTTTGCATTTGACTTTTAACTCTGTAGTCATCCAAGGGTTGTTTTTTCTTTTGTTAATTACTGTTTTAACACATGTTGACTCATCGTAGATGTTTTTCATTTTTTTTACGAGTTTTCCATATAGAGAATCAGCATCATTTTCGGCAATTACATCATTCCAGTCTGCTCCGGAAATTAGCTCATCTACTTTGGCATTACAAATATGCTCCTTACCATTTCGTTGTTCTTTTTCTTTTGATTCATGTGAACTTGTAAAATAAAGGGTCGGGTAATGGTCCGTAATGCAGCTTTCAATCACCGCAGAGTTTATTTTTGGGTTCGCCGTATTGGATAAGATATGATCAATGATCGTTCTTGTTCCAGTTTTTGGATCTATTCTTGTAAACTCTGTTATGACATTTATCAAACCTAATGAGGCCAGCAATTCCAAGTATTCTTTTACACCATATAGGTCTGGGTCTTTCACATTTATGTTTACGTCGCCCATTATTATGATTTCGTTCTTTTTTCCCATAGGTGCAATTTTGTTTTTAAATTCTTCAATAAATGCTTTTTTACTAAAACCTGGTGGTCTGTATAATCCGAAGACATATTTGTATGCATTTTTCTCCTCGATGCGAATTAGAATGTTTTCGTAAGATGAGCTTTCAGACGTAAGACGTTCATACTTAACATCATTTCGAATTAACATTAAAATTCCACCACCTCTGCGTTTATCTCTATTCAGGAACTCACATTGAAATCCATTCAGTCTATAGAATCCCTCTTCTTCTTTGTCTATGTTCGTCTCGACTAAAACAATAACATTTAATACATGCACCATATGACTTATGTTCAAACAGAAATCATTCCAATTTTTGCGCAATGATCTTATGTTGAAACTAAAGTAACAACAAATATTTTTTTCTAATTCGTTTACATTGACGCTGGTAAAACCATTTATTACCCTACAATTCAAATCCACATATAATTCATCATTTCTATTTGTTTTCTCCATTCTCATGTTTAAATACAGTTGTGTTTCTTTTTGTTTATAAACACAGTGATTTCATTATTGTGTGCGTGTTATTTTCATCACATCGCTTACGGTACTTATTAGAATTGGCTGAGCACTCTCGTTTTGCCTAGCGAAAATTCTTCCCGCATTCTCCCAGACAAATCTCCAGTTTTCTTGTTTTGCTCTCTCTTTTGCCATCCACATCAATTTTTTGTTGTGTCTCGTCAGCTGATTATTGACGTAAACCGTAGCATCAGGCAGAGTTGCAATCGCTCTTGGGCAATTCGTGGTGTTCTTTATTATCGCTTTTGATTTAATGGATCTAGTTGAAAGAGTCTGTTTAACAAATTTTGATTTGTTTATGCTTGATGCAAAAGTTGCTATTATGCACGATTTGTCTTTATTCTTTGTATTTGTTCGATAAATATCGGTGATATCAGTGTCTTTTATTTCGTGATTAATTGAATTTCCTATACATTTTATAATGTCCAATAAATCTTCTTGTGGAGTTGGGGGAATGTTTTTAATTTCAATATTGTTTTTTATCAAGTGCTGCTCCAGTGTGTTGATCTGTGCTTGCATGTTTTCTATTATTGTGTCCTTTTGCTTATTGCATTCTTTGAGATCATTTAGCTCCTTGTTTATGTTTTCGATGAGGTCATTGTTCTTTTTCATGTGTGTGTTGAGTTCATCGTACTTGGCCGCTAGAAATTCACAGCTTGCAGCAATTTCTCTAATTTCTCCTCTCATCAAGCGGATTTCGGCTAGTAATGATGGGCTGTTCTCGGCTGAGATGTTATCAGCTGTTTTGAAATTTCGGGTACCCGATTTCCAATTTCGGGTACCCGATTTCTAATTTCGGGTACCCGATTTCCAATTTCGGGTACCCGATATCCGATTCCCAATTTCGGGTACCCGATTTCTAATTTCGGGTACCCGATTTCCAATTTCGGGTACCCGATACCCGATTCCCAATTTCGGGTACCCGATTCCAATTTCGGGTACCCGATACCAATTTCGGGTACCCGATTCCAATTTCGGGTACCCGATTTCCAATTTCGGGTACCCGATACCCGATTCCCAATTTCGGGTACCCGATTTCCAATTTCGGGTACCCGATACCCGATTCCCAATTTCGGGTACCCGATTTCTAATTTCGGGTACCCGATTTCCAATTTCGGGTACCCGATACCCGATTCCCAATTTCGGGTACCCGGTTTCCAATTTCGGGTTTCCGATATCCGATTCCCAATTTCGGGTAACGTATTCCAATTTCGGGTACCCGATTTCCGATTTCGGGTACCCAAATACCCGATTTTCAATTTCGGGTACCCGATTTTCAATTTCGGGTACCCGATTTTCAATTTCGGGTACCCGATTCCTAATTTCGGGTACCCGATTACAATTTTGGATACCCGTTTCCAATTTCGGGTACCCGATTCCAATTTCGGGTACCCGATCTCAATTTCGGGTACCCGTTTCCAATTTCGGGTACCCGATGCCCGATTCCCAATTTCTTGTACCCGATTTCCAATTTCGAAATTGAAATCGGGTACCCGAAATTAGGAATCGGGTACCCGAAATTGAAAATCGGGTATTTGGGTACCCGAAATTGGAAATCGGGTACCCGAAATTGGGAATCGGGTATCGGGTACCCGAAATTGGTAATCGGGTATCGGGTACCCGAAATTGGGAATCGGGTACCCAAAATCAGAAATCGGGTACCCAAAATCAGAAATCGGGTACCCGAAATTAGAAATCGGGTACCCGAAATTAGAAATCGGGTACCCGAAATTGGGAATCGGGTACCCGATTTCTAATTTCGGGTACCCGATTTGAAATTTCGGGTACCCGATTTCCAATTTCGGGTACCCGATTTCTAATTTCGGGTACCCGATTTCCAATTTCGGGTACCCGATATCCGATTCCCAATTTCGGGTACCCGATTTCTAATTTCGGGTACCCGATTTCCAATTTCGGGTACCCGATACCCGATTCCCAATTTCGGGTACCCGATTCCACTTTCGGGTACCCGATACCAATTTCGGGTACCCGATTCCAATTTCGGGTACCCGATTTCCAATTTCGGGTACCCGATACCCGATTCCCAATTTCGGGTACCCGATTTCCAATTTCGGGTACCCGATTTCCAATTTCGGGTACCCGATTTCCAATTTCGGGTACCCGATACCCGATTCCCAATTTCGGGTACCCGATTTCTAATTTCGGGTACCCGATTTCCAATTTCGGGTACCCGATACCCGATTCCCAATTTCGGGTACCCGGTTTCCAATTTCGGGTTTCCGATATCCGATTCCCAATTTCGGGTAACGGATTCCAATTTCGGGTACCCGATTTCCGATTTCGGGTACCTGATACCCGATTCCCAATTTCGGGTACCCGATTTCCAATTTCGGGTACCCGATTTCTAATTTCGGGTACCCGATTTCCAATTTCGGGTACCCGATACCCGATTCCCAATTTCGGGTACCCGATTCCAATTTCGGGTACCCGATTCCAATTTCGGGTACCCGATTCCAATTTCGGGACCCGATTTCTAATTTCGGGTACCCGATTTCCAATTTCGGGTACCCGATACCCGATTTCTAATTTCGGGTACCCGATTCCAATTTCAGGTACCCGATTCCAATTTCGGGTACCCGATACCAATTTCGGGTACCCGATTCCAATTTCGGGTACCCGATTTCCAATTTCGGGTACCCGATACCCGATTCCCAATTTCGGGTACCCGATTTTTAATTTCGGGTACCCGATTCCCAATTTCGGGTACCCGGTTTCCAATTTCGGGTTTCCGATATCCGATTCCCAATTTCGGGTAACGGATTCCAATTTCGGGTACCCGATTCCCAATTACGGGTACCCGATACCCGATTCCCAATTTCGGGTACCCGATTTCCAATTTCGGGTACACGATTTCCAATTTCGGGTACCCGATTTCCAATTTCGGGTACCCGATACCCGATTCCCAATTTCGGGTACCCGATTTCCAATTTCGGGTACCCGATATCCGATTATAAATTTCGGGTACCCGATTCCAATTTCGGGTACCCGATTTTCAATTTCGTGTCCCGATTTCTAATTTCGGGTACCTGATTTTCAATTTCGGGTACCTGATTTTCAATTTCGGGTACACAATTTCAATTTCGGGTACCCGTTTCCAATTTCGGGTACCCGTTTCCAATTTCGGGTACCCGATACCCGATTCCTAATTTCTTTTACCCGATTTCCAATTTTGGGTACCCGATTTCGAATTTCGGGTACCCGATTTCCAATTTCAGGTACCCGATACCCGATTCCCAATTTCGGGTACCCGATTTCCAATTTCGGGTACCCGATTTCCAATCTCGGGTACCCGTTTCCAATTTCGGGTACCCGATACCCGATTCCTAATTTCGGGTACCCGATTTCCAATTTCGGGTACCCGATTTCCAATTTCGGGTACCCGATTTCCAATTTCAGGTACCCGATTTCCAATTTCGGGTACTCGATACCCGATTCCTAATTTCGGGTACCCGATACCCGATTCCTAATTTCGGGTACCCGATTTCCAATTTCAGGTACCCGATACCCGATTCCCAATTTTGGGTACCCGATTTCCAATTTCGGGTACCCGATTTCCAATTTCGGGTACCCGATTTCCAATTTCAGGTACCCGATACCCGATTCTTAATTTCGGGTACCCGATTTCCAATTTCGGGTACCCGATTTCCAATTTCGGGTACCCGATTTCCAATTTCAGGTACCCGATATCCGATTTCCAATTTCGGGTACCCGATTTCCAATTTCGGCTACCCGATTTCCGATTTCGGGTACCCAAATACCCGATTTTCAATTTCGGGTACCCGATTTTCAATTTCGGGTTCCCGATTTCAATATCGGGTACCCGTTTCCAATTTCGGGTACCAGATACCCGATTCCCAATTTCTTGTACCCGATTTCCAATTTCGGGTACCCAAATACCCGATTTTCAATTTCGGGTACCCGATTTTCAATTTCGGGTTCCCGATTTCAATATCGGGTACCCGTTTCCAATTTCGGGTACCAGATACCCGATTCCCAATTTCTTGTACCCGATTTCCAATTTCGGGTATTAGGGTACCCATTTCGGGTAACCGATTTCCAATTTCGGGTACCCAAATACCCGATTTTCAATTTCGGGTACCCGATTTCTAATTTCGGGTACCCGATTTGAAATTTCGGGTACCTGTTTCCAATTTCGGGTACCCGATTCCCAATTTCGGCTACCCGATTCCAATTTCGGGTACCCGATTTCCAATTTCGGGTACCCGATACCCGATTTCCAATTTCGGGTACCCGATTTCCAATTTCGGGTACCCGATACCCGATTCCCAATTTCGGGTACCCGATTTCTAATTTCGGGTACCCGATTTCCAATTTCGGGTACCCGATACCCGATTCCCAATTTCGGGTACCCGGTTTCCAATTTCGGGTTTCCGATATCCGATTCCCAATTTCGGGTAACGGATTCCAATTTCGGGTACCCGATTTCCGATTTCGGGTACCTGATACCCGATTCCCAATTTCGGGTACCCGATTTCCAATTTCGGGTACCCGATTTCTAATTTCGGGTACCCGATTTCCAATTTCGGGTACCCGATACCCGATTCCCAATTTCGGGTACCCGATTCCAATTTCGGGTACCCGATTCCAATTTCGGGTACCCGATTCCAATTTCGGGACCCGATTTCTAATTTCGGGTACCCGATTTCCAATTTCGGGTACCCGATACCCGATTTCTAATTTCGGGTACCCGATTCCAATTTCAGGTACCCGATTCCAATTTCGGGTACCCGATACCAATTTCGGGTACCCGATTCCAATTTCGGGTACCCGATTTCCAATTTCGGGTACCCGATACCCGATTCCCAATTTCGGGTACCCGATTTTTAATTTCGGGTACCCGATTCCCAATTTCGGGTACCCGGTTTCCAATTTCGGGTTTCCGATATCCGATTCCCAATTTCGGGTAACGGATTCCAATTTCGGGTACCCGATTCCCAATTACGGGTACCCGATACCCGATTCCCAATTTCGGGTACCCGATTTCCAATTTCGGGTACACGATTTCCAATTTCGGGTACCCGATTTCCAATTTCGGGTACCCGATACCCGATTCCCAATTTCGGGTACCTGATTTCCAATTTCGGGTACCCGATATCCGATTATAAATTTCGGGTACCCGATTCCAATTTCGGGTACCCGATTTTCAATTTCGTGTCCCGATTTCTAATTTCGGGTACCTGATTTTCAATTTCGGGTACCTGATTTTCAATTTCGGGTACACAATTTCAATTTCGGGTACCCGTTTCCAATTTCGGGTACCCGTTTCCAATTTCGGGTACCCGATACCCGATTCCTAATTTCTTGTACCCGATTTCCAATTTTGGGTACCCGATTTCGAATTTCGGGTACCCGATTTCCAATTTCAGGTACCCGATACCCGATTCCCAATTTCGGGTACCCGATTTCCAATTTCGGGTACCCGATTTCCAATCTCGGGTACCCGTTTCCAATTTCGGGTACCCGATACCCGATTCCTAATTTCGGGTACCCGATTTCCAATTTCGGGTACCCGATTTCCAATTTCAGGTACCCGATTTCCAATTTCGGGTACTCGATACCCGATTCCTAATTTCGGGTACCCGATACCCGATTCCTAATTTCGGGTACCCGATTTCCAATTTCAGGTACCCGATACCCGATTCCCAATTTTGGGTACCCGATTTCCAATTTCGGGTACCCGATTTCCAATTTCGGGTACCCGATTTCCAATTTCAGGTACCCGATACCCGATTCTTAATTTCGGGTACCCGATTTCCAATTTCGGGTACCCGATTTCCAATTTCGGGTACCCGATTTCCAATTTCAGGTACCCGATATCCGATTCCCAATTTCGGGTACCCGATTTCCAATTTCGGCTACCCGATTTCCGATTTCGGGTACCCAAATACCCGATTTTCAATTTCGGGTACCCGATTTTCAATTTCGGGTTCCCGATTTCAATATCGGGTACCCGTTTCCAATTTCGGGTACCAGATACCCGATTCCCAATTTCTTGTACCCGATTTCCAATTTCGGGTACCCAAATACCCGATTTTCAATTTCGGGTACCCGATTTTCAATTTCGGGTTCCCGATTTCAATATCGGGTACCCGTTTCCAATTTCGGGTACCAGATACCCGATTCCCAATTTCTTGTACCCGATTTCCAATTTCGGGTATTAGGGTACCCATTTCGGGTAACCGATTTCCAATTTCGGGTACCCAAATACCCGATTTTCAATTTCGGGTACCCGATTTCTAATTTCGGGTACCCGATTTGAAATTTCGGGTACCTGTTTCCAATTTCGGGTACCCGATTCCCAATTTCGGCTACCCGATTTCAATTTCGGGTAATCGTTTCCAATTTCGGGTACCTGATACCCGATTCTTAATTTCGGGTACCCGATTCCAATTTCGGGTACCCAATTTCCGATTTCGGGTACCCAAATACCCGATTTTCAATTTCGGGTACCTGATTTCTAATTTCGGGTACCCGATATCCGATTCCCCATTTCGGGTACCCGATTCCAATTTCGGGTACCCGATTTCCGATTTCGGGTACCCAAATACCCGATTTGCAATTTCGGGTACCCGATTTCTAATTTCGGTTACCCGATTTGAAATTTCGGGTACCTGATACCCGATTCCTAATTTCGGGTACCCGATTCCAATTTCGGGTACCCGATACCCGATTCCCAATTTCGGGTACCCGATTGCCAATTTCTTCTACCCGTTTCCAATTTCGGGTACCCGATTTCCGATTTCGGGTACCCAAATACCCGATTTTCAATTTCGGGTACCCGATTCCTAATTTCGGGTACCCGATTACAATTTTGGATACCCGTTTCCAATTTCGGGTACCCGATTCCAATTTCGGGTACCCGATTTCAATTTCGGGTACCCGTTTCCAATTTCGGGTACCCGATGCCCGATTCCCAATTTCTTGTACCCGATTTCCAATTTCGAAATTGAAATCGGGTACCCGAAATTAGGAATCGGGTACCCGAAATTGAAAATCGGGTATTTGGGTACCCGAAATTGGAAATCGGGTACCCGAAATTGGGAATCGGGTATCGGGTACCCGAAATTGGTAATCGGGTATCGGGTACCCGAAATTGGGAATCGGGTACCCAAAATCAGAAATCGGGTACCCAAAATCAGAAGTCGGGTACCCGAAATTAGAAATCGGGTACCCGAAATTAGAAATCGGGTACCCGAAATTGGGAATCGGGTACCCGATTTCTAATTTCGGGTACCCGATTTGAAATTTCGGGTACCCGATTTCCAATTTCGGGTACCCGATTTCTAATTTCGGGTACCCGATTTCCAATTTCGGGTACCCGATATCCGATTCCCAATTTCGGGTACCCGATTTCTAATTTCGGGTACCCGATTTCCAATTTCGGGTACCCGATACCCGATTCCCAATTTCGGGTACCCGATTCCAATTTCGGGTACCCGATTTCCAATTTCGGGTACCCGATACCCGATTCCCAATTTCGGGTACCCGATTTCCAATTTCGGGTACCCGATTTCTAATTTCGGGTACCCGATTTCCAATTTCGGGTACCCGATACCAATTTCGGGTACCCGATTCCAATTTCGGGTACCCGATTTCCAATTTCGGGTACCCGATACCCGATTCCCAATTTCGGGTACCCGATTTTTAATTTCGGGTACCCGATTCCCAATTTCGGGTACCCGGTTTCCAATTTCGGGTTTCCGATATCCGATTCCCAATTTCGGGTAACGGATTCGAATTTCGGGTACCCGATTCCCAATTACGGGTACCCGATACCCGATTCCCAATTTCGGGTACCCGATTTCCAATTTCGGGTACACGATTTCCAATTTCGGGTACCCGATTTCCAATTTCGGGTACCCGATACCCGATTCCCAATTTCGGGTACCCGATTTCCAATTTCGGGTACCCGATATCCGATTATAAATTTCGGGTACCCGATTCCAATTTCGGGTACCCGATTTTCAATTTCGTGTCCCGATTTCTAATTTCGGGTACCTGATTTTCAATTTCGGGTACCTGATTTTCAATTTCGGGTACCCAATTTCAATTTCGGGTACCCGTTTCCAATTTCGGGTACCCGATACCCGATTCCCAATTTCGGGTACCCGATTTCCAATTTCGGGTACCCGTTTCCAATTACGGGTACCCGATACCCGATTCCTAATTTCTTGTACCCGATTTCCAATTTTGGGTACCCGATTTCGAATTTCGGGTACCCGATTTCCAATTTCAGGTACCCGATACCCGATTCCCAATTTCGGGTACCCGATTTCCAATTTCGGGTACCCGATTTCCAATCTCGGGTACCCGTTTCCAATTTCGGGTACCCGATACCCGATTCCTAATTTCGGGTACCCGATTTCCAATTTCGGGTACCCGATTTCCAATTTCGGGTACCCGATTTCCAATTTCAGGTACCCGATTTCCAATTTCGGGTACTCGATACCCGATTCCTAATTTCGGGTACCCGATACCCGATTCCTAATTTCGGGTACCCGATTTCCAATTTCAGGTACCCGATACCCGATTCCCATTTTGGGTACCCGATTTCCAATTTCGGGTACCCGATTTCCAATTTCGGGTACCCGATTTCCAATTTCAGGTACCCGATACCCGATTCTTAATTTCGGGTACCCGATTTCCAATTTCGGGTACCCGATTTCCAATTTCGGGTACCCGATTTCCAATTTCAGGTACCCGATATCCGATTCCCAATTTCGGGTACCCGATTTCCAATTTCGGCTACCCGATTTCCGATTTCGGGTACCCAAATACCCGATTTTCAATTTCGGGTACCCGATTTTCAATTTCGGGTTCCCGATTTCAATATCGGGTACCCGTTTCCAATTTCGGGTACCAGATACCCGATTCCCAATTTCTTGTACCCGATTTCCAATTTCGGGTATTAGGGTACCCATTTCGGGTAACCGATTTCCAATTTCGGGTACCCAAATACCCGATTTTCAATTTCGGGTACCCGATTTCTAATTTCGGGTACCCGATTTGAAATTTGGGGTACCTGTTTCCAATTTCGGGTACCCGATTCCCAATTTCGGCTACCCGATTTCAATTTCGGGTAATCGTTTCCAATTTCGGGTACCTAATACCCGATTCTTAATTTCGGGTACCCGATTCCAATTTCGGGTACCCAATTTCCGATTTCGGGTACCCAAATACCCGATTTTCAATTTCGGGTACCTGATTTCTAATTTCGGTTACCCGATATCCGATTCCCCATTTCGGGTACCCGATTCCAATTTCGGGTACCCGATTTCCGATTTCGGGTACCCAAATACCCGATTTTCAATTTCGGGTACCCGATTTCTAATTTCGGTTACCCGATTTGAAATTTCGGGTACCTGATACCCGATTCCTAATTTCGGGTACCCGATTCCAATTTCGGGTACCCGATACCCGATTCCCAATTTCGGGTACCCGATTGCCAATTTCTTCTACCCGTTTCCAATTTCGGGTACCCGATTTCCGATTTCGGGTACCCAAATACCCGATTTTCAATTTCGGGTACCCGATTCCTAATTTCGGGTACCCGATTACAATTTTGGATACCCGTTTCCAATTTCGGGTACCCGATTCCAATTTCGGGTACCCGTTTCCAATTTCGGGTACCCGATGCCCGATTCCCAATTTCTTGTACCCGATTTCCAATTTCGAAATTGAAATCGGGTACCCGAAATTAGGAATCGGGTACCCGAAATTGAAAATCGGGTATTTGGGTACCCGAAATTGGAAATCGGGTACCCGAAATTGGGAATCGGGTATCGGGTACCCGAAATTGGGAATCGGGTACCCAAAATCAGAAATCGGGTACCCAAAATCAGAAGTCGGGTACCCGAAATTAGAAATCGGGTACCCGAAATTAGAAATCGGGTACCCGAAATTGGGAATCGGGTACCCGATTTCTAATTTCGGGTACCCGATTTGAAATTTCGGGTACCCGATTTCCAATTTCGGGTACCCGTTTCCAATTTCGGGTACCCGATACCCGATTCCTAATTTCTTGTACCCGATTTCCAATTTTGGGTACCCGATTTCGAATTTCGGGTACCCGATTTCCAATTTCAGGTACCCGATACCCGATTCCCGATTTCGGGTACCCGATTTCCAATTTCGGGTACCCGAATTCCAATCTCGGGTACCCGATTTTTAATTTCGGGTACCCGTTTCCAATTTCGGGTACCCGATACCCGTTTCCCAATTTCTTGTACCCGATTCCCAATTTCGGGTACCCGATTCCGATTTCGTATACCCGTTTCCAATTTCGGGTACCCGATACCCGATTCCCAATTTCGGGTACCCGATTTCCAATTTCGGGTACCCGATTTCCAATTTCGGGTACCCGATTTTCAATTTCGGGTACCCGATTTCAATATCGGGTACCCGATTTCCAATTTCGGGTACCCGATTTCTAATTTCGGGTACCCGATTTCCAATTTCGGGTACCCGATACCCGATTCAGAATTTCGGGTACCCGATTCCAATTTCGGGTACCCGATTCCAATTTCGGGTACCCGATTCCAATTTCGGGTACCCGATTTCAATTTCGGGTACCCGATTTCAATTTCGGGTACCCGATTTCTAATTTTGGGTATCCGATTTCCAATTTCGGGTACCCGATTTCTAATTTCGGGTACCCGATTTCCAATTTCGGGTACCCGATACCCGATTCCCAATTTCGGGTACCCGATTTCTAATTTCGGGTACCCGATTTCCAATTTCGGGTACCCGATACCCGATTCCCAATTTCGGGTACCCGATTCCAATTTCGGGTACCCGATACCAATTTCGGGTACCCGATTCCCAATTTCGGGTAACGGATTCCAATTTCGGGTACCCGATTTCCGATTTCGGGTACCTGATACCCGATTTCCAATTTCGGGTACCCGATTTCTAATTTCGGGTACCCGATACCCGATTCCCAATTTCGGGTACCCGATTTCTAATTTCGGGTACCCGATTTCCAATTTCGGGTACCCGATTTCTAATTTCGGGTACCCGATACCCGATTCCAATTTCGGGTACCCGATACCAATTTCGGGTACCCGATACCAATTTCGGGTACCCGATTCCCAATTTCGGGTAACGGATTCCAATTTCGGGTACCCGATTTCCGATTTCGGGTACCTGATACCCGATTTCTAATTTCGGGTACCCGATTTCCAATTTCGGGTACCCGATACCCGATTCCCAATTTCGGGTACCCGATTTCTAATTTCGGGTACCCGATTTCCAATTTCGGGTACCCGATACCGGATTCCCAATTTCGGGTATCCGATTCCAATTTCGGGTACCCGATTCCAATTTCGGGTACCCGATTCCAATTTCGGGTACCCAATTATAATTTCGGGTACCCGATTTCTAATTTCGGGTACCCGATTTCCGATTTCGGGTACTCAAATACCCGATTTTCAATTTCGGGTACCCGATACCCGATTCCGAATTTCTTGTACCCGATTTCCAACTTCGGGTACCCGATTTCTAATTTCGGGTACCCGATTCCCAATTTCGGGTACCCGGTTTCAATTTCGGGTACCCGTTTCCAATTTCGGGTACCCGATACCCGATTCCCAATTTCGGGTAACGGATTCCAATTTCGGGTACCCAAATACTCGATTTTCAATTTCGGGTACCCGATACCCGATTCCCAATTTCGGGTACCCGATTCCGATTTCGGATACCCGTTTCCAATTTCGGGTACCCGATTCCCAATTTCGGGTACCCGATTTCTAATTTCGGGTACCCGATTCCCAATTACGGGTACCCGATACCCGATTCCCAATTTCGGGTACCCGATTCCAATTTCGGGTACCCGATACCAATTTCCGGTACCCGATTCCAATTTCGGGTACCCGATTTCTAATTTCGGGTACCCGATTTCCAATTTCGGGTACCCGATTTCCAATTTCGGGTACCCGATACCCGATTCCCAATTTCGGGTACCCGATTTCCGATTTCGGGTACCCAAATACCCGATTTTCAATTTCGGGTACCCGATTTTCAATTTCGGGTTCCCGATTTCAATATCGGGTACCCGTTTCCAATTTCGGGTACCAGATACCCGATTCCCAATTTCTTGTACCCGATTTCCAATTTCGGGTATTAGGGTACCCATTTCGGGTAACCGATTTCCAATTTCGGGTACCCAAATACCCGATTTTCAATTTCGGGTACCCGATTTCTAATTTCGGGTACCCGATTTGAAATTTGGGGTACCTGTTTCCAATTTCGGGTACCCGATTCCCAATTTCGGCTACCCGATTTCAATTTCGGGTAATCGTTTCCAATTTCGGGTACCTAATACCCGATTCTTAATTTCGGGTACCCGATTCCAATTTCGGGTACCCAATTTCCGATTTCGGGTACCCAAATACCCGATTTTCAATTTCGGGTACCTGATTTCTAATTTCGGTTACCCGATATCCGATTCCCCATTTCGGGTACCCGATTCCAATTTCGGGTACCCGATTTCCGATTTCGGGTACCCAAATACCCGATTTTCAATTTCGGGTACCCGATTTCTAATTTCGGTTACCCGATTTGAAATTTCGGGTACCTGATACCCGATTCCTAATTTCGGGTACCCGATTCCAATTTCGGGTACCCGATACCCGATTCCCAATTTCGGGTACCCGATTGCCAATTTCTTCTACCCGTTTCCAATTTCGGGTACCCGATTTCCGATTTCGGGTACCCAAATACCCGATTTTCAATTTCGGGTACCCGATTCCTAATTTCGGGTACCCGATTACAATTTTGGATACCCGTTTCCAATTTCGGGTACCCGATTCCAATTTCGGGTACCCGTTTCCAATTTCGGGTACCCGATGCCCGATTCCCAATTTCTTGTACCCGATTTCCAATTTCGAAATTGAAATCGGGTACCCGAAATTAGGAATCGGGTACCCGAAATTGAAAATCGGGTATTTGGGTACCCGAAATTGGAAATCGGGTACCCGAAATTGGGAATCGGGTATCGGGTACCCGAAATTGGTAATCGGGTATCGGGTACCCGAAATTGGGAATCGGGTACCCAAAATCAGAAATCGGGTACCCAAAATCAGAAGTCGGGTACCCGAAATTAGAAATCGGGTACCCGAAATTAGAAATCGGGTACCCGAAATTGGGAATCGGGTACCCGATTTCTAATTTCGGGTACCCGATTTGAAATTTCGGGTACCCGATTTCCAATTTCGGGTACCCGTTTCCAATTTCGGGTACCCGATACCCGATTCCTAATTTCTTGTACCCGATTTCCAATTTTGGGTACCCGATTTCGAATTTCGGGTACCCGATTTCCAATTTCAGGTACCCGATACCCGATTCCCGATTTCGGGTACCCGATTTCCAATTTCGGGTACCCGAATTCCAATCTCGGGTACCCGATTTTTAATTTCGGGTACCCGTTTCCAATTTCGGGTACCCGATACCCGTTTCCCAATTTCTTGTACCCGATTCCCAATTTCGGGTACCCGATTCCGATTTCGTATACCCGTTTCCAATTTCGGGTACCCGATACCCGATTCCCAATTTCGGGTACCCGATTTCCAATTTCGGGTACCCGATTTCCAATTTCGGGTACCCGATTTTCAATTTCGGGTACCCGATTTCAATATCGGGTACCCGATTTCCAATTTCGGGTACCCGATTCCAATTTCGGGTACCCGATTCCAATTTCGGGTACCCGATTCCAATTTCGGGTACCCGATTTCAATTTCGGGTACCCGATTTCAATTTCGGGTACCCGATTTCTAATTTTGGGTATCCGATTTCCAATTTCGGGTACCCGATTTCTAATTTCGGGTACCCGATTTCCAATTTCGGGTACCCGATACCCGATTCCCAATTTCGGGTACCCGATTTCTAATTTCGGGTACCCGATTTCCAATTTCGGGTACCCGATACCCGATTCCCAATTTCGGGTACCCGATTCCAATTTCGGGTACCCGATACCAATTTCGGGTACCCGATTCCCAATTTCGGGTAACGGATTCCAATTTCGGGTACCCGATTTCCGATTTCGGGTACCTGATACCCGATTTCCAATTTCGGGTACCCGATTTCTAATTTCGGGTACCCGATACCCGATTCCCAATTTCGGGTACCCGATTTCTAATTTCGGGTACCCGATTTCCAATTTCGGGTACCCGATTTCTAATTTCGGGTACCCGATACCCGATTCCAATTTCGGGTACCCGATACCAATTTCGGGTACCCGATACCAATTTCGGGTACCCGATTCCCAATTTCGGGTAACGGATTCCAATTTCGGGTACCCGATTTCCGATTTCGGGTACCTGATACCCGATTTCTAATTTCGGGTACCCGATTTCCAATTTCGGGTACCCGATACCCGATTCCCAATATCGGGTACCCGATTTCTAATTTCGGGTACCCGATTTCCAATTTCGGGTACCCGATACCGGATTCCCAATTTCGGGTACCCGATTCCAATTTCGGGTACCCGATTCCAATTTCGGGTACCCGATTCCAATTTCGGGTACCCGATTCCAATTTCGGGTACCCAATTATAATTTCGGGTACCCGATTTCTAATTTCGGGTACCCGATTTCCGATTTCGGGTACTCAAATACCCGATTTTCAATTTCGGGTACCCGATACCCGATTCCGAATTTCTTGTACCCGATTTCCAACTTCGGGTACCCGATTTCTAATTTCGGGTACCCGATTCCCAATTTCGGGTACCCGGTTTCAATTTCGGGTACCCGTTTCCAATTTCGGGTACCCGATACCCGATTCCCAATTTCGGGTAACGGATTCCAATTTCGGGTACCCAAATACTCGATTTTCAATTTCGGGTACCCGATACCCGATTCCCAATTTCGGGTACCCGATTCCGATTTCGGATACCCGTTTCCAATTTCGGGTACCCGATTCCCAATTTCGGGTACCCGATTTCTAATTTCGGGTACCCGATTCCCAATTACGGGTACCCGATACCCGATTCCCAATTTCGGGTACCCGATTCCAATTTCGGGTACCCGATACCAATTTCCGGTACCCGATTCCAATTTCGGGTACCCGATTTCTAATTTCGGGTACCCGATTTCCAATTTCGGGTACCCGATTTCCAATTTCGGGTACCCGATACCCGATTCCCAATTTCGGGTACCCGATTTCTAATTTCGGGTACCCGATTCCCAATTTCGGGTACCCGGTTTCCAATTTCGGGTTTCCGATATCCGATTCCCAATTTCGGGTAACGGATTCCAATTTCGGGTACCCGATTTCCGATTTCGGGTACCTGATACCCGATTCCCAATTTCGGGTACCCGATTTCCAATTTCGGGTACCCGATTTCTAATTTCGGGTACCCGATTTCCAATTTCGGGTACCCGATACCCGATTTCGGGTACCCGATTTCCAATTTCGGGTACCCGATTTCGGGTACCCGATTTCCAATTTCGGGTACTCGATTTCCAAATTCGGGTACCCGATACCCGATTCCCAATTTCGGGTACCCGATTCCAATTTCGGGTACCCGATTTCCAATTTCGGGTACCCGATTTCCAATTTCAGGTACCCGATACCGGATTCCCAATTTCGGGTACCCGATTTCCAATTTCGGGTACCCGATTTCCAATTTCGGGTACCCGATTTCCGATTTCGGGTACCCGATACCTGATTCCCAATTTCGGGTAACGGATTCCAATTTCGAGTACCCAAATACTCGATTTTCAATTTCGGGTACCCGATACCCGATTCCCAATTTCGGGTACCCGATTCCGATTTCGGATACTCGTTTCCAATTTCGGATACCCGATTCCCAATTTCGGGTACCCGATTCCCAATTTCGGGTACCCGATTTCCAATTTCGGGTACCCGATTCCCAATTACGGGTACCCGATACCCGATTCCCAATTTCGGGTACCCGATTTCCAATTTCGGGTACACGATTTCCAATTTCGGGTACCCGATTTCCAATTTCGGGTACCCGATACCCGATTCCCAATTTCGGGTACCCGATTTCCAATTTCGGGTACCCGATATCCGATTATAAATTTCGGGTACCCGATTCCAACTTCGGGTACCCGATTTTCAATTTCGTGTCCCGATTTCTAATTTCGGGTACCTGATTTTCAATTTCGGGTACCTGATTTTCAATTGCGGGTACCCAATTTCAATTTCGGGTACCCGTTTCCAATTTCGGGTACCCGATACCCGATTCCCAATTTCGGGTACCCGATTTCCAATTTCGGGTACCCGATTTCTAATTACAGGTACCCGATTTCCAACTTCGGGTACCCGATACCCGATTCCCAATTTCGGGTACCCGATTTCCAATTTCGGGTACCCGTTTCCAATTTCGGGTACCCGATACCCGATTCCTAATTTCTTGTACCCGATTTGCAATTTTGGGTACCCGATTTCCAATTTCGGGTACCCGATTTCCAATTTCAGGTACCCGATACCCGATTCCCAATTCCGGGTACCCGATTTCCAATTTCGGGTACCCGATTTCCAATTTCGGGTACCCGATTTCCAATTTCGGGTACCCGATTTCCGATTTCGGGTACCCAAATACCCGATTTTCAATTTCGGGTACCCGATTTTTAATTTCGGGTACCCGTTTCCAATATCGGGTACCCGATGCCCGATTCCCAATTTCTTGTACCCGATTCCCAATTTCGGGTACCCGATTCCGATTTCGTATACCCGTTTCCAATTTCGGGTACCCGTTACCCGATTCCCAATTTCGGGTACCCGATTACCAATTTCGGGTACCCGATTCCAAATTTCGGGTACCCGATTTCTGATTTCGGGTACCCGATTTCTAATTTCGGGTACCCGATTTTCAATTTCGGGTACCCGATTTCAATATCGGGTACCCGTTTCCAATTTCGGGTACCCGATACCCGATTCCCAATTTCTTGTACCCGATTTCCAATTTCGGGTATTACGGTACCCATTTCGGGTACCCGATTTCCGCTTTCGGGTACCCAAATACCAGATTTTCAATTTCGGGTACCCGATTTCTAATTTCTGGTACCCGATTTGAAATTTCGGGTACCTGTTTCCAATTTCGGGTACCCGATTCCCAATTTCGGGTTTCCGATATCCGATTCCCAATTTCGGGTAACGGATTCCAATTTCGGGTACGCGATTTCCGATTTCGGGTACCTGATACCCGATTCGCAATTTCGGGTACCCGATTTCCAATTTCGGGTACCCGATTTCTAATTTCGGGTACCCGATTTTTAATTTCGGGTACCCGATACCCGCTTCCCAATTTCGGGTACCCGATTTCTAATTTCGGGTACCCGATTTCCAATTTCGGGTACCCGATACCCGATTCCCAATTTCGGGTACCCGATTTCTAATTTCGGGTACCCGATTTCCAATTTCGGGTACCCGACACCCGATTCCCAATTTCGGGTACCCGATTCCAATTTCGGGTACCCGATTTCTAATTTCGGGTACCCGATTTCCAATTTCGGGTACCCGATACCCGATTCCCAATTTCGGGTACCCGATTTCTGATTTCGGGTACCCGATTCCCAATTTCGGGTACCCGGTTTCCAATTTCGGGTTTCCGATATCCGATTCCCAATTTCGGGTAACGGATTCCAATTTCGGGTACCCGATTTCCGATATCGGGTACCTGATACCCGATTCCCAATTTCGGGTACCCGATTTCCAATTTCGGGTACCCGATTTCTAATTTCGGGTACCCGATTTCCAATTTCGGGTACCCGATATTCGATTCCCAATTTCGGGTTCCCGATTTCTAATTTCGGGTACCCGATTTCCAATTTCGGGTACCCGATACCCGATTCCCAATTTCGGGTACCCGATTTCTAATTTCGGGTACCCGATTTCCAATTTCGGGTACCCGATACCCGATTCCCAATTTCGGGTACCCGATTCCAATTTCGGGTACCCGATACCAATTTCGGGTACCCGATTCCCAATTTCGGGTAACGGATTCCAATTTCGGGTACCCGATTTCCGATTTCGGGTACCTGATACCCGATTTCAAATTTCGGGTACCCGATTTCTAATTTCGGGTACCCGATTCCAATTTCGGGTACCCGATTCCAATTTCGGGTACCCGATTCCAATTTCGGGTACCCGATTCCAATTTCGGGTACCCAATTCCAATTTCGGGTACCCGATTTCTAATTTCGGGTACCCGATTTCCGATTTCGGGTACTCAAATACCCGATTTTCAATTTCGGGTACCCGATACCCGATTCCGAATTTCTTGTACCCGATTTCCAACTTCGGGTACCCGATTTCTAATTTCGGGTACCCGATTCCCAATTTCGGGTACCCGGTTTCAATTTCGGGTACCCGTTTCCAATTTCGGGTACCCGATACCCGATTCCCAATTTCGGGTAACGGATTCCAATTTCGGGTACCCAAATACTCGATTTTCAATTTCGGGTACCCGATACCCGATTCCCAATTTCGGGTACCCGATTCCGATTTCGGATACCCGTTTCCAATTTCGGGTACCCGATGCCCAATTTCGGGTACCCGATTTCTAATTTCGGGTACCCGATTCCCAATTACGGGTACCCGATATCCGATTCCCAATTTCGGGTACCCGATTCCAATTTCGGGTACGCGATACCAATTTCCGGTACCCGATTCCAAATTCGGGTACCCGATTTCTAATTTCGGGTACCCGATTCCCAATTTCGGGTACCCGGTTTCCAATTTCGGGTTTCCGATATCCGATTCCCAATTTCGGGTAACGGATTCCAATTTCGGGTACCCGATTTCCGATTTCGGGTACCTGATACCCGATTCCCAATTTCGGGTACCCGATTTCCAATTTCGGGTACCCGATTTCTAATTTCGGGTACCCGATTTCCAATTTCGGGTACCCGATACCCGATTTCGGGTACCCGATTCCAATTTCGGGTACCCGATTTCCAATTTCGGGTACCCGATTTCCAATTTCAGGTACCCGATACCAGATTCCCAATTTCGGGTACCCGATTTCCAATTTCGGGTACCCGATTTCCGATTTCGGGTACCCGATACCCGATTCCCAATTTCGGGTAACGGATTCCAATTTCGAGTACCCAAATACTCGATTTTCAATTTCGGGTACCCGATACCCGATTCCCAATTTCGGGTACCCGATTCCGATTTCGGATACTCGTTTCCAATTTCGGGTACCCGATTCCCAATTTCGGGTACCCGATTCCCAATTTCGGGTACCCGATTTCCAATTTCGGGTACCCGATTCCCAATTACGGGTACCCGATACCCGATTCCCAATTTCGGGTACCCGATTTCCAATTTCGGGTACACGATTTCCAATTTCGGGTACCCGATTTCCAATTTCGGGTACCCGATACCCGATTCCCAATTTCGGGTACCCGATTTCCAATTTCGGGTACCCGATATCCAATTTCGGGTACCCGATTCCAATTTCGGGTACCCGATTTTCAATTTCGTGTCCCGATTTCTAATTTCGGGTACCTGATTTTCAATTTCGGGTACCTGATTTTCAATTGCGGGTACCCAATTTCAATTTCGGGTACCCGTTTCCAATTTCGGGTACCCGATACCCGATTCCCAATTTCGGGTACCCGATTTCCAATTTCGGGTACCCGATTTCTAATTTCAGGTACCCGATTTCCAACTTCGGGTACCCGATACCCGATTCCCAATTTCGGGTACCCGATTTCCAATTTCGGGTACCCGATACCCGATTCCTAATTTCTTGTACCCGATTTGCAATTTTGGGTACCCGATTTCCAATTTCGGGTACCCGATTTCCAATTTCAGGTACCCGATACCCGATTCCCAATTCCGGGTACCCGATTTAAAATTTCGGGTACCCGATTTCCAATTTCGGGTACCCGATTTCCGATTTCGGGTACCCAAATACCCGATTTTCAATTTCGGGTACCCGATTTTTAATTTCGGGTTTCCGATATCAGTTCTTATTGTGAGCTTAGAGTGTAAAGACGTGTTGTGAATTAACTCTGTGAAATATTAATTTACTAGATTGTAAGACAAAGTATATATTTCTTAAAACTACAACAAAACATAAGACAGTGAACTTTATTAAATAGATAAACAAATAAACGATAAGTTCTGAATTAATAGCAACATATTTTAAATTTTTCAATTCTAAAACTTCGGTAATACTAACGCCTAATTGAAATTATTTAGCAATGTATGTGTGTGGTCGGTGTGATGACAACCTCCCCTCCAATGGAGACTTTACTGTTTGCTCTTTATGTAAACGCAAATTGCACTTTGAGTGTACTACGGTTACAGAAAAATCTTGGAGAACCATGGGTACAAGAAGAGATATGTGGAAGTGCCAAGCCTGTAGGAACAGTGGAGACGTGGTAACGACAGCCACAGTTAGCAATGTGGTAGTAACTACGCCACATGCAGAGCAGGCTCAACCCGCTAAAAGAATACGAGCACACAGCACCCCTGAAAAAACAGCTGATAACATCTCAGCCGAGAACAGCCCATCGTTACTAGCCGAAATCCGCTTAATGAGAGGAGAAATTAGAGAAATTGCTGCAAGCTGTGAATTTCTAGCGGCCAAGTACGATGAACTCAACACACACATGAAAAAGAACAATGACCTCATCGAAAACATAAACAAGGAGCTAAATGATCTCAAAGAATGCAATAAGCAAAAGGACACAATAATAGAAAACATGCAAGCACAGATCAACACACTGGAGCAGCACTTGATAAAAAACAATATTGAAATTAAAAACATTCCCCCAACTCCACAAGAAGATTTATTGGACATTATAAAATGTATAGGAAATTCAATTAATCACGAAATAAAAGACACTGATATCACCGATATTTATCGAACAAATACAAAGAATAAAGACAAATCGTGCATAATAGCAACTTTTGCATCAAGCATAAACAAATCAAAATTTGTTAAACAGACTCTTTCAACTAGATCCATTAAATCAAAAGCGATAATAAAGAACACCACGAATTGCCCAAGAGCGATTGCAGCTCTGCCTGATGCTACGGTTTACGTCAATAATCAGCTGACGAGACACAACAAAAAATTGATGTGGATGGCAAAAGAGAGAGCAAAACAAGAAAACTGGAGATTTGTCTGGGAGAATGCGGGAAGAATTTTCGCTAGGCAAAACGAGAGTGCTCAGCCAATTCTAATAAGTACCGTAAGCGATGTGATGAAAATAACACGCACACAATAATGAAATCACTGTGTTTATAAACAAAAAGAAACACAACTGTATTTAAACATGAGAATGGAGAAAACAAATAGAAATGATGAATTATATGTGGATTTGAATTGTAGGGTAATAAATGGTTTTACCAGCGTCAATGTAAACGAATTAGAAAAAAATATTTGTTGTTACTTTAGTTTCAACATAAGATCATTGCGCAAAAATTGGAATGATTTCTGTTTGAACATAAGTCATATGGTGCATGTATTAAATGTTATTGTTTTAGTCGAGACGAACATAGACAAAGAAGAAGAGGGATTCTATAGACTGAATGGATTTCAATGTGAGTTCCTGAATAGAGATAAACGCAGAGGTGGTGGAATTTTAATGTTAATTCGAAATGATGTTAAGTATGAACGTCTTACGTCTGAAAGCTCATCTTACGAAAACATTCTAATTCGCATCGAGGAGAAAAATGCATACAAATATGTTTTCGGATTATACAGACCACCAGGTTTTAGTAAAAAAGCATTTATTGAAGAATTTAAAAACAAAATTGCACCTATGGGAAAAAAGAACGAAATCATAATAATGGGCGACGTAAACATAAATGTGAAAGACACAGACCTATATGGTGTAAAAGAATACTTGGAATTGCTGGCCTCATTAGGTTTGATAAATGTCATAACAGAGTTTACAAGAATAGATCCAAAAACTGGAACAAGAACGATCATTGATCATATCTTATCCAATACGGCGAACCCAAAAATAAACTCTGCGGTGATTGAAAGCTGCATCACGGACCATTACCCGACCCTTTATTTTACAAGTTCGCATGAATCAAAAGAAAAAGAACAACGAAATGGTAAGGAGCATATTTGTAATGCCAAAGTAGATGAGCTAATTTCCGGAGCAGACTGGAATGATGTAATTGCCGAAAATGATGCTGATTCTCTATATGGAAAACTCGTAAAAAAAATGAAAAACATCTACGATGAGTCAACATGTGTTAAAACAGTAATTAACAAAAGAAAAAACAACCCTTGGATGACTACAGAGTTAAAAGTCAAATGCAAAAAAAGAGATGAACTGTATAAAAAATGGAAGAACAACAGATTGAATAGGCGTTGTGAGTTGGACTACAAGACGTTTCGTAACAAACTTAATAAAGAGATTATAGTACAAAAATCTGCTTATTACAAAAACAAGTTCAACGAAGCTAGACTAGACCCACGCAAGACATGGAGTTTAGTTAATGAAATTCTGGGGAGAAAAAAGCCTAGTTTAGATGATACAATCATTAAGAACTTCAATGGTCAAATGTGTTTGAGCAATCTTACCAATGAATTTGCAAAAAATTTCAAAGAGCAAATTGTAAACATCACACATCATTGCGACGCGATTACCTCGATACACTCAAACAGAAGAATAGATAATTCCATTTTTTTCCAAGAAAGCGATATATCGGAAATAATAAATGCAATTAATCTGCTTGGCGAAACCAAGTCACCTGGTATCGATGGAATTAGGGCAATTGACATAAAAAAACATGTTACAACCTTTGCTCCAATCTTGTGTAAACTAGTTAATTTAAGTATAACACAAGCAAAAGTACCAGAAACTTTAAAAACAGCCGTTGTCAGACCAATATATAAAGGAGGACACAAGAGCCAACTGAATAATTACAGACCGATTTCAATACTACCTGTTGTAGAAAAGTGTCTGGAAGAAGTTGTAGTTAAAAGATTGCAAAACTTCATGGAAAAACATTCCCTCATACACGAAAGTCAGTATGGCTTTCAAAAAGCGAAGAGCACAAGTAAACTACTTGCCGAATTTGCTAACTATATTAACGAAAACCTGGACAAGAGCTATCACGTACTGATAGTTTTTATGGACTTCAGTAAAGCTTTTGATACGCTTAATCATACTAAGCTAATTGAAGCTCTTGAACGTATTGGAATACGAGGACTGATGGCAGACTGGCTAAAGGACTACCTGCACAATCGGTTTTACTGTATAAAGATCAGTGAAACCTATAGTGATAAAGAAGACGCACCCTACGGAGTTCCACAAGGATCGAAATTGGGGCCAATTCTTTTCATCCTATATGCCAATGAGCTTCTTCGCACCTTTAAGAGAGCCAAACCTTTTGCATATGCGGACGATACAGCAATTGTAGTGTGCCATAGATCCCTGGAGGCAGCAACAACAATAATGCAAGAAGAATTTGACAATGCAGCTAAATGGTGTCATGATCAGGGCCTAACTATTAATGCATCAAAGACCAAAATGATGCATATTAGAAACCCGCAGTTTGCAGTAACCCAGCAACAAATCTACTTCAGGAATAATTCCTGCAGTTCTTCAGCTAGCTGCCCTATAGCGATAGTGGAAAGCTACAGGTACCTAGGAGTCATAATAGACAGCAATTTTATATGGAATCTGCATACTGAGGAGTTACGCATTACCTTGAGAAAGACACTTTACGCGCTGACCCACTTAAAGTACCATGCCACAAGCGATGTATTAAAACAAGTGTACTATGCATTAGTGGAATCCAAACTGAGGTATGGAATACTCGCATGGGGCAACGCTTCGGCAACGCATTTAAAAAAACTTCAAAAATTACAAAACGCAGCACTCAAACGGATAAATACATCTACTCGAGCAAGCAGTGAACATGACAACTTCAGAGCCCTTCAAATTAAAGACATCTTTAAGATGACTCTTATATTGGAGTACTACGACGATAGACGATTTATAAGCCCAATTGACCATGGAATTCATACAAGAAGACGTGCCCAAAATATGCTTAATGAACCTCGTTTTCACAATAATTACGGCAGAAGACAATTAAAATGCAGTGTGCCTGAGATACTTAACGCGCTTCCTCATGAAATAAGAAATATACAAAATCTCAAAACTAGAAAGAATTGTATAAAAAATTATTTTCTAAATGCAAGAACTGAAGTATAACTTGAATGTGAAAATGTTTAATTGTTACTGAATTCTTAAATTTTTGAATTGAACTGATATATTTTAAACACAATTAACTTTTCATAAGAAGTATTAATTTGTCTTTCATCTGTTAAAATATAAATTTATAATTTATCTTAATCTAAGCGAACAAAACTGTCAACAATTGAAACATAACCTTCTGCAGAAAAGCCTTTCGGCTTCGCAGAAACATATAATCATTGTAAACTATTGTATTATGAATAATAAAATTGAAATTGAAATTGAAAAATTGATTCCCAATTTCGGGTAACGGATTCCAATTTCGGGTACCCGATTCCAATTTCGGGTACCCGATTCCATTTTCGGGTACCCGATTCCAATTTCGGGTACCCGATTCCAATTTCGGGTACCCGATTCCAATTTCGGGTACCCGATTCCAATTTCGGGTACCCGATACCCGATTCCCAATTTCGGCTAACGGATTCCAATTTCGTGTACCCAAATACTCGATTTTCAATTTTGGGTACCCGATACCCGATTCCCAATTTCGGATACCCGATTCCGATTTCGGATACCCGATTTCCAATTTCGGGTACCCGATTTCCAATTTCAGGTACCCGATACCCGATTCCCAATTTCGGGTACCCGATTTCCAATTTCGGGTACCCGATACCCGATTCCCAATTTCGGGTAACGGATCCCAATTTCGGGTAACGGATTCCAATTTCGGGTACCCGATTCCAATTTCGGGTACCCGATTCCAATTTCGGGTACCCGATACCCGATTCCCAATTTCGGCTAACGGATTCCAATTTCGTGTACCCAAATACTCGATTTTCAATTTCGGGTACCCGATACCCGATTCCCAATTTCGGATACCCGATTCCGATTTCGGATACCCGATTTCCAATTTCGGGTACCCGATTTCCAATTTCAGGTACCCGATACCCGATTCCCAATTTCGGGTACCCGATTTCCAATTTCGGGTACCCGATACCCGATTCCCAATTTCGGGTAACGGATCCCAATTTCGGGTAACGGATTCCAATTTCGGGTACCCGATTCCAATTTCGGGTACCCGATTCCAATTTCGGGTACCCGATACCCGATTCCCAATTTCGGCTAACGGATTCCAATTTCGTGTACCCAAATACTCGATTTTCAATTTCGGGTACCCGATACCCGATTCCCAATTTCGGGTACCCGATTCCGATTTCGGATACCCGATTTCCAATTTCGGGTACCCGATTTCCAATTTCAGGTACCCGATACCCGATTCCCAATTTCGGGTACCCGAGTTCCAATTTCGGGTACCCGATTTCCAATTTCAGGTACCCGATACCCGATTCCCAATTTCGGGTACCCGATTTCTAATTTCGGGTACCCGATTTCCGATTTCGGGTACTCAAATACCCGATTTTCAATTTCGGGTACCCGATACCCGATTCCGAATTTCTTGTACCCGATTTCCAACTTCGGGTACCCGATTTTTAATTTCGGGTACCCGATTGCCAATTTCGGGTACCCGATACCCGATTCCCAATTTCGGGTACCCGGTTTCCAATTTCGGGTTTCCGATATCCGATTCCCAATTTCGGGTAACGGATTCCAATTTCGGGTACCCGATTCCCAATTTCGGATACCCGATTTCTAATTTCGGGTACCCGTTTTTCAATTTCGGGTACCCGATTTTCAATTTCGGGTACCCGATTACAATATCGGGTACCCGTTTTCAATTTCGGGTACCCGATACCCGATTCCCAATTTCGGGTACCCGATTGCCAATTTCGGGTACCCAAATACCCGATTTTCAATTTCGGGTACCTGTTTTCTAATTTCGGGTACCCGATTTGAAATTTCGGGTACCTGATACCCGATTCCTAATTTCGGGTACACGATTCCAATTTCGGGTACCCGATACCCGATTCCCAATTTCGGGTACCCGTTTTCCAATTTCGGGTACGAGATTTCCAATTTCGGGTACCCGATTTCCGATTTCGGGTACCCAAATACCCGATTTTCAATTTCGGGTACCCGATTTTCAATTTCGGGTACCCGATTCCTAATTTCGGGTACCCGATTACAATTTCGGGTACCCGTTTCCAATTTCGGGTACCCGATTCCAATTTCGGGTACCCGATTTCAATTTCGGGTACCCGATTTCCAATTTCGGGTACCCGTTTCCAATTTCGGGTACCCGATACCCGATTCCCAATTTCTTGTACCCGATTTCCAATTTCGAAATTGGAATCGGGTACCCGAAATTGGAATCGGGTACCCGAAATTGGAAATGGGTACCCGAAATTGTAATCGGGTACCCGAAATTAGGAATCGGGTACCCGAAAGTGAAAATCGGGTACGCGAAATTGAAAATCGGGTATTTGGGTACCCGAAATCGGAAATCGGGTACCCGAAATTGGAAATCGTGTACCACTCAGAATTGACTGTTATGCATTGTTCTAGTGGTACGGTTGCGACATGTCCAGTTTTTCCGAAAAAACAGGCGACCATTTGCTTGGAAGTGCTTCGTGCGCGAGATACTTTTGTTGGATTTGGCTCAATTTGAAACACCCATACAGTCGACTGCTGTTTACTTTCGGGCCCATTCACGTAAATCCACGATTCATCACCTGTCACGATGTCATAGACGTGTTTCGAAGCACCGCGATAGTATTTTGGGGGCATTTCTTTCGACCAATCGATACGAGCCTTTTTTTAAGCGATTGACAAATTGTGTGGGATCCAACGCGAACAAATTTTTCTGACGGTCAAATGTTCACGCAATATTGAATGTATGCTGGTCCCACTAATGCCTGAGGTTGTCCCAATCTCACGATAGGTCACATGACGATCTTGCGATGGGTTGGCGCGCAGCATCAATGGTTTCCTGGAAAACAACTGGTTTTGGATAACCTTCACGAAATTCGTCTTGGGGTGAACTACGACCTCGGTTGAATTCACCATACCATCGATAAACACTGGTCCTTGATGGAGCTTGACGGCAACCTTCGTATAAATTATTGCCCATTTTGAGCAATGACCCTTTGCAATCTTTCATGCAGTTTCTACAACTTCAGGTTTTATCAACAAAAAACTGAACCAAGTACGATTTGTTACCATAATCATTAATAATTGCATGGCGCGACAGTCCACAAGAGACCAGGGCCTAGCTTGCTCATCAACTACTCGTGTTATGCGTGCAACTGTTCTTTCACGTACCTCCAGTTTTTGGCCGACTCCGAACGGCGACTCTTAGACAGTTATTACTCTTTGAGTGTTGTCAGCAGCTCGAAAGAAGTGGTGCCGTGAAAAATGCGAGGTGTTCATCCGGGAATCGAACCTAGACCCTTCGGCGTATGAGCTTCGCACTCTACCCATACGCCACGGCGGCCACACCATAATCACTATTGAAATTTTGACCATTCAAAGAGTTTCCCAAAGATCGAAATAAAAAGTAATCATATGGTACAAGGTCAGGATTATATAGTGCATGTGGCAATAAAAAAATGTGTGTGGCCTTGCCTTGCCATGATGGAATACAAAACCTTTTTGTCAATTCGGGCCGCTTTTCTTCAAATGCATTGTTCAATTTTGTTAATCTCTAAATGGAGACATCTGAATTAATCGTTCGGTTGGGTGGTAAGAGTTCAAAGTAGACAATCCTTTGTTATCCCAACAGCTTTTGATGTTGTTGAGCTGGTTCACCTGGCTTGCTCCATGATCTTTTTGATTTTGCTGCAACCAACCCCTTTGTCATCACCAAATATGAATCGTTTAAAAATGAATTATTTTCAGTACGTTTCTTTAACGAAGTGCAGAAGTTAATGCGTAAAGTTAAATGATTTTGTTTTAGTTCGTAAGGAACCCATATATCGAGTTTTCCCATATTAGGAAGTGTTTCAAGCGATTTTCAATGCATGCATATTTAATACAAGAAGCTTCTCTGCCATCTCACGTGTTGCAGTGTGACGATTCGAATCGTTCATTGCTTTGATTTGATCGTCATCAACTTCAACTGGACGACTAGAGCGTTTTTGCCAGAACGAAATTTGGCGGACCAAATTTGACTCTGTCGTTCTTTAAAAGCTTCGTCACCATAAACAGCACATAATTTTTGTGCGCTTGTGATGCGTGTTTTCCTTTCTGAAAAAGAAAAGCGAAATTTACCGAAAATGTTTGTTTTGATTTCCATTTTTCTATAGACGCCAAACAAAAACTACTCAATGGATCAAAAATTTGTTTACTGATTGAAAGTGGAAGCACCAGCTCTTAAATAAAAATACGTGTTTCACAGTTTGATTACGTCAGCAAACTTCAAAATTCAACTAAAGCCATCTTTGTGTAAAATCAGCCATTACATAGTTGCCAAGATTATAATACCCGTCTCGTTTTAATCTATACAGTTGGTTTGGCACCTGTGGTAATACGGAATTATCTATGCAACAGCCGCAAGAGTATTTTCTTATTAAGCCAATTTGTAAATATTGTCAATATAATAAGTTCAAAGTGCTACATCTATCTTTTTACTCGCAAAAGAAAAGCTTGCTTACTTCCAAGCAACAACCTCTCTCTTAACAGTTCTCAAATTGAATGGAAATCAAACGCAAAATATCTTGGTATATATTTAGATAATAAACTTACATTCAGTCTCCATGTCCAGGAAATAATAAAAAAAGTTAATAACACGATTGAAATCCTCTACCCATTCATATCTAGGAAGTCAAGACTAAATGACGAGAATAAATTCTTAATTTTTAAATCAATTTTTCAATCCATAATATTTTATGGATCCCCGATCTGGAGCAATTGCCCAAAATAAATTACTTAAAATGATCCTAAATCTACCTTGGTTTTTTTCTACAAAGGAACTTCACAAAATGGCTAATATAGAACTGATTGCAACAAGAGCTGAACCACTTTATCATCGTTATACAAACTCTTGCCTATCATCAGATAATGAATTAATTTTAAACTTGGCTTCGTAACAAATTCCTCAATTTAATCATTACATGATAATTAATTGTTTATTTATTTAATATTATAACTATTGATTGATATATTTATTTAATAATTATGTTTATTTGTATATTTACCTATTTATTCACCTATTTATTTATCTAATTATTTATTTATTTATTTACTTGTTAACGTATTTATTTCTTTATTATGTTCATATTTATTTATTTATTTTCTTATTTATTTAACTATTTATTTATTTATTTATTTATTTATTATTTATTTGTTTATTTATTTATTTATTTATTTACTTAATTATTTATATATTTACTTATTTATTTATCTATTTAATTCATTGATTGTTTCCCGTTTATTTGTTATGTTGGAAACAAATTCATGTCCCCACTTCTCTCTTCCCCGAACCAAGTATATATTCTGTATTAGTGCTACCTCATTTTATATGATTTTATCTTTTTACTTTTCTATTTAATAAAGGTTTTTAGTAGCTTTTCCTTCAAAACATCATACAAGTATTAAACATGTAAACACTTAACAACTTGTATTATTTTTTAGATGTAAGATTAAAATCAAATCAAATCTCTGTAGTCACATCGTGTAAAAAACTATTCTAAAGTTGATGCCACAATAAAATATATAAAAAAAAGTGCTACATCGCTACAAGCCATTGCAAAAGAGTTTTAAAAATTGCTCAAAAACAAATCTTAACCCCAGCAACTTCCAGACAACTTTCTTAAATTGAGAACTTAAATTTTTTTTTTTTTTTGAAAATTGAAAATGCAAATTCAAAAAGAAATTTAATTCTCATTAGAGGCCAAGCACCGAATTCATTCAAGCAAACATTAAGCGGGCGGCAATGGCGATATTTTTATATCCACGGTCATTTCTACAAAAGTTGTCAATGAAACTGCCCATCACATTTTCCGGGTGCGTTGACATATCTCAATGATGCCGATTAGCGTTGAATTTGTATGAAATTCGGTCCAATGTACTCCCATTTTGACTTGAAGTCAAGTGAGTCAATGTCAATCGCATGAAGAGCAAACAGCGCGAAGCACCACTTTTCATTCAATAATCGGATTAATTATGATACAACGTTACCAAACAGATATGGCAGAACGCAAATGGGAAGTGGGCGATATATATTATATAATATAAAGGGTAGACGAACGGCGTTTGGAAATAAGTTGGACCTAGATAGGAGGAGGTTGAGCGTCCCATGGACTAGACAAATCCCAATCACTTTGATTTTTGATTTCTCGTTTGATCTGAAAGTTTGTGCAAAATAAGGAATCGGACGTCACTGAAACGTTGGTAAGCGCTGGGTGCCCCTTCCTAACAAGTGCTTGACATTTCATTGGCACCTGGTACACTTTCTGATATCGCCAACGAACAGGCTATATTTATGTCTTAATATAAAAATAATAATTGGATGGCGTGACATTCCACAGGGGGATCGGGGTGCTCATCAACTACTGGTGTTGTTCTCTCACGAGTTCGAGTAGAAGGCACCTACAGATTTTCGCCGACTCCGAACGGCGAAGTTTAAGAAGCTTTTTCTTAGACAGTTGTTACTCCTTGAGTGTATCGCAGCTCGAAAGAGGTGGTACTGTGAAAAATTCGAGGTGTTCAGCCGGGAATCGAACCTGGCCTTCGGCGTGTGTGTCGCCGTCTACCCTCTACGCCACGCCGGCCACGGCTTAGCAAGTAAATTTTTGGTAACGACATTAAACAGTAAGTTCCCTTCAGCCGCATGAAACACATCGAACTTGCGTTATTTCAAAATACATTTACTTTTACGCGGTCTGTGGCGTCATTCAATTTATTTTAAACGTATAAGGATTCTAAGTAAAAAGCAGTAGGTCAGAGTAGATTAGAGTCAGAGTAGCTGCGTTTTTTACAGGAATAGTAAAATATTGTGTGGCCGCCGTGGCGTAGTGGGTAGAGTGCGATGCTCACACGCCGAAAAGTGTAGGTTCGATTCCCAGCTCAACACCAATTTTTCGAATTTTTCACGGCACCACCTCTTTCGAGCTGCTGACAACACTCAAAGAGTAATACCTGTCTAAGAAAGCTTCTCAAATTTCGCCGTTCGGAGTCGGCAAAATACTGTAGGTCCCTTCTACTCGTGAGAGAACAGTAGCGCACACAACACGAGCAGTTGATGAGCAAGCTAGGCCCTGGTCCCCCTTTGGACTGTAGCGCCAACAATTATTATTATAGTAAAATATTGTAAAGTGGAGGATATTATATGGTCGTAGTATTTTATTTAACCCTCGTCATAAAACACTAGCGAAACGACAAATAACATCAGGATATAGAGTTTTCTCCTACGGCACAGAATAAGGTCAAAGCCCCAGAAATTGACAGGTGTTAAGCGGTCGCCACTACTGTCAACGTTTTGCAACAGGTGCAATAATTATTCATTATGCCCCCGCCGACTTGTTCCGACCTGTTCGACTTGTTTCAATGTCAATGCCATTTGTTAAACAGTTTTGCATATAAAAGTACTTATTTAAATTTTCGTAAGATTAGCACTAAGCATGCCTCTTAGTTGCGTTCATGTACTTCTTGAGAAGATAGAAGGGAAACATTTGTATAAATTTGTGATGAAATTAAACTTCAAACACTGTAGTGTTTGGTGGTTTGTAAGTGGTTGGCCTCTTATGCAGGAGGTCTCTGTTCCAAATATGAATTTTCGACAACTTTCTAGAGCTTTGATTTATACAGAGTTCCAGGCTCCCGGGACATAAATCAAATTGATTCTGAGTTCTTACTTTGCAAGGAACTTATCCACTTCAGGGAAATTGGGCTTATACATCAGAAGTTGCAAACATTTCGTAAATTACTTCCAAATAGGACACCAATATTCATTTTCACCAAGATGTAAGAAAAAATAAAGCTAGTTTAATATTGAAAGGGTTTACATTGTCCAAAAATAAATGCACGTGTATCGGTCGCAGTTCGCTTGGGCATCGCTCAAACTGGACCGCAGCACTAGAAAAATGTTTACTCCTCCCTTCGATGGCAAGAAATTTGAATTTGACCATAGCATAGGCGAAAGTATCGAATTCCGAGTAACGCAAAATGCCAAAGTAATCTAAAAATACGTCGGGTATTCCCTCGAAAGCAAGCCAAAATCAAATAGTCGTCTTGTTTATGAGATCACTGTAAAATGCCCGCCGTATTCACCAGACTTGGCTCCTTTCGACTACCATTTGTTTTCATCGATGGGACACGCATTGGCTGAGCAGCACTTTGATTCCTACGAGGAGGTCGAAAATTGGGTGCCTGATTGGTTTGCTTTAAAAGACGAACAATTTTATTAGCGCGGTATTTACAAATTGCCAGAAAGGTGGTCAAAATGTGTAGAAAACAATGGCCAATACTTTGCATTAAATGTTTTTACTTTCCCATTAATAATTAGTGTTTTATTTTCAAAAAAAAAAAAACATATCGGTACACCTGGTATTCCTACTCTGAGCGTTATAACGGGCAAGAGAATGGTACTCTTCACCGATGAAAACGTAAGGATCACAGCTTCTAAAATCTTAATTGGCAATCAAAGCAATACAGTCTTATGGTAAAACCGTGAATCAGAGATTTCGTAAATAAATCCTTTGTACCAATTAAACGATTGAAGATAAGGATCCAAAAGCTGTCAATTACGAGGGGCCTTCAATATATTCTCGGTATCGGGGTGAAGCTGTGGGTATATATATAAATTGACTTTTTTATCAAGTAATACTATTATTTTAGTGCATTTATGTTAAATTTTACATAAATGTGATAAATAATTCGCGTTATTAGTTAAACAGAATGATGGCAACTGAGACGATGGTGTTGAAAATTGAGCATCGGGCTGTAATTAAATTTCTCACTAAGCAAGCAAAAAGTCAAAAATCTATTCATGAAGAGATGGTGGCTGTTTACAGGGTTCCGCACCTTCATTATCAACTGTGCAAAAGTGGTCAAGTGAGTTCAAGAGAGGCAGATAGAGCATTAAAGACGACCTCCGCTCCGGCGCCTCGGCTACTGCTTGTACGGGAGAAAGCATCAAAGAAGTCGAAAAACTTGTTCTTGAGGATGCCCGAACAAAGGTGAAAATTATGGCAGAGATCTCCAAGCTTTCAACTGGTACCATTCACACTACTCTGCATAACCATCTTAACTTTTCAAAGGTCAGTGCAATGTGGGTGCCACGAGTGCTCACATCGCCTCAGAAAAAAAGTGAGAATCGCATGCTGTAAAAAACTTTTGGAGAGTGCCTAACATAATAGCGTTTGCCGATGACCTAATCGCGTACAGATCAGGTCCGAAGGTAGAAGAAATAAACGGTTTGTTGCAGAGTGACCTTGATACGATTCAACGATTTTGCGGCGACTGGAAGTTGAAAATCAACTACCAGAAGTGTGAAACTATCCTCTTCAGAACCCCGTTGTCCAGAGCCTCAAGGGACACGAAAAGGAACTGGCGCAAGTTCGGCATAGTTGATCCACTGGGACGGCCGTTGACTGTCAAAAATGTAGTGAGATATCTAGGCATCTGGTTGGACCAGTATCTATATGGTGATATACATGTAGACACTACTCTGACCAGGGCTAAGAATACCTTCGCTATGGCAAGAGGACTCTTTTACAGCAGTCGACTTGACATCAGGGTGAAGGTAATCTGCTACATGGCCCTCATCCGGCCAATCATGGTATATGGTTGTCCTGTATGGTTCAACGTGAGTCGTTCCCAGATGGAAAAGATGAGGGTGTTCGAGAGGCGGTGCCTTCGAGCCTGTCTTCGTTTATACCGAACACCAGAATCTCAGTACAAGAAATTCTACCCCAACGAGGTTCTGTACAACGAGGCAAACCTTATAAGGATAGATAATTTTATTATTAAGTTGATTCGGAGTCACACTGCTCGTGCCATGGCTTCAACCAACAGACTGATCTTTGGGGCTTACTACCCAAATGAAATGTACCATGAAAGAGTACGTCTTAATGGCTTCATTCCACCTGAAGCTTTCCTTTATTTGGATTCGAAAGGCCTGATACAAGGTAGGGAAGGGTGCCCTATCATCTTCCACGTCGCACGCCGAACAGTAGAAAGGCAACTCCAATACGAGCCGGACGTCGCTCGCAGCCATGAGGATCTCCTACGGTTCAGTAGATCGATTTCTACCCGAGACAGAGCAGTTTCTGATAAGGAACGGCATTTCTACTGGTGGTTACACCATAATCAGCTTTCGATGCCGCTAACTCCTTGAAGCAAAAGACAGGACAGCTGATTCACAAGGGCCAGCTCACATATGTAGGTTAAGATAGTTTTAAGATATTACAAACAAAACAAAAAAAAAACAAAAAAAAAACAAAAAATAATATATAAAAACATTAAAAAAAACAAACAAAACAAAACAAAAACCAAAAAGGTGCACCAGGGGGTATCAGATATATATGTAAGGCATATAAATGATACATACCTCCGGGTGCACGCGTCCGTATAACGTTACGGACACAGTTAAGAATAATGTAAATAGTTAAGTACATATAAGTTTAGACGTAATTTAGAGTTAGGTAGTTTTATCATAGGTTTTAGTCTTAGCATTAAGTAAATTTAATAACCTTAATGTCCAAGTTTTTAAAGTTTTCTTTGGACAAATTAAAGCTGGAATGAAGACAATTAAAAGAAACACAAATTGAAAACTGAAATAGGCCGCAAGGCAGAAGTAAACAAATAATCCTTTGTTAGCTTAGAGTACTTATGAAAAGTCAGTAAGTTAGAATTAAGATCAAAGATTAGAAAAGTAAGCTAGTTTAAGTACTTTTGTCTAGCATTTAAGAAAACTATGATGAAATAATAAAAAAAATGCATTTAATAAATAAAAAAACCAACTTTTAGAGATGTGTAGTGAGAACGCGGACGAATGGATCGTATTGTTACTGGGGACGAAACATGCGTTCACCACTATGAACCTGAAAGCAGTGTTCATGCAAGAGTCCATGCAGTGGCATAAAAAAGGAAAAAGGAACCTCGAGGAAGTTCAAAGTCAATCCGTCTGCCGGGAAGCTCATGCCAACAGTTTTTTGGGACTCAAAGGGAATCTTTCTCATTGAGTACAAAATAAAAAGGTGAAACCATCAACGCCACATCCTACGCTTCAACTTATCATAATTTGCGGGAGGAAATTAAGAAGAAAAGACGGGGTAAGCTCGCAGCGGGTGTGTTGCTTCTTCATGACAACGCTCCTGTTCACACGGCGCTAGTTTCCAAGGCTGCTGCCCAAGATCGTGGTTTCGAAGAAATCCAACACCCACCCTATAGACCAGACCTTGCCCCTAGTGATTATTTCCTGTTTCCGGATTTGAAAAAAAGTCTTCATGGAAAAAGATTTTCGGATGATGAAGAACTCAAGTCGGCAATACATGGGTATTTCGCGAATTTTTTTAAGGGTTTCAAAAAAACTTATATCAAGATGCAACAAATGCATTGATGTTAGGGGAGATTATATTGAAAAATAAAAACAATTTAAATTGAATTCGCATTTTCTTTCATATTGATACCGAGAATATATTGAACGCCCCTCGTAGCAGGTTTTGTGAGAGATATCATAGAGAAACGTAAATACGAGGGTTCTTCTATATTTCGGGGTCAGAGAACAAAATCAAATATTAATTATCGAAAATAGGTTTATTGTTTTTCAATATATTCCCCATTGAGACCTATACACTTTTGCACGCGTTTGAAAAAATTGTCGAAGCACTTTTGCCACTCTGATTGAGGTATCTCCGAAACATGCATTCTGAACGCATCAACCGTTTCTTCAGGTGTCGAAAAACGTTGACCTGTCATTTGATTTTTTACTTACGGGAATAAAAAGAAGTCATTCGGTCCCAAGTCAGGTGGATGACTCATCAAATCGATGTTTTGAGTGCTCAAAAATGCAGTCCTTTGAGCCGATGTGTGAGAGCTCGCATTGTCGTGGTGAAGTGTGATTCGTCTTCGGCGGTTGGTTTTCCTGATTTCTAGGAAGACAACTGGCAATCAAATGGTTGTGTACCACTCAGAATTTACTGTGGTTGCGACATGTCGAGTTTTTCCGAAAAGCAGGCCACCATTTGCTTAGAAGTGCTTCGTGCGCGAGCAACTTTTGTTGGTTTTGGCTCAATTTGAAACACCCATACAGTCGACTGCTGTTTATTTTCGGGCTCATACACGTTAATTCACAATTCATCACCTGTCACGATGTCATAGTCGTGTTTCGAAGCACCGCGATCGTATTTTTGAAGCATTTCTTTATTCCAATCGACATGAGACTTTTTTGAGCGATTGACAAATTGTGTGGGATCCAACGCGAACAAATTTTTTGACAGTCAACTGTTCATGCAATATTTAATGTATGCTGGTCCCACTAATGCCTAAGGTTGTCTCAATCTCACGATAGGTCACATGACGATCTTGCAATATCAGTTGGCGCACAACATCAATGGTTTCCAGAGCAACAACTGATTTTGGACGGCTTTCACGAAATTCGTCTTGGAATAAACTACGACCTCGGATGAATTCACCATACCATCGATAAACACTGGTCCTTGATGTTGCTTCATCGCCAAAAATTGAATTAAGTTCATCGATGCACTTTTGTTGAGTTAATCCACGTTGAAAGTTGTACAAAATATTCGCACGAAAATTTTCACGAGTTTATTCCATTTTTTGGGCGAAATGAATCTTTTAAGTTTTTAAACAACACAAATAGTTAAGTTGTTTCAGTTTCTGTAAACAACATAAATAGCGCTCGTATGTCAAAACGTTCTGAGTACGTGTAACCTCAAAAATGTCAAACTTTACGATAGAGCTTTCAGTTGCCAGATTGCAACACTAGGGTTGCCCAATCAAGACATATAAAGGACAACCTTCTTATATGATCATACGCATGATAACCGTAGATAAAACGGAAATGAGCATTTAAAATATATACTTATCCAGTGGCTCTTCAAGGGCAAAGTTAATAATAATAATTGTTGGCGCTACAGTCCATAGGGGGACCAGGGCCTAGCTTGCTCATCAACTACTCGTGTTGCGCTCGCTATTGTTCTCTCACGAGTAGAAGGGACCTACAGTTTTTTTTGCCGACTCCGAACGGCGAAATTTGAGAAGCTTTCTTAGACAGTTATTACTCTTTGAATGTTGTCAGCAGTTCGAAAGAGGTGGTGCCGTGAAAAATTCGAAAAATTGGTGTTGAGCTGGGAGTCGAACCTAGACCCTTCGGCGTGTGAGCGTCGCACTCTACCCACTACGCCACGGCGACCACAAGGACACAGTTGGAAGAGATTAAAATATAATGGATTTTAACATAGCAAGGTTTCTTTACCACCTAAGGGCAACTCAATTAACTCAGTTCATTATGTGATTTCCACAAGAGTGTTACAATACGATGTAGTACTATAAGTAAATTGGATGAAATTTTCAACTGCCAGCGGGGCTTTAAATCAAAAAAGCTTTCAGTGGGAAGTATAATTTATTCCAAAAATTCAGCCTACTAATAGGTTTTCTTTAACTTTACGTATGTGAACTTTTATTAAATTGAATGCATTGACCCTTAGGTCTACTATATGTAACCCAAAATTTCACAGAAATCCCTGTTCAAGTTAAGGGCATTTGAAAAGTGTGACAGGCGGGCAGACACATCGAAACCATAATGGAAAACTAAAGAAAATGATGCATATTATGATAAAGGGTGAATTGATGTGGCTAAAACCGATTTCGTCTTTACAGGACAGAACATTGAGTTGCTTTTTTAAATCATTCACAGTTGTTTTATTCTCTTACAAACTTCCGTTGAATGAAAACAGTCACTTTGAGCAAATATTGAAGACCATTTTGAAAAAGAGTGCCGTCAGTCCAAACAGTATACTTCTTGAAAAAATGTTTTGGTCGAAATTAAACATCCTCTGTGCTTACGATTTCAACTAGATAACACTAATGTTCCACCCTATCATCTCACGCGTATATATGAACTAGATAACACTCATGTTCCACCTCGCCATCCCACGCGTACCAAGGGGAATGTAACAACTGATCTTAACAGTTCACCATGTCCTTCTGCAGAGATCTAAGTTTAAAGTGTCCAACTGTGCAAAGTTAAAAAAGTAGATTTGTTTTGCTTTTCAGCGAAAAAATATCTTTTTTCACTAGAAACGTTTTGTCTAAATTGTCACATCTGCGGCTAGTGTTGCTCTAATAGGACTATTGTGGGAACAACGTTATAGGTAACGGTGAGCGATACAAAGACAGACAGACACCATAAGCTTTATCAAATTAAAGGTCTCAGCTGATTCAAAGTTTGTAAAATTTGGCATGACACAATTTAGCAGGGGCAGGTAGTAGACCATAATACACGAAATAAATATATGTTTGTCCATTATATTGCAAAATACAACGTGTATTCCTCCTACTGTGTAAACTATAATCTTTGACCCGCCCTCTTAGACGATTCCACTTTGAGGGCGGCGCAATTTTTTGTATTTAGCAGAAAAACTCAAAAGTCGCTGTATTTGGCGGCGCACAAAAGTTTTTTTTTAAATTTTGAAGAAAAATTACAAATTTTGCGAAAAATGCATACATCAAAATCGTGCTGCTTCTGTTGTACCGTTATTTCTTCGCCCACGCCACCAGATGAATCATACACATGTGAGCCATCGGTAGTACATGCCCTCCTCAACTCTGTATATTTGCATATGATTCGATTAACTTTCACTTCGCAAAAAAAGTTCCTTTTTTCTGCGAAGTGAAATTTAATCGAATCATCAATTTACATCATTTGCCACTCTCGGATAATCATTATCACTAAATAAAGGTGCAATAAAAACCAAATGTTTGTCAATGAAGATATTGTCAATTTTAATTGCTTTTTTCTCAAGTGGTTAAATGCAAACAAATATATGGTAAAAATGTATTTCTTTTTTCGCTAGTATAAACATCACAGACAAAATGCGCATAGTTTGTACTCTTTCTAGTGGTCGCCAGTAGGTTTTTCAGACTCGGATTCAATGTTTTTAGCCAACTTTTTTTTACGGTTTTTCTTGGGTTTCTTCTTTTTCAAGGACTCATTAATATAATTGCATGAGCGCTGCTCGTAGTCGGGCGACTCGAAGAACGCGATTAGTTTCGTATCTTTCACCTTGAGAACAATGTTGACTGGCGAAAATACTCGCAATTCAAGCGGTGGTTTTTTGGAGTTTTTCTCTGAAATGTACACAGCATTGGGTGCAGCAGAGGCATCGATTATAACCTTTTGAACTTTGTACTGCAATGTTATCAAACGACCGGTTTTCAAGGTTACCACTTCCAATGAATGACGGTAGATATCGGTGACGACAGCGCGAAGTTGAACCTTCGTCTTTGCTTTGACATAACGCAAAAAGAACATGTTCGCACTCTCATCGCTGGCATTCTTTGCATTGTATTTCTGATCATTGCAGATCTTCGCTAATACATTCAATTCGTCGGCAGTGCGTTTTGGCGGTGGCGTGTAGTCTAAGGCTGCAGCTAGAAGTCTGGAAGTAAGATATAGAGACGGTCAATTGAAATTTTTTTTTTTTAAACAAATAAGTGTGAAATTTCACACGTTACAGTTTTTGCCGTTGGATGCGTATTTATCTGAGGAATCACATGATGTTTTCTTAATCATGCAGACAAAAATCTGAGGCATTTGATAACAAAAAATTTCTATTTAAATTATCACAAAACTGTTAATCTTGTCAGAACCCAAGGCTCAACAAGCAGTTTGGCATTGTTCGCAACAAATAAAAAAACAGACATAGAGTTTCCATATCGAACACAAGCCGTTCCTTACCTATGCACAATTACATCCGGATAACGTCTTATGGGGCTAGTGAAGTGTGTGTAGATTGGTATTGCCAGCGCATAATGGAAGAGATCAGCTGGAGTGGATTCCAAACTGCTGCAGAAATACCTGCAACAAAACACAACCATTCTTTGATAAGGGACGTATGACAAGCCATTATGAACTTACTTGGATCGCACCATAGGTTTGGTGAGTAAGTAACTGAGGCCAGCGGCCATAACTTCAGGATCACTACTGGCTGCGCAGATTCTTTGCATTCCCTCGTGTATCGCTTTGGAGCTATCCATGTTAAGTTCAATGCCCATTTTGGTTAGTTTCGCTTTCAAATTATTCAAGCCACTTTGTTTTGGAGGCTGATGGTTGCGAAGAAATGCAATTTCTGGGAAACGTTCGTAGATGAAATGCGCTACTGACTGGTTTGCTTGCAACATAAACTCTTCGATCATGAAGTTCGCCGATGAGCGAGTTGCGGTCTCAAATGAAATGGGCTCGCCGGTTTTTGGATCGAACTGAAAGTAGAATTCTGGGTTGTCAATAGACAAACATCCATTGAGGTAGCGTCGTTTGCGCATGTTTTCGGCTATTTTGTTCATTGCGTGGATGCGCTGTATGATGTCATCGATGGTAAATTTGCCGCATATCGTCGGAAAGTCATCGATTGTGAATTGCTCTTGTGGATTGTCTATGATTTTTTGAGCGTGTTCGTAGGCAAACTGGGTGCAAGAGCGAATGACGCTCTTTGTGAAGCGCGTCGACTTGATTATACCCTGCTCGTCCATAACCCAAAACACGGAAAACGTCAATTTATCCTCACCTGGCAGCAGCGAGCATTTACGGCACAAAGACATCGGCAGCATGTGAATAACCTCATTGGCTAGGTATATGCTTGTGGCTCTCAATTTAACAATTTCGTCAAGTTCGCATTTCTCTTTCAAGTAGGTTGTCACATCAGAGATATGCACACCAATCTCGTAGCACCCGTTGTTTAACTGTTTGCAGGAAAGGGCATCGTCTAAGTCGCGCGCTGTCAGAGGATCGATGGTAAAAATGCATTCATTACGGAGGTCTGCCCGACCTTCCATGTCATCTTTGGATAATTTAGCGTCGGAAGAGTACATTTCATTAAAACGTTCCTCAAACGGCGTTATGTCTCTCAAGCCATTGTGCAGTAGAATTGCTTTGATTTCTGATTCCAGATTCCCACATTTACCGACGGGCTCCTTTAGAACACCAACACATCTGCCATTTTCCCCAACAGAGCTTATCTCAGCTATGTACAGGAGACCCATCATGTCTTCTGGCTTCTGATTGGCGGCTATATCCACGCAGCTCTCCACGGGTATATATATCATTGAGACCTTCATGTCGCGTGGTTTGAACTTAAAGTATTCCTGAGAATCAAACTTTATTGGATCCCTTAATGCAATCGTTCCAACAAACTGTCGATTGCCTTTTCTCTCAACTATGGAAATCACGAAGGCATGGCGTCTCGTGAGTGTTGCAGCAGTGGCAGTTTCCAATATTTCAACTTCGCATTGGATGATGTTGTCAACCTCGTCTGCAGAAATAGACCGCTTTTGTATTTACAAGTACTTGGTTAATGCTACTTACCTAATGTGATGTCCAGAACATCCTCAACTGGCTCCTCTTCATTGCCTAGATTTGCCTGGGCTTTGTCTGATTTATTGCGTACGAAAACACGTACAATATCTCCCTCCATGGCGTACATCCTCGCTGCCATTGAGGAAATCATAGCATCCGCACCATCATCAACTGTTATGAAAGACTGATGATTGTTTTTAGCATTTATTCGTAATTCACTCTCCACAATACGGCCCAATCCTGCTTTTACACATTTTTGGGCGAACTCCTCTAAATTTTCACCGTAAGTGTACTTTAATTTCGCCAGTAAATCTGAATTGTCTTCGGAGACAATTTGGTTTATGTGTTTCTCATAAACCGCATGCAACTTGTTACTGTCCTCATCCAAATTCTTCTTTTTCCTGAAACGCTTTGATTGTTTTTCAACTTCGCATTCATGCGCTTGGTCGCCATTTATCCTGCTTTTGTTTTCTGCTTTAGTGGCCAGCAAATTTTCCAGGCGTAATTGTTCCAGTTTGAGTTTCTCGATTGCACGTATTATTTCTTTATCAACCTCTAATTCTTTTTGTGGAATTGTCTGATTCAATTTCTTCAACTTTGATTTAACCTGCTTTGTATGATCGTGTAGTCTCTTTACATCTTCAGTCAACTGCGCTTCGGTTCTCATGGATTTGGTAGATGGTTGTTTCGGTTTTTTTGTTCTTTTTCGTCGCTTTTTGTTTCTTCCCGCCTCTGGCACTACCTCCTTGGCCGGATTTTGTGCTATTGTTACGCTTAGGGGGCTCGGTACCTCAGTGGATTTCGCCTTTTTCAAACGTTTTCCCGCAGCTGCGGTTGCTAAATTTTCACTAGACATTTAAATGATTGTTTTAAATATATTTATATTAATTTAAATTGAGTTTTCCCGCCCGTATTACAATACAGACTACAATTCCTATATCTATTTAGTCTGTACAAGTTGTAGGTAAATGAGACTGCCTGTCACATCAGCAAACGTCGAGTAAAATGGTGAAATTCTCATGAATTACACCACTTATACAGAGGTTTGTTCGTGTTAAAAAGAAATGAGATTTTTTGGTCCATATTGGTCTGGATTATACAGAAATTCCATACAATTATATAGATAATGCAGTTTTTCAAAGGCTGTTTGAAAATTGTGACGTGACCAGACCTTGAAAATGTATTAATATGTATATTTTAACTGTATTTATATATAATAACATTCTTTTCAAATTTTACCGTACATGAAATCCAAATAAGCGGCAACGCAAACCATATATGTTAATTGTATATTTATGGTACCCGTTGCTATAATAGATGTTCTCTCTGAACCCTCGCTTAACCGGAACAGTTGGATTGACGTTATATATGTGCATATACGACCAACACCTTTTCAGATCTCTCCGTGTAATTTCCATTGGCTTTTAGAAATCAACAATTTCCTCAACTTTTCGGTCTGTTTGGAATATTGATCGATCCTAACGTAAGTAAATATACAGATCAAGCAACAAGGCAAGTATGAACATTGGGCATTAAGTCGTTGCTGCCAGGCAGATCGAAGTTTATTTCAAGTTCAAGTTAACTTCAGAACCACCGTTGTCTGAAGTACATAAAAACAAAATAGCGTGTTTGATTTTACGCGATCTCTTGTCCAATCTTGACTTCCTGATCGGAACGGAAACATCTTTCCACGAAATGTTTCTTAACCCAAAGATCAAGTTTACAGAAAATATGCATAATTTATGTGAGTACCTATATTATTAAATCATTATGTGTATAAACAATTTTCCTGCAAATAAAATAATATCAGATGTACAATTGTCACACGTACGACTGAATAGAGAGAAGCTCTTCTAGCTCGGAATTACGATATTACGATCTGAGAAATGCCGACGCGTGACCGCCCCATACCGATTTGAACCATATGAAGAACATATTCCTCCGAATCTGTCAACTGCAACAACCGCGTGAGCGCGTCGGCGCTATTTCGCGTTAGTGCTTTATCTAGGTAGCAAAGTAAATTGTTGCTATCTATCATCTCTCCGTTTGACAGTTCGCTCTTGTTAGCTATAGAGTGAACTCCAATCAGATTTTTACAATTTCGTGTAAAACTATTCCGACTACGAATTCTCCTTCTTTAATTTTACTTTGACAACGTATCAACGGAACGTACTCCAACCGTCATTTTGGCAGGCAATTTTCGCGCCATTTTCTGTATTTTTTTATTTATTCACTTTGACAAGCGTATGGACAATCAGAAATGGATCTCGTTAAGCAATAAAAAAATCTATTTTTTTAACTCAAAAATTCCATCAATCAGAAAGGAAAAATTAACAAAAAATTGTAATTAGACATTCAACTGCAATTGGTTAATCCAAGGAGTTTTCTATAAGAACAGTTGCAAATATCAATGAAAAAGTTTAAATAAAATTCAGTACGGATTAGTGAATTGTGCTTTGGCTTGCTTGTGGGGCTTAGAGATAGATTTTTGTCAGAAGTTGCGGTGTCATCAGAATTTTTTTTCTATTAATTTCAATTATCTAAGTGCACTTTGCGGGGGTAATATGCTCGAAATTACTGAATTCTTGCACATGTTTTCATGTTTGCATTTTATTTGCAGTGCATTTCGCTTAGTTCAATGATTATCACGAAGAAATGAATGACGAACCCGAGCTGAGTGCTGTGGACAAATCCAATTCGATCGATCCGGCCGAAATAAGCAGTGAAATATCATCGATTGAGAGTCCGATAAGTGGTGGTGCTGTTGCTGGTGCAAGTATAACGTTCCCCTATGTGGTCAAAACGCCACGTGCAGATAGTAAGCTTATTCTACAGAACATGGAAGAGGTTCTTAATTCAGTGAAACGCAAGCATAAACAAAAGCACCGCAGGAAAAAGGAGCAAAAGAAGAAAGCTCAGCAGGAGGCTGAAGCAGCAGCAGCCGAGAACGCAGCAAATGCCGATGGATCAAAAGTGAATCAACGAAATCCAAAGCACCCATTGCAGGAAAGCAAGAAAAACGTAGAGGAAATTGGGTTAGAAATTAAAAGTCCACTTAAGAATGCATCGATACTTGACCATTTTGCAAGAACACCGAAAAAACAGCCAAATGTTGTTGAAAGTAGTCCCGCTGTGAACGGTGTTGTGGCGTCAAAGAAGGCCAATGCATTTGAAGTAATGATGAATGCAAGGAATAAAAGTATTGGTTCCAATACACCAGGAAAGGAGCCGCAATTGGACGAAACTGATGATGGACAGAAGAGTGTGAATGTGAAAAGAAAAATGTTCCTGCAGGAATGGGCGGAGCGCAAGGGCGGTGCAAAGCGGCGTTTGGAAGAAGAAGCAAAGGAAGCATATATTGAGAAAACCATGAAACATCGAGCGAAGAGGTAACACCAACAAACAATATTTATTTTGTTCTTAAGGTTCATGTGAGATGTAAAGGCTTATCGCACACTTTGGCGATTTTATCTTCGAAAACATCAGATATTCTTACATCGCTTTATAATTTAGAGAGGCACAATATTGCATGGTTATACATTCACTTTCACACTAATAATCAGTTAGGTAGACATTAGTGCTTAAATACTTTTTTTTGTTATCATTTCATAAAAGCAACATCAATAATACCAAGTGATCTTGCTATTTGTTATCTTTCAGGACTAGGAAAAGAAACTGTAAGTCAGCTTAGAACCTGCCACGGATTCAGTAAGATAAGGAAAAGATACAAAAATGAAGTCGCCAACAAAAGTTCATGCACTTGATATTCCAAGCTTGGTCATCATGGTTATATTTTCAGTGACGTTTAGTGATCATGTACATAACCTTTGCAAACTTGAGTTCTAAGAAAATCTGTAGTCAACTCTATGTCGATGTTTTATCATCGAAACTGAAGTCACGGTCGCATATCATTATCATCATGAAGGGCATATTGTGGTCTGACTGTACTTTGCAGTTAGCAACTTGAAATATAACCTTACTTTCATAAACATCATGAAAGTTAATAAAGTGAAATGAAAAATTTCAAGTTCTGTTTGTTTTTTTCGTTTTTCTCTCTGTTTATGCCCAAAAGATTGGTAACTGGCAGTGTCTGAAACAAAAAGAAGTCTGAAAGTCTGAATTTTCCATCACAAAAGACACCGTTAATGGAAATGAATCTGCGTTGGTGAATGGGCATTGAGTGGGTGTTAACTAGAAAATTATAACATTTCCTTTTACTTTGAAGGACATTAGCGCTTCTAATTAAAGACCTTGCTTAATTACGTCTGCACGCTGTATTTAGTTTTTAACTGCAGCTGCTATTTGCACTGCGCCGGAAGACAACGTAGCTTTGTTTTGTTAAGATTTTTATGTCGTAAATGTAGAGTTCTTGAAATAATGTTTCAAAGTTTATTAACCACAGTTCACCCAATATGGCCAAATTTGTTTCGTGCATTCCTTTCAACCTATTCCCCGAAGGAATGTTATTGTCCTTTATTATTACATTAAAAATATTTTAATACCAAAGTAACCGCTTAATAAAATGTTTCCTCTCTTTTTAGATTAAAAGAAATGCTTACAAATGGCCACACAGACAAGTGTGAAGTCAAACCACCCGAATTCGCTGAAAAATCTGAAGAAAAGCAAACACCTAAAGCAATACAGCCGAAAGTTCAAACAAATCGCAAGACCAAACGGGCAGCCGGGCGAGCACGCAGACTCTCATCTGTCGATTCCATGGAATCAGTCGACACGACCAGTCAGGAGTCGAGTGGGTTTTTAGGAAAATTATCATCTCCCATTAAAAAACGTGACAGTTTACTGGGATACTTTCCAAAAAAACCATCGCCAGCAGAAGATGCGAAGGTGAGAAAAGATCTACGTGTGGAGCTTGAATCGGAAGAGTTAACGCCAAAGCGTTCACGACGAGGAGGTCGGCAATCAAAAGAAGAAAGAATAAGTACGCCGAGCGGAGTGGAAACAGAAATAGTAGCGCTTACGCCAAGTGGTCGGCCAAAGAGACAGTGTTCAGGAAAATCCAAATACGATCTAGATCAATGCCCTATTTCGTCGCCAGGTAAAGTGGATACGAAAAGTGGCATCCGTGCGAGCAAAAAGTCTGCAAAGGAGGAACCACAGCAGGAGATCGAAATAATTGATCTGGATATCGAAAGCCCAAAGCAAACTCCAAAGAAGCTAGCTCCACTATTTATTAAGGCTGTGCCCAAACAGATTCCCAATCCAGAGCTGTTGCGAGCCAAGCAGCAGTTTTTGATGTCAGGAGTGCCAGAAAAGCTACGACTGGAAATTGCAAAGCAGAAGCAATTTGAGCAGAACTACGAGGAGTCAATCCAAGTGTTTCCTAGGGTGAGCCATGTCCGGCAATTGAGTGCGGAAGAAGAAGCTGCGTGTATGAGTATAGTGCCCTCATTTAAACTGCGCAAAGATGATGATCAGAAGACACCAACACGGAAGATCAAAAAACGGGCAATAGGTGCACTTACTGCTTGCACACTCAAAGATTTCCGCGGACACCCCAGAAGCAAGGCAGACATTCAAACTGGACCGTTACCATTGCCGCAAATCGAAAACAAGAGGCTGATTATTAAGGACTGGAAAGTCGACTTTGACAAGTTCCCAACATTTCGGTGTTATAATCAATTGCGGGAGAAGTATCGATACTTTTGCGCCATTGATTCTGAGCAGGAAGCAGAACAGGTTACAGAGTCGTTTGTCGTTACAAGGAGTAGTACCCGTCGATATCAATCAAAAACGAAATTCGATCCGGACGCCGAAGAAGAAAAGCCTCCGCCTTCCGCACCAAACGGAGAGCTTCTCTTTACAGAGAAATACAAAGCCATGTCGTCAGATCAAGTGTTGGTGAACGTGGCTCCAGTCAATCAACTGAAGGAATTCCTCTCTTCGTGGCGTGGTGCACCGCGAGTCAGCGATCCCAACACCTCATTTGACATGAACGATTCCAATAGTGTTGGTGCTTCCTGCAATTCGGTTGTTCTCCTAGGTCCAAGCTCTAGCGGAAAAACAAACGCCGTGTTTGCATTGGCGAATGAAATGAACTTCAACATTCTGGAGGTGAATGCAGGCATGAAGCGAACGGGCAAGAAACTTCTGCAAGAGCTCCAGGAGGCAACACAGTCCCATCAGATTCGCAAGGAAGGTGGAACCAAAAACAAGAACCTGATGAAAATGACACTCAATGGTCTGAAGAGAAAAAAACAGTCAACCGATGACAGTAGTTCGGAACAAGATTTGGAGCAATCTGCCAGAAAATCTCTGATTTTGGTCGAAGATGCCGACGTTATATTTGAACAACACGATGCTGGATTTGTGGACGCTGTTCACACTTTGGCTGCAACTTCCAAACGACCTGTCATTATCGTGGCAACAAATCCCAACTGTCAGCACCTTCAGCGGCTCATTAATCAAAACGCTATCGAGTTCTGTTCACCAAATGTCTTAAACATCTCAAAATTCCTTTCGATCTTGTCGTTGATCGAAAACTGTCCAGTCGAACTCAATGATCTCGTTAGTTTATATCTACTCAACCGGAAGCAGCTAAGAAAGACCATCCTTGAGCTACAGTTCTACATCCAGAGTGGAGGTGATCGTCCTAAAGCGAAGAAAATCGTATCGACCGATGATAAGACAGGTGCCCAATGTTTTGCCTCTCCCACAAAGAGACGATTTTCCGAGGAGTCAACATCAGTTTCGGAGACAATCATTGATGAGGAAGCAGAAAGAGAAAAAAAGAAATCAGACAGCACTGATGTGACTTTGCACAAGGGCCTGTTTGAGTTCTATACAGTCTGTCAGAATATGAAGCATCGTGTCCCATTTCCAGTTGATTTTGGCCTCCTGCGCACGAATCTACCAGAAATATTTAATGCGTCCCGAAATTTACTAGCAACAGGCAATACTCGAAGGAAGTCGAAAAGCCCAAAGAAGGCGTGGTTGAGTGCAGCTAATCGGCCATCAGTCACACGATCGTTGAGTGATTTTTATGAAAACCTATCCATTTCGACAATGGTTGCTGGTATAGGGGAATGCGAAGATCGTCTGACTTCCAACATGAGCGAAGACATTGCCCATACCCTGTTAGAACGTGCAATTGAGAAAAATTTAGCAGCAGGCCACTATGCGTATAATTTGTTCGACAGCCCTTACACAAGGTGAGTATGAAAGCATGTATGCGATCGTTTAAATTTTTGAAAGCCCCGGCGAATTTTTACTTTAACTTCTTGAATAACTTACACGACAGCTCTGTTTCTGGGAATGTGTCACTTTCTTCAGAATCGTGATCAGATGTGTGTTAAAAAGAAATAAGAGGTTCTTGACATTTGTTAGACAATCTGTTCTAAGAAGTTCAGTGCTGCGATACGACTCTATCCTTAGATGGCTCTAAAGTTTTCGCGCACAATTAGGGCTTATTTTGTATTGGCAGCAACTCTAATTTAATTTCGAAATATTGAGTAAAAAAATTGTTGACACACTTATCTGCCTTATTACAATAGCAAGAACGACGTAACCTAATATTATTAACACTTGATTATAAATAAAAACGTAAACTCTGAGATTGAAATTGCCTTGTAATGCAACCTATTTTTTTGACTGCTGAGTGAAGGCAGCTTCTAGTCTTCGTTTAATTTCTAACGAATCTATTCTCCGGTAGACTAAGAGATCCATCGAATGCCTTACGAAAAAATTCAGGAAATCTTTTCAAAATCTTCTTCTTCTTCGGATGGCGCTACAGTCCGGGATGGACCTGGGCCTCAACCAACATGCCTCCCCAGCTAGCACGATCTCTTGCCAGCTGCCTTCAATTTCGCACTCCAAGTTGGTTGAGGTTCTTTTCCACTTGTGTGCACCATCTCAGTCTAGGACGTCCTCTGTTGCGTTGTCCCTGTGGTTCGGATTCGAAGACTCTTAGGGCCGGAGCAGTGCTGTCCATACGCTCTACATGGCCTAGCCACCTTAAGCGTTGTATCCGTAGACACTTGACTAGGCTCATGCCGCCGTACAGCCCATACAGTTCGTGGTTGAATCTTCTCCTCCAGATGCCATCAACGCAAACAGGACCAAAAATCGCACGCAGAACTTTTTTCTCGAAGAGACCAAGGGCTTCCTCATCCGCTTTTAGTAGCGTCCAGGTTTCTGCGCCGTAAAGCAGGACTGGGATGATCAAGGTGTTGTACAAAGTCACTTTGGTCGTTCGGGAGAGGGCTTTATTACTCAAATGTCTCTTAAGCCCAAAGAAACAGCGATTGGCAAGAATGATTCTGCGCTTGATTTCGGTACTGATGTTGTCCCTATTCACCGCGGGGCCAAGATAGAGGAAGTCCTTGACTACCTCGAAGTGTCTGCTGCCCATAGTGACGCTCTGTCCGAGACGTCGATGTTCTGCGTCCTTCTTCGATGGTAGCATATATTTCGTTTTGCCCTCGTTTACCACCAGTCCCACTTTAGCCGCTTATGCTTCGATGTTAGCAAAAGCCTCATTGACCCCTCGCTGAGTTCGGCCGATCACGTCAATGTCATTCGCATAAGCTAGCAGTTGAACGGACTTGTGGAAGATCGTGCCTCTGATGTTGACGTGTGAGTTCCGCACGATCCCCTCAAGAATGATGTTAAAGAAGTCGCATGACAGCGCGTCGCCTTGTCTAAATCTTTATTTGACATCGAAGGTCTCAGTGAGTTCGCTACCGACCTTGACGGAGCAGCGAGAGTTCCCCATCGTAATCCTACACAATCTGACGAGTTTGGTAAGGATGCCAAATCTACTTCTCCAAAACTCTGTTTGACTGTCCGAGTGTCATGTTAACACAACTCACAATATCCAAGACCAAAGCTGGAGAAATAAAGTTTGTATGAGTAACGATTTCGATGGAAATGAAAAACAAGTAAAAAGACACTGCAATATGCACACCGATTCCCAAAAATATCGATGGACTGTGAACGTTTTTATAAATGTAACAAAAGGCGCTTAAGCAAAAATTCACCCGCCAATCACAGTTAGAAGTGTCCGAAAGTTTACGGTTATGTTATGTTTATTTCTGGCTCAGTTTTTATCCTCCCACATCTCTTTTTCAATCAAAGCAGCATAATAAATCTTCCCTAAAGGAGCACTTATAATACAACCATTTATCACTTTCATCGGAATTTTCTTTTTAACACATTGCTGGGAATTCAATGGAAACGAGGTCGTTGTTTACATAGTCTACACTGGAAATTAAATGGACACTCATCGCTCGACCTCGATTGAACTTATCGTACTACGACATTTCTCTAGCAGTATGTGCGTCTGGGCACATACTGTCTTATCTGAAAAGAAGTTGCCAAATGTAAACCGAAAAGAATGAATGATAAAAATTTAACGATTCACTGATCGGGGTACTTTACACGTAGACCCATATCTGAAAAGACATCATTAGCTACTTGAAAGGGGTCTTGTTAAAGAGTTATTGAAGAAAGAACTTCGCGACAAGCACGTTTCCTTTAAAAGAACTCGAGGCGATATCTTCTAATGAGCACTTGTAAGCTTAAGCAAAGACAAAATGATTAAGAGTAATTATCCCAACATGACTCTCAAATGTACCGACTCTCTCATGAAACTTAAATCTTTTTACAAATGATCCGTCGTGTTATCATTTCAGAAAAAATCCTCTTATAATAAAAAGAGGCTTATCTTGTTTGTCTTGCACACGTAACGGCTTTGCTAAGTTATGTATCAGTTAAGTCCTTTTGATTTAAACATAATCGATGAGTAATCAGCTGAGCCCAATCAGTGACGAGTATTTTTAATAATAATAATAATTGTTGGCGCTACAGTCCACATGGGGACCAGGGCCTAGCTTGCTCATCAACTACTCCTGTTGTGCGTGCTACTGTTTTCTCACGGGTAGAAGACACCTACAGTTTTTTGCCGACTCCGAACGGCGAAATTTTAAGAGTTTTGTTTTGAAAGTTATTACTCTTTGAGTGTTGTCAGCAGCTCGAAAGAGATGGTGCCGTGGAAATATTCGAGGTGTTCAGCCGGGAATCGAACCTAGACCTTCAGCGTGTGAAAATCCCACTACGCTACGGCGGTACTTTAATGGTTAATAATAATTGTATGGCGCGGCAGTCCACAGGGGACCAGAGCCTAGCTCATCAACTCCTCGTGTTGTGCGCGCTACTGTCCTCTCACGAGTAGAAGGGACCTACAGTTTTTTGCCGACTCCGAACGGCGAAATTTAAGAAGCTTTCTTAGACGGTAATTACTCTTTGAGTGTTGTCAGCAGAGATGGTGCCGTGAAAAATGCAGGAGGTGTTCAGCCGGGAATCGAACCTAAACCTTTCGGCGTGTGACAGTGCTACTCTACCCACTACGCCACGGCGGGCGCTCCCTTACCTTACTCTTATAATGGTTACCGAGTTCAATAATCACCCTGCACATTTGAAAGCGAAGTCTTTCATCTACTGTTTTTACTGTACTCTGTTGAATTAAAAAAAAAAAACTGAATTTACTTGGCAAATAAGTGTGTGAGCTTCAATATGGACGCTCGGGAATGTATGAGCTTTAATCACAACTTGATGTTTGATTGTTTTAACTTTATATACATAACGGAAAAACCATTTTCACATTTGTTTTTTTTTTTTTCCTTACATACACATAACAAAAATAGCAAAATATAATTTTTTATATTTGCCACACACAAACTCATTTTCTCCTTACTTACACTTACTTCGGGGCATTTAAACGACTTGGGACCCAGAATTCTTCCCATCTTCTGTAGTATAAAAATAGAAGGATTGTTCCAAGATGTGACCTGAAACACTGTAATTTTAAAACAAAACATTGCTTGGCATCTCGTTAGCTAATCCTATTGAACTCATATAGAAAAGCTCAAAAGACATATTTCATTCCGTTTGACCAAAATTTTAGTTAATTTCATGGCAACGCTTCTTTGGAGTTGCTAAAAGTTCAAAACAACCCTCTACTTATGGAAGAACAAACAAAACAAGTAGCTGGTGAAAGACTAGGTCTTGGTCCCTGGACAAATTTAAATTATTGCGAGTCACGTCGTTACAGCGTTTCGATGTTTTTAGTTTCTGGATATCATTTTGCACGCGCAAATCTAACGGAGCATGCTCTAATGCATTAGTCTTGTAGTTCAAAATTAGCACCACATTCGATTCGCAATTAAACTCGTTAGGAGCTTGTTAAAACAAACCCCCAATTTCTTCCTTGACCGAGGACAAGATAGCAAAGCATTTGATACGTTTTCTTAAAGTCTGTTTTGAAAGTTCCGTATGCATTGCCTTCAGACATTAAAGTCATGATCACTATATCGGAGCTTCGGTCTTCCTCTTCAGTTTGTACCTAGAAACGGAGGTGCAGCTACCCTTTCCATTTCCTTCCTTATTCACTTTTCTTATGCATAAAATCTCAATTTGTAGCATTCAGACCTCTTGTTTGATAGGATTTTTTTTTTATTGTATAATAATATGTAATTTCCAATTGCTCTGAATTGCTACGAAATTCGCCGAAAAACTACCCAAAAACCGTTCCATTTGTTGATGTTTTCATATCTGATGAGAAAGTAATATATTTCCCCTCCCTACGAATTTTAGCCAAAGTAAAAATAAAAAAAACTCTTGACATTGGATATATCTGATAGCTGTTTACATTTAATTGTGTGAATTTCTACGAAAAGTCGTTTCACAAGTTTCGGCAGAGTTACTCTCTCCAATAGAGATTTTTACCCAAACTACTCAACTACGAATTTCTGTACACAAATGAAGTGGAAGAGACCTTATATTAGGCAAGCCGTTTCCATTTAATTGAACACAATTAGGAAGTTACATACAAACTTTGTTTTTTTAACAAAACAGTGTATTAAGTGTTTTCTTATTGTTTTTTTTTTTACAGCGTCACCTTAACGAATCCTACACCAGTAACACCGCTGCGATCATCCCGTTCCTTGGCATTGGATTACGAACCATCACTCAGATCGATTTGTCGAAGTGAAAAAATTCGATCAACAAACGAACGTCGGGGATCACGCTTTTATCATTATCTTCGAAACAGTTGTGTCAATCTGGGATCATTTTCCACCGAACACTTCGATAGTGCATGCAATATTCTTTCAGAGTTCGATTACATCAGTCCCTCGCAAGAGTCAACACAACAACTCAACTAAGTAGGAGCATTCAATAGCGAAAGCAAACTTGAAATGCTAATGTTATTTATATTAATGTAGAATGTAGATTTATTTTGTAGCAACTCAAAGTGTTCTAAGTCTCAGACGGTATTTTGCTGTTCTAAATATTCAACGTTCTCCACAGCAGGGCATAAACGAGAAAAAATGTATTTTTGAAGGATTGAAAGAAAAAATGAAAACTATAGAGCAAAAATATTTTTTAAATATTTTATTTCTTGTTCACACATTCATATAGACAGGTCCAACTGTAACAACGCGACACTAAATACATATGTACATAAGTTAAAGTCTTCTTAAAGGACTAGTAAGTTAATTAAAAATATGTTTTCAAACACAAAACAGAAATTTTATTCGTTTTCGTTTTTCCGATTTGGTGCTGAGGAGTGTTGCTTGACTTCCGTTCTCAGTAAGTTTGTGACTCTTTGCTGCCGTTACTGGTGAATTCTTTATTGAAGACAAGAAAAACGTGTTATTTCACTTGCATTCATTGGTTTTCATATGACTTACCTCAGCGACAACTCCGATTCGATACTTTTTTAGATCACTTGTGGCATCTGATGAGTGTCCAGCTTGAAAGAAAGCTTTTGTAGCATCTTTCCCCGCAAATTCTGTTATAAGTTCCGCACCACCGGGATGGTCTTCAAGAAAGGGCGTCACATCGTAGACTACGCCCCTTATTATGATCCAAACGCTGGAACCGTTTTTTCCATTGTTGCTAGCCACTTCCGCTAGGGTAAATGACTTCTCGAGCATTCTGATTGTGGCGTTCGAGATTCGCACGAAAACTGAATGACTTCACACGGATCCAACGTGAAACTTTTATATGAGAACAAAGCTTGTTTTTTTGTACTTTTTTGTTGCATCCACTTATGGCAGCGCATGGGGAATCCATTGATAGCGTATTCGTGACTGTGATAAGCAATACGCGCCACGAAACGATGTGCCATAGATGGGTATTACTGATTATTGCTATGCTGACAATAATCACGGCTCATACTTCTGGGGGATTTTGCGATTACGTGCCTACGAACATATCGGTAATTTATTTATTGGCATTTTAAATAGAAAAGGCTCGTGCTGGTTTTGATGCACTTGAATGGCTAATTTGTGCAGATGGCAAGTATTCAGATAAATTCGGTTTGCCACTCGTTTACTTTTTTGAGTCATGCAGTGTAGAAGTAATGACTTTTTGATAAGTTATGTTTTTCGTGTTTTTTTTTTTTAATTGTTAATGAGGACTCTTATCAAGCATTGATCATTCAACTCTTCAGACTTGGCAAAGTACACACAACAGATTCTTACTGCTAGTTAATGAATAGTATTTTTCCGTTGTGAGATTTGCGCATGATCAGACTTCAAGCTTTTTGTCGGTTTAGATTTGGATTCTGTAGACACACCGTAAAATTTTTAGTAAAACCATAATTTTGGTTCTACTTTTGTTAAATGTGTTCTGCTCTGTTTTTAGATTTTGTTCTCATAAATGTTGAGTGTAGCAAATAAGGCAGATAGTAAAAACTGTATAGGACGCGAAAGGTGTTCAATTTGTTTAAATTTTTTGTATACAGTTTTTACTTTCTGCTTACTACTTGCTACGCTCAACATTTATGAAGATCAAATCAAAAATCAGTTGTCCACTCCAAGAGTGCCACGATGTCTTTACATTTTATGAATCTTGAAGACCTAATCTTCTTACTTTTGCCATAATCTCATCTTTTTCGTTACCTCCAAGAGATAGAGAACTGTTAGGCACAGACCACCACCACAAGACCACCAGCCTGTCGTCTGTTAAATTCTCATGTTCCACCGCCCAATACTGCACTGCCCAGCTCTTATTAAGCAGTTTATACAATGTTACATTCCACTCCAATTAAAGTTTCAACATTTTCCCATGCCCCTCCGCCTCATGTCAACCCGTTGAGGAGTGCTCAGTTATCGATTTAAAAAAAAGGCCCCCAAAGGTGTTTACAGGTACGCCCCCCCCCCCCCAAGTCCCTGTAATTGTTGTCAAACCATTGACACCGTTTCCTACCTTTTCTGATGCGACGAGTCACTTTTTGTCAAAATCGACATCTTGGTGTTTTATCCCTAAAAATTAATTTTAAACAATTGTTTAAAATTGAAATGTCACCGACCCTAAGCAGTTACTTGTTATTTAAATCAGAAAATTTCACCACTTTAGGTGCCACAATAAGTTTTTGCAAATTTGGATAAAAAAACAGAACTAGCAAGAACTCTATTGAACAACTCCATAAATAAGTCTGTTCCAATTGCTCTGAATTGCTACGAATGCCTACGAAAAACTACCAAAAGGCATTCCATTTGCTGATTTTTTCGAAGGTAAAGCGACTAGTATCCGGACAGTTAACATTTTTTCGAACTTTGATGTCGAACAGTTTTCTTGCTTCTACAGCTATCGCAAATTTTTTGACAATGTTTTAATGATCATATAACTAAAGGGTGTCCCAACAAGAACGCAAGATTTAAATTTGGTGCCATTCGAATTATCATTGTTAGACATTTGAACAATTATTATTGTTTGTTATAATAATAATTGTTAGCGCTACAGTCCAAAGGGGGACCAGGGTCTAGGTTGCTCATCAACTACTCGTGTTGTGCGCATTACTGTTCTCTCACGAGTAGAAGGGATCTACAGTTTTTTGCCGACTCCGAACGGCGAAATTTGAGAAGCTTTCTTAGACAGTTATTACTCTTTGAGTGTTGTCAGCAGCTCGAAAGAGGAGGTGCCGAGAAAAATTCAAAAAAATGGTGTTGAACTGGGAGTCGAACCTAGACCCTTCGGCGTGTGAGCGTTGCACTCTTCCCACTACGCCACGGCGACCACTATTATTGTTTGTTAGTAGAAAGTATAAGGTTAATCAAAATGGAGCGCTACACGAATGAACAAAGAATTCTCATTGGGAAATTTACCAAAATGGTAATGCTTGACCAACATGAAAACGCTGATTTTGCGAGGCCATTGACATCTCGATGGCTTCGTCAATAGGCAGAGTGATTCACGAGAATCAAATGCATCCTCAACGTGTCACTATGCGGTGTGGACTTTGGGCTGGAGAAATCATTGAACTTTTTTTTTATGAAAATGAGTCAGGTCAAGCGCAAACGGTCAATGGTGTTTGGTATCGTGAGGTTTTTTGTAGTCGATGGTTTATGCGGATAAGCCGACGACGGCTCAAGCCTTAAAAGAGAAAATTGGACGCTGCATTAATGAAATACCGCAGCATTTATGCAAAACGGTCATTGAAAATTTCATTAAAAGATCGCGTATGTGCCAGCAAAGCCGCCGCGGCCATCTGTCGGATGTGTTATTCCATACATAACCTCATCCTGTCTTCTTTACGATATAATAAAGAATTCACCTTTTTTTTAAATATCTGTGTTTTATTTAAAATTTAAATCTTGCGTTCTTGTTGGACCACTCTTTATAAAAAAAACAAATTTTGCCCGGATGCAAAATTTAGTGTCCGGTAGTAGGGTGTAGTGTATAAACTCACACAAAAATAAAAATATATGTCTATATTTTGTGTTAGTTGTAATTTCCATTGCAATAATTGCAAACAAAGTCGCTTTAAGATGCTTCTTCTCCATCTTTCAATTCCATAAGCTTCATCCTGTTTTTTTCTTTCCATTCATAAACTTGTCTCAAGGCTTAATTTCGGATAAATTAAGTGCGTTGAAATTGCTAATGATCGACAAAGATACCAACATCATTTAACTGACATTAAAGTGTCTTCATAACATTTCGATATCTGAAAATGTTGTCCACTGACTATTGGTTGGCAAGCTTCTGCGATCAAATTTAACAATGAATTTAAACGCACTTTGAGTTATATACAGCCGATGAGTCCAATGGATATAGTCCACATTTTCTAAAACCTTTTTTTATTGTAGCCACTATATTCTTGTTTTTTTTTTTAAATTGCTTCATTCCAGACAAAATGTTCGTTAATTTAGCGCTTGTCCTAATTTTCTTAATTCCCTTTCACGAATTGTAGTTTTCCAATCAGACTTCAATGATTTGGAGACACTGACATCTATTGGTTGCATGATGGGGTGGTGTTGGGTGGCAATGCATACAAAATAATTTGGTATTTGCTGCAGAACTCACTTAGTTCCATAGTTAAATGCGACTCATGTCCGTCAACCAAGAAAGTTACCGTATTACAGTATCCGAACAGTCTGTACGGAAACTAAAAAGTATACTACATTTTGTTTTCTGTATCCGGACACTGAATAAACACATACTTTGATTGAAAATGAAGAGTAGTAAATTAAGTGGCAATGACCTACTTTTTGTATTAATAAGTTAATAAATAAAAGCCTTTGAACTTAATTTTTGGAAATGCCACAACTATTTTTTTTTCACAAACGCAAGCGCGGACTTGCGATACTAAACTGTCTTCTTACTCTAACAACATCCTGTTGATTGACCTTAAACTTGACATGTGTGTTTGTAATAAACAGTTTGTCAAGAAAGTGTTTACACTAGATAAAAAGAACATCAATTTCTACTTTCTCGCTTCAATATTAGGCACTCCTATAAACTTTATTTCACAAATTTTTTTATTTCCATACTTAACGTTTTAAAAAGTAAATAACATAAACAGAACTCCATATAACATAGCAATAAGAACAACAAAAAAACAAAAAGCAAAAAGGAACAAACATTTAAGTTTCAAGAAAGTCTTCACTTATCTTAGTAGTATACTTAATTATGAACTTATTTTGTTTCAAAAGCTTATGAATTTTGAAAAATTCGCATGTTAGTATTTGGTGTGGCCACCTTTAGCATCAATAACTGCCTTTAGCCGCTTTGTCATTGATCCAATTAAATTTTTATATCATAATTATTTGGAATGTTAACTCTTACTTTACTGATGTACTGTATTATTTGGTTCCTTTGTTTTTGGGGTTCCTTTTTGCTAATTTTTTTTTTTCAAATGTGCACATAGATTTTCTATTGGGTTAAGGTCTGGGCTCTGAGCTGGTGTACCCAATACTTTGGCGCAGTTATAAAGCAGCCACGTCTTCACCGTGCTTCTTTGTGTTTCGGATCGTTGTGTTGATAGAACTTGAATTGTGGTTTTCTGCCGTTAACACCGCCATTAAAACCAAAATTGTTGGCACTAGCAAGCAAATGAGTTTGCAAAATGCTAAAGTACTTCTTTGCGTAATTAAAACCGACGGCTTTGCTGGATATGCACCCCCACACCATCACAGATAACTTACCAAATTTAACGGTCGGAATGATGTTCTTTCACACACTCTCTTGTTGTAGTACATTATTTTTGTTTCATCACAAAATATGACATCATCCCAGTACTCATTCGGTTGCATGCTGTTCTCTGTAGCGAATGGTAAGCGTTTTTGTACATTTTGAGACGAAAGTAATGTTTTTTTTTTGTGGAAGTCTTCATGTGTACTCATTCTTTATCAGCACTTGAATTACAGTTTCGTTGGGAACTTGGTTGGTTTATTTCTCTAGTCCAAGTTCGAATGGATATTTGAGGGTTTTCTTCGCACTTTCTTGCATTTTTCTTAGTAAACAGCGCTCATTTCTGTCCGACATCTTCCTGGCCTGCCTTTTGCTGCAATATATTCTAACCTATTTTCACGTTCTGCTCGGTTAATTATATTGTAAATGGTTTTCTTGGATACACCAAACATCTCGGTCATTTCTTTCACACTTTTACCATTGTAATGGTTATAATACACCTACTGCTTTACGTCAAAATAAATTCTCTTACCAGACATATTCAAATAAATCACGTACATTTGCTCTTACTCATTCAACAGCAGAAGTAACAATGAACATTTTCGCTTTCGACTTTCTACATCTCATACAGAACAGAAAATTAAATGTTTGCACTGCGAAAAGTATGCGGAATAGAATATGTACATACTTTCTTGTTTGTTAAATGTTTATTCCTTTTTACTAGTAAAACGGAGTAAAATATTTCCCCTCCCTTCGAATTTCTGCCGAAGAAAAATCTGTGTGCAGCAGATGATGTGAAAATAAAAAAAATCTCTGACATTTCATATCTGATAGCGTTTCCATTTAACTCTGCGAATTGCTACGAAAAGTCATTTCACAAGTTTCGGCACAGTTACTCTCTCCAAGAGAAATTTTTACCCAAACTACTCAACTACGAATTTCTATACACAAATGAATTGGAACAGCTCTAATATATCATCCACTGGTTACGTTTTTTTTTCACTCTATACCAATTGAACTGGAATATTCAAAAATCTGTATTTCTGATGCACGCTCTAGTTTTCATCCCAAAGGCTCCAAGACGATACCGATGAAGAATCCTTGGTTACTGCGAATTATTTGCGAAATGAATTCAATTGTTCATAAAATCTTATGTATGAATATGGCGTTGTGGAGCGATTTGTTGATCCCCTTCCGGGTTATAAGGGTTTTCAGAAGTGAAACGGTTAAGGCGATTCTTTTGAAACGTACTCCAAGTGAAAATCGCTTTACTGTAATATGATCTTGAAGGTTCAACAACAGGCTTTCATTGAAAACTTGATTGAGACATGCTGATGTTTACCTTTGGCAATGTTGATATTAGCAGTGACAACAAGCCCGCGATATGTTAACGAGTTCGATATATACCAAAACTTACACAATGTCTATCTAAGAATATACCTTTCGAAAATTATTTCTGCTTAATTGAAAATTAAAACTGTTTTGCTAGACATTCATCTTTGATGAAAGTTTTCAATATGCTTGGAGTAGATTGAAAAACGCTTTGATCGTTCGCAAAACGTAATTAACAGTTTCATTGAGTTCTATTATCTGCTAATACGGGAAACTATGCAAGATTTGAGACAAAGTCTTGATTCGCTAACTGCAAATGCGGATATTATTGTACCCAGAGGCACGTCATCTGATCCGACAGTAAAGAATTTTTTTTTTAATCGGCAACCCCCTAAATGTTCAATCGCATCAAAAGTACCAATTATTATATAACTTACAAAAGACGTTCCGACACGTTGTTAAAAAAAACAATTTTATTAAAAGAAATAACTTTACAACTGTTCCCTCCAGCTTAATCACTCAAAAACAAAACTCAGTGGGATTCATCCACTCCCTTATATCTATTGGCTATTCTGCAGTTTCAGCGTACCGGGTCACTGTGGGACCGCGGAAACTGTTTAGTAAGCTTTTTCATGTGCGCGTGTAGCTGTAACTTGAGATGCACTGCGCCGGAAAATGAAATGAAAATTAGAATAAACAGAATGCGAACATAATGCAGGTGATTGCACCCGTGCATTATGTGGAAAAGATAGATTGGCGCGATAAGGAATGTTTAGGGTATGTAACATATATAAATGATAAATTTCACTTTCATCAGTTTAATAATATAAAATTCGAAAGATACAACTGAAACTTGTAGCCTGTCATCATTAACTGTGATGAAAAGTAATTTTAGCAAGTAAATTTTAAATACCGCAATTTTGTCCTAAGTTGTATATATATGTTAAGTGACTCGGGATTTTGAAAATAAAATAAGTCAACCACTGTAGAGCGTAGATCAAAGAGCATATTAATTTTCTGGTCATTTTTTTTCTAAATTACCACTTCGCTTTAACGATTTTTTAAATTTGTCAGTGTCTGAGGCGTGTGAATTCATACAAATTAAACATTTAATCTGTAAGAAATATACGCCCTTGCCCAGTTCATTCGAAGATCGCTAAGGAAAGATGTGAGCCTCAAGGAAATAAAAATTTAGATAAATAAGAAAATATTGTATCATATTGTCAATCAAATGGAAAGGTTGACTATAAATTGAAAACAAAAATGAATAAAAGAGCGTTATTAAATTATTTAATAATTTCTTATTTTTTCTTTTATTTACAAATAACTATTGATTCTTAAAATTCCATTCCTTTAATTTTATTAATACATATATGTATATATATTTTTGAATTTTGTTTTTAATTCGAGACAATGTTTATTTTGTTTTTTTTTTGTTTTGAAAAAAATCTAATTTGAGTTTCATTCAAAATGAAGAATGATTAAAATTTAAATTACTTTACAAATTATATATTTGTTTACTCTATTTAAGATTGTTACAAAAATGTTACCGTATTTCTCTTATATGTTTTCCCCACAAAAATGTCACATGTATTTTATGTTCATGATTATCTAACAATTAGAGAGCATTTATTTTACAATTGATTCGTAAAAAGTTTATATTTTTTTCTTTGTCACACTTAAATTTAACGGAATTTTTCACATTCATATTTGTATTGATGTATAATCTAAATGTACCTATATTTTTTTTATTTGTTTCAAACATGCATGTAAAAATGAATCTCATTTGAACTTGTTAGTTGAAAATTGTTAATAAGTAACTAACTAGTTTTTGTCCTTAAAACGCCGTTTTGTTTTTTCGTTTTCTGTTTTTCTCTTGTATCCCTTTTTTGTTTTTATGTATAAAAAGTTTTCTTCTGTATTCGCACCAAATTATCTGTGCATTGGCATCAATGCTTGTGAGTGGTGAAACAAAACGAACAAAATGAACAACTAACTTTAAGAAATCTACAAAGCTCTTTGGTTTTTAACTAAGATTAAACAACTTATCTTACAAAATTTAACACATTTTATTATATTCATTTAATAAAAACATCAACCAATATAAGCATGCATTCATGTTGTCTAATTAAGGCCATTCAATTGTGTGAGTTCTGTAAAAATGAATAAAAACTTCAATTCCATTTCAATTTGTTGTTTTCTAAACAACCACAACGTTCAGTTTTTGATTTTCATATAGGTTCACATAACGAGTCTTGAAAAAAAAAACATAAATAAAAATAAAAGTTAATGTTATATAATACATTAACATTAATTAAACTCGGTAAATCTGAACAATTTTTGCTTCAACAAAAACGTCGGCTTTTCAATGTCTGTTTCACAGCGTATTATTTCTTAACAACAGTTCCTCTCCCAAATATTAAAAAATACTTTCGATTTATAAGCTTAAATGGCCAATGTATTTCATTTAACCTCTTTTATTTGTTACAAAAGAGATAATGGACCCTGACGCTGTATATAAAGCAGGACTAAGTGAGCTCCAAAGCTGTGACATGCAACTTATGTAGGCACAAGTACTTGAACTTACACTTATCCACTGTGTACTCTCACCTCCAAGTGGTAAAAATCCGGAATCGTTCTGTCTTGAGAAGGCTCTGGAAGCTTTTATCCAGAGGGAGAGATGAAGTCTGTTTTAGATCTAAATCCTCTTGCAGAATTACGTCTGATGAGCATATCGATAGATCAGGGGTGGATCATATGCCTCAGAAAGTGGTATTCGCCTTAATAAGCCATTTTTGTGGCTGCCTGACCATATGTCCGTAGCATTCAGGGCTCTACAATAAAGTCAGTATATGCAAGAGCCCCGGTTAATAATAAAACGGGAATCACTTTGGGTTGTTATAAATGAATAAAGTAAAGTAAAGTTTTTTGACAGTAAGCTATGGTAAAACAATGTAGGCATATGCTGTCATTAAAACTTGGCTAGAGGGGACAAAATGAATAAAGCCCGGGTCTCTAAAACTCTATGTATGCAACATGTTACGCAAGTTGACAGCATTGATATCGCAGACTCGCCCTAGAAGTTACGGAATACAACAGTACTATAAAAGACGTCCTAGCCTACGAAGCACACAAGTTCCTCCTACACCTATCTCGTTCTTTAAAGTGAGAAGAATTTGAAGAAAAACTGTAACTGCTTAGTTAACAAGCAGTGCCGACATGTGCTCCTATAAGCAAATCCAAATTATTTGCATAATATTCCTATGATATAAAACAAAAACTCCTGGAAGAGAATAGGGGAAAACTTGTACAAAACAGCACCTTGTCCCCAATCTGCCTTCGATTAGTCAAATGTTTTAGTTCCCTTTTTTTACTTAAGACAGGATGTGAATGTGTCTCTTTCAAGTTTTAAAATTTGAAGATTTTTGATACCTTAAAATATATCTACTTGTCATAGTTAATTTTATAACAGAAAAGACTCGACAACCACAGAACTAGCAAGCGAATAAACAAATGTATATAATAAGTTCAAAATTGTTGTTCAAAACGCTTCACAAGACTACGTCTGTGACATCAACTTATTTTCTGCATGTTTTTAAATATAGGAAATGATCGAAAAAACAGACGAGGAACATATACAAATGCGCTTCTACTAAAAAAAAAAAGACTTTTGCATTTGATTCGTTTACAAATTCCAAACCGATTATTAGCAGTTGCATCATGACTCTGCTTTTACACGACAAATGCCACAAAACTAATATGTTCTACATGACGTAGACAATCGACAAATTTCGTTTAGTAACCTAAAATAACGCCGTCGCCAATCAACATTATACCCATCATCGACTCTCGTAGTCGTGATACTTTCCTCCCAAAAGCAACATAAAATAATATGAAAAGAAAATAAAACTCAAAAAATTATATGTATGTATAATTTTGCATGTTTTCTGTTTTTATTATATATGTATAGTATTTTCGTTTAAAATAAATTCTAAATTAAACAAAAAAAAATTTTTAATAGTAATAATTCAAATTGAAATCAATCTTAAGAATTAAGCGCGTTAAAAAATTATTATTTTTTTTTTCGTTTACATTGTTTATGTATAGATATCGAAAAATGGTACAGAGGTCCTACACTAACCTCAGCATATTCCTTCTCAGACTGCACGAACATATATATTCAACAAACATATGCGTGCACATATCTGTAAATCGAAAATCATTTTGTTCCGCTTTCATTTTAAGTCAGTCGATATAAGAAGATATAAAAAAACACAAGTCAAAGTAAGTGTAATTGAATATGAACTATCAACTTATTCTAGAATAAAATCCTTTTAAAATTAAAAAAATATATGTACTTAACTATTAACACTAGGTTTTTGCAATTACACTTGTAGGTATTATATATATTTATGTGTGTGTAGTTCTTTGCGTGTTAAGTGAAATAATAACTTATAATTTGTTTATTTTTGTTTCGTTTAATTTACTATATGTTACTTAAATTTTATTTTATAAACTCTTTATAAGGCGTGTGGTTCTGGATTCCTTGTCTTTTAGTGTTTAAGCATTTTCCCATAAACTTTCGTCTACTATTAAGGTGCTAGGCAAGTAAGAAAATATTTGTGTTGGCTACACACCTGCAAATGTAGAACGTATCGTTAATGACAATGGGAATAAACTCTCAACATCGTTGGAAAAAGTTTTTGTTAAAATAAATTTCACTGTTTTTTTTAGTGTATCTTTTGTTTTAGATATTTATGAATCAAGTACGGTGCTTTTGTTTTTAATAAAACAAAGTTTTGTTATATTCTTAAAAAAATTGTAATTTCGATGTTTTTTTTTGTTTACCTTTAACCTATATTTTGTGATACATCTTTTGTTTACTTTTCGTGAATTGAATGCGGTATCGAGTAAGAAGAAGAAATTCAGATCTAAACTGTTGTTTAAATTGATCCCATCGTGCCTCTTTGCGTTTATATTTTTTTCGAAACAATTACACTTGCCAAGGGTTGGAGTTGTAATTTTAGTAATGAAAAATGTATGTTCCTGTATGTGATTCATATCGCCTAACAATGTGACTGCGTTTCATTTTTCAGTATTTAAAAATGTAATGGTTTCGGTCATGTCCTTTTAAAATGTTCAGCTATTATAAGAATCACAATACGTGGTTTTTAAAAAATCCAATAATGCTCATGAGAGATCTTTCTGTTTTATGTTTGTTACATGATAGCGGTAAAGGTCACACTAAAATGTATACATGTTTGAGCAGTAGTTTAAAGAATAAGATTAACTACTAAAGTAGCTCGGTGGCGAAAATCATTGAACAATCAAATGCCTAAAATTCAATGCATGAATTTGAAAAAGTGGTCATGTAGTTGTTGAGCTATAAAAACCTTAATCAAGACATAGTTTTATGGATGAAAATGCTTTAACACTGATCCGTTCATTTGATTTCTCATCTCTGTGTATTATTTTTAATCATCAAAAGAATAAATTCTTTTCTTCAGTTTACACTTTTGAAAAAAAAAAAAAAAAAAAACTAAATTTACGTGTGACACAATATATATTTCTTGTTATCATATTGTATTATACATTTGGCGATACTCACGAGTGGTATTTTATCCTCCTCAATATGTATGTACGTTATTTACACTCAAAATAGTATTTTCTCTTAAAGTTTTTTAAGTTACATACTTTTTATTCCATGGAATTGTTTGATTTGAAATTTCTTCTTAGGTGTATACATATATATTTTTTGTAAAGTATGCTTTTATTACCAACTACAAAATGAATTTCGTTTTCCCTTTGTTTTGCATGTATATGCATATTATATTTTTGCAAACAAATATATATATAAATTTCATTTTTACTTTCGTACTTTTTCACAGAAAAAATATCTATATCAAGTTTTATTTATTTTTGTAATTTATTTTACATGTTTGCCAATTTTTTTAATTGTTTTTAAAAGCTTAATTTTAATTAAAAATGGGGAAGATATTTTTTATTCGAATCGGTTTTTTTGTAAAGATAAAATTCAATCATTTTTTAAGACGTTTTAGAAATGCTTCGTTTTTTTTAAATAGAATGCGAACATTTATTCAAGAGCTAAATATATATAATTATATGCATAGGGATAAAATATAAAAAGAAATGCGTCTCTTTCCTTGTCGCATTTGACAATTCACTTTTCTGTCATAATTTAACATCATCAACACTGATCTCGTGTCCTAGCCTTCTCCGCACGCCTTTTTTTTATCATTTTTTTTAATCATACTCGCATTACAGTATGGAAGAAGACACTAGCTACAATTTGTTTACTTTATCTACTCTTCAGTATTTTAATTAATATTAGAAAGAGCACATACAAAATTTTAAATATATTTGTTTTGTTTAAATTTATAGACAATATGTTTATATTTATAAACCGAGCAAATTACAAGCTTCTTTAGGATAAATTTGTAAATGCAACTATGACCAGAATAATAGAAACGTTTTGTTCTTTCGATGCATATGGGGTTCAAAAATAATAGGCATGGAGCCATGTCATATGTCAAATGATTTAATGATTTAGTTGGACCAATTCGAATACTCTATGAAAAAATGTCTAATCCTTTTATTTAATTGAGGCTAGGTATCCAGACACAGCACAGTCTTCATGTTGGCATATTAAGTGCCCGTCATTCGTTCGATAGTTAATTAAGTCAAGAAGAAAACACTATTTAAGTTTACTTGTTACTTTTAAAACAATATGATTGAAAAATTAGGCAAAAAGTTGTCCTATTTATACTGTACCCTGTTGAAATGTTTGGATATAAAAGTAACTTACTACACACTGATTGCCTGATTTAGCAGAAAGAAATTGAAAATAAAATATAGTGGCAATAGGAAGGGTTTTTGTTTCAGTAAAAGACTGACACTTGAAAAAAACCTGTGGCAATCCAAGCACTCTCAACAATGTTAAGCCTTTTCCTTACGTGCATCTATAGCCTGCGTTTCTTGGGTCATATATGGTACCAAGAAACAGTTCAAGGGGCAAGCTTTACTCGAATCAACGAACTTCAAACCTTATTGTTGTCTGAATATACTGACAACCATGATTTCCCATTGAACACGCTAGTGAGAGATTGATAGTCTTTGAAAAGTGTGAAACATATCAAATATGTTTATACTCTTATCCCCCTTTTTATTAACACATCTGAAAAGTATTTAGTACCCACTCATCAGAAAGGGAAAAGCTGTCAGTGCCTGTGCGCGACCTGACCTACTAAATAGCACATTCAACCAAATCAAAGTGTGTATATAAAAATGATGATCAGTCTATATTTATTTTCCTAATTGTTCTAAGATTGAATATTCGACAAAAATTAACTTGCTGAATTAATAATTTATATAAATGCCAATTTCGCAAATGTTTCATTAGAGTGGTTTAAAATTAAAACACCTAACTGCATTCAATTCGCATAAGGATCTCAACGTCAATCCCTTAGCATGAACGAAAGAGACTTGATCTCTACTACTGTCGCCATAGCTGCATGCATTCTTGTATATACTAAAATGTTTTTTTCAGAAAACCTCTCCACACGCATCACCAAACATTCACATGGTATTTGTGTATACATTTAAAATTTGTAGAAAAAAGAACGAATAATACACAAGATTATCAAATACAGGCTATATTTATGTATATACCAACTCTGTAGATTTATAAATTTAACTGCTGTTATTTTTAATATTTTATTTTACAAAATTACATACACTTAAATACAAGCGCACATGCACGCAAAGATCTCGAGCTCAGACAGAGAGAACAAAAAAAAAGTCACTTACAAAATACAAATTAACAGATGGAATTGCCTTTGCCTCTGAAGATGTGTGTAGTATTGACAGGTTTTCAACTTAAATTTTGATGGAAAACCTTTCTCACAATATCCCATTTGTGTAGTACTGATAGCCGTCGTAGAGTTTTGTCGATAAACTCTTGAGTGAATCTTGGACAAGTTGTTCCACTTTACGTTCCATTTCTTGTTCGGTTAGATTCATATGGAAGCGTTTTCGGAGATTCTGTACGGTGCCAGAGCAACCATTTTTAAAGCATGGCAATTGGGCATCTGTAGTGAATGAAACGATAGTTTTTTTTGTAATTTTTGGGCGAGAATATAAGGATATATGGCACTTACTGCTGCGCATAATTTCGACAAAATTAATAATTCTGTCCATGTGCTTGCGTGCAGTCATCATACCGACAAGTAGTAAGTGATTGAATTCAGTCCACAGCTCCGATGATGTACCACCCATAACATCAACAAATTCCGGGGTTAGTTTGAATGGTGATTGCTCGAAACCTTAAAAAAATATAAAGTATTAAACATCATGTTGACTTTGCAGCAAATGAATGAATACCTAAGTTCTTTGGAGATATGCTTAGAATGAATCCGAAATCTATGTGGATTATATGACCATCTGAATGAAGGAGAATATTTCCATTATGTCTGTAAAGAAATAAAACGAGGTAAGTCTTCCATAAGTAGAGCATGAACGAAATAGAAAGAAGTTAAAGTATCTGTGCACAAGAGAGTTATTCAAAAAAAGTCTTGTTCCTTTTCCTTAGAGTTGTATCTGTGGGACTCAACTAAAATGCCCCCTGAACTGTCACATTGTATCTGAAGACGACGGACGCTTAATTGCAAAATGATTACATTCAGGCACTATGGATGCAAATAAAACGAAAATGTATTAAGAAGCAGAATTTGTTCTTATCCACTTTTAAATCTTCCAATATATTTGTGACCAATAGAAAAGGGATAAGTAAATATGAATTTCAGACGTTTTATAGAAGGAGTATTTTGATCGCCGAGGCGTACTGGGTAGAGTGCGACGCTCACACGCCGAAGGGTGTGGGTTCGATTCCCGACTGAATACCTCGCATTTTTCACGGCACCACCTGTTTCGAGCTGCTGACAGCACTCAAAGTGTAATAACTTTCTAAGAAAGCTTGTCAAACATCGCCGTTCGGAGTCAGCAAAAAACTGTAGGTCCCTTCTACTAAAGAACAGCAGCGCGCACAACACGAGTAGTTGATGAGCAAGCTAGGCCCTGGTTCCCTTGTGGACTGTCGCGCCAACAATTATTATTATTATCTTGGAAAAGACCAAATGTCAAACTCAATTCGAGACTCAAATTCTTCTCTCATCTTCATGATGCAATCTATATAAAACGCATGAATATTGTTCAATTGGAAATGCACAGAGGAAGTGTAGAGATGCTGCTACTCGATCGAAGCACGCTCGCTCGTTTTCAATATAGTTGTAAAAATTAGTGCTTTACCATAAATGCGCTTCCCTTGTGTTCGAGGTAACCGAAACTGCTTTATTGCGACAGAAAAACTCCACAATTAAATCATGCCGTTGAATCACCGTTTTGAACTGACCAACATAATCATCAGTTCTGAATCCTATAAAGAATCTATCGAAAATTTTAGATCGACGGATTCAGCGTGAAAAGTGCAAGAACAAGGACTCTTTATTTGCAAAGAATTAAATTAAATCGGCGCACCGCTGATGTGAAGCAATTATCAAAAATAATGGATTTGCTAGGAAATTTTGAAAAAAAAAAAAACTTTTGACAATAGGTGCTTAAGTTTTGTCGCAGGTCTTTTTACTGAGTTCTTCTATTTTTTGCTGTAGTTTTTTTAATCTTGAAGTAGCAATATTTGTTTTTTGGTTTTATAAAGTCTGTTGTTTATCTAAAATACAGAAATAAGATTTATGCAAATCTATTTACATTTAGCAGTTTTATCCAAAAAAATGTAACCGACACTGTAGATCTCAGTTAACAATTATTAAAGCCTGAATTGTATTTATAATTTCTATTTTTAATTAAATATAAGTCAACAGGCGCATAATCATTGCCTTGATCCATTCCGTCAATGTCGGATCCTTTTAAATATCGTCATCCCTGCGCCACCATTAAAGTTTTTCCGTAAGGTCGCCCAGACAAAGTTTCGCTGGTGTTGAGGGGAATGGCAGCGATGGCATTTTGGTCGCTGACAATCGAGAACCACTTATAAGTACTGTTGCGTCGGACTGGGAGCGATGATGCGTTTTTTTGGCGGACGAGGCAACAACCTACTGGGTCTTAATCTGCTTGCGTTCTTTTTTTGAGAAGATCTCCTTCATCAAAGCAAGTTGGGTTTTCTTATTCCAACCTCGTTCGCTCTATCCACATATTAAAAATTTCCCAAATTCAGACTCTCTTCAAAGTTGTTGACACTTAAAACTGCGTACTTAAAAATGACCTTTATGTCATCTATCCTTCGCACAAAAGACATCTCTACCTCTAACTTTGCATCCACGAACAGTTTCGATCAGAACATGATGGCAGTTTCGATCAGAACATGATACCTAGGCTTATTTTTGAAAGTAATGGAGGGGCCATATATTATAAAAACGCTATCAAATAAGACCCAGGAGAGGGAGACAAGGAAGCTGTGGTTCTTTTTTCTTCTATAGATTTTTGGTTTTAGGATGAAGCCTCATAGACATCTTTTAGTGGATTAATCTGGTAACAATCATTTTCGTTCTCGATGAGGCTGTGTCAGGTAACCGGAATAATAGTTCAGCGCTATTGTTTAGAAATCGAACGGAGCTAAATGTTTGTAGAATCTCGTTTACGTCTTGCAAATTTACAACAAAAATAAAATAACTGCCACTATAACCAATAGAAAAGGGGAAAAACTGGGTAATTGAAAGATCGAAAAACCGAAGAAGACAAAAAAATGTCTGAATATCTTTAAAAAAAAAAAAAAGAGAAAAAAAAAATGTAAAAGACTCACCTATCTTTAACTTGTAATAAATACGAAATCAGACAATATGCGGCACAACTCTGCACAAAATTCTTTTGTGCTGTTTGGAACCGTTCGCCTTCAACAGCACCATACTCATCGATGAAGTAATCTCTTAAACTCTTGTTTGAGTTCTTTTTTATTTGATGCAGAGATACAGTGTTTAAAATTGGCTCAATTAGACCACTGTCATTCGACAAACACACAATTTTATACGGTCGCACCCACAGATCAACGTTCTCTTCATCCCAGATAATTTTAAACATCTATTGAAACAGAAAATCGGATTAGAGTTTTGGATTTGCACTATAATTGTCTTTGATCATACCTGGAGAAGCTGAGTAGCCATCAGTTCTTGACGCAAATCATCACCACACTTAACAATAGCTGACAGGAGACGCCAATTCGACAGATGACCATAAGGTGACGAGTCTCGGATTTGCTTCTCCTTTTCGTGCCACGGTTCCTATTGCAGAAAAGCAAAAGAGTCACAAACATATACGATTGAGATTTATCTGTTATTACAAACCTTTAAAGCAGCTGCAGAGGGATCCTCTGGATCGTTGCTGAAGGACTTTGTGTTTTCGCAATTCAAATTATTGCAGTGTCGTGTTCGCACATCACCAATGTTAAACAAAGCGGGAATTGCTGTGTAAATGAAAGAAGAATTAGAAAACAAATTCAATGGTAATGTCTTTAATACCATTACCATTACCTTGATCCCTTGAGTCGCAAGAGTCCAAGGACATTTGAGATATCGAATCTCTTTCGCACAGGTGTTTGTGCATGTTCAAATATTGCGCCGTGATTTCATCGTCTTCCTGTGACCACACATCGTCCTCGGTCACGTGTACCACGGAATCTACTCCGTTGTGAGAATCTGAAGAGGACTCTGACACCTTCTCATTCTTTCTTGCACCATTGCAGCAATTATCTTTCGACTCCAAGTGCTCCTCGCTCTTTGTGTGTCGCAGGCTTGGCATCATTTTCAGGATCACTGGGGATGAGTATATATCATTTACCTCGACTACTTCAACGTAAATGATATACGGTGTCTTGTCTTTGGAATTCAAGACGGCAGTCTTCTCTTCAGTGATTCGGACCACGTGGTGAGGAATGTCGGAATACAGTGGTAACCATACGCGGGCGGGTAAATTCTTATTGATCAAATTTAAGAACATTCTCAGGGCACTGGTTTTCTCGGCTTTTGAGGGCAAAGAGGTTAGGTTCTTGCCGACGTTAATAAGTGCCTTCATGAACTCTTTCTGCGGCGCAGTCTTTGGAGCGCCACACGAGCAGACTGTTTTATGACCAAGGAGGTCATTCACAGTGCCACGAACGGACTCAAAGCAGGTACATCCATTGTCAAAGGCTCGCCCGGACGTAAGGTCGCCCAGACAAAGTTTCGCTGGTGTTGAGGGGAACGGCAGCGATGGCATTTTGGCCGCTGACAATCGAGAACCACTTAAAAGTACTGTTGCGTCCGACTGGGAGCGATGATGCGTTTTTTTGGCGGGCGAGGCAACAACCTGCTGGGTCTTAATCTGCTTGCGTTCTTTTTTGGAGAAGATCTCCTTCATCAAAGCAAGTTGGGTTTTCTTATTCGATAAGGAGTTCGTGTCTACTTGATAGTTGTAGGCTTCCAACAGCCACAGGCACTTCAGAGAAAAATCCACTGACTTCCTGCATCGGATGGTTAGATACGGGTCAAGCACCTCGGCTAACTCATCCATTTGAATGTACATCACGATCAACTGGGGAATATATAGATCCACTTCCTGATCAGGGAAACTAAAGATCTTATTGCCGATGAAGCTGAGCACTCCAGGCTCCTTAGAATAAAACAGATAATGGATGGCAAAGTGTATATTGAATACGGGCGATTCGAAGAAACGCAAAAGCCCGCTTGGACCCTTTTCAGTCTTGGTTGGTTCACTTGGTGGCTCCTTTTCTCTCACAAAGCATTTCACAACGCCAGGAACTGCCTTTAATTTGTTCAGTGATGAAACTGATCCGGATTTCACCATAATTGGCTTGCATTCCTGCTCAGCTCCTGTCACCGCTCCAGTCACCGGTGTCACGGTGACCGACGGTAGAGGTGGAACTTCTTCCGTAGGTGAACTGATTTTCGTAGCTGCTGCTGCGGCGGCCTTTTTGCTGGTATTGGATGAAATTAATCCAAAGAACTCCTTTTTCTTTGAAATATCCGTGGGAGACTTCACATCGCTCGTCACAGACGCTTGGCCCTCTTCACCTGCTTTAATCTTCGCTGCGTTTTTCTTCTCGTGGTTCTCGATGATGCTCTGCGCTGTTCGGAAGATTGCGTTTTTCGTCGCCCCAAAAAAGTTTTTGAATAAAACTTCGTTTCTGATGTGCTCCGATTTGTTGCCTGCTTCCAGGCCATCGCATTTTTGTGCCTTTCCAGCGCACGGTGGCACCGCATTTTCTTCGCATGTTGACGGTGTCGGAGTCGCAAGATCATTTTCATCAGGCACTATTGGCGGTGGACTGTCGATGCAAATTGGCACACATATACGATTGTTCTCCATTCGAATTGTTGCATTCTGATCACGATAGCGCGTCCGATCCCCTCCCGAAGCCTCGCCTGTCGGGGTTGTGGGGTCTTCGTGTCTCTTTCTTGGTCGCAGTGTTTGACAGTCCGCCTCCAATGACTGATAGAAGCATAGGTCTGACTGCAGCATACCGTACTCTTCGTCCATGGATGTGGTGTCGAGGATCTCAATGCATTCCTCCTCAGCATCCATTTCGCCAGAGTCAAGGCTCTCGTGGGAATGGCGTATACGATTAAGCGAAACCTGATCCGATTCCGAACCGCAGATGATTCCTACAAACAAACCATAAAAATAAAAACCACATTTGGAGTCATTTGAACTTTGCCCACTTACCTGAATCGTCTGAGCCCAAACTCGTGAGGTCTTCGCGTTTTTTGTTGCTGCTCTCTGGTACGGCGACTTTGGACGATGGAACAGCAATCTGCGGTTTAGTTATGTTGCCGTTACAACTGGGATTCTCACTCGATTTCGGTCTTGGACAGGGTTCAACTACACCAGAAAACATACAATTGATTTGCCACCAATGACTGGAAAGGGAATCACAAACCTATAACGCTAGAGTTTCCACTGGAAGCCGATGATGTTGTGGATGAAGACGATGAAGATGAAGAAAGTATATATTGTCCCGATTGGCCGGCAATACCAGTTGATGAGATTGGACTACTATTGCTCACTGTGGATGTAACGATTTTTGAGCACATCGTCGAACCGAGAATGGAATTTGTGCAGAATGTGGTTTCGCTTTCGGCATTTGGTGATGATACTTCTACCTGTGATTGTATACAGAATAGTAAAACAAAAAGCAATTAAATTTAAACTTTTATCTGACATAAATGTTTGTTTGTGCGTTTTCTGAGTGTCATTTTAAAAGCTTAATTTTTTTTTTTAAAGTGATTCGGTTTATAGTGTAATCTGTCCGGAGAATGAATTTTGCGTATTTTTCGTTTAAGATAAGAGCGGTATATGTTTCTGTGAAATTAAAACCTTGTTTGGGTGAATGACTTCCGTTGAAGCCAATGTTCTCGAACCGGATCAACTGGAAATTGTTGGTATAAGAATTATAGGCGTTTTGCCTGTTAAAAATTGATGAAAAATCATTTTAATTGTTGCTCCACTACAATCGGTGAGTGCAAGTTGTCAGAGCAATGGTACACAAGTACATTAAAACGAAAATTTTATAATGCTATAAAGGGTGAACTTTGAAAGAAGGTCTTTAATTGGAACAAGATGTGTAAATTGCAGGAGAGAAACATTATTGAAAACGTAGACAAAATAGGCGTGTATATGGTATCTAAAATAGAGATCTATTTTAACTTTTGACAAACAGAGAGATCGTCTAAGATGACCAGTTACGCCAACAAGTGGATGCTGATGAGTCGAAATCATAATATAACTTAGGGGCTGAATGGAAAACACCAGGAGGATTTTTTCTCTTTACTCTTTGCAAGGAATCAAATATATCATCGACGGTAATGAAATAGTTTCGTGAGTACTTTATATTGCGAGTTACATTTTGTGGTAAATGATTTAAACGGCTACATTAGCATAACTTTTTTTTTATTATTTGTGGTATCGCCCTTCGGTGCAGCTAGGCCCAAGTCCATTCCTGACTAAGAAGTGTGCTCTTTACAAAAAAAAAAAAAAACTTTGGAATGTTTACACAATGCGCGGAGTAAACCTCTCAAAGTCATCATCTGCTCAGGACCGGCAACTTGCAGAGAAGGTTATAATACACAGCACAAACTCCGTTGTTGTTCAAGAGCTTTGTCTCCACCTAGCTCCGTAGAAAATAAGGATATTTACATGTGCTATGAGATCAAAGGTAGAATCACTCCTGTTGTTCCTTTGTGCTGAAGAGGCACCTGTGTACTAGAACGCCGCTCTTGAATGACACAGTTGCATGTGAGTGATATTTTAATCATCCAAGCCCTGTCCATTGGAGAAGACATTGACGTTGACATTGGTCCTTCTTGGTTGCGATTGCCTTGAAGGCATTTGGAAGAGAAAATTCCAAAATACTGGACTTAACAATGGTATGTGTCTGGTTAAGTAATAATAATAATTGTTGGCGCGACCGTCCACAGGGGGACCAGGGCCTAGCTTGCTCGTCAACTACTTGTGTTGTGCGCACTACTGTTCTCTCACGAGCAGAAGGGACCCACAGTACTTTTCCGACTCCGAAAGGCGAAGTTTGAGAAGCTTTTTTAGACAGTTATTACTCTTTGAGTGCTGTCAGCAGCTCGAAACAGGTGGTGTTGGTGTCGTGGAAAATGCGAGGTGTTCAGCCGGGAATCGAACCTACACCCTTCGGCGTGTGAGCGCCGCACTCTACCCACTACGCCACGGCGGCCACCTGGTTAAGTAGATACAGCTCTGTGCAAAAAAATAGCACCACGTTGAGGTCTGCACTTTGGATGCTAATTACTTTTCTCCATGCTCATGTAAGGACACGATATTTATTGTAGGACATCTGTTGGTTATCAGTAATAAAATGCAAAAAACAACATAAGCGAAGATGTATTTTAAGACAAGAAAATTCCCGTTATACGAAATGAAACCAAAATGTTGGTGTTTAAAATAATAGCACCACAAGTAAAACGTCGTAAAAAAATGCAAAACTTAGTCGAATAGTACGGTTTTTATTTTTTTATCTATACTATTGTTCTAGTACTTCGTCTTATAACCCTTATTTTTGAGGACAGCGGCGAACAGCGATTAGTGTCTAACATCGTCGAATTGGAATATCCCTCCACGCAGCCTGCACAGCTTCCCATAGCTGAAGTGTATTTTTTTGGTTTCGCTTTAAAAACAGCTTTCTTAACATCTGTCCAAAGATTTACAATGGGGTTTAGGTCTGGATATGCGTCTGTACTTTGAATTAGCATCCAAAGTACAGACCTCAACGTGGTGCTATTTTTTTTTGCACAGAGCTGTATACTAAAAAATGAATGACTCTATTTCGGTTTGTAAAATGCATTTGAGACAACTAAACAGGGGACGTTTAGTTGTCTCAAATGCATCACCGTTTAGATAAAGTATAACTGTAGAAAAAGTTCAAAGGAAAACTCGATCTTAAAAGAAAAACTGTAAGAAATAAGAAGACGGCAAATATGTTCGTATTACCCATAGAAAAGAAGAAAAAAAAAACATTGAATATAAAATCATCCTTACTTTTTCGTTGATTGTGAATTTTGAAAGCTGACAAATAAAGTAGGCTTTAAAAAGACTTCTTGAGATTGAAGTGATAGCACGATTTCAGTTGTTCCATATGAATAGAGACAAGGTGTTTTTATTGATTTCTATTATTGAATGACCTAATTCAAATTCGGCCATGAATAAAGTTTCTAATACCATTGTGAAGTTTACATTAGACTTGCGGCACTTCTCATATTTCCACAAATCTCCTTTAAAAAATTCCAATTACTAATAGGATTTGGTGTAAGTTGGTCAACTACTTCTTAGCTGGCGGTAGTCAAATTTTACATTTGATGACTGTCGTTTCTTTGGAATGTTTTTTCCTGTTTTCTTCAACTCGGTGATTCGTTTCAAGACTGTAATCTATTTCTATGCCTTAAATGTTGGATATGGTATTCGATCAAGTTGCTGTGTGTTCGATTGAAGGCTGACAGAGGATCATTCAAAGCTTATCCTTAGCTACATGTCTTTAGGCGGTGAGTAGCTAGGTAAAGATGCTTATTCTCTCGAGTTTTACGCTCAATGCCTTGTTGCGGCACAATCTTAGACCAACGTTGTATAAATGTATAACTTTTGTAGGCTTTTAGTGAATTGAGTGCTGCATCCATGAATTTAATTGAATGTTTATAAACTGTTGTTTCAACAGCTGTCTTTGTTTTCCAATTGAGTTTAGAAGATATTGGACTTATGTCGGTAATAATAATTAATAATAATTGTTGGTGCGACCGTCCACAGGGGGACCAGGGCCTAGCTTGCTCGTCAACTACTTGTGTTGTGCGCACTACTGTTCTCTCACGAGTAGAAGAGACCTACAGTTTCTTGCCGACTCCGAACGGCGAAGTTTGAGAAGCTTTCTTAGACAGTTATTACTCTTTGAGTGTTGTCAGCAGCTCGAAAGAGGTGGTGCCGTGAAAAATTCGAGGTGTTCAGCCGGGAATCGAACTTAGACCCTTCGGCGTGTGAGTGTTGCACTCTACCCACTACGCCACGACAGCCACTCACTTATGTCGGTGGCTATCTCAAAAGTAAGGTTTGCCTGTGAACCTATGCTACTGTCTGTAATGCTTAACGCATCGCTCAATATGTCCCGGGGCATATAGGGGGCGCCATTAACAATAAACAAATTAATATTAACTTAATAATTTCTGTTATTGACGCCTTTATATGTCCCGGGACTTATTGAGTGATCTGTTATGTACTGTTATTATGCTTCGATTGTTCCTGTACATGCGAGACCTGTGCGCCTTTGGCTATTGAAATACTTTTTTTGAGGTTTGCAAAATTGTCGTTGCTTCGCAGAGTGGAATGTGTAGCTTTTATCTTGTTCCTTTTAATCCACCTTCAACATGACACATTTTATGGACTCCGCCCTTTGTTCAGGCGACGGCATCCTGCAGCCTTTTTCCTTATTTTTCACTGGAAACATTTGGTGATGGTGCTGGCTCAGTTCCCAGACCCTATACATTTTTAGGATTGCATTCGTATGTTGTGGTGGTGCTATATTCGGTGAATCAGAAAGCAGCTACAGAAGTTGAATGACAATATTCGCAATTGAACAAGTTCTCGATAGCGAGTTTAACAAAATCCATCTTCCCGCATTAGTTTGAACAAAAAAAAACAAAACTTGCTCCAGACAAAAGAAATACGTGCTCTTTTAAACAACATGCATTCCACATCAGAAGAAAAAGAAACTGAATTCTAACAAATTGCAAAATTTATCGGAACCATAAAATTAATCACAACTGGCTTCGTGTGCTTGTGCGTCATTCAAGGTATTCCACTTCGGCTGGCATACGTCACGTCAGCTAGTCAACGACAGACGAAGCTTTCAGCTTTTGCTTTCAAGTTCTTTCGGTTGATTGGAGAGAAGCTTATCACTAGGTAGAGCAAGTAAATGAGTTTCAATTCGATGATGGAGGTGAGTGCAGGAGATTATCTGAATGTTGTTATGGTTGCTTGTGTTACAAATAAAGATTTATTGCTGCACATCAGACCGAAAGAAAAAGCACTTAATACACACATGTCTTACATCACAGTGAGATCCTAAGTGCATACACTGTTCCGTCTAAGAGATGGCGAAGTGGGAATTCGGAGAATTTGTTGCGAGGCAGATATGCCACAGGTTGGTAATTCCTTTGAATTTCGCCTTTTGGGGGTGGGGAGAAGCACGTGCTAGTCTAATTTGATTGTGCGACTTAATTTATTCTGGATTATATGATACTTCTTGATTTTTGCAGGTTCAGTGAACTGAAGAAATTGTTGAACGAAGACTTTGTGGGAAAATGGACGATATCATGGAGTTCGCCTATGGAATTGGATCCTTTTTTATTTGCACCTTCCTTTATAAATTTTAATGAATTTATCTTTTGGTGACATTGAAACCCTCGTTAACTATAGCCTACAGTTCAACAGCAACGTAATCGTATTGCGCGCAAGTGAAAAAAAAGACTCCAACCCATAAAACATGGGTTTTTTTTGATTTAGTGGAGCACGCACATTTACCAAACAACTTCGTGGTTTTTTATTTCTCCTCATTGTTCTGCATTCCTTTTGTACTATCAGGCGCTATGGGTGATTTAAGAACAAATTGCAATTAATCCGCATAATTGAGTTCTAGGTTATGGTGTCAATTTAAATTCGGATTCCGGGGACGAAATATTGTCAGGATCACTATGTTGTAGCCTTAATGTAGTTTCAGTGCTTGTCTAACCAACGGGAAATTTAAACTTGCGCAAGGGAGGTCTACGGGAGAACTTTTGGGATTACTTTTGACAGCGAATGGTCCTTCAAGTAACTGTGGTCAAGCACAAGGATCTACAAATGTATTTTTGTTAAAAATTAAAAACTGCACAATAAGTAATGCAAGTTCCTGAACCTGGAAAAAAGGAAAAAAAGAGTTGATACAGTCTAGAGGCCACAAAATATGATGTGACCTCGATAATGAATTCATATTTTCATGAATCGTTGTCTTGCTTTTCTCTTGAAGGGGTCTTTTCATGAATCATTATCTTGCCTTTCTCTTAAAGGGGCCTTAGGCTTAGTTAACACAAGGAAGGTCGGCATAAATGTCGAGCTCTCTAGCACCTCTAAGTACTCAGCGTAGAGTACATTTTTCTCCTAAGTTCCGGTATAAGGACCATATGATTGTAGACAATCTACAACTTGGTCATGACGACAAGAAGTCAAAATCAAGGATGGTAAGCAACACTAGATCAGACACTGGAGTTTCCATTCTTCTCGCTTGTTCCAGATTGGTATACTCAATACAGACGTGATAGCAGAGAACACTTCCATCTGCCTCCGTAGTCCTCAAAAATTCTTCCCGACTTGGCGGCCCTCCAGATTAATAGTCCCCATAAAAAGGGTTCACAAATATTGCGGATAACTGAAACCGACGTTCTCTCAGTCCATTTTTAAGTATGGAAACAAACGAAATATTGCACTTCGACACTTGTGTTTTGCCCCAATCACCAGAAAACAACGCGCGCAGCAAGGGCGTCTTTGATTAATGTCCAATACATGGCCACACAAAACACTTTATCGATTTGTCGCAAGAAAAACAACACTTCACAACTCGAGATACCAGCTGCACGTTGACAAGAAATACAAAGTCAAATATGATCCCGCTTTTCACTTTCTGCCCCGTCCGTGATGTTTGCAAAGAACTATTCAAATCAAGTATTTTATTTTCTTACCTCAGGTATTCTCTGTAGAGCGCTATCTAAGCTACGGTTTCGATGATGTTGTGTAAGATTGATGCGAGTATTTGTCACTTGTGAGACGGGCGGCAACAGAATTCCCATTGATCTGCAATACAAAGAATACACTATTTATTTAAAAAACACAAAAATCAAATGAGAAAAATAAACAATTGATCGACTAACAACAAATGCTTGTGAAAACTTTCCAACCAGCGCTGAGAGGCTAATCGGAACTGGAATTGTTGCGCTGCGAACCGCTCTCAACGCCATTCGAGCAGACTACAGTGCTTTGTTTTCATTTGATATCGTGTTCATTTTTGTTTTTGCACACTTTTGGCGTTTAATGTATTTTCCATTTTTATCAGTAAAATATTAAAAGAGCGTTTCGTGTATCATCGATGACTGTGTTTGCTACAGAGAGACACGAAGCTTTCAAAGTTCTCTGTCAGTGTTAATAACAAACCACTATAGTTCAACAAAAACAGTGGAAAGCACATTTCACAGGAAATGTTTTGGGGATTTCTTTTCGTTTGCTGTGCAAACATTTGGGGCTTTGCCTCTGAAGTTACGTGGAGGTCTCTTATCAGAGTGGAATGGTGGTGATTTACGGGGCGTATACGCAACATTTTTTTGTGCCCTTGCACAAATTATTGAAGTCCACATGCACTGCCAATCCACTGGTCTCGACTGGTGTATTGCTTTCATGAGGCTTACTGATTTGCATGACAAGCAAGTTGACTGATCGCGAATGTACAGATGGAAGTGTACAAGCGATAAACGTATGCACAAGAGACTAGACTAAGACGTGGACTTCAGTTTTGTTACACAATAACTTTACTGAACCCATTCAGGGGTATGGGGAATTCGTAACGTCACTTGAGTGGTGTTGTTTTACGTGAGCATTAAATATTTTAATGAGTTTTTCAGTGATTTTAATTCGTTTTTAAGAAGCATGTAAATTAATGTAAATTTTCCCTGCCGGTTGTGGTGCATCATTAAAACGACCACGGCTTGAAAATGCATTTATGGTGAAATTTACCGAATTGAGTGTAGCCAAGAAGTAGTCAAACTGATGCCGCTTGTTGCAGTCATTTATGAAAAAGACAAAAGTGGTTAAAGGGTTGCATTTAGGAAACCTGATTTAATGAGAACCAGCTTAAAACCCTTTTTTCAATGAAAATCTGGCGACTTTTCCTTACATTAGACTTGTTGAATTTTCCCGGTTTTATGGAATTTTTTTTCGAGATTTCATTTGAACTGAGTGAGGTCCACCTTTAACTTGAAAATTATCACATCAGAAACGCGCAACTAATAATAATTGTTGACGCGACAGTCCATAGGGGGACCAGGGCCTAGCTTGCTCGTCAACAACTCGTGTTATACGTGCAACTGTTCTCTCACGAGTAGAAGGGACCTACAGTTTTTTGCCGACTCCGAACGGTGAAGTTTGAGAAGCTTTCTTAGACAGTTAATACTCTTTGAGCGTTGTCAGCAGCTCGAAAGAGGTGGTGCCGTGAAAAATTCGAGGTGTTTAGCCGGGAATCGAACCTAGGCCTTTCAGCGTGTGAGCGTCACACTCTACCCACTACGCCACGGCCGCCACTAGAAATGCACAACTACTTTTTGCTATTTTTTTTATCCGATAACATCGTTTGGAGAGCACAGTGGTGCCCGAACGGAAAAGTGGTATTGGTTTTCGACACTACATATTTGAGAAAATAGAATACCAACATTTTGTAAACTTCTTATTAGCCGTTTCGGTGTATGATTAGCGCAAATTTGGTACATTGAAATTTAAGAAATTTAACGCTTTTTCAATAAAATTTGATGTTACATATTTTGTTTTTTAATTAGCCACTGTGGAACATGATGTTATATTTATTTGCGAGGGTGTACATTTGACCTTCAAACTGCATTAACAGTTTTTTTCATTTTGACCACCAGTTTTTTAAACCAAACTCTTGGTTAAAGGACACCTTTCACGGCAAATACTTCAACGTTTGGTGGAGCATAACAAATTATTGCAAAAATGATTCAACGGGTAATTACACATTTCTGAAAGCTTGAAATATTCTTCATTGATGCTGCAAAACTAAAATTGCAATTTTTTGCACTTTGGAACAGCGAGTCGTTTAAGTGAAGCAATCTCGGGCATTTTTAGTTTTTTTTAATTTTCTTACGATTTCCCTTCTATTGTTTGTATTGCGCATTATCATGGGCATGAACCACTAAGTAGTTAAATGCAAACCTTATTAAACTAAATTCAGATGTACATTTTTTTACAACGAAAGTGTTGTTAGTAAATCGTATTGAATGTAATTTTTCTATATAGCTTTGCTTTGAGCCCAAAGCCACCAAAACAGTTTGAAGACGCCAAATTGCAAACGATATTAGATGGGGATGACACTTTGAGTCAAAAGCAAATGCCAGCAATGTTAAGTGTTCCACAACAAACAATTTCTTACCGTTTAAAAGCTATGGGAAAGATCCAAAAGTGTGGAAAATGAGTGCCACATGAATTGAATGAAAGACAGATGGAAAACCGAAAAAACACTTGTGAAATTTTGCTTCAAAGACACGAAAGAAAATCGGTTTTGCATCGGATTGTTACTGGCGATGAAAAATGGATTTATTTTAAGAAACCCAAACGAAAAAAATCATGGGTTAATCTGACACAACCATCAACATCGACTGCAAAACCAGATCGATTCGGCAAGAAGACAATGCTCTGTGTTTGGTGGGACCAGAAAGGTGTGCTGTACTACGAGCTCCTAAAACCTGGTGAAACCGTTAATACTGATCGCTACCGATAACAAATGATCAATTTGAACCATGCATTGATCGAGAAACGACCAGAATGGGCCAGGAGACACGGCAAGGTAATTTTGCTCCATGACAATGCACCTGCACACAAAGCAAAAGCGGTTTAGGATACAAAACACTTGGCTGGGAGCAGCTACCCCACCCGCTGTATTCACCAGACTTGGCTCCTTCCGACTACCATTTGTTTTTGTCGATGGGGCACGCATTGGCTGAGCACCACTTTGATTCCTACGATGAGGTCGAAAATTGGGTGTCTGATTGGTTTGCTTTAAACAATTTTATTGGCGTGGTATTCACAAATTGCCAGAAAGGTGGTAAAAATGTGTAGAAAATAATGGCCAATACTTTGAATAAAATGTTTTTACTTTTCCATTAATAATGAGTGTTTTATTTTCATACCGGTAAGTTCGATTCCCGGCTGAACACCTCGAATTTTTCACGGCACCACCTCTTTCGAGCTGCTGACAACACTCAAAGAGTAATAACTGTCTAAGAAAGCTTCTCAAACTTCGGCGTTCTTAGTCGGCAAAAAACTGTAGGTCCCTTCTACTCGTGAGAGAACAGTAGCGCGCACAACAGGAGTAGTTGATGAGTAAGCTAGGTCCTGGTACACTGCGGACTGTCGCGCCATTATTTATTATTAATTAATTTTTAATTAATTAATTATTAATTAATTAAATTGTTATTAAATATTTTTTTGCAATTAAACAAAAAAGGATGTTTTGTTTATTTTTTTAACATAAGATCACTCCATTACATGCTATATTAACCATTTTTGACAGTAGAAGAATCTTAAAGGACTGAAACAAAATTCCAAATTTCATCAAGATCGATCAACGGGTTAAAATGGTACAGATTTATTTTTGCGTTCCGCATACAAGCGCATCACTGTGCGCCGTGTTGTGGGTAGAGTACAACACTCATAAGCCGAATGTCTAAGTTCGGTTCTCGGGTCGATAACATCGCATTTTCACAGAACCACCTCTTTCGACCTGCCAACAACATTCAAACTGAAATAATTGTCAATGAGAAAGCGTCTCAAAATACACCGTTCAAGGTCGCCAAAAGAGTGTAGGTCTCTTCTACTCGAAAGAGCATAGTGACACTCACAACACAAGTAGTTGATGAGGAGGCCAGGCTCTCTTTCACTTGTGGACTGTCGCGTCATCCAATATACTTAGACATAACACCATGTAGATATTTTTGACGTCTTTCTCTCATTCTTCTATTGGGTATAATTGCGAATTTGACTCCAAGATGGATTTAATTGAATTTTTAGATTTGCTGATGTAATCGAAATGTCAAACGCATTTTGTTATTTGATAGTTGGTACTTCAACTGTCAGTTAGTAAAAAAAATGTTGATGGGTTGTGTAGTTTATGTTTGGGGCATATTGAAAAATGGAGAGTCAAAAAAAACATATTGTACTTTTTTTCCGGAAAGAAAAACACGCATTGCAAGCTCGCAAAAAATTATGTGCAGTTTATGCGGACGAAGCTTTAAAAAAGAACGGCAGTGTCAAAATTGGTCCGCCAAATTTCGTTCTGACGATCTTTCACTCAAAGATGAAAAACGCTCTGGTCGTAATGGCAATCGATTCGGGTCGTCACAGTACAAAACGTGAGAGTGTCTATCGGAAAAGATCGTGGAGCAAGCCAGGTGAAACAGCTCAAACAACATCAAAAGCTGATATTCATCAAGAGAAATTATGTTATCAGGGTTTTCAAAGGAAATGTATACTCTGACCACTTACCACCCAACAGAATGATCAGTTCATCAAATTGAACAATCCAGTTGAAGAAAATCGGCTCAAATTGACAAATCGAAAAGGTGTTCTATTCATGATAATCCCAGGCCACACATACATTTGGGGACAAAAGTCTACATACACAATAGTAACTAAATGAATTTATGCCTTTGTAGCAAATTAAACGCAGTAAAATCAAAAACTAGAACATAAAACCTTTTATTAGTCAATATTCAAAAACATATAAAAAATAAAAACTTAAAATTATTTCATTTACATACAAATTAATAATAATAATTGTTGGCGCTACAGTCCAAAGGGGGACCAGGGCCTAGCTTGCTCATCAACTACTCGTGTTATGCGTACATCTGTTCTCTCACTAGTAGAAGGGACCTACAGTTTTTTGCCGACTCCGAACGGCGAAATTTGAGAAGCTTTCTTAGACAGTTATTACTCTTTGAGTGTTGTCAGCAGCTCGAATGAGGTGGTGCCGTGAAATATTAGAAAAATTGGTGTTGAACTGGGAGTCGAACCTAGACCCTTCGGCGTGTGAGCGTCGCACTCTACCCACTACGCCATGGCGACCACTAAATTAACTAAATATAAATTAACAAGGTATTGAAAAGTAAGACATAAGTGTGCATACAGTACATTAAAAAAGAAAAAAAAAAGATTATTACTGCCAATAAAAACACATTACTAATATAAGGTTGTATTGCCTTTTGCATCTATAACAGATTTCATTCGTTTTGGCATTGAATCGACTCATTTTTTTGTTATTGAAGGGTCAATCCTCGCCCATTTTTTAGTTATAGCCTCCTTCAATTCTTTTTTATTTTTAATGTTTCTTTCTTTAAGCTTACGTTTGATTTCATCCCATAGGTGTTCTATAGGATTCATATCCGGAAATTGGGGTGGGGTCTTTAGTTGTTTAGGAGTGTTATATAGTAACCATTCCTGCACAATTCGCGAAGTGTGTTTTGCGTCATTATCTTGTTGAAAGATGAATGCCACATTAAGCCCTAATTTTTCCACGCTTGCATGGAGATTGTTTTTTATAATAATAATAATTGTTGGCGCTACAGTCCAAAGGGGGACCAGGGCCTAGCTTGCTCATCAACTACTCGTGTTGTGCTCGCTACTGTTCTGTCACGAGTAGAAGGGACCTACAGTTTTTTGCCGACTCCGAACGGCGAAATTTGAGAAGCTTTCTTAGACAGTTATTACTCTTTGAGTGTTGTCAGCAGCTCGAAAGAGGTGGTGCCGTGAAATATTAGAAAAATTGGTGTTGAGCTGGGGATCGAACCTAGACCCTTCGGCGTGTGAGCGTCGCACTATACCCACTACGCCACGGCGGCCACCGCAGATTGTTTTTTAAGATGCCTAAAAACAAGAATTTGTCCATTATAGTCTCTATGAAAACTAGATTCCCCATCGAACTCTCGGACATGCATCCCCTAACTGGCAGACTTCCACCGCCGTGTTTTATTGTACCTACAACATTTTGTTTTTCTAATGGCGTATTAGGCTTTCGCCAAACTTTTTGCTTGCCATCATTTGCATACAAGTTAAATTTAGTTTCGTCGCTAAAGATAACCTTGAACCAATAATCAATCCCGTATTTTAAATGGTCCTTTGCAAATTGCAGTCGCTTTTTGCGATATCTTTCACTAATAAAAGGTTTTTTCCTTGCAATCCTACTGTCAAACCCATGAATTCTTCGTATTGTTTTTGGATTGCATGATTTATTCATTTCTTCTCGAACATCCTCTGCAATGTTTGTAGGACTTAATTTAGGATTTACCTTTACTTTTCTGGTTATGATTGTCTCTTCTCTGGTGGTAAAGATTTTTGGCCGTCCAGTGCGAGGTTTTGATATTATTGATCCCGATTTTTTATAGTTCCTGCTAATTGTTTGTATTGTCGCATAACTCATACTTAACATATCTCCAATATTCCTTAAAGATTTTCCTTCCAAGCTATGTTTTATTATGAGTTCTCTTATTTCAATCGGAACTTCCTTTCTTTTCGTACTAATTTTTGTGTATATTATTATTATAATTACTTTAAAAACGAAATAATATTTGCTACTAGAAGATCACTGGCAGACTGATTCTTTTTGCAAGGATTATTTTTCCTTCTTGGATGGCAAGGGTAAATTTGAACCGTTACTTTACGGTGTATGTAAACTTTTGTCTCTCCTTTTTTAGGATTCAGAAAATTATTAATTTTTATTTATATTATTGAAATAATTTCGGTGCTCTTTTTATATTGTTTTTTTTTTTTTTTTTTTTTTTTTTTGAAATAATATCACTTAAAGTATGTCTATGTTTTTTGTTGAGCCTATCTTTCGTTTTACTAGCCGAATACTTAAAAATACAATAAGCTCCTAGTGTGTATGTAGACTTTTGTCTCTAAGTGTATACTAAGTCACTCGGCAAAAATTATTTAACTTTGGTTAGGGTGTTTTGCCACATCCACCATATAGTTTTAACCGCACACCGTTTAATTACCATCCTTAAATGGTAAAAACTTAAAAAATTATGATGATATCAAATCGTACCTGGTGCAGTTTTTTGCTGATAAAAACCAGAAGTATTATGAACGTGGAATTATAATGCTGCCTGAAAGTCGGCGAAAGATCATTGCTCAAAATGGGCAATATTTAACCGAATAAAGTTATTTCGTTCGTTGAAAAAATTGTCTTTTATTTTCTATAAAAATCTGCAATTACTTATTTGCCAACTCTGTATAACATAACAATCTTGTGCTATTCAAAAATGTCTTTTATCTCGTAGTCTAGAATGCACTCTTTAGACTTGAAGTAGTTGGCACAATGCTAACACTAAGCTCTGCTTTTGTTCAACATTCAAAGACAGGAATTGAATCAAACAACAAATTTAAACAATAATGGGCAATTTTAGCAAATAAATACAAATCCACAATAATAATAATAATTATTGGCGCTACAGTCCAAAGGGGGATCAGGGCCTAGCTTGCTCATCAACTACTCGTGTTGTGCGCGCTATTGTTCTCTCACGAGTAGAAGGGACCTACAGAATTTTGCCGACTCCGAACGGCGAAATTTGAGAAGCTTTCTTAGACAGTTATTACTCTTTGAGTGTTGTCAGCAGCTCGAAAGAGGTGGTGCCGTGAAATATTAGAAAAATTGGTGTTGAACTGGGAGTCGAACCTAGACCCTTCGGCGTGTGAGCGTCGCACTCTACCCACTACGCCATGGCGACCACTAAATTAACTAAATATAAATTAACAAGGTATTGAAAAGTAAGACATAAGTGTGCATACAGCACATTAAAAAAGAAAAAAAAAAAAAAGATTATTACGGCCAATAAAAAAAACATTCCTAAAATAAGGTTGTATTGCCTTTTGCATCTATAACAGCTTTCATTCGTTTGAAGGGTCAATCCTCGCCCATTCTTTAGTTATAGCCTCCTTCAATTCTTTTTTATTTTTAATGTTTCTTTCTTTAAGCTTACGTTTGATTTCATCCCATAGATGTTCTATAGGATTCATATCCGGAAATTGGGGTGGGGTCTTTAGTTGTTTGGGAGTGTTATATAGCAACCATTCCTGTACAATTCGCGAAGTGTGTTTTGGGTCATTATCTTGCTGAAAGATGAATGCCACATTAAGCCCTAATTTTTCCACGCTTGCATGGAGATTGTTTTTTAAGATGTCTAAAAACAAGAATTTTTCCATTATAGACTCTATGAAAACTAGATACCCCATCCCACTCTCGGACATGCAAACAATAACTAACTGGCAATAAATATAAACTGGCAAAATAATAACTAACAATAAACAAAATAACTAACTGGCAGACTTCCACCGCCGTGTTTTATTGTACCTACAACATTTTGCTTTTCTAATGCCGTATTAGGCTTTCGCCAATCTTTTTGCTTGCCATCATTTGCATACAAGTTAAATTTAGTTTCGTCGCTAAAGATAACCTTAAACCAATAATCAATACCGTATTTTAAATGGTCCTTTGCAAATTGCAGTCGCTTTTTGCGATATCTTTCACTAATAAAAGGTTTTTTCCTTGCAATCCTACTGTCAAACCCATGTATTTTAAGGATTCTTCGTATTGTTTTTGGATTGCATGATTTATTTATTTCTTCTCGAACATACTCTGCAATTTTTGTAGCACTTAATTTAGGATTTACCTTTACTTTTCTGGTTATGAATGTCTCTTCTCTGGTGGTAAAGATTTTTGGCCGTCCTGTGCGAGGTTTTGATATTATTGATCCCGATTTTTTATAGTTTCTGCTAATTGTTTGTATTGTCGCATGACTCATACTTAACATATCTCCAATATTACTTAAAGATTTTCCTTCCGAGCTATGTTTTATTATGAGTTCTATTATTTCCTTTCTTTTCGTACTAATTTTTGTGTATATTATTATTATACTTACTTTAAAAACGAAATAATATTTGCTACTAGAAGATCATTGGCAGACTGATTCTTTTTGCAGGGATTATTTTTCCTTCTTGGATGGCAAGGGTAAATTTGAACCGTTACTTTACGGTGTATGTACACTTTGGTCTCTCCTTTTTTTAGGTTTCAGAAAATTATTAATTTTTATTTACATTATTGAAATAATTTCGGTGCTCTTTTTATATTGTTTTTTTTTTTTAATAATATCACTTAAAGTATGTCTATGTTTTTTGTTGAGCCTATCTTTCGTTTTACTAGCCGAATACTTAAAAATACAATAAGCTCCTAGTGTGTATGTAGACTTTTGTCTCTAAGTGTATACTAAGTCACTCGGCAAAAATTATTTAACTTTGGTTAGGGTGTTTTGCCACATCCACCATATAGTTTTAACCGCACACCGTTTAATTACCATCCTTAAATGGTAAAAACTTAAAAAATTATGATGATATCAAATCGTACCTGGTGCAGTTTTTTGCTGATAAAAACCAGAAGTATTATGAACGTGGAATTATAATGCTGCCTGAAAGTCGGCGAAAGATCATTGCTCAAAATGGGCAATATTTAACCGAATAAAGTTATTTCGTTCGTTGAAAAAATTGTCTTTTATTTTCTATAAAAATCTGCAATTACTTATTTGCCAACTCTGTATAACATAACAATCTTGTGCTATTCAAAAATGTCTTTTATCTCGTAGTCTAGAATGCACTCTTTAGACTTGAAGTAGTTGGCACAATGCTAACACTAAGCTCTGCTTTTGTTCAACATTCAAAGACAGGAATTGAATCAAACAACAAATTTAAACAATAATGGGCAATTTTAGCAAATAAATACAAATCCACAATGCTAACTAAATTAAAAAATTTTCATAACCTAACAAATTAATTTTGCATACGATTTGTTTGACAATAAATTCGAATGATCGAATGATTATTGACCTAACCCAAATAACTGCAACAATCGAATTCATATTGCACAACACCCTTTCACCAGCACACTCTAAGCCAGTTAGCCTCTCCCCCCTCCGTCACGATTTCAAATTACACTGCAATTTGCATACAAAACTATCGAAATTCTTTTTCTTTTATTCACACACAAACACACATACCGTACATGAATAATTATTGTACAATATATAATGCCGTAGCGAGGAATTATTGGAAAATAGATATTCGCCGCGACACGAGGTTAACCATACATCGACGTTCAATTAAAATGTTTAATTTCGTCAGCGAATTGATGCTTGTACTGTTTTTATTAAATCATTGATTGTCTAGTGGGATGCAGACACTATGCACGGTCGGTGTGAGTTGGTTTTCTAATTTCAAATGCTGGAAGCGAACGAAGCAAAACAAAAAGTTATAAATAGCAACGGCGGCTACTACGATCGTGTCGTCTATTGTTCGCCGGGTTCTATCTGGAAAATGAATTTGCTTTGTTTGCATATTTTGTGCAATTAATATTTATCTCAATATCCGGCTGATAGAGCGTCGTTATTTTGCTTCTGCGATTAAACTTGATAAGCAGGTAGTTTCGCTTGAGCGAATTTTGAAAATATCACGCTAGGCTGATATGCATCTTTGCAGTCGATTAAATTGGTTTGTCTCAAGGGTAAGAAATTTGTTTTTTTAAGGTTTATGAAATGCACAGAACGTTGATGAGATAAGCACGAGTTTTGAATGAGCATTTTTGAGGTGTTGATTTTTCATGTCAAATGTTCCACAAGACAAATTCATATTGTCATTGGAATTCTTCAAAACAAATTGAAATCAATGTTACATCCTGATACGAAGGTTGCCTTTTATATTTCGGAATTGGACAAACCCTAGTGTAGCAATCTGGCAACTGACAGATCTATCGTAAAGTTTGACATTTGTGAAGTTATACGTACTCAGAACATTTTGACATACGAGCTCTATTTGTGTCGTTTACAGTAGCTTAAACGATTCATCTCGCCCAAAAAATGGAATTAAAAAGAAAAAAATTTCGTGCGATTATTTTGTATAACTTTCGACGTGAAGTAGCTCAACAACAGTGCATAATAATAATAATTGTTGGCGCTACAGCCCACAGGGGGACCAGGGCTAAGCTTGCTCATCAACTACTCGTATTGTGGGGGCTACTGTTCTCTCACGAGTAGAAGGGATCTACAGTTTTTTGCCGACTCCGAACGGCGAAATTTGAGAAGCTTTCTTAGACAGTTATTACTCTTTGAGTGTTGCCAGCAGCTCGAAAGAGGTGGTGCCGTGAAAAATTCGAAAAATTGGTGTTGAGCTGGGAGTTTAACCTAGACCCTTCGGCGTGTGAGCGTCGCAATCTACCCACTACGCCACGGCGACCACAACAAGAGTGCATCGTTGAACTTAGTTAAATTTTTGGCGATGAAGCTCCATCAAAGACCAGTGTTTATCGATGGTATGGTGAATTTAACAGAGGTCGTAGTTCACACCAAGACAAATTTCGTGAAGGTCGTCCAAAATCAGTTGTTGTTCCCAAAACCATTGATGCTGTGCGCCAACTGATATTGCAAGATCGCCATGTGACCTATCGTGAGATTGAGACATCCTCAGGCATTACTGGGACCGTTTACATTTAATATTGCATGAACATTTGACCGTCAAAAAAATTTGTTCGCGTTGAATCGCACACAATTTGTCAATCGCTCAAAAAAAGGCTCGTGTCGATTGGTCGAAAGAAATGCCCCAAAAATACTATCGCGGTGCTCCGAAACACGTCTATGACATTGTGACAGGTGATGAATTGTAGATTTACGCCTATGAACCCGGAAGTAGACAGCAGTCGACTGTATGGGTGTTTTGGTGTTTCAAATTGAACCAAATCCAACAAAAGTTGCTCGCGCACGAAGCACTTCCAAGCAAATGGTCGCCTGTTTATTCGGAAAAACTGAACACGTCGCAACCGTACCACAAGAATAACATCAGTTGTCTACAGATATTCGCTACGGAAGGATGTGTTTCGGCTGTAGTGAGTGGTTACCATAGCAACCGAATAAACAAAATTGTGATTTTGACGCGACAACAAAATTTTTGTCTGAAAAAAAAAAAACAAAAACAATAATAACAAACACAAAAATTCGGAATTTCCCAGAAATGTGAACCGAAAAGAAAGATGTGAGTGATAAAGTAGAGTGTGTAGATATGCAGGAATCTTCCAACATATCTACAAAAGACGTTTCTGACTGCGAGAGCAGCAGCAGTGCCAAAAGAAGGAAGACATTGAAGCCGAAACCAGGCTTGGTTGACCGGCAGTTTAAACTGAATGATGCTGCAAAAACGCAGTTATTAGAGGCAGCCAGCAGTAGAAAGAAAAACCGCTACGCTAAGCTGGCTTCCTCTGAAGCAGAGGAACTTGCCGCCGAAAAAAAAGAGCTGGCTGAAAAAATCAAGCAAAGAAATGAGCTGGAGGCTTCTATTCAAGCCCTCCAGTAAAAGCTTGAAGCCAAACGGGCTCAGCAGCAGCAACAACAACAACCTCAGCAGCAAGAACAATAACAGCAGCAACAGAAACACCAGCAGCAGCAGAAAAACAACCACAACAGGTCGAAAAATACGATCGCGGTGCTTCGAAACACGTCTCTGACATCGTGACAGGTGATGAATCGTGGATTTACGCCTATGAGCCCGAAAGTAAACAGCAGCCGAGCAGTGTTTCCAATTGAGCCAAATCCAACAAAAGTTGCTCGCGCACGAAGCACTTCCAAACAATTGGTCGCCTGTTTTTACGAAAACAGGACATGTCGCAAACGTACTACTAGAACAACGCAGAACAGTCAATTCTGAGTGATGCACAATCATTTGTATACCAGCTGTCTTTCAAGAAATTAGGAAAACCAACCGCCGAAAACAGATCACTCTTCACCATATCAAGGCGAGCTGTCACACATTGGCTCAAAGAACTGTATTTTTGAGAACTCAAAACATCGATTTGATAAGTCATCTGCCGTATAGTCCTGACTTGGCACCGAGTGACTGCTTTTTATTCCCGTTCGTAAAAAATAAAATGAGAGGTCAACGTTTTTCGAAACCTGAAGAAGCGGTTGATGCGTTCAGAATGCATGTTTTGCAGATACCTCAATCAGAGTGGCAAAAGTGCTTCGACAATTGGCTCAAACGAATGCAAAAGTGTATAGATCTTAATGGGGAATATATTGGAAAACAGTAAAGCTGTTTTCGATGATTGATATTTGCTTTTGTTTTCTAATCCCGAAATATAAAAGGCAACCCTCGTACAGGTTTTTCGAGGGATGCAAAACGATTGGGAGGGTTATGGGTCATTTGAAGAAATCGAGGAGCGGCCCAATAATTAAATCGATGCCAGAGAAGACTCATTTTTTAGAGATGATATTCGAAAATTGCGAGGGAGATGGGGAAATGTAGTCACTTTCGACGGACAATACTTTGAATAACGCATTTTTTACGTATTTAAAAAAAAAGGGACAAATTAAACAAGAAAAACGAATTAATTTGGTGTCGCAATATCTTGGATAATCCCAATCCTTGACAAACTCAAAATCCTACAGCAGGATTTGGGCTTGTAAAATATTTGCAATTTAACTAGATTAGGTTCTTATGCTTTTTGAATGCTAAGAATCATGTATCGGTCATGGCTTTAACGAGACTTCTTTTTTAACTTAGAGTTTTGTAATGTGAGACTAAGCAAAAGTTTCCTCTAGTAGACGACAGTAAAGCTATTTTCGATGATTGGTATTTGCTTTTGTTCTCTTATCCCGAAATATGAAAGGCAGCTCTCGTACATTCCGATTCTGGTGCAATGTCCCACCTCATTCTAAGCCAATGTCCCATCCCGGTTCAATGTGACATTTGTGTTGCTTCATGTACGAGTTACTCACCACGTCTACAGCATCCTCAAATTTAGACTTTAGAATCAAAGTATTAGACACTTAAATGTAGAAATTAAAGTATTATAATATCTTAGAGGGAGTAGCCAACAAATAACACAACACTCAATAAGTTACAGTGCTTCAAGTGACTCTACTTTTGCGAGGTCTAGGTCTAGGCTAAAGCCGTACATTTCTATTCGAAAATTGGCAGGCGATGAAATAAAAAGCTCCAATTGCAATCTTGAGATCATTTTTTGATAATGAAAGTTCCAATAACCCCAAAAGGCTACTTCTCATCGAATAAGCAAATTCCCTTGACATCAAAAACCTCACAAAACAACTGTCACAACCAGTGAGAGAATGTCAATAGTTACGCTGGCTCTGAGGCTCACAAAAAAAAAATGAAACAATACTCCCACAGAGAGCAACCTTCAACTGACACACTTCACTTTTGCTGAACCTCTCGAAGATGAATGTTCACATCATTAAGCCGAGCCACAGCTAGCGGGGAAATAAACTGAAAATCGTAAACTCCCACACACACCGCAGATCAGGCCTGAATGACTTTTCACCGCGCTACACGCAATCCACCGTGGCACACCACAGTCAAAAACACCTTCAACCGAGGAGCACCTCATTCAGGAGGCAATCAAGTTCATGTACGCGTGTCACACCTGCTGGCAAATAGAATTCCTTGCTGCATATTCCGACGGAATGTCATTGCTAAATTGAAACGAATTTCTAATTCAGCCTCCACCTCAGCCACTCATCGGTTTGAAGGGGAAATTAATTAAGCCCAACAAGGTTTCTAAGGATCGTGCTCCTGGGAATCCTAATTACGACTGCTGCCGAACAACTGATTAAGTTGAGTTTTCGAGGCCGTGCGCTCAGCATTCCTCCAGTCGCAGCTACCAGTGTACTTGTCACATTGCGATGCGGAGTCTATAAAGTTTTAATCCATTGCGAACGTGTGCGCTACATGCCACCTCTTGAGGTGGCTCAGACCCAATTACGAGCTTGTCTTCCTCGTGAGGACACCGCAAGGGGCTGAATTGCACAGTTGCGTCTATCGATGAGACTGTGTATCGGAATGTCGTTTCTTTTTTGTCACGTATTCCTCGTGGATGGGATTATGTCCCGTGAAATGATTTTCCGCCAAGCAGGTGGCCGACAAAAGGGTGAGGAGGACTGGGGAACTTGGTGTGAGGTGATGAATAACTTTCATTAGGTGTTGGCTGTGAATTCAATTTAATTTTTGGTTTTGCCACTGACAGCGCATGAACATAACGAAAAACGGGAATTGGTGGCAAACATAATTGTGTTTATGTGGAAGGCATTGACCTGTTGGTAGAGGTAGAATTTTGACATACATCAGCAGCGGATGGCGCAATGCAGTTTGTTTTTTATGGCGGCGGAGTATGAAGTCGTAGTCGATTTTTTAAATCAAATTAATGTTTTCAATAATTCTCTCTGAGATATATTTGAATAAAATTCGAAGACTTTGTTTTCGAAATCATAAAATTTTTAAAGTAAAACAGAACTTTCGCGGACTACCTTACCGACACATATTTACAGAACTTTGTATTGTAGTAGATTTTGAAATTTCCGTTCTGAATTTATTTTGTTAATTCTTTAAAAAATAAATATAGAAATAATTTAAGATGAAAATTGTTCACAGGAGAGTCATTAAATAAAATCTTTTGATATTTGAGAGCGGCAATGTTGTTTGATTTAAAGCTGAGACAATTTTCGTCGTTTATTCAGTCTGTTTCTGCTAATGTTATGATTGCCACAAGCGTTGAATTGAAAAAAAGTTTCGCAAATCATTTTACCACTCGATGAACGCAATACTAAGGAGAAACAGTGAAGTTTTGCGCTTTATAAATTTACCTAGCTTGCCAAGATCTTAAAATATAATATGGGATTTGAATTGATTCACTACGCAATTAACAAATACCCTTTCCTGCTAGATCTAGCTTCTTCAGGTGTTGCTCTAGACAGCAATGCATTGTTGATCGTTTCTGTTAAGCATGATACTCATAGCTGCTAGACCCAGCTTCTTCAGAAGTTCTCCAAGACAGCGACGCCTTGTTGGGAAGCCTACTAACGTGCGGAGGTTGTTTTTGCTCAATTTGATACATGATTTTGTCTTGTGTTTTACGACGAGCTCCGTTTCAGGCTATTGATCTGCTCGTTGTGTCTATTGAACTTCAATTAGGACGTAAAGTCTTCTCTTTAAAGCGGATTAATTTCTTTATTGTCTGATGCTTTCTTCTGCAAAATTTTATAGATGTTAGAGTCTTGTGCTATGACACCAACTCGACTTTCTGACGTGCTACATTTGGTATAGTTTCTGAACGCTTGGAAGCTAGGGATGCGCTTGCCGTGTTTGATGGTCTCCTTTTTTCCAAATTCCATTGACATCTCGTAAATGTTTTAGTCCCAGTTTGATTACCGACTATAACATTCAGCCTCCAACTATCCGCCAATTCAAGAAGTGTCCTTTTCATTGACATACAACTCAACACATGACAGCTCAGAATTTGTGTGATTGACAGAAAAGAATCAACAACACAAATGAATGGCATATCTATCACCTACAAGCCACTTTCTATTGCCCGATATGAAGAGGAAAACTCAACATCACACGCTCGGACGTCAAAAGTTTGAAATGTCACCCGCACAATGCCAGTCACACATAGCCAACGAAAAAGGAAACAAAAGAAAATAAAAGCAAAACAAAGATGAGAAAATAAAAATGTGAAAGCAAACATCGGAACATAATTAATGTTTGACAGAAGCACGTTGGAAGCGCAACTCTGACAGCGTCAGTACTGAAATGTGCGTTCGACATAATTATATGTGTGTTATTGTTGTCCCCTCCCGCCTCACCACCTTCGACGCATGCCATTCTCATAGTTGAGGAGAAGTTCAACGAACAGGTGAAATGTTTTTGAATACAAAAAGTTTTCCAAGTTCTACAGCAACGTCACCTACGACCAAGGAGGACGTGTTAGAGTGTTCAGCTTGCGTCAGAGAAAGGAGACTCATAAAAGCTAATATAATACAATTCAGAGAACTCCTTCGGTCTTTACGATTTAATAAGTTACATGCGTTGCATGTGCCTGTCAGCTGCTGTCAACGACGTTGTTTGACAAGCAAAACTCAAGCGTCACAATGTCATCCAACTGAATTAAGGTGATGCCTCTGAATGCATTCACTTTAGGTGCGTTTCTGTGTGTGAATTGTGTGAATTGTGAGCGCGTTGTCATTGACCTCAGATGTGCTCACAAATTGACACACAAAAAATATGAGAAGAAAAATTCGGTTTACTTTGAGGCGAAGGGAAGTCTCCTTCAGTGCGAAGATAAAGTTCATTAACATACATACCAGGAGCTAGCGAGATGGCATTAAGCCCCACAGTCACTTTTCATGCCTCATAACTTCCAATCACTATGATTGGAGGAGATAAAAATTTCAAACGAGTCATGCGCCCGTGTTTGAGTTTGAGGCACGCTATTGAGATTTTTTTCCCTCCACTTTGTTTTCTTTTCTTCACCCGAAGGTCGACTGGTTTGCCACTTTGTGGATGCATGCAAACATGCAATGCCTCCACGGCAGACACACACTCTCTAAGCCGACACTATCGCCACAAAAAAGCCACTCAAGCAAAACTGGTAGTTGTGTTGATGTGAATTTTCTGTGGTGTTCGTTAGACACTCGGTCGGGGTAGCGAGGGACAGTGGCACTTCAAAAATTCCAATGCAGGTTGAATTTCAGTCAGAGACTTACAAGACACTGGTCTCGGTCCGATCTGGGAGCACTTGGTTCATTTTGGCTTCTGTTTCGAGTTTCACTTGTGTGCCAATGCTTTGGCCGATATACCCATGTTGAGATGGGAGCAGTGAGTTTGCGCTTATTGCAGATGCAGTAAATGCAGTGTGCGCCTTAATCTGGTTGGTTTTGATTGCAGGCTGCGACTGTTTAGATGGATAAGAGTCACTTATTGTGGCGTGGATTAATTGGGTTGAATGATGATGGTAATTTGTGAGCCAACTGGTTTGGTGGAAAAATTTCCTTTTTGTCTGGATTTGTTGATTCCAAATCAGGAAATCCACTGTCGAATGGGATCAGGTTTCATTGGACGATAGCAGTTGTGTTTCCTGAGTGAACGGCGTTTTCACTATGAGCGAAATCAAACTTGTCAAGGCAATTATTTTAAAGAGAGGTGGCCTCTCGTTACAGACGTTGGACGGGGTGTTTAAGTATACTGCTCGAACATATCAGGGAAAAAGATATGATCCACATCATTCTAAGAACATTTGGCAAGTTTTGGTGGCCTCTATTGACTATTCTCAACTATAACTGTTGACTAAAACTCGGATATCGTTTTGCACCATGGGTGAACAAAAGTTTTTTTCAATAGAAAGTCGCGACAAAAAGACTGTTTGTTAGTAGTGTTTGTTAAATTCTTTAATTCATATCAAGGGGCACAGATGCCTGCAAGTAAAAAAAAGAAACCAAGCGACAGTATCTTAGATTCACTGAATTTCGATTGAATTCCAAAATTGAGAAGAGAGAAGAAACTCAAGGGAATCCCCAGAAGTCGAAAATTCCCAGATTTTCAAAGTGACAATGCTCGAAAAATTCAGTTCAAATTAATGTGGATTATAGCGCCATCTGCCAGTTGGCTGATCATGGAAGTGATTACCCACTTCATTGGAAAGGTGTGACATTTGTTAGCAAAAATTAGTGGGCATCTGCGTTTGTTTTAGAAAACAATTGAATTGTCTCAAACAAACCGCATTTGGGAGTTCTGAATTGCTTTCCTGAAAGAAACAAATGTGCAGCCAAAACTAATCGAATGCTTGCAGAAGTTTATGATAATCTGCTCCGACCGATAAGCCACGCAAAGAGTGGTCTCGACGCTCCAGAAGTGGTGACTATCGTTAGTGACAAAGAGCGCCTAGGTCCAAAAAGTTTAATGACGGTATTAGAGGCTTTACTGGATCAAGATCTGTGCCAAACGTAGAATCGGTGGGTTAGACGCAGCAAAGAATTTCCTTCAAATTTGGATGTTTTCAAAAGCAAGGAAACAGGATGTCGCCCGAGTTAAAATCGAGAGAAAGAGTCGAAAGAGTGATTTTTCGCTTTGGTAATGCTTCTTGCGCGAAAACCTGAACGTTTCTAAATGCGGATGAGGAAGGTCTTGGTCTTCGAGAGAAAAGTTTTGTGGGCGATTTTTTGTCCTATCTGTGTTGATGGCATCTGGAGGAGAAGATTTAATGACGAATTCTAAGGGCTGTACAGCGACATGGTCAAGCGTCTTCGGATACAGCGCTTAAGATGGCTAGGTCATGTAGAGCGTATGGACACCGCTGCTCCGCCCCGAAAAGTCTTTGAATCCTAGCCATTGTGACAACGCAACAGAGGACGGCCTAGACTAAGGTGGCACACAAGTGGAGAAAGATCTCATTCAACTTGAAGTGCGCAACTGGAGACAGCTAGAGAAAGATGGTGCTGGCTGGAGAGGCATGTTGGTTGAGGCCCAGGTCCACCCCGGACTGTAGCGCCACAAGAAGAACTGAAAAACATCAAGATATTTTTGAACCGAATTATGATTGGAGATGGAAAGTGAATATACTACGAAAACTCCAAGAAGACAAAATACTATGTAAAGGTTGTGGACTCGTTCCATCATCCTCCGCATCGAAGCCAAAGAAAAACATCCAAGGCTCAAAGATTATGCTCTGCATATGGTGAGACCAGACGGATGTAGTGTACTATGAGCTGCTTAGAACAGGTGAAACTATTGATGGGAAATGTTATCGACCTAAGCTTATGTATTTAGGCCGTGTATTGGGTTAAAAAGGACCAGAAACGAACAAAAGGCATGTCGAGGGGATTATGCAACATGTTACGGCACGGTGCATGTGGCTGAGACCTTCAAACGCTGAAACGCTCCAGTTCTTGGTCCTTCTGACTACGAAGGTTGCCTTTTATGATTCGGGATTGGGTAACCCTAGTGTTGCAATCTGGTAACTGACAGCTCTATCGTTAAGTTTGACATTTTTGAGGTTATACGTACTCAGAACATTCAGACATTCGAGCACTATTTGTGCTGGTTATAGGAACTTAAAAAATTCATCTCGCCCCAAAAAATGGAATTAAATCGTGAAAATTTTCGTGTGATTATTTTTTTACAACTTTCGATGTGGATTAACTCAACAACAGTGCATCGTTGAACTTAATTCAATTTTTGCCGATGAAGCTCCATCAAAGACCAGTGTTTATCGATGGTATGGTGAATTAAACAGAGTTCGTAGTTCACTCCAAGACGAATTTCGTGAAGGTCGTCCAATATCAGTTGTTGTTCCGGAAACCATTGATGATGTGCGCCAACTGATATTGCAAGAACGACATGTAACCTATCGTGAGATTGAGACAACCTTAGGCATTAGTGGGACCAGCATACATTCAATATTGCATGAACATTTGACCATCAAAAAAATTTGTTCGCGTTGGATCGCACACAATTTGTCAATCGCTCAAAAAAAGGCTCGTGTCGATTGGTCGAAAGAAATGCTCCAAAAATACTATCGCGGTGCTTCGAAAGACGTCTGTGACATCGTGACAGGTGATGAATCGTAGATTTACGCATATGAGCCCGGAAGAAATAAGCAGTCGATTGTATGGGTGTTTCAAATTGACCCAAATCCAACAAAAGTTGCTCGCGCACGAAGCACTTCCAAGCAAATGGTCGCCTGTTTTTTCGGAAAAACTGAACTCGTCGCAACCGTACCACAAGAATAACATCAGTTGTCTACAGATATTCGCTACGGAAGGATGTGTTTCGGCTGTAGTGAGTGGTTACCATAGCAACCGAATAAACAAAATTGTGATTTTGACGCGACAACAAAATTTTTGTCTGAAAAAAAAAATAACAATAATAACAAACGCAAAAATTCGGAATTTCCCAGAAATGGGAACCGAAAAGAAAGATGTGAGTGATAAAGTAGAGTGTGTAGATATGCAGACATCTTCCAACATATCTACAAAAGACGTTTCTGACTGCGAGAGCAGCAGCAGTGCCAAAAGAAGGAAGGCATTGAAGCCGAAACCAGGCTTGGTTGACGGGCAGTTTATACTGAATGATGCTGCAAAAACGCAGTTATTAGAGGCAGCCTGCAGTAGAAAGAAAAACCGCTACGCTAAGCTGGCTGCCTCTAAAGCAGAGGAACTTGCCGCCGAAAAAAAAGAGCTGGCTGAAAAAATCAAGCAAAGAAATGAGCTGGAGGCTTCTATTCAAGCCCACCAGTAAAAGCTTGAAGCCAAACGGGCTCAGCAGCAGCAACAACAACAACCTCAGCAGCAAGAACAATAACAGCAGCAACAGAAACACCAGCAGCAGCAGAAAAACAACAACAACAGGTCGAAAAATACGATCGCGGTGCTTCGAAACACGTCTCTGACATCGTGACAATTGATGAATCGTGGATTTACGCCTATGAGCCCGAAAGTAAACAGCAATCGACTGTATGTGTGTTTCAAATTGAGCCAAATCCAACAAAAGTTGCTCGCGCACGAAGCACTTCCAAGCAAATGGTGGCCTGTTTTTTCGGAAAAACTGGACATGTCGCAAACGTACTACTAGAATAACGCAGAACAGTAAATTCTGAGTGATGCACAATCATTTGTATGCCAGCTGTCTTTCAAGAAATTAGGAAAACCAACCGCCTAAGACAGATCACTCTTCACCATAGCAAGGCGAGCTGTCACACATTGGCTCAAAGAACTGTATTTTTGAGAACTCAAAACATCGATTTGATGAGTCATCCGCCGTATAGTCCTGACTTGGCACCGAGTGACTGCTTTTTATTCCCGTCCGTGGAAAATAAAATAGGAAATCAACGTTTTTCGAAACCTGAAGAAGCGGTTGATGCGTTTAGAATGCATGTTTTGGAGATACCTCAATCAGAGTGGCAAAAGTGCTTCCACAATTCGTTGAAACGCATGCAAAAGTGTATAGATCTTAATGGGGAATATATTGGAAAACAGTAAAGCTGTTTTCGATGATTGATATTTGCTTTTGTTTTCTAATCCCGAAATATAAAAAGCAATCCTCGTACAGGTTTTTCGAGAGATGCAAAACGATTTGGAGGGTTACGAGTTCGAGTCTTTTGAAGAAATCGATGAAATTAAATCGATGCCAGAAAAGACTCATTTTTTAGAGATGACATTCGAAAATTACGAGGGAGATGGGGAAATGTAGTCACTTTCGACGGACAATACTTCGAAAAACGCATTTTTTACGTATTTGTAAAAAAAAGGACAAATTAAACAATAAAAACGAATTAATTTGGTGTCGCAATATCTTGGATAATCCCAATCCTTGACAAACTCAAAATCCTACAGCAGGATTTGGGCTTGTAAAATGTTTGCTATTTAACTAGAATAGGTTCTTGTGCTTTTTGAATACTAAGAAGTATGTATCGATCATTGCGTTAACGAGACTTCTTATTGAGCTTAGAGTTTTGTAATGTGAGACTAAGCAAAAGTTTCCTCTAGTAGACGTCATCAAGCATGCTGTCAATTCACATAATTAAATTTTGAACTCTGATGAGAGTCTTCATAAAGGTTTTGTATTAAGTGATTTGCCTTAGGCGGAGAGAGAGGCATGGCTTCGAAAACAGCGCACGTTTACCTTAATCAAAATTCCCCTGAGAAGAACCTGTAATTTCAAATGTTAATAAAAACCATGCTTTCCTGTGCCATCCCGCATATCATATTTAATGCATTTTATCAGCACTCTCTAGAAGTTTGCACTTTCTCCTTGAAAACTTCACGTCTTACCGAGAAAATCGCAGATGAATGAATGAATGTGTAAATGTAAATGAAAGATTGTGTAAATTGAAAATACAGTCTCCACATTTTTTCCCCCCGACACGTAATTCAATCACAGATAACCCTCTTTCGCCAAGTCACACCCAAGTCACCTTCGTTCGCCTTCAACAAGATAATCACACCATCTGAAGTTGAAACCACCCACCACTGTCCAGCTTCTTCGAATCGATACTGAAGAAGAATAAAAAGAGTTCCCTCCTTTAACGTGTTTAACGTGAAATCACATTAAAAAATTACCCAGTGGAGACATGGTACCGAGAATTACAGCCGATGGAATAGGATATAAAAAGGACATGGATACTACACTCACACCAACCATCTATCCGTCCATCTATGCGCCTTGCAAGACCTCACCCAAGGGCAATGAGCCACTCCTTGAGTACAATAAATTCACATTTTCTTGTAAGAGGACTTTTCCTTGAAAATGTCCGAGTACAGTCGCCCCCCTTACCCCATCACCCGACTGAGCACGGAACGCTCCTCTTTTCAGCCCGATTTGATGAAGGGGAGGCGCAGTGAGTCAACGAGCACCACATACACACGCAGAGAGCCATACAGACAGTGTAAGCGCCGTAAATTGGCATTGATTCAGCCAACTCGGTCTTCCTTTGCTTCCGCCTTCCTTTTATCCACGTCCCTTTACATGCCCCTGCACACAACTGCACTGCCTTAAGGGTTCTCGTATAGTCTGTTTACGCGAGCTTTTTATTTTGTTTCATATTCCCCTTATTGATTTTCTGGTCTCGCTCTTCGTCCCGCCCTTGCATTCAATGTCATCACAGGACACAGAGCCATGCACTCACTCACACACCTATTCACGGAGCGTTACTCTTCAAATTGCAGTTGTACGGGATTACAACCGTAGTACGTTTGGCATGGAGTGCAGTGTCTATCGTCTGGTTTGCGGTAATTGACTGTCACGTGCAATATTGTCATGTGGCGCAGTGGCGAGGAGACTGGATCGATTGTAGGATGAAAGTCTGTGGACGGAAGGGAGTGTGTAAGTCGCGTGTTTGGAGACGTAATGAGATCCTTTGGCTGGGAGACGTCTTTGTCTCTGGGAGGTTGAAGTTTGAAGGAAATTAAATTACAAACATCATCATATGCATGAGGGTACAAGTTAATTGACAGGAAACACATTGCCGTCGCCAAGTTATTGGTTTGGCCGTGATGGGCGGGGGACAACTTTCCGTGTATTCTTTGTTGCCTTCTGCTGATCTTTTGCAGTGGGGAGGGGCGTTATTGTTTCTTAAGCAAGTCTGCATGCACGGGTTGAGGGGGAAAAAGGGGCCCAACTTTGTGATGTTACATTGTAGGGTACGACAAGTGACAAGACATGGATGAGTCGCTTCGGAAAGACTCCCTGGTAGGTGGTTGAATTCAGTAAGAATCTGACACTATCAATGAACCCCGGCCGACAAGTAATGATGCAGGGCTCCCATCTCGCCAGACATAAAAGCCACACAGAGGAAGAAATGCAGACAGCCAAATCTGTTGTGTAAGCTATGGTAGACTCCATAGGCATGGTAGCGTCCATAGAAAGTTAGAACAATTCAGGAAACTAGTAGACAGGAAGATCATTTGGCAGAACTTCGCTTATCTCAAAACGGAGGAAGTCCTATCTAAGCAAGGGTCACTTTTTCGAAACTTGGTTTAATGTCCTTCCGACATTGTACAGAATTTGAAGAGAGGAAAGGATAGAAGAAACTCCAAACCGTTTTGTCTTAATGTCATTTTTCTGCTCTTCTAATCAAATTAACACGCGTTCTACCCATCCTCATCAGGAGACGGCTCAAATTTGTTCAGAGTTGTAGTTTTTCACGGTGCTGGAGTGCATTTATCCATTTGCTCGACGTGTTGACAGGAGTTCACTCAATGGTTCAGACTGTGTCCACAGCTTTAGAGTAGACTCGCGATTATTCTTTCCCGCCCCATTTACATTCGTGGCTTCTCTGCACACTGCAAGCCACATCTGATTAGATTCAAAAACCAGCTCTAGTCTTAGAATGTGCCACACCACATTCACTTACAATGTCATTAGAACATTCCACGCAAAACCATCGAAATCCATCACAAATGTGACACTCAACCACGACAAAAGAAAACTTTTACAACTCAAAAAAAAAAAAAAGGTTGCGATTTCCTGAAAGAAATTCCACAACACTCTTCCAACCCCCAGTGAGTCAGAAGCGAAACGGTCTGCAACCGGCCATGGGCATGATTAATGAACTGCGATTATGTTATGAGTAATCCAGTTCATAAATAAGCCCTTGTCGAGATAAAGATGTAAGGTTCTAATGATGGATGGGATGCAGCGTAGAAAAATGAATCTAATTTTCCAAGTAAATCATAAAGTCTTTTGAAATGAGCATCATAAGCCTCGGCTCACAATTGAGCTTTGAAGAAGCGAAAACGTGCTGCAGTGAGAGTGTGATTCGCTTTGTGAACTCCCAAGGCCGAAAGGAACACACTTTCACCCAACGAAGCGCTGTCGACACGTTTTACTGCTTATTCGGCAATAACTGCGTACCCGTGGAGGGCTTGGCGACCGTTTTGCAGATGTATCTGTCCAATGACGAACCCGTGGCAATAAAAGTCTGTACACTTGAATTTTTTTTTGCATTTCTTTCCTTGTTTGAGAGCGAAATATTTTGGATTGGTTTTCGTTTTTTTTTGTCATCGCCATAAGTTTACGCGGACGGATGGCAATGAACTTTAGTCATAGTCCACATTTTAAGCGTCCTTTAGTGTCATTCGTACGCGTAAAATGGCATCGACAGCCGGTGGCAATTTGGCATCACCGGGTCCTCGGATTTATTTATAGTGTGTCGGCCTATTTTTATTTTTCAATTTCGTGATGGAAATAACTGTGCACTTCGGTGTACACGCGTTTTATGCAAAGAATAAATTGATTTTTTTTTTAATAAAATTTACAACACGGATGAGCGAGCAGAAATGGACCGTCATCTCCTCGCACACAGAACGTTGAACAGAAACAAAAGGACACGAGAGAGAGGATGTGTGTGCTCTGGATGGAATATTCATTTTTTGAATTGACGTTGTTAAACGGTACAAAATTGATTGGATCATTGTTTGGTATTTCGGCCTTGATTGAATTTGCGTAGTTCAATAACTGGTCAGGTTCGGAAAGTGGAACTCGTTCACGGGATGTTGATGTTTGTCAGAATGTGAATTCTGTCAATTTACATTGAATTTGAAACATTTATTAAAATTTTTAATGAAAGTCTCCAAGAGAAACCAAACTGAATTTATGATAGGGTGAGCTTTATCTTGTACTTTGACTGTACATTCATTTTATAAATAGATGTCTTCTCTGTGCTCGTAAAGGCTCACGATAGGACACAGGGTGCTAACAACATTTAATAAATTGAATAATGCACAGTTCACAAGACATCATGACCTAATTTTTCTCCCCCGTTGTTGGGAGCTGCTATTTGCCGATGACTCTGAATAACGAAAGCCAGTACGTTCTCCCACTGCTCCGGCCTAAAAAGTTTTCGAATCAGAGCCATTGTAACAATGCAACAGAGAACGACTTAGACTAAAATGGCGCACACAAGTGTAGAAGGACCTCAACCAACTTGAAGTGCGCAAATGGAGGCAGCTAGCGAACGATCGTGCTGGCTTGAGAGGCATGTTGGTTGGTTCACCACGGACTGCTGCGCCACAAGAAGAAGAGTAAGTACGGTCTCCCAATGTGAACCAACTACCGAGTGAACTTACTAATAGTTTAAACAGTTGTCTGAAGTTTCGTAGACTTAAAAAAGCTTTTAGACTGAGATGGCGCACACAAGTGGAAAAGGTCCTCAACAAACTTAGAGTGCGCAATTGGAGGCAGCTGGCAAGTAATCGTGCTAGCTGGAGAGGCATGTTGGTTGAGGCCCAGGTCCACCACGGACTATAGCGCCATCCGAAGAAGAAGAAGAAAAAAGCTTTTGTCACATAGAGCCATACAAATTCCGGAGGAGATAATATTTTGGAGAAAGATTTTTGGTGAGAATATCGTTAATTTGTACTATGCGCAAGGAAAAGGGGAATGAGATAAGAACTTGTTTCCAATTTTAGTGCAAATGAGATTAGTTTGAATTTTATCAAGCCTCGTCAAATAGTTGCTCCATTCTTCCACAAATTGGAATTGTAGCATTTCACAGTTTTCCTATGGGTTTCGCCGCCACCATCAGTACCACTACTATTTTTCTTGCTCTACCAACATGAGTTTCAAGGACGGCTCAGCCGATCTACCTTGAGGTAATAAATAATAACTGTGGGCGCGACAGTCCACAGGGGTACCAGGGCCTAGCTTGCTCATCAACTGCTCGTGTTGTGCGCGCTATTTTTCTCTCACGAGTAGAAGGGACCTACAGTTTTTTGCCGATTCCGAACGGCGAAGTTTGAGAAGCTTTTTTAGACAGTTACTACTCTTTGAGTGTTGTCAGCAGTTCGAAAGAGGTGATGCCGCAAAAAATTCGAGGCGTTCAGCCGGAAATCGAACCTGGACCTTCGGCGTGTGAGGGCCGCACTCTACCCACTACGTCACGGCGACCACAAACAAAGTTAATGTTATTTAAAGAACAGATATAAAAATTGTTTCACTTTCTTTCACTTTTTCCTGCATCCAAAGGCTCAAAGGCTCCGAAAGCTCCAAAAGTAGGTAAACATGGATCTTATGACCACATTGTTCGTAATTCAAGTGAGACATATTTCAGTCTGCACAGCCAGTCTGGTTGGCGTACTTCGAGTGCACGTCTTACATTCTTCTATTGTAATTCTAGTCCACTCGATTAGGAACTTCTAATCCAAAACATTCCAAAGCGCAATTTCAGAAATTCTTAGCTTGAGTAAAGACTTGATGTTTTCATTTGAACCATTAAGCACGGCGGCGCGAAAATTAACATATGGGGATGCTTCTCCTACAACGGTATTGTTCCTATATTTTGGATAAAACCAATGATGACCGCCGAAGTTTATGTTGGCATAATGAGGGAAACCATGTTGCCCTACGCCGAGTGGAATATGCCTCTCAGATGGGTCCTGCAGCAAGACAATGACCCGAAACATACGAGCAAATTGTCCAAGGAATTTTTTGCGAGGAATGGGGTTCAAGTTATGGAATGGCCGCCGCAATATCCAGACCTAAACCCCATTGAAAATCATTGGACATATGTTAAGAAAGTTGTTTTTAAAGCGAAACCAAAAAATACACTACAGCTATGGGAAGCTGTGCAGGCTGCGTGGAGGAATATTCCAATTCGGCGATATCAGGCACTAATGGACTCTATGCCACGACGTTGTGCCGCTGTGCTCAAAAATAAGGGTTATAAGACGAAGTACTAGAACAGTAGTATAAATAAAAAAAAAATAAAAACCGTACTATTCGACAAAATCTTGCATTTTATTTACGACGTTTTACTTGTGGTGCTATTATTTTGCACACCAAAATTTCGGTTTCATTTCGTATAACGGGAATTTTCTTGTCTTAAAATGATTCTTCGCTTATCTTGTTTTTTGCATTTTACTACTGATACCCAACAGATGTCCTACAATAAATATCGTGTCTTTACACGAGCATGGAGAAAAGTAATTAGCATCCAAAGTGCAGACCTCAACGTGGTGCTATTTTTTTGCACAGAGCTGTACATTTATTTCTTCAAAAACAAAACAAACGTCCGATTTGAGTTATAACAAAACTGCGACATTTGGATATCAGAAACAAACAAATAGTTAGGCTCTGTGCACACTATTATATTCTGTTTACGCAGAATCATTGAATTATTCGTCCAAAGCACTCTACGTGTCCCAAATTGTAGTGAGTTTTCGAATAAGTCACATAAAATAAATATAAATGAATAAATATAAATTACATCTAACTGCTCATAGGACATATAGTATAGATCCATGAAGTCCCACATAAAATTGCAGTTTACTCCGAATTTTTAACCGGTGTGAGCGAAAATTTGTAGATGCTCTCTAATGAATAGATTTTCGTTCTTAAATGAGCGCTTTGTACACGGTTAGACTGTAAGAATCAATGTCTTAACCTTAAAATCAATGTTTAAATCTATGTTCAGACGACTGCAATTTTTTTCGAAATCTTTTATAATCGTTTGCACAGAATAAAGTTGCAGAAAACACATTTTCGGGTCATTGTCAGATGCTAATAGTCATTTGGGACAGATCTAAATTTTGTAGAGCTAACGCTAAATAACGCATATGTCAAATTAAAGAAAGATATCTCAAGGTAGGTGGTCGCCGTGGCGTAGTGGGCGAGTGCGATGCTCACACGCCGAAGGGTCTAGATTCGATTCCTGGCTGAACACCTCGAATTTTTCACGGCACCACCTCTTTCGAGCTACTGGCTACACTCAAAGAGTAATAACTGTCTAAGAAAGCTTCTCAAACTTCGCCGTTCGGAAACGGCAAAAAAGTGTAGGTCCCTTCTATTCGTGAGAGAACAGTAGCGCCCACAACCCGAGTAGTTGATGGGCAAGCTAGGCCCTGGTCCCCCTGTGGACTGTTGCGCCAACAATTATTATTATTATAAAAGCAACTTCTAATGATTCAATTTTTTCAAATAATTGCAAAACCTCCGGTTCGACCAGTTAGAAGAAGCCATTGCTCAATAAAAATCCCTTATCAATGCTAGAAGAACTTTAGCAAATGGAAGTCATTCAAAAAAGTGTTTTTGATCATTTGAATAAAAATGGAAACAACTCGACCGGTAAGACAACGAGTCCCAAAGCACAATTAAAAAATACTGCTCAACGCTTTTAAAAAATTATATTCCATCAGATTGTAATTGCGGACGAAAAATGAGTTCAACAAAAATCTGGCCCGATTTTTGCCGCCCACGGAATGTGCTGGCACTAGATCTATGCGTCAAGTTCTGTTGGACTCATTTGATCCGCTTGATCCGAAGAAAAAAATAGATTACAGGAATGCTCAACCACATGCTCTACATCTCTGCAGAACTATATTGAAACAATGTCAAGCGTGTCATGAACTCAGTAAAAAATAATTGACGCGTTTCCTCTCTATTCCTAAGCAACGCCTATTATTTGATCAACTTTGGATATTTACAATTTGTTCTAGTTCCTGAAAATCCTGGAATAAAAGTGAAAAAAGTCCATTCAATTTGAACAGAGAATGATTTTTTGCACTTTTGGCGTCTAATTAAGAATATCTCTTTCAGTCACATGGCACAACGGCGCGGTACATATTGTTTCCCACACACTGACTCCCAGGAGAGATGTGAGCTTTCGGCGACACTTTGAGAGAGTCAAACATTTCTCGCAGGCGAGTTCGTGCGAACCCGCTATTGATTGCCGACAATTCTAACTAATAAATTGAGTTCGTGAGTGGAAACCCGCTCCGGGTCCAATCGAAAGTTGTTGGAGCAGAATTTTGCGCTGAGTTGCTTGTTTTGGAGGTCGTGAGCATAGCTAATGAATTTCATTTATTTTTGTTTTGGATAAAATTTACATTTTGTTTGCTTCTCTTTCCCGGGAATGGACGCAGATGACGGGGTTAGTGTCAATTTAATTTTGGCGCTGATGATGGCCTGATGTGATTCAAAGTGAAAAGTGAATTGACGATGGTGAGAGTCGCTGGCCTTAACCAGCTTCACGCGAGAAGTTGATTCTATGCACTTGACACAGTGCCAATGGTGATGTGGCTAGCGAGGGACTGACAGGTGTTCTCATATCGCTGGCGGCATCGGTTGGTTTTGTGTGTGCGCGTGAGTTCTGATTGATTCGATAAATGGCTAATTAACTGCCTCAATGAGATCGCTTTGAGTAAGATAATGACAATCCAGAACAGAAAGAAGAGCTTGGTGAAGAAACTGTTATCTTCGATGCTGTCAGAGTGAATTTAGACTCATCTTGATCGTGGTGGGAACCGGATACAGGGCAACTTTAGCATTTAAGTGTTCTTAATGGGGAGGGGTCTTCCCGTTAAAAAAAAGCATCCTACTACTGTCAATCGCAGAGTTAATTTTTTAACTACCGTCTAGAAAGCTTTGAAAGGAAACACAAACGATATAAAATTCAAATCATCTCCTAACTGGCTTTGCAGCGACAATTCATTTGCAAACTTATTAGAAACTCTTTAATCAAAGGTTCCACGTTCCAAGTGTTATTTTTGGCAAATGTCTCCAACCTCCAACCGTTTGGGATTTTACAAAAAAAAAAAAAAAAAAAATAGGAAGAAACATAGATTTGACCCTTGATTCTAGGAAATAGGACAACTGCCATCCGCAGTCGCCAAGCCTGTTCGTGAGGCAATTCCGCGGACGGAAGTGGCAGCAGACGTGTATTCCCTGTTCACAGTCCATTGACGAACTTGCAGAGGGGTTCACCAGCATGTAGCTATCGGCAGCAGTCAAACGTGGTGAAAGTAATCTCTGTCACTGATGCTGCCAGTGCCGCCGATGTTCGTCACCTATACGCGGAGGCACTAGACGCCATCGCCGATGGCAACCGAAGCTTTCTAATAGACCAGTGTGCACTGAACGTGTTCCACTTTGGGGTGGGCATTGGCTTTCCGGGATTTGCCAGAAATAAGGAAAAAATACACTCTTGGAAGCTGAATGAATAGGAACTCACCTCTGGCTGCTGTGCCAGATGCACAAATACACACACTTGCCGAAGAGAAGGCGAAAGGATAGAAAGTGCTTCGACTCGCAATTACAGAGTTTGCTCCCTAAGTTGAAGGTGCCTCGCAACTTCAGATGCCATTGAACTTGAGGTATTTTTTCTCTCTCCTGCCGTTTTGTTTTTGTTTGCAACTCCATGTCGGCAACTAACCAATTATTCTGGCACACTGCATCCGGGCAGGATGAGGAGTCTTTCCCTCTGGTGTTGCTGTCGCTACTGCTGGTGCTCTTTTCATGATTTATGAGTGAGACTGGAGGCGTCGTGGATCGCAGGTGACTGTGAGGGGAATTAAAGCTGCATGCAAGGCAGGGAAACGTAATTAAATTCAGACGAATCCATCCCGAGAGCTTGAGTTGAGTTGCACGCAGTTGCATACATTTCTCCCTGGTCATTCGGTGAGGAGGGGGACAGAAGCAAAACTTTTCGAAATCAAGTTATTGCCACTCGAGGGACGAGGTGCAGACTGGGATGAGTTCAATTAAAGCGGAATTTGTACACAGGGACTGCTTTCAGGTTGCTTGCACTGGGGATTTAGGATAAATTTGTCAATATTGGTTGGGGTTTTGGCAGGGTCAATGAGTTCAATTAAATAGGAGTGGTATGATGATGTGGAAGCGTTTATTGTGCTCCGAGGGAACATTTGGTCAAGGTACACTTGATGAAGCAAAAGTCAGGAGCTGGGGCTGGTGTAAAGTATGCGCGCCTCAGCAATAAAATGAATAAAAGGTGGACATGAAATGCTAGTCATCTTTTAACAGAAAATGTAGGAAATTTTTAATTATCAGCCCCAGGTAAACTGCGACAAAAATAGGAGGTGTGTTCTTTTTGGATACAAAGTTCGCACCGAAGCCTGCCGGGATCAAAGTGGACAACTAGTAGTAGAGTCGCAGTCTGTGCTGAGAATCTGGAAGGATCATTTCTGTAGACGCCTTAACGGCGATGACGGCCCAAATCCCGCTGTAAGGCAGAATGTTCTACTCGATTTGGACGATGACAGAAAATAATTCCGTCCCCCGACTTAGACGAGGTGAAGATAGCAATATCCAAGATGAAGGTGCTGGAGCGGATGGACTGCCCGCAGAACTATTTAAAGCAGCTGGAGATGAGTTGGTTTGTAGCATGCACCAGCTCATCTGTAAGATATGGTCGGAGGGAAGCATGCTCGATGAGTGGAATCTCAACGCCATTTGTCCGGTTCACAAGAAAGAAGACCCATTTGACTACGCCAATTATCGAAAGATCAGTCTCCTTAACATCGCATCGCGCAAGATCCTCTCTGTCGTATTGTGTGAGCGTCTGAAACCGTTTGTCCATGACATGATAGGTCCCTATCAGTGTGGTTTTAGACCAGGGAATATACACAATAGACCAGATCTTCACATTACGGCAAATCCTGGTAAAGACCCAAGAAGTGCAAATCGACATCCATTCGTCGATTTTAGGGCCGCATATGACAGTGTGTATAGAGGCGAGCTATACAGTCCCGTGTCTAATATTGGCATTCCAACCAAACTCGTTAGATTGTGTAGGATGATGATGGAGAACTCTCGCTGCTCCGTCAAGGTCGGTAACGAACTCACCGAGACCTTCAGTGTCAAAAAAGGTTTTAGACAAGGCGACGCACTGTCATGTGACTTCTTTAACATCATCCTCGAGAAGATCGTGCGTAACTCACAAGTCAACACCAGAGGCGCGATCTTTCAAAAGTCAGTTCAACTGCTAGCTTACGCTGATGACATTTGTGATTGGACGAACACAGCGAGCCGTCAATGAGGCGTTTGCTGACATTGAAGCGGAAGCGGCTAAAATGGGTCTTTCGGTCAATGAGGGCAAAAATAAGTACATGCTGTCATCAAGGACGGACACACAACATCGACGTCTTGGACACAGCGTCACACTAGGCAGCAGAAACTTCGAGGTAGTCAAGGACTTCGTCTACCTCGGCCTCGTGGTAAACAGGGACAGCAACATCAGTACCGAAATTAAACGCAGAATCACTCTTGCCAACCGCTGTTTCTTTGGGCTCAAGAGGCAATTGAGTAATAAAGCCCTCTCTGCAAGGACTAAGCTTGCTTTATATAACAGCTTGATCATCACAGTCCTACTTTATGGAGCGGAATCTTGGACGTTAGCAAAGGCGGATGAGGAAGCCCTTAGTCTCTTCGAGAGAAAAGTTCTGCGTACGATTTTTGGTCCTGTTTGCGTTGATGGCATCTGGAGGAAAAGATTTAACGAAGACCTCTATGGGTTGTACAGCGACATGCGGCTGGTCAAGCGTCTACGGATACAACGCTTAAGATAGCTAGGCCATGTAGAGCGCATGGACACCACTGCTCCAGCCTGAAAAGTCTTCGAATCAGACCCATTGGGACAACGCAAAAGAGGACGGTTTAGTCTATGGTGGCGCACACAAGTGGAGAAGGACCTCAACCCACTTGCAACTGGAGGCAGCTGACGAAAGATGGTACTGGCTGCAGAGGCATGTTGGTTGAGGCCCAGGCCTACCCCGGAGTGTCACAAGTAAGAAGAAGTTCTTTTTGGAGGTATAGAATTTTGAAATGAAATAACATAAAGACAATTGTTTTCAATTGACTTGAAATGTGCTTCATTCGAAAGATAACCTTTTGGCATTATGAACACGTTATTTAGAGTGTGTCCGCCAAAAACTAATTTGTGGCATAAGCTGTGTGACATATTGTGCCGTCTTTTTTAAACCAAAGCCCCTGTACATCATGAAGTACTGTTCTCTCAAGAGGAGAAGGTGGACCCTCAGTTTGGGTCGAAATTTTAAAAGCGTTTTTATTAGAAATTAGTACTCTTTGAGTGTTGTCAAGAACTCGACAAATTTGGCGCATTGAAAATGCAAGTGTTCAGTCCGGGAATCGAACCTGGGACAATGCAAGGTGTTCAGTCCGGGAATTGAACCTGGGACCTTCGGCAAGTGAATGTCGTGGTAAACTGGTTAAGCCACGACGTTCATTTAAATGGTGCTATTGTTCCATGAATTTGGATAAACTTGGTAACGCTTAAGTGAATACGTTGGATAGGGTAGCGGTTAGCGACGGAGAAGTCTGGTTTTTTTGCCAGATTTAGCAGCCGTCTGGCTAAGAAACCAGACTTAATAATTCAGAAAATATTTGTCCTTCTGACTTCCTTAATAATAATAATAATTGTTGGCGCGACAGTCCACAGGGGGACCAGGGCCTAGCTTGCTCATCAACTACTCGTGTTGTGCGCGCTACTGTTCTCTCACGAGCAGAAGGGACCCACAGTTTTTTTTCCGACTCCGAACTGCGAAGTTTGAGAAGCTTTCTTAGACAGTTATTACTCTTTGAGTGTTGTCAGCAGCTCGAAAGAGGTGGTGCCGTGAAAAATTCGAGGTGTTCAGCCGGGAATCGAACCTAGACCCTTCGGCGTGTGAGCGTCGCATTCTACCCACTACGCCACAGCGGCCACCACAGACTTCTTTAATTTTCAAAATTATATAATCAAGAATTATGTGTGTCTTTTGTGAACAAAATGAGAAGGAAATAGACACGGTGGAATGAACGAAGAAAACAAGACGAACTGAGAGAAAAATCACAAGAAAGGAAAAATTAAATAAAGAAATTAAAAGTGAAACTGAAGGCAGTGGAGTTCAAAGCCAAGTGAATTCAAACATGTCAACGGACAAGGATTGAGTGCAAAGGCAGAACAAAAGAAGAACTGTGTTTGAAATTCGTTAACAGTTCCGCACTATGATCTTGACACTTGAAGTGGCGCATACTTCACGATTTAAACCATACGCGGTGGTTGACAAAGTTCGAGGACTCTCGACGTTAAGTGAAAAAATGCAAGCTTTTCTAGTAGCAAGAAAAACAAATACTGCCTTTATCTGTGGCGTGAAGAAGAAAAATGAGAAACACTTTCATTGGATCCAGTGCGTTGTTAAGTGAAGGGAAGGGAATACCATCGAAAACTCTTGCATGCGAACTAGATGAAGTTCGAGTCGACGCATTTCAATATTAATTGGATTGCAAATCGATAACTGTTCACAAGATCTGAAACGAATCTCAACATATCTAAAGAGCACCCTTTACCTGGTGCCCGATCCATTTAGGTCAACACTGTGCACAGCATACTTTGCAAAGGAGCACAAATCTCATGTGACTTACCCTCACGAGCAGTTGGCATTCGGATGTTTCTTCGTCGAGGAAAATCCCTCGAAACACATTGCAATCGAAACGGATCGATTAAGTGCGCCGCACTGCGAAGCCCCCTGCAGCAAGTGTATGGCTGGTGCACGTGTCCACAGACAATCCCTCCGTATGAGCCAACACTTGTGGCCAAGGATAATTATTTGCTTTGTTGTTTTTTGCACTGTTGCATGAATCGCAAATAGAACGAAGCTTTGAGACAAGACATTCTTTAGCCTTGCGTCGACTTCGTTGCAGACACGACAGCACCTGGAAACACAGATGTGCAGAAGAACCAGAGGTCCTCCTCAAAAAAAAAGGTTTTTAGCCAACACGACAATTAACTTTCGCTCTGGGACAGCAATGCCTCGCGCAAGCGACGCCATCGATGACGACATCGTGCCGAGGCATGTTAGAGGCAGGAATAAGATACACATCTGCAGCCACCACGTGTCGTGTCGCCACTTGGCCATTAACATGACCCCCGATCCAGCAGGCAGCAGCTGCCTTTTCTGCTGCGGAAAGAAGGCAACGACTGAGCACGGTGGTGCGATTCGACGGTGTGTGCGGAGGGCATACCGACAGGTGCATGCGAAAAAGAACTTCACATCGGATTCTTGCTTTGTTTACTGTTGGAAGGGAGCCTGGTGGAGCTGGGTGCAGCAGCGCACGAAACCGCAGCCCGGTGGATGGGCAGGGGCGTGTTCCGTCGTCGCCACCTGCGTTTCAGTCGGCAATTTGCACTGCGCCCCACCTTCGCGGGGGGAGAGCATTCTGACAAGAGTTTGCTTGTGTGTCGGAAGTGGGTGGGTGCTCGGAAAGGGGTGATTTTATTGATAGCGAATTTAACCAACCGACCAACCCTAATCGGACAGTTAGCTCGGCGGCGTGTTGGACTGGGGGACAGGAACTTTTTAAGATAAGGCACAAGAATTGCAGAAACTCACCGGAAGTCCAGGCTCAGGTTCCTCTGATGTGTAGACAGTCGTTTGGGTTGTCCGCCGTTCGCCGTCGCGCTGTTGCAGCCGCTGGCTGCATTGCCGCATAAGCCGTTCATTGCTCCCGCATTTGGCCGGCCGTGCACGGATGGCATTGAGTGATTCATGAAACGACTCAAGCTCAGCACCCGGGGTTTCGTGTAGCGAGCACTCTTCGGCGTCGTCGTCGCCGAACTGGACGCCTTTACGCCGTTGCGTCCACCCAAACTGCTGTTTCCATTCGGCATTATGATTGGCAATGTAATGTTAGCTGCTGGTGCAGTGACAGCAGCGCAATCGACGGTGTCGACGCTCGCCTCGACCTGGGGGGGCCCACTCGCCCCGCTGGCCACGGTCACAGTGGTCTCGGTGTTTGTCGAGGGGGTGTCCACGATCGTGGTGATGTCGCAGCTACTGCTGCTGCTGCTGCTGCAGCTACTGCTGGCACTCAGACTCTTTGCCGGACTGCTGCTGTCCGCCGCGAGTGAGTTTGGGCCGAGGACGGTCGATTGGCTTAACTCACTCGAACTGCTGGTACAGGCCGCCGAAGAGGACTCATCGTCGTCCTCTGCGTTCGTGCAGCAACTTCCACTTCTCGTCCGATGAGGGCTGCTGTTGCTCACCGCATCACTACTCTGATGGACTGTGTCGCCGTTAGTGGCGGGCAGACCGTTGGGGGAACGCTCGGAGTCATCTGGCGGCAGTGAGCGGAACTTTCGAATTCCGCATTCGATCTGTTCGTCCGGGCCGTGGGCCATTGCTGACAGAAGCTTTGCGTCGTTCTCCCTGATCTGCCGCAGATAATGATACCCATACTCGCTGCGGAGGTTGATCTTCTTGCCGTTCGGCGTGGAATGATTGGACCCAGTGCCGCCGTTGCTGCCACCTCCTGGTCGATGATTTTTCTCGATGCTCGTAATATTGTTGTTGGCGCTAGCGCCGCCGCCGCCTGCGCCACCGCCGACAACGGTGTTGCTGCTAAGTGTGCCGCCATTGGCGGTGCTACACGCTTTTTTTGTTTTAAACGCCGATATGACGGAATTCATGTTGGGTCGAGTGTTTGTTTGTGAGGACTTACTTTGAGTGAGACATATAAATTGAGTGAATGAACAGATGAGTGAGTTCAAAAATAAAATTATCTGAGTTAGATGAGATGAGATGAGTTTTGCACTAGACTTCAATCTTTTTAATTTCCTTTATTGAGTGAGTTTTCTTTTTGATTTTGTTGACCTTGAGTGAGTTTTAGTTTCGTTTTGAGTTACTTGCTCATTTTTGAGTCGTTTTAGAGAGTACATCACAACCGTTTGAACTATTTTCTGCCATTCTGAAGACCGTTTTTGTATAGTTTTCTCACTTAACTCATCGCGACCGGAGGCGAATTGATGCTGATTTCATACCGCGGGAGAGTTGCTGTGTCGTCGTACTTCGTCGTCTGCCGCCTAAAAGAGATGCAAACAAACGCAAAGGAAAATATAAATCAAAATGAAAAGCATTAGACGCTGTTTCTCTGAAACAAACACAAAAACCAAAAATTCAAAGGAAATGCAAAACAAAACAAAAATTACTCGAAAAAGAAGCAGTAGCATCACAACAGTGGCTGAATGTGTCATGTAAGATAAACACAAGGCTCCCATTCAGTGGGGCAAACGTATGTACGTAGCGGACGGCGGCTGACTCGCCCCAACCGCTCCAATCCCGGTTTGTATGTACTAAATTAGATCGTCCTTGAAATGTGGTGCTCGTTAAGCGTCTGTTGTCATCTGAGCGCGCGCGTGTGAAGCCATCTTCTCGTCTCCGTTGGGTACACAAAGGGAAACACACACACACACACACACACATACAAATGAAATGAAATTTGCTCGTCGTGACTGAATTAATACATATGTGCGAGGATTGCACGCGTAGGAGTGTGTGGGTGCAAAATGGGCCATGGAATGTATGAATGACGGTGGACGTGTGTGCTTGTGTTTGTTCGATGGAAGTCGGTATTGAGGTCACGGCATCAACAAACGGAAAAATACTTAAGAACACCTTAATGGGGCGCAATCGTCAAGGAGAGGATGCTGCCGGCGTGTGCAAGAGCTGGGTGCTATTTTCACTAATCATCTTAGTTAAGCTTAAGGACTTGTTTGTTGACGTGCTCCTTGTCCAGAACATCAAATATTTCTCTGTGTGTGTGCGTTTTTTTAAAGGATACTCTTTGAAGTTTTAAGTGCTCTCTGCTGGCGTATCAGAAGTACTTATGCCTTAAGAGGGTCCTTCAAAATAGCGGAGATTGGTGTTGTACAGCTCATACTTAAGGCGGGAAAAGCCCAGGAGTGTACAGACCGACCGGTGACTTCTTTCACTGCCGTTGAGGTGAGCTACTGATGTCAAGAAAAAACAAAAGACAATTTGCAAAGAGGAAGGTTCCTGGTTTCCGTGGTAAATATTTCTGAGAGATAAAAATGAACAAGAATCTACAGAGGGGCTGAAACCTGTATACAGATATAACAATAAAGGTGGCTTCGGTATTTTGAATTCTGAAACTTAATGTTTTCAAGATTTTCTCATTTTGTAGAGTTGATGTTTTGGGATTTTTCAGATTTCAGGATTTTCTTATGTATTTCGGAATTTTGGTCATCTTCGCTTAGCGTTTTCGGAATTTTTAAAAGGCTTAAAGATGATGTCCGCCTTTCCTGTAAATAATACCCGCTGCAGGCGGGGAAAGTGAAGAGGTTATGTGAAAGCTAATGTGGAGTTAGAGGGAGACGGTTGCTCAAAAAAAAAGGAAAAATTAAATAAGAGAACCTTTCAAATTTGATATGCTCTGTAGTTTTAGGGCTCTGTAGTTTTAGTGTTCTATTTTAGGGCTTTTCAGGGCTTTTTCCGAGTAAGTGTAAAACAGCATTTGTTCAGTTCGTTCCAAAAAAGGGAAAACAATCCTCACCTACCTTTCACCGACCCCTAGCACTTACGGCCCTTCTTTCTTACGTTATGGAAATGTTAATAAACCGTCAGCTTATGAGATATCTTGAAACCCGGAAGCTTCTTAACGAACGGCAGTACGGCTTCCACACCAACAGGTCCACTGGTGATTTGTTGGCATATCTCACCGAAAAATGGAACAAATCTTTGTACAACGTAGGAGAAAGCAAGATCGTTGCAATTGATATTTCAAAAGCATTTGACAGAGTCTGACATCTGAGTCTCTTGTCGAAAATGCATGCTTTTGGCGTCGATGAATCTCTTCTTCAATGGATTGGAAACTACCTGTTCAATCGTTCAATCCAAGTTGTATTGGATGGGTTTAAGTCTGATATTCACCATATAATTGCTGGTGTTCCCCAGGGTTCAGTGGTGTCTCCGACACTCTTCCTCTTTTTTATAAATGATCTGCTGTTTGTCACTTCTAATTTAGTTCACTCCTTCGCAGATGACTGCACCCTCAGTTTTTTATATTCGTTCCTTGGCTCCCGAGCCTTCTCTTCGGCCATAGACTTGAAACGGCAGAGTATGAAAAGCTCACTAAATTCCGATCTTGACAGCATAATTGATTTGGGGGAAAAAGAATAGAGTGAAATTTGATGCTTCCAAAACCCAGAACTGTCTATTGTCACTCAAGCGGTCCGAAAACAATCATCCATTTTCCATGAATGGCTCTTGCGTTGTTAAAGTCTAACGATTTTTCATCCTCGGTATGTGTATCAACTTAACAATAAGTGGACTATACACACCCGGACGGCTCGGGGATGTCCCTAGATTACTGATAATTATCCTGTCCTGTCCAAAGACCGTAAACGGGAAAGATAATTGATTGCCTGTCAGATCGCTTAGTGGATTTTCCGTTTATGGAGCGATCACATATTCGAGATCGCTGAAAATGCAGCGAAATGTCTTGGTTGCTTAATGCAATGCAAGAAATATTATACCACTTTTGATCTAGCAACGATATGTAAGGCCCAAAGCTTTAGTATAATAATTGTATGCCGGGACAGGCCACAGGGGTCCAGAGCCTAGCTTGCTCATCAACTACTCGTGTTGTGCGTGCTAATGTTCTCTCACGAGTAGAAGGGACCTACAGGTTTTTGCCGACTCCGAACGGCCAAATTTGAGAAGCTTTTTTCTTAGGCAGTTACTATTCCTTGGGTGTTGTTAGCAGCTTGAAAGAGGTGGTGCCGTGAAAAATTAGAGGTGTTCAGCCAGGAGTCGAACCTAGACCCTTCGGTGTTTGCGCCGCACTCTACCCACTAGGCCACGGCGGCTTGAGTATAACGCTCCTATTAAGTCTTGTGCTTCTAAGACCTGCCTGCATCTACTTAATAGAATCCAACAGCGAGCGATACAATTAATAAATAATAATAATGTTGCGAAGTCAATCGACTCGCTAGAACTTCTCGCTTCCTTGGTGGTGGCTTCGGTATTCTGAATTGGAAAAATATAATGTTTTCGAAATTTTGTCATTTCGTTGAATTCACCTTGAAGATTTCAGGATTTTCATATATATTTCGGATTTTTTATGTTCTTCCTTTAGCGTTTTCGAAAGTTTTAAAGGTTTTTAAAGAAGCTGCCTTCCCTGCACATAATACCCACTGCAAACGGGGAAACTAAAGAAGATCTGTGAAAGCAAATGTGAAATCGACTCGCTAGAACATCTCGCCTCCTTAGAAATGCATACCCGTTAATCCTTAAGCCCACTTTCGGACGAACAGTTAAGTTTAGAGACTCTTTCTTCAGCCGCGAATATGGAAAGCTCTTTCCAGTTCAACTTTTCCCCCTCAGTACAATCCCCAGGCATTTAAAACCAATGTGCACTGGGACCTCCCTTCCCACTTCGTCTATACCATCGCCCCGTGCTGTGATTTAATTCCGGTCACTTTAGAAAAATCAATACATTTAGCTCGCTGCCAATTATAAAAGTATTATACGAAGGTTGCCTTTTATATTTTGGGATTTGGCAACCCTAGCTCTATCATAAATTGACATTTTTGAGGTTATACTTACTTAGAACGTTTTGACATACGAGCGCTATTTGTGTTGTTTACAGTAACTTAAAAGATTCATCTCGCCCAAAAAATGGAATTAAATCGTGAAAATTGTCGTGCGATTATTTTTTACAACTTTCGACTCAACAACAGTGCATCGATGAACTTAATTCAATTTTTGGTGATTCATCAAGGACTACTGTTTATCGATGGTATGGTGAATTCTACCGAGCTCGTAGTTCACTCCAAGACGAATTTCGTGAAGGTCGTCCAATATCAGTTGTTGTTCCGGAAACCATTGATGATGTGCGCCAACTGATATTGCAAGAACGACATGTAACCTATCGTGAGATTGAGACAGCCTTAGGCATTAGTGGGACCAGCATACATTCAACTTTGCATGAAAATTTTACCGTCAAAAAAATTTTTTCCCACATAATTTGTCAATCGTTCAAAAAAAAAAAAAAAGGCTCGTGTCGATTGGTCGAAAGAAATGCTCCAAAAATACGATCGCGCTGATTCGAAACACGTCTATGACATCATGACAGGTGATGAATCGTGGATTTACGCGTATGAGCCCGGAAGTAAACAGCAGTCGACTGTATGGGTGTTTCAAATTGACCCAAATCCAACAAAAGTTGCTCGCTCACGAAGCACTTCCAAGCAAATGGTCGCCTGTTTTTTCGGAAAAACTGGACATGTCGCAACCGTACCACTAGAACAACGCAGAACAGTCAACTCTGAGTGGTACGCAACCATTTGTTTTGCCAGTTGTCTTCCAAACAATTAAGATTAACCAACCGCCGAAGACGGATTACTCTTCACCACGACAATGCAATCTCTCACACATCGGCTCAAACAACTGCATTTTTGAGCACTCAAAACATCGATTTGATGAGTCATCCGCCGTATAGTCCTGACTTCCCACCGAATGTCTTCTTTTTATTCCCGTACGTAAAAAATAATATGAGAGATCAACGTTTTTCGACGCCTGAAGAAGCGGTTGACGCGTTCAGAATGCATGTTTTGGAGATACCTCAATCAGTGTGGCAAAAGTGCTTCGATAATTGGTTCAAACGCATGCAAAAGTGTATAGATAATAGGGAATATTTTGAAAAACAATAAAATTATTTTCGATGATTAATATTTGTTTTTGTTCTCTAATCTCGAAATATAAAAGGCAGCCCCCGTAATTATTGCACGTTCAAGTGCAATAATTTCCGTGAGCGTGAATTGTCAACAAGTTTTTGACAATTCATTATGTTAGGACATTAGTTTGATTAACCCCACACTCAGAGTCATTCAAGACGCAATTTGTTTCTTCGTATCATTGATGACACTACATTGGGTAGCAATTGTGTTCGCCATGGCGTAGTGGGTAGAGTGCGACACGTCAAGTCCCATGTTCGATATCTGCACTAAGCAGGTTCCTTTTAAACGATATCAGCTCATTGGAGCTGCTGACAACACTCAATAAGTAAAAACTGAATGAAAAAGCTTCTCAACTTCCGTCGTTCGGAGTTTGCAAAAAAAAAACCCTTCTACTCGTGGGAGAACAGTAACGCGCACAGCACAAGAAGTTGGTTAGGAAGCTGGATCCTGGTCTCCCTGTGGAATGTCGCGCAGTGTAATATAGACTGTAGATCTCACGTACTCGTTAGAGAACAATATCACGCACAATACAAGCAGTTACTTAAGAATATCTTGGTTTGCTTTCACAGACCTTCCTACCTACCTTCGGTCCCCTTTTAAACTGTGCCCCTATTCAATACGTACTATGGACAGCAATTGCCGAAATTACTCTAAAGTGTGATGTGAACTGCTTTGCTGACACCGATTGCATCTGGCAATGCTATAGTTCATCTGAAAGATACGTCAAAAATTTCATTTTGTTTGATGACATTATCGAAATTCGATTTTTTTGGCTGTACATTTAAACATTTCGACCAGGTTCAATTTTCGATTGTTAAAAGGAAGCAAAACGTCGAAATCTGCTTAACAATTGAGTACGGCGATTATCGCAATTGGCACCAGCTCGCGGGAAATCGTGCTGGTTGGAGGAGCATGTTGCTTGAGACCCAAGTCTACCTCGGACTGTAGCGACACACAAAGAACAAATAAAGATCGTGCTTTTGTTGGAGAGACAGCTACGAAGTGGCTTGCGTTGGTTATTCTGATGCTATGAATGCAATTTTTCAATATGCGATTTTTTTTATTGGATGACGCGACAGTCAACAGGGGGACCACGGCCCCGGACGTGTTATGAATGTTACTGCTTCTCACGAGTAGAAGAGACCTAAATTTTTTGCCGACTCCGAACGGCGAAGTTTGAGAAACTTTCTTAGACAGTTATTACTCTTTGAGTGTTGTCAGCAGCTCGAAAGAGATGATGCCGTGAAAAATTCGAGTGGTTCAGCCAGGAATCGAACCTAGACCCTTCGGCATGTGAGCGTCGCACTGTACCCAATACGCCACGGCGGCCACAAGAACATGGATTGTCAGAGTGAAATATGACATTAACTTTTTTTTCTTTTTCTTGCGGTGATGCCGACCGCGACGACGCCCACAGATCGTCTTCAATGATGGTGATTGTGTATCGCCGATCGTCGCCATATTGTGTGCGAAACACCTACCAATCGTTCACCTGCCTGCTCATTTGTGGATTCAGTAAGGAATGACCGACAAAGTCTTTGATCTAACGCTCAAAATTAAACCGCTTTATGGTTGTTGTCGGATCTTGTTGCATTCGTGTCAAAAACACAGCACATCAGTTTCTTTCATTTATTAATGCCCAATCTCCGCCCGTAGCATCTGCCTTTCTCTATAAACTCACCGACGAGAAGCAACATTACTACGTAAATGACTCAAGGTCAGAAAGCCCAATTCTTGGAAACTGAAAGCTGCAGACTTAAGCGACCAAAGGGTGCTCCGTCATCCTTCCCTTCAATTCGCCAACAAAGCCCCTCTCTTCTTCTTTCCATCGCAAGTGGAAAGGGGAAGGAGAATTCTTTGAAATTGATGCCTCCGGACCGATACACAATTGATTTGCTGTACAACCCCTGCGAAATGGACTACACACACCCGGACCGCTCGGGGATGTCCCTAGATTTCTGATAATTATCCTGTCCTGTCCAAAGAGCGTGCACGGGGAAGATAATTGATTGCCTGTCAGATCGCTTAGTGGCGTTTCTGTTTATGATGTGCCAACAATCCGGCGAATGTACCGAGATACGCACGTTATTGATGACTGAACCTGTCATATGCGGCTCCTGGTGTGTTAAATAAAAAAAATCATTTGGGGATTTGGGTCAATCACAGTGGTGGGCGGTGACAAATCCTTCACGTTTGTTTCAGAAGGAATTCATAAGCATGTACTTCCCTCGTAGGTTGGCCTTATCACGTATCAAGTTCCATTAACGGAGTGTGTGTCATACAGTCATTAATTTTTTTTTCGCAAGGCGAAATGAGTCGATTTCAAAAAGAAACCAACATTTCTCATTGCGAGTTAAGCTCAGTTTTATTATGCGTTGATGTGACATACAAGGGCGGATCAAAAACAAACGAAGGCGTTGGTTGCGGAGTCTACTCTGAGGATCTGAACCTTAGTCTAAGATTTAGGCTCCCCAATCACTGTAGCGTTTTCCAAGCTGAAGTAATGGCCATTCGCGAAGCCCTGTCTTGGCTGAAGATGAATAGAATATCCTCAGCTGATATCCTTATTCTTACAGATAGTCAGGCAGCACTCAGGGCGCTGGAATCTGTCTCAACAAACTCCAAGGCGGTCATGAACTGCCGCACATCCTTAGAAGAGATGGCTGAGCAGTTCAACATTAGCCTGTGCTGGGTGCCAGGTCACAGAGACATTCCGGGCAACTGGCAAGCAGACGAATTGGCCAGGCTTGCCACAACGCAACCACTAATTCAGGAACACAAACACCTCGGTATCCCTCTCGCCACATGCAAGTTAGTACTACATTTGAACGCGATCCATCAGACTAATCAAAGATGGTCTAACCATAGCCTTTGTCGCGTCTCCAAGGAGGTGTTGCCCTCTCTTGAACCCAAACGCTCCAGACTATCGCTACTACTAGCATGCTCGCCGATTAGACAGTGCCCATTTATGGCTCCCATGACCAGGCTTATGTCTGCTGCTATCGCTCAAAAGATCAGACATAAAACTGGTCGTGGGAGCCATAACCGGGCACTGTCTAGTCGACGAGCATGCTACTATCGCTCAAAAGATCAGACAAAAGCCTGGTCATGGGAGCCATAATCGGGCACTGCCTAATCGGCGAGCATGCTACTATCGCTCAAAAGATCAGACATAAGCCTGGTCATGGGAGCCATAACCGGGCACTGTCTAATCGGCGAGCATGCTAGCAGACTAGGGGCTCCCTCAAACGATTTTCGCAGAAGCAGCAGGGATGAGGAAGAACCAGAAACTCTCCTACACCTGTTATGCACATTCCCGGCGCTCTCGCGCCTCAGACACGAACACTTTGGAAGCTATTTCCTCAACGGCCTACATGACCTCGATAAAACCCCTCCCGCCGACATTTCAAACTTTATTATCGGCTCCAGCTGGCTTTAGGTTCTTCCCCCATGGTGTGGTAACACAATGGCCCTGTATGGGACTAAGAGTATTCATCAGCCACCTTAACCTACATGCACGGGACTTGATGAAAATGCAACAAGTGTGTTTTTGTTTGGCTGAGCAAATACAACCTATCGCCGGAATTCCTTTGATGATGATTTGCGATTGTTACTGGTGAAAATTACTTTGCTCAATTTTTCCTTGACAAATGACAGAAACTGTACACTGATGGAATGATGAAGTTATCCAGAAAATGAGAAAGATGATTTTGGTGAAGATGTACTTGATTAAAATTGAAATAGAAGTGAAGCATTTTCTCTTAAATAGCCAAACAACCGAAACTGTCCTTTTTCCCTAATTTAAGGAAATGTTCACCGTACGATAAATAAAGTAGTGGGGAGTCGACAAAGAGGAATGCCAAATAAATAGGCAACTTGTAGGCGGATTTTTCACACAAACGGCTTTTTGAAAATTTGTTGGCCATCTTCGAAAAATGTTTTCTTTTGACATACCGTAACCGTGGCCGCCGTGGCGTAGTGCGTAGTGTGCGACGCTCACACGCCAAAGGGTCTGGGTTCCCGGCTGAACACCTCGAATTTTTCACGGCACTACCTCTTTCGAGCTGCTGACAACACTCAAAGAGTAATTGCCGTCTAAGAAAGCTTCTCAAACTTCGCCGTTCGGAGTCGGCAAAAGACTGTAGGTTCCTTCGTGAGAGAACAGTGGCCGACACAACACGAGTAGCTAGCTAGGCCAAGCTAGGTCCTGGACTCCTTGTAAACTGTTGCGCCATACAATTATTATTATTGTTGCCGCACAACACAAGAAATTCATTAAATGCTGATTGATTCCAATTTTATTATTAGATTTTATAAATGTCTTTTTATACATTAAGAGTTGCTTAGAAAAAGTTGCTTTCAAGAAAAACGTGACCAGTCGAGACAAAAAATCCAGGAAATTCAATATCTGTCAAAGTCAGGGCCACTAACTTGCGAAACAAAAGTAGGCTGGGTTACAATCATAACTGGTTGTTGGTCACAATAGCTCAGGATGGCCTGTTGCATTATTATTATTTGGTAACCGTCACTCTAAGGTTTCTTTAGGAAAAAGTTCACGCAGTTTTTTGAAAAACTTTGTCCATTTGGTGTCAATTTAATACATATGTGGCACAAATATACTATAAAAAAAAACGGTCAAAAAACCAAAACGAATAAAATAGTAAACCCAAAGATGGTCGACCAAAGAGATCGACTTGGAGATTGGGATTGGCGGCCAGGAAGGTTTTGCTGTGTGTTTGGTGGGATTGGAAGGGAATCATCCACTATGAGCTGCTCCCATATGGCCAGACGCTTAATTCTACCATTTACTGCGAACAACTAGACCGCTTGACGCAGGCGATCGACCAGAAGCGTCCTGAATTGACCAACGGGAAGGTAGTGTTCCACCAGGACAACACCAGACCACACACTCCGTTGATGACTCGGCAGAAGCTACGGGAGCGCGGATGGAAGGTTTTATCGCATCCATTGATATGCGATAGATGCGATAAAACCTCCCATCCACACTCCCGTAGCTTCTGCCCGGACATAGCGCCAAGTGATTGCCATCTGTTTCAGTCCATGGCGAACGCCCTTGGTGGTGTGAAGTTGAACTCAAAGGCAGCTTGTGAAAAGTGGCTGTCAGAGTTCTTCGCAAATAAGGAGGATGACTTCTACGAGGGGGGTATTATGAAGTTGCCGTCTAGATGAAAACAGATTATCGAACAAAACGGCGCATATTTGAACTAAATCCGATCACTGTAACACTTTTCATAAAGCATTGAATGAAGAGCATGAGGGGAGATATTTGATAACCTTATATATGCGAAAGCCTTGTTTCATCAATGCCAGATGGAGTCAAGGCACTCATTAAAGCCAGGGGAAGCCACATAAATAAACATAAAACCGGTGTTATTTTTTTTTCTAATTTTAATTGAAAATAAAGTTGAAAATTTCGTTTAATAATTGTTGGCGCGGCAGTCCACAAGGGGACCAGGGCCTAGCTTGCTCATCAACTACTCGTGTTGTGCGTGCTACTGTCCTCTCACGAAAGGGCCTACAGTCTTTTGCCGACTCCGAATGGTGAAGTTTGAGAAGCTTTCTTGGACAGTTATTACTCTTTGAGTGTTGCCAATAACTCGAAAGAGGTGGTGCAGTGAAATATTCGAAGTGTTCAGCCGGGAATCGAACCTAGACCCTCCGTGTGAGTGTCGCACTCTATCCACTACGCCACGGCGGCCACGAACAATTTCGTTTGTCCCAATTCATTTGCACACGACTGTACAATTTACAGGGAAATATGGAGGAAGTGGAATCATGGTATGTGGACGTATGGCAGCTTCGGGAGAGGGGTAGCTTATGTGCACTGACGAAATAATGAGAACAGAGCATTATTTAAATATTTCAAAAGCAAAAAAAAATTGAGTCTGTGTGAAGCTTACTTTCCCAGCAGAACAAAGACCCGAAACACGGTGCTGAAATTGCCCATCTGTGGATCTTATATAATGTTCCTCTTACCCTTAAAACCCCACCACAGTTCCAAGATCTCAATCTCATAGAGCATCTCCTGGAAAAAGTGCACAAAGTCGTTACTTTTTTTTTCTTTGTTTAAGAAGACGTTGTGGCTTTTGAGAAACGCAGTTGGCCCTTTGCGTTCATTAAAAAAAAATCCCATGCCAATCCTGAGACTACGTCACATCACCAAATTCATCATAGATTTGCTCTGAAAGCCCTCCCACTCCAACCAATAGCCCAAGCATTGAGCAATCGGACTTCCAGGCAAAAATTAGCATTTCACTTGTTTACAACACCTTTTGCAACGCCGTCCTCAACTACTGTTGGCGTCTTTTCGACGAATGCTGTTGTCGTCGTGCCACATTTCATAAGGAAGCGTAATAAACGTCGCATCACTCAAATCAGATCAAAGCGCTGTCTGCCCTGCTGGTTTGAACTCATATCAAATGCTAATCGTCACCTCTGTCGGGATAATTAATTAATTGCGCTCATCACACAGACGCCGCAGCCGCCGCCTCCGTCATCTGCCACTTGACAACAGGCGTTGCGGCAATTTCAGTCCGCACGAATGTCTAAACGAATTCCTCTCCATCTCGCTTAAAATTCCACCGGCCCGATGAGCTCATGATTGATTTTCTCCAGCATCTACCCCCAAAAACACATGCGTCTGATGGTCTTTAGTTTCTGCTTGGCTTCACGTTCACTTGCTGCCTCAACCTTGAAATGCTTTCCCTCGACTAGCTTCGTCGTTGGTAGTTATGCTCGGGCACGTGTTGACCATTTTTCATGCCACTACACACGCACGCTGGCGGTGTTATCGCAGCACGCTTGCCGTATGGCGGATAGTGTATAAGGGGGTTCTACGCACAATGGTCCCACCGTTCCCGTTGGCATTCCCACGCCAAGACTAAAAGTTATTTCCGCGAAATTAATTGCCATCCATCACGGCGCGTCCGCTGACTGACGGAGAATAGTACGGCGACGCCGACGACGCCCAAAGTGCGCTTTCAAATAGATTTGATGGCGATTCTGTATCTTTTTATAGCGCTGGTTGCCGCCGTATTGATAGCAATCCACCCACCGACCGCCCGAACGACTGACTGCCCACCTGCCTACTCACTTGTGGATTCAATTAAAGTTCGCATGTTAGATTCAGATTAAAATAAACCGCGGAACGGAACGCTGCAGTTAAGTCCCCCCGACGCCGTCGGCTAGGGCGACTGACCTTGAGCGGGAAAGTTGATAATTGTGCCCGGTGAGGTAACCATCTGGAAAAGAACTCAATAATCTGGTCTCATTGCTCCGGAGAACAGTTAACAGCGCGAAAGAGCGTCAGAGGAAAGACGCGCGTCCAATCCACTTTTATCAATTAACCCAAATCTAAGCGTCTAAGGGGGCTCACACCACGGTAAGTCGCACAGGCAGCAGCTACACCAGTGTGCTATACAGAGCATGATTATGGCTGAGAAGGAAGCGACAGACCGCAATTTGTTAACCGCCGCATTTTTCTGGCTTCTTATATAAGCCGTTTGGAGGAGATACGCGCGTAACTGCTGTGATTCTATGTTTGTTTACTCAACCACCGCTGACTGAGCAGGCTTTTCCTGTTGTTCCCCTTCATTTTTCTTTGACTTTTATGTCACACTTGGCTGTGGGGGGCTTACGGAAGGTGCTACATAAAACGGGGATGATGATGTGATGAGGTGTGAGAAAGGTTTTGGTGATTAGCGGTGAATGAATGGGACGGTCATAAATTTCTTACTTCCCTTCGCGGCGTCGATCCCATTTGAATCGGTGGGCATGATAGTTTGAAATTCTATGGGATGCTCTGGCGGGGGCAAAAGGGTTTCATGTGTGCGATCAGTTTAATGCAGGCAACGCTATAAAAGGTGGACTTTTAGGGTGGAAAACTGCGTTGGACCAGATAGTCTGTTGGGAAAATTGACGTCGGATGTGGATTAGCGTTACGGCATGACTTTAAGATGATGGCGATGAACATAAACGTTTAGGGTACCTTTGGGTCATGAAAACGCCTCAGTTCTATGGCTGGAAAGATTAACAATCGTCAAGGGTTTATTGTTCGCCATTTTGGTGTGGATTTTTATTTGTTCTCTGCCGAGGATTTTATGTGCTGTGATTTGCTGAATGACCAGAGATTTGATGGGGAACGACGCTTGACGGGCAGGTCGATTGAGTTTGGGTTTATTTTAAGAGACTCGAGGCTGTTGTGTAGGTTTGGTTTTTTTTCAGAGACTCGAGATTATTGTGAAATTGGAACGAAATTTTTTGCAATTTATGGTAACCTTCAAAATTCTACAAACTTCTGACAACTTGAGAAACTGTTGTTTTAAGAGCTATTTTGACATTTGGCATTTGATAGTGGCAATATTTCTGAACTGTCATTTGCCACAATTCCTTTGTTGGTCAACACAATGCAACGAAATGAAAGAAAGGAACTGAGAAGCGCCACACTCCTGAAGGAATCAGGTTCCCGCAGCAACTACTTGTAGTGTATTTGGTTTTGTTCTGATGCGACATGAAGTGACTTTTTTTTGATTGACGACACCAAACGGTGAAATTTAATATTCGAAATAAATGATCTTAGCGCGTTTTCAGGAGATGATGCATTGCAGAAGTGAGCATATAGTCCACGAAACGTACCCTCCGCCGGTGAGCCGGAAAATGCGCAACGCCACGAAGGAAATAAAGTCCCACGTAAGCTGACAAAAGCCACTTCTTAGGATGAATTTTTGAATTTTTTTTTTGATCCACTGGTTGATGTCGTTGAAACCAAAAACTTTTCTTCGATGAAAAATCCCATAAACACAAACCACCACATTATTTCCTCACTCGTAGCGAAGTTTCATCCTTTCGTAAGACTTTGTAGTCATGCCTTGTAGACACGGATTCTTATTCAGTTATGACCCTCAGGAGCAAATTTTAGTCACTGCGGACAGAGTAAGTTAGTCCATTGACTCTAAGCAATTGGAATACGTAGTTTTTTGTAAGAGTTGAGAAATTTTTGTGCACATTTGACGGCGAGCCGTCTCGCGCCCAAGTTAGCGGTAAGAACCGAACGGCAAATGCCAAACAGCAAGATTTGTTTTTCACGAATTTCTCGAACGTTCACGAACGGTGATTCAACAAGAGGTCAGGAATAGGACTTAGTAAGACATAGTGGTAAAAAAAAAATGGTGGACGCCGTGGTGTAATGAGTAAAAGGTGACACTCGCACGCCGAAGGTCCACGTACGATTTCCTGTTGAACAACTCGCATTTTTCATGGAACCACCTCTTTCGAGCTGTTGATAACACTCAGAGAGTAATAACTGTCTAAGACAGCTTCTCAAACTTCGTCGCAAAAAACTGTAGGTCCCTTCTACTCATGAGAGAAAAGTAGCGCGCACTACACGAGTAGTTGATGAGCAAGCTAGGCCGCACTAAACGAGTAGTTGATGAGCAAGATAGGCTCTAGTCCCCTTGTTTACTGTCGCGCCAACAATTATTATTAGTATTACCCGCGGACATCTAAACTCGGTCAATGTAACAGATTTTTGGGCTGAATTGAAAGGGACACCAACGACATGTGGTTGTTTATGTTGTGTTGTTCACAGCTCACGTTTGGACAATCTGCAGGAGACGTTGGACATCATGTGGAGATGATGTAAAATGGTCACATTACACATTACTCAATAAATCTCGGAACATATAGGGGGCGCCACTAACATCACACAGACGCCGCCTCCGTCATCTGCTACTTGACAACATGCGTTGCGGCAATTTCAGTCCGCACGAATGTCTGAACGAATTCCTCTCCATCCCGCTTAAAACTCCACCGGCCCGGAACATATAGGGGGCGCCACTAACAAAATAAAAAATTAATATTAAATTAATTATATTAATATTGAATTAATAATTTTTATTAGTGGCGCCCCCTGTGTGTGTCCCGGGACGTATTCAGTGATCTGTTAAATAGCGATATTTGGGGTGAAATTTTCTGTTGTGTGCTCTTCTTTTGGGGTCTTCTGCAATCGTCATCTCCAACCGTACACCACCAGCAAATTCGAGTGCAGCTGAATTATGAATAACTAAATTTAAGCTTCAAGAGCAAGTCCAGTGAACTTTTGAAGAATTTTATATTTCAGACATCGATAGGACTATCAGACATATACAAAATTTTGATTATGCTTCACGCATGTTATTGTACGAAATAAATTTATATCATGTCTGGCGAAATTATATTTTTTTAAAAATCCTCATGATATACAATTATACAATAAGCTCAATGCAATGCACTGTCTCATTCCAATACTCCATGCTGGGACAACTTTAAACTCATGAAGACATGTTTTTGAATTTGTCATCATAAATCATTACGAATCCTTTTAAAAACAAGTATCTTCAGCAAACAGTCAAGTCTAAGAATAATCAAGAATAATTTTCTAAGCTTGATCATTAGAAGGTACCAAAACGCTAATTATGTGCTTACAAAGCACGTCGTCTAAATTTAACTAAGCACAACGTAAAAAACACCCAGGTCCGCCGGGACTGTTGCGCCACAGGGCACGTCGTCTAAGCTTAACTAAGCATAACGTAAAAAACGCCCAGGTCAGCCGGGACTGTTGCGCCACAAGAAGAATGTGAAAAATAATTTTCCTTCGGCAAACTGAAAGGCACTCGGAATATAAGTTTCCATCTTCTAAAAGACAGTGTGACAGTGCGGCCCTCCTTTCAAAGTAACAGGTCACTGTGTATGTGGCATAGATCGATGGTATTCGAAAGTTCAGCCAACGTTGAGCAAACGTCCAACCGCCTTTCACCCTACAACTGGAACAGACTCTGACTGTAGCATGAATGTAAGGAATAGTTGCACACGTGCAGTATTCCATGGCTCAGTCACCAAATACATTCTTCTTTCTCCACAAAGAAGGGAGTGCGTCACCACCACTAGCAATAGATTCAAGCATTCACTCATTTAATCTCCCGACAGTCAACAATTAGGTCGCATTGTAGTTGCATTGAATTGGGACTAGAAAACCGTTGAAGGTCATGCAGGTCTTCCCCCTTAAATCGAACGTAGAGCGCTTGGCTTTGAAATGTAAGTCTGCAATAATAACGACAACCTTACAGCTTGTGGGAAAGGTGACATCTAAACCTTGATTTTGTTAGAAAGAGATTGTCTATTCAATTTTTTCAAAACAAATACATTTCAATGTGTAACATCAGATGCACACGGGTATATAAACCGGCGTCACAGATCAGACGGGGGCAGTTTATCGTTCATCGTGGGTGTGATGCGACGGAAATAAAGGCCATTGAACCGATCAACCGAGTTTACTTTTTTTTTTCAAATGAGAGTGAAGAATTGGAACATTGTGGGATACATACTGAAAATTGACATTTTCGAATGATGATTCAAATGATAATCTATTCAGGCAGCATTTCGAGAAGATCTCGATTCGAATGATTTTCAAATTCGAATGTGAGTAGGAACACACCGAGAAGTCGGAGGAAATTTTGGACTTTTTGTATGCGTTGATATGAATATACAACTTTTGCACTGTGCCTGCTTGTCAGGCAGTTGTGATTGAGTTTGGTGGTGGCTGAATTGTTTTTCAGTTTTGTTGACTCAGGTCTCTTGCACTGTTTTTGTTTGTTTTTTACATAGTGTGGGATTCCCGCTATTTAACTGATTCATCGCACTTGAACTTACTAGTGGTCATTGCTAAAAGGATACTTTGACGATCATTATGAGGGCATAACCTCAGTAGTGTGGATTGTTTTCAAGTGGAAAACCGGCATTAAATCTACAAAGTGGAAGAGAAAATTTAAATTCCTTGGAAATACGACGAACTTCTTCTTCGTATTCATTCCATGCAATCAATGAATGAAGCAGCTGCCCATGCTTTTCAAAACAAAATTAACTATTCTCACACCGAAGAGAAGCGCATTGAAATAATCTCTCAGCATGAATGGAACTATTAATTTCGAGCTGCTCCAAAGGACTGTGTGGAAGTGTAGATAAAAAATCGGACAATTCGAAAACGGCTAAGCAAATGGGACATAGACTGCGGCAAAAAGAACCAAGGAATTGACATAAAAATAATTGTTGGCGCTACAGTCCAGAGGGGGGCCAGGGCCTAGCTTGCTCATCAACTGCTCGTGTTGCGCTACTGTTCTCTCACGAGTAGAAGGGACCTACAGTTTTTTGCCGACTCCGAACGGCGAAGATAATTATTTCGCAGACAATTTTCTGTTTAAGTGTTGTCAGCAGCTCAAAAGAGGTGGCGCCGTGAAAAATTCAAAAAATTGGTGTCGAGCTGGGAATCGAACCTACACCCTTCGGTGTGTGAGCGTCGCACTCTACCCACTACGCCACGGCGGCCAATAAATTGACACAAAATAAAAAAATCATTTTGTCCCGTTTCGGTTTTTGGTAACCTTCATAAAAAAAAAAACAAACTAAACAGAACAAATTTGACCGCAAAACTTATTTTAATCTGTACGATAAGGTGGCTAATAAAATGAAGTTTATGCTGTCACATCTCTCTCTCACAAAGTAAAGGCAAGGGAAAACTTGAACAGCGCCTCAACTTTACGATCTAAAGTGAAAACTGTTCATCATGGAAAAACTACGTAGTGGTTTGCGACTTAGCTAAAAAAAAAATGATCTTAGGTCACAATGGTGTCGATGACAAAAATCATCTGTAGTGACACAGTCTGACCTGTGCCGTCGATCAACGAACATTCAGCAAAATAAACTTTGTTAAAGAACAAAACAAACAATCAAATAAAAGTTTTAAATAGAAGTCAACATTTGCAAGCACAGTGAGCAATTCTAGTTAAGTTCCACCATCGGACGTAGAGTTCTTTTAAACAGCTGTCCATCAGGCGATGCGGTCTATGTCAGGCCCCTTGATATACCAGAAGGATTCTAAACTTGAGATGAATCAGACATAAAAAAAGCTTTTGAAAAGGATTTCGCTCACGCTTTTATTCAATGCACGGGTTACACAAATGACATGTCACGAGTTACCCTGTGGCAATTTCGTGCTACACTTTACTTGGACATCACTGCGTCCTGGAACAGAGTTACGTGAGCATTTCACTGAAGGATAGTCGGCAGGTGTGGATGATGTTTGATTTAATAGTGCGACCACCAAGAGTTTTGATTGCAACCAGTCAAAGTAGCAAACTGCTTTCCTCAAAGATATGGTTTTGTTTCCCAAACGCTTTCTTTCTTGTCTTCATCTCTACCTGAAAAACGTTTCCGAGTGGGAGTAGGTTAAAGCAGACACGAAGGTGCGAGACTCTTGAGAAGAACTCAACCTATACTCCATTGTTTTTCAGATAACTGATTCAACAAATAAATAATTAGTACTTTCACGAGGTCCATCAAATTGCAAATAATGAAATAACGCACACACATAAAATGACGCACATGCGATCAGTGTCAGCGCAATGGCGCACTTTAATGGCACTTGGCCTTGTCTAGAGTTTTGTTTGCGTTCAGCTCTATTGAGAAGCTTCACATAAATCTACTTCAAGTGTTCATTTTACATTTGACGAGTTTGTTCATATTTGCAAATGACGCAAGGAAGTTAAACCGGAAACGAATTCTTCTGTCAGCGCGCTTGTTTGGTTGGGTTTCTACTTGTCAATGCAATGGGAATCCCTCTTTTTAGCTGTTTTGAAGCAATTTACTTAACGGGGAAAAACAGGGAAGTCCATGATAGACCACATCTTCACATTACGGCAGATCCTGGAAAAGACCCAAGAAGTGCAAATCGACATCCACCAACTATTCGTTGATTTTAAGGCCGCATATGACAGTGTGCATGGAGACGAGCTATACAGTGCCATGTCTAGTTTTGGCATTCCTACCAAACTCGTTAAATTGTGTAGGATGGCGATGGAGAACTCTCGCTGCTCCGTCAAGGTCGGTAACGAACTCACCGAGACCTTCAATGTCAAAATAGGTTTTAGACAAGGCGACGCACTGTCATGTGACTTCTTTAACATCATCCTCGAGAAGATCGTGCGTAACTCACAAGTCAACACCAGAGGCACGATCTTCCAGAAGTCAGTTCAACTGTTAGCTTACGCAGATGACATTGACGTGATTGGACGAACACAGCGAGCCGTCAATGAGGCGTTTGCTGACATTGAAGCGGAAGCGGCTAAAATGGGTCTTTCGATCAATGAGGGCAAAGAGGGCAAAAATAAGTACATGCTGTCATCAAGGACGGACACACAACATCGACGTCTTGGAAACAGCGTCACACTAGGCAGCAGAAACTTCGAGGTAGTCAAGGACTTCGTCTATCTCGGCTCCGCGGTAAATAGGAACAAAAACACCAGTACCGAAATCAAATGCAGGATCACTCTTGCCAATAGCTGACCTCAATAGGCAATTGAGTAATAACGCCCGCTCTCGACGGACTAAGCTCGCTTTATATAACAGCTTGATGATCCCAGTCCTACTTTATGGCGAGGAAACCTGGGCGTTACCTAAAGTGGATAAGGAAGCCCTTAATCTTTTTGAGAGAAAAGTTTTGCGTAAGATTTTTGGTCCTGTTTGCGTTTATGGCATTTGGAGGAGAAGATTTAACGGCGAACTTCATGGGCTGTAGAGCGACATGCTCCTGATAAATCGTCTTCGGATACAACTCTTTAGATGTCCAGGCCCTGTAGAGCGTATGGATACCACTGTTCCGGCCCGAAAAGTCATTGAGATCCATTAAGACAACGGAAAAGAAAGACAAAGGTGGCTCACACAAGTGGAGTAGGACCTCAACTAACTTGAACTGCGACTTTGGAGGCAGCTAGCGAGTGATTGTGATGGCTGGAGAGGCATGTTGATTGAGGCCCAGGTCCACCCCGAACCGGACATTGTTTTTGACACAGGATCATAGGAACAAGTGAGCACCGCTTGCACTATGAAACACCTGAACACAAAAATTTGTTTGCCAACATCTGAAATGAACCCCAAATACTTTGGATACGCAGGGAGGGTTGCAAAAAGTCTACTAACTTTGTCTGCTTCATTGTTTATGGGCCCTCAAATATTCTTATTTGTTTTGAACTTGTTGACCTGCATGAAATGCAAATTCTATTCATAAAGATGCTTCCTGTCTTGTTTCCAGTCCAGATATAAAGACATTCTACTGAATGCGATTTGAAACCCCTTTTTGGAACTTTGTTTTCATATAGTTAAGGAACCAACATTCACTTTGGACCTTCAAAAACAATATCAGATGCTAGTGATCGCGGTGTGCTCACGTCAGTGTCTGGCAACATTGCATCACTATCAGAAAATAAACACTTCCAGACTGCAAATGGGGTCATTTTGTGTAGAAATGTTTTCTCTCATCCGCACGCCAAGAATAGAAGATACCGACCAGACAACTCCTCACTTTACAGCTTTGTTACAACATCTGGAACGTGTGACTTCAAGCTCGAAGGGAATGTGCGTCATCGCTGTACCTGTGCACCTCATGTCCAAACTGCAAGAAATTGTTTGTGAAACCATCGCCATAGTTCACAAAAGATGAAACGGCGTGTGGAACAGCTAAATTCAACAAAATAAGAAGTAATGGAAAGAAAACTCACAAGCTATGGCTTCAGCCGGATCCACACCAGCATGGAATTCTCACCTGAAAATAGAAGAAGCAAAAAGATTCCATTTTAAACACAAATATGCAAAGCATCTCTCGACTTAAAGAATCCATGAATAATTGTGACACAGATTGACCCACCCCCCTCCGCGTCACCGAGTAACAGCCCAAAACCAGTCAACTACAGCATTCCAAGCGCCACAAATGGCTGACCACATTTGGGATCCGACCAAAAGTAACTCCGACATCCCATTTACACGAGACATTAGCACGCCGAATTGCCACCGCACTAGCCACGTTTAGACAGTCACACTCCATAAGTGGCCGACGCCGACGTGCCATGTGCTGTCTGTCGTGTGTGTGTGTGCGTGGTGTTACCCCAAATTAGTAGCAAGCAACTCTTGCAAATGCAATACAACCCTGGATGGAGATTGAATAATCGCATGCAAGACCAGCCGAAGGCGTAGGTACTGTCATATCGAATGTCAGCCGGGGGAGCGAGGAACAAGAAACCCCGGTGATAGGAAAATCTATTAAAATCGACCTCGATGTGCATTCACACACACCACAAATTGACGGTGTCATTGGCATTCGTCCTCGTTTTTTCAGCGCACCAAACGTGGGGATGGGCAACGCAAACAGAGAGAGAGAGAGAGAAAGAGCACGGAGGGCCTCTGCTTGCCCATAAAGTCATCCATCATTGCGGCACTCTGAGAACACACAGGCCATTGGGTATCTCGTTTCATTGATATGTACACCCAATGCCCGAACCCGGTGGCGGTGAAGTGTGGTGGAAATTTGCTAACAAATGTGTACGTGCAATTCTTGCTAAGTGGCAGTCGGCCGGGTTGTTCAACGCTCGGTTTTAGGAGTCTCCCCTTTCGAAATGACCAGTTCTGGATTGCACATGATTTCAAACCGCCGAATAATTGCGAAATGCATCTTTTCAGCACTCGCATTGGAATATGCTTGAGCGACGCCTGGGGTGTGAGGTACGTACGCGTGTGTCGTCGTTGCCAGCAATCGACGCAATTGGGGAATTTGTTTACGTTTGAATGGAATTCAAAGAATTTTTCAGATGAATCGGAATATGGGGTGTGACGTTCTATGAATAGATGATGTGCACCTGATGTGAATACACTTGCGGGCGTGCGATTCACGTTTGAACGGAGAACTGTACACGAGTGGCATGGCCTGTGCGTGGAGGAGAGCGAAGTGTGGGGGCTGGCAATGTTACAGACGTAAGTGCATTCCATTAGGTTGCGCTGAAGCGAAGTTGATGAGGTGAAAATTGAATCATGCGTTGACCGAAATCTGTTGAGTGTCGGGTTTTAAGGGGGAGAAGGAGCAGAGTGATGAATCACGTGCTTCGTTATTTCTTAGTTCTGCTGCGATTCAAGTTCGAAAAGGATAAAGTTCTGATCAGTGTTTAACATCCACCCGGTTGGTGCATTTTTCTGTTGGAAAATGGGGTTTTTGTAGGCTGAAAACGACTTACTCAGAATGGCGCCCCACAATGGACATATTTGAACTCTCAATTGTGCCGAGAAATAGGACCAAACAACTTCGTGGAATGCTCGTTCCGATAAAATGCAACTACTAGTGTTGTGCGTGCTCTTTTTTTCTCACGAGTACACTTTTTGCTGATACCGAACGACGAAATTAAAATTCAAAAACTAGAACATCTTTATGTTAACCCCTTCATTGACCCCCGTTCACCTGCGTCTCACGTGCGTAGCCACCTTTCACAATGATTATTGGTCTTCACATTATTCTCCCACCCTAAAACTGAACCATAACTCTATGGTTCCCTCAAGAACAGTCAATCTTCTCAAGCTTCTCCAAATTAATACACTCACCAACAGTATATCCTGCTCTCGTTAAACTGTTTCCAGGTCGAATTTGCATAAATATGCACACGCCCCTCGTCTGTACGATTTCCTTTCGGGCAGTACAATAAAATGCCGCCCGCCCTAATCAGTCCCCGAGAACTTGTTTCGGGCGTGTTGGCCGACCTCAACCGAGATCAGCACGTGACTCACAAGCAAATCATAATACCCGGCCTCGAATTATTCATATTCCGCAAGGACTGCGTGCCTCCCGTGTCTCAGGTTATTAATAGAAATGATGTAGGATGTCCGCGACCATAACGACGGAGTGGGAGCAATTACTGAAACGACTTCGAAACAAAACCCCACACATGCACAGCATATTGTGACCTAAGCTCGTCGGCCATCACGTTCCATAGCTGAATGCTCATTCAACAGATAGCGCCGTCATCCCTCATCCACCGTCCCGCCTATTTATGGCGATATTCCGTCCCACAAGCAGGCATTTCCTCCAGCACCGCACCAGTGACAAACGATGACTAAGTGACACCTCATCTCTCTTGTCCCCTGTCTCGCCCACCTGACAGCAACAGAGAAATGGCTCTCAATTTGGGAAATCGAGAAGAAGAAGACTACCCAGACAGATTGATGACTTTGCGGTTCCCGGCTAATCCAAGCTCAACCTTCGACACAGCGGCGACCGTCTAAATCCTAATCCAAGTCAATCCGCACCGTCTTAAGGGGATAGCGCCTGGACAGCCCATACAAATTGTATTCAAATTGGTTTAACTTAATTTAATCGAATGCCTTGAGTCACCTTTTCAGGGTCACGAGAGACCACGACACACCGTTGTGCAGCCACCACTTAGGACAGGGCCTGATGTAAGAAAGCAAAAGCGAAGCAATCACACCACTCAGCGTTGACGGTTGTATGTCTTCTTTTCGCGGTCAACAAACACCGCGGGACGAGGTAACGCCGTGACTAATAACACCCCCACGCCGAATTCCAGCAAACCAAACAATTCTCGCTCAATAAGCTGCCTCAAAGCCACCGTCCCCCGCATTGTCTGTGGTTTAAGGTGCCTTCAACACATTTTCGACCGCGGTTAGGCACGAAAATGGGGTGCCGAGTGTGTTAACCCGCTGAATTGGAAATGACAACACACTTGGGCTCTTTGTTCGCGTTATGTAAATGAAAACAGAAAAAATGTTTCATGCGTTGTTGGGCGAAGCAATTGTTGCTCAATGTTGTGCGCCACTGATGGCGGTGTTAATGCTTTGAAAGGACTCACATATCGACCGTGGTTCTACGTGGATCGTGCAACATCGCACTGAACACGTAACTATTTCGGGGGTGAACTCTGGATGATGGCCTTGAATCGCACTTTATCCTGCTGTGCCGAATGGATTGGATGAAAATGTACAAAGAAGTCGCGATGAACAAATGGGTTTTTTGCGACTGTTATTACAAGACTTTTATACGGGTTTTTCTTACGGTTGACGTGAAACGCTTACTTCACGCGAATGTTCAACAAAATTGAAAAAGTTCTAAGTTCAATGATTGCTCGTTGTGTCTTTAAAAGCAACATCACCTTAAATGTTGTGAAACCCTCACTTTGCCGTTTTCTTTAAACGAGAGATCAAAACGAAAATTCTAGTTTATTTGACACAAACGTCTTTAAGACGAAAAACAGTGTTTTGTGACGATGTAGCCCGGAGTTTTATGCTAAAACTGTGCTCCTTCAACAGACGTTTGTCTTCTGGAAGAACACTCTGTAATTGATTGATTACCACGGTACTTAACACATCACTCAATAAGTCGCGGCATATAAAGGGGCACCATTGAAAAAGAATAATATTAAATTAATTATTTTTGTTAGTGGCGCCCCCTACAATAAGTACAGGGACAGAGGGTGGCGATACTAACAAAAAAATTAATATTAAAATCATTCTATTTGCTAGTCCCAGGACATAAAGGGGGCGCCACTAACAAAAAAAATATTAATATTAAATTAATAACTTTTGTTAGTGGCGCCTACGATAAGTCCCGGGACATAAAGGGGGCGTCACTAACAAAACAATTAATATTAAAAAAATTATTTTTCTTGGTGGCGCCCTCTACAATAAGTACAGGAACAGAGAGGGGGCGCCACTAACAAAAAAAAAATTAATATTCAAATCATTCTATTTGCTAGTGGCGCCCTCTACGATAAGTCCCGGGACATAAAGGGGGCGCCACTTACAAAAAAAAAGATGAATATTAAATTAAAAACTTTTGTTAGTGGCGCCCCCTACGATGAGTCCCGGAACATAAAGGGGGAGCCACTAACAAAAAAAGGATATTAAATTAATAACTTTTGTTAGTGGCGCCCCCTACATGTCCCGGGACTCGATGAGTGATCTGTTACTACATGTCAAGATGTGAACTAATGTTTTTACAGAAAAAAACAGACGCTATAAAGTCAAACTAATATAAAACAGCCGCTGTAAAGTTAAGACTACATAAAACAGCCGCAACCAATTTAAGGACTTGAACACAACTTAGAGTCCTTTGAAAGGATTTTGAATTTCCTTGAAAAATGTATTCGAAGTACACAACTTTAGGCTCTAAGCACAATCTTTACAGCGGCTCATTTAAAATTCAAAGAACGTAATAAATTTCGTGTTAAAGTCTCATTCAAAAGAAGTGCGTATTCCACTTTCATGATTTCCCATTGTTTCGTCTTGTGATTGTGAGGAGTTCATAAAAAGCGCGGAGAACCCCTTCAACTCACTCACTGCAACGGTGTCACTTGGTTGAACACCCTCATTGGGGGTGTTGTCCAGAGGCTCCATACGACGAATAAATCTGAAGTGCATCAAAGTGTAACGTCTAAGTCCACACAGACTGACATCAGATGGCAGCGCTCACCCTGCCATGACCGTCAATTTCCCACACAAGACGTCGCCGCCGCCGCCGATGCCGTTCTTCAAACGTTTTGCAACGCTCCATCTTTGCAATAAAATTTGTTTAAAATTGATTTGCATAATGTATGCGAATGTCAACCTCCTTCGAGGCTGAGGACTGAACAAAATGAAACAAGAGAGCCGGAAATTTTCTTTGTCTGTCGTTTCCGCTACCCCGCCCCTGATGCAATTGCTGTGGGGTGTACTCGAAACAATCATAAATTTCCTCATCTTCCGAATGGGGAAGGGGCACCGGCACCCACCACAAGCCTCGCCGGATATATCACAAATTTATGAAAAAGAATTTCCATTCAGCCGCTTGGCAGTCCGTTGTTCCAATATGCTACCGCAGAAAATCGGGAACCTACACAAAGACTGTACTGTGCTGAGCATCCTCTGTCTGACTTTATCTTTTGTGTCACAAAATGTTTTGTACTTCAATTTGGATTTCACATCTTTTTTTCGGGGAGAATTGTATCTGTGACCATTTCTCATGTCACTCTTTCGTTGCAGTCTTAGATTATGAAAAAATGCTTCCCTTCATCCCGGCCGGTCATGTGGCAGAAGATAAATCACTTCAGAAAGAGATTACACAGAATCGGGGAGGGGAAGGGGCACTTCGTCTCATATTTCACTGAAGGGAGCACTGATGATTATGATTTGATTTAGTTTTCCACTTCGAGCGGGAATCGTTTGTGCGACTCGGATGAGTCATGGCCAATTGGTCGCATGGATGGAATGGAATTCATTTTCATCAAATTTTCTGATAACGGGAATGAGGGATCGTTTATTTTTTTTTGACGTCTTCCCCAACCGGACGATGGAAAAGCATTTGTGACAAGGCCGCAGACATTTGTCGGGGCTGGATTGGGAGTGTTTTAGTCCTATCACTTGGAAAACATTTTTTGGGGATTTTAAATACCGAAAATTTGAGAAAGGGATGGAGAAAGGGAAGAATGTTGCTTTTCCCTAATCAGGTTAGCGCTATTATTCGTGCGTGCTCAACAAAAATCAACAGCTCCTAGAGTTAACACCGTCTTTTACTAAGTTTTTCCAGTTAGTTTGAGGTCTCTTTGTTTTTTTCACGACAGAGAGCGTATGTGTTTGGCAAGTGGTTAGGATTCAAATTCTCCGAAAATACAGCACTGTTCTTCTTCTTCGGGGTGGACCTGGGCCTCAACCAACATGCCTCTCCAACCAGCACGATCTTTCGCCAGCTGTCTCCAGTTGCGCACTCCAACATGGTTGAGGTCCTTCTCCACTTGTGTGGATCTTTCGCCAGCTGTTCCACTTGCGCACTCCAAGTTGGTTGAGGTCCTTCTCCACTTGTGTGGATCTTTCACCAGCTGTCTCCAATGGCGCACTCCAAGTTGGTTGAGGTCCTTCTTCACTTGTGTGGATCTTTCGCCAGCTGTTCCACTTGCGCACTCCAAGTTGGTTGAGGTCCTTCTCCATTTGTCTGCTCCACCTTATCCTTTACCGTCCTCAGTTGCGTTGTCCCAATGGCTCAGATTCTAAGACTTTGCGGGTCGGAGCAGTGGTGTCCATACGCTCTACATGACCTAGCCATCTTAAGCGTTGTATCCGTAGACGCTTGAGCAGGCGCATGTAGCTGCACAGCTTATAGAGTTCGTCAATAAATCTTCTCCTCCAGATGCCAGCAACGCAAACAGGACCAAAAATCGCACGCAAAACTTTTACATACAACACTGCTAGTCAGACGTTGAACATGGCTCATCCATTGTAAGCATTGTAACCTTAGGCGCTTGCTAAGACGTTGTCCCTAATCTTCGCCGTTCAATCATTTCAAAAGGTGTCATAAATGTCAACACAACCAAAATTCAAACTCAGAACTTTTCTCCTACCAAAATTTCATTTGAAAATTCAAATGAAGCAGCAAACATTCCGTAACTTGACAGCTTGCTGTGTCCGTTTATATTTTCAACAATCATATTGAAGAAGTCAGAAATCAACGTGACGTCTTGTCTTTTTTGAGTTGGGTTCGTTACAAACCTGAACGGAGCACCGGCAGTCATATGAGTTTGGTTGGGATGTCGACACTGGACAGCGCCAACTTCTTAGAAATTCTTTCAGTTATGCATGCCCTGATGGAGTGGTCCCTCAATTTATGGTCAAGGAATTGCTTCTTTAACGACTGGAGACAGATGTTAGATAATAATTGTTGGCGCGACAGTCCATAGGGGGATCAGGGCCTAGCTTGCTTATCAACTACTCATGTTGTGCGCGTTGCTGTCCTCTCACTAGTACAAGGGACCTACAGTTTTTTGCCGACTTCGCACGAAAGTTTGAGAAGCTTTCTTAGACACTTATTACTCTTTGAATATTGTCAGCAGCTCGAAAGAGGTGGTGCCGTGAAAAATTCGAGGTGTTCAGCCGGGAATCAAACATAGATCCGTGTGGGCGCAGTGAGCGTTGCACTCTATCCACTACGTCACGGCGGCCACAGAGAGACAGATGGTGTTCCCGGAAAAATTGAAAGCAATCGTTCTGTCTAGAATTCGAACCTCGGACCACCGCCATTTCAGTTTGCTCGGTTTTGAAACAGAAGAATTGTAGATGTCGATTTGCACCTTTTTCCTGTCCTGAAACTCCAACTAAACGTAAGTTGATTCTTGAAGCATTCCAAGGATACCTGCATAACGTCAAAGAGAAAGTTGACACACAGAGGAGAACGATTTGCTTTTCTGTAGGCGCTAAATAATATTGAAACTTGCGTCAGATAGATGGACTAGTGCATTGTCCTTATAAGAACATTTACCGCAAATAGTGTGCAACCTGCAGCCTCGATATTGCTCTCAGTTCGAGCACGTGTAAGTCACTGCGATTCGATTAGGCTTCAATGCATCTTCAAAAACTGACTGCATTTTGAGGTAATTTTTTTTTTTTGAGATTGTTTCTTTAAGTCAAAGCTCGGAAAAAATTACTTCGTATTGCCCCCGCTTCTGGGAACAACATACGATGGAAAGCTCCAGTAAATGCCTGCATATTGATGCACAGAACCTGCGTTGCATTGAACGAATTTAACAAGCAGCCGCGAGTGCAATTAGCACTGCCAACATCTAGGCTTTAGCCGTTCAGCTGATTTCACAAGTTTTTGCCAGAATTCTGGATCAGACTCTCACACATAATTGACTAAATTCATGCCACCATATCAGACATAATATTCATAGTCCAGATATATGTACATTTCACTAACCAGCGGTCAGTGTAAGCTCAAACGTCGTTTTCTTTGCGTTAAATAGGCCCTGTATAGCCTAAGACCTTGATGATCTGAATATTTCTATTGTGCAACTTATAATTTTTATAATTATTAGTTAAAATTAAAAAATAAATAAATAAATAGGCGAAGTAGGACAAACTCCTTTAAAACATTGACTACTTCCCTTTACAATGGAAAGAGAACTAAAATTTCTGGCCAACGAAAGGAATCTGTACGAGTAATAGAAAGGTAGATATTTATGCTTTTCTTTTATATTTTTACCAATATTAAGTAATCATCATGGAGTATCAAATGTGTACTTGAGACAAGAATTCGAGTTCAGTCAAAACTTTAAGACTTCTAACAAAAACCCTTTTTATGACGCCCACTGTTTAATACACGGCATTTTTTTTTAACTGGCGCCCGCTAAAGGGATTGCTTTGTTCCCTTAAGTGGTCGGATTTAAGTCACAGCAAGGCGAGGAATGCAACTGGCTAACTCATTTAATCAGTTTTTGTTAAAGTTGCGAAAAAAAGAGTTAAAAGGACACAACATTACGTCGATTATATTGACTTCACAGAACTGTCATTACCAACAAGTTTTTGAAACTCGCAATTAGGTTTACCAGGTATACCGGTATGAAGTAAGCGTCAAGATACCAATATCTCGATAGGGCACATTTTTTGTGAACGAGGCCTTATTTTTTTTTGTTTGTTTGTTTGCTATGACATCTATGAAAAATATTTAGTATACATCAGAAAGGAAGGGATGGACAACTGAACAGCTGATCAAACAGCTGATTTCCCCTTTGTCTATCAGCCGTTTGACTGTTATTTACGTGTTCTTGTAGAAAAAACCCCAATTTATGAAAGTTATTTACGTAACATCGAACATTGTCTCATTTTACTCAAACATCTATACATTTCTTCTTCTTCTTCTTCTTGTGGCGCTACAGTCCGGGGCCTCAACCAACATGCCTCTCCAGCCAGCACGATCTTTCGCCAGCTGTACACTCCAAGTTGGTTAAGGTCCTTCTCCACATGTGTGCGCCACCTTAGTCTAGGTCGTCCTCTGTTGCGTTATCCCAATGGCACGGATTCAAAGACTTTTCGGGCCGGAGCAGTGGTGTCCATAGGCTCTACATGGCCTAGCCATCTTAAGCGTTGTATCCGTAGACGCTTGACCAGAAGCATGTCGCTGTACAGCCTATAGAGTTCGTCATTAAATCTTCTCCTCCAGATGCCATCAACGCAAACAGGACCAAAACTCGCACGCAAAACTTTTCTCTCGAAAAGACTAAGGGCTTCCTCATCCGCCTTTGCTAACGTCCAAGATTCTGCGCCATATAGTAGGACGGGGATGGTCAAGCTGTTATATAAAGCGAGCTTAGTCACTCGAGAGAGGGCTTTATTACTCAATTGCCTCTTGAGCCCAAAGAAACCGCGGTTGGCAAAAGTGATTCTACGTTTGATTTCGATACTGGTGTTGTTGTCACTATTTATGGCGGAGCCGAGGTAGACGAAGTCCTTGACTACCTCGAAGTTTCTGCTGCCTAGTGTGACGCTCCGTCCGAGACGTCGATGTTGTGTGTCCTTCCTTGATGACAGCATGTACTTCGTTTTGCCCTCATTTACCACTAGACCCGTTCTAGCCGCTTCCGCTTCAATGCCAGCAAACGCCTCATTGACGGCTCGCTGTGTTCGTCCAATCACATAAATGTCATCAGCGTAAGCTAGCAATTGAACTGACTTCTGGAAGATCGTGCCTCTGGTGTTGACTTGTGAGTTACGCACGATCTTCTCGAGGATGATGTTAAAGAAGTCACATGACAGTGCGTCGCCTTGTCTAAGACCTTTTTTGACATTGAAGGTCTCGGTGAGTTCGGTACCGACGTTGACGGAGCAGCGAGAGTTCTCCATCGTCATCCTACACAATCTGACGAGTTTGGTAGGAATGCCAAAACGAAACATGGCACTGTGTAGCTCGTCTCTATTCACACTGTCATATACAGCCTTGAAATCGACGAATAGGTGGTGAGTGTCAATTTGCATTTCTTGGGTCTTTTCCAGGATCTGCCGTAATGTGAAGATCTGGTCTCTTGTGGACTTCCCTGGTGTAAAACCACACTGATAGGGACCTATCAGGTCATGGACAAATGGTTTCAGACGCTCACACAATACGGCAGAGAGGATCTTGTATGCGATGTTCAGGAGACTAATCCCTCTGTAGTTGGCGCAGTCAAAGGGGTCTCCTCTCTTGTGGACCTATATACGTTTCCCCTCCAAAATTGGGAAGATGGCGGCTAATAAGTCAATTTTTACCTTCAATAGTGACAAACACTCGTAAATTGTCAACTGTTGGTGAATTCGTCAGCCATTTTCTGTACATACAACAAAACGCGTTCGGAAAATCTACTGCAAATTGTTTACGGAAGTAAGTGTAACCGAAACATTAAATAGAATTAGGAGAGTAACGCGTGCTGGTAAGTCGCACATTTGGAAAAGACTTATTATCAATTGATATTCCGAGTTAAGCGTATTATAATTTTCATCGATGGGACACGCATTGGCTGAGCAGCACTTTGATTCCTACGAGGAGGTCGAAAATTGGGTGTCTGATTGGTTTGCTTTAAAAGACTTACAATTTTATTGGCGTGATATTCACAAATTGCTAGAAAGGTGGTCAAAATGTGTAAAAAACAATGTCCAATACTTTGAATAAAATGTTTTTACTTTCCCATTAATAATTAGTGTTTTATTTTCAAAAAATAAAACAACATTCATTTCATACCGGTACACCCAGTTCTAAACTTAAGTGTCCGAGCCAGTTTAATGCAATTCGTCGTCAATTGCACGACACCATCAGAAAGGAATTCAAGTCTTGTCTAGTCACAGCACCACAAACAGAAAACAAAACGACGGTTGTCAGAATAACGTCTCACACAATGGGTTTCAGTCAGGGCACTCGTGTTCGTCTTCTTTAAACACACGCAGCCAATCAAAATCAATTTCTCACCTCGTGCCTTTGTAATTTTATTCAAATTTCGTTTTCCGTCGCTCTTATCTCCACGTGGATGTTTTGTAAATTTTTATCAGTTTAACATTCATAACGACAGACAACACAAACATTTTAAGGTTTCGAGATTTTTCACGGATCTCCGCCTGCGCTTTAGCCTCCCTTCTGTGCTTGTGCAGTTGTCTTGGGAATACGACGCAAGAGCAGCACCTTCACCACTCCCCTTCGCATTCAATTCAATATTAAATAAGCGAAGAGCTTCACTCCAAATTGAAGGGCTCTGTGCCTTTTGTGCCCTTTTTTTTTGTAACCCTCGTCTGCTGGCGTTGAATGAAACCCCACAATGATAACAACGACTGTTATTCCTCCATTTTTATGCAGAGGGTTTCCTGCGAGCACATATACGATTTGCTCGTTGTGTTTCCCCCAGCATCGTCAACACTGTCATAACACCGCCGCCTTTTTGAAGATTTGCACCAGCCCCAGCTGGAGAACCACCGACGAGACGAGGGACTGTGCTGGGTGTTTACACAGCAGCAGCCCTGGAACTATCTCGAGGCACAGGAAATACACTCGACAAGGTCTGAGTCACAGTCGACTTGCTGCGGAATAGTTTTCCACTAGTGTACTGAAACCTCCTTGTCTACCGCAGCAAAGAACCTCATTTGCGGTAATGATGACTCTTATCTTTACTCCCCGCACGCGCCTTACTTTTCCCTCGGCGGACGAGGATTGTCTGGTCCCGGGCTCTGTTGACCAGACTCGCGTGCGTTTACTTGAGGGACAGGAAGAGCACAGAATGATTGCCATAAAGCATTTTTTTTTTTCTTGCTGGCAACCCAGACGGGACAATGTCAAAGTGAAGACGCACAAAGCAGAACGGTGACAAGTAATGGCGGACGGTGATGGGTGGTTATTTGCAATCACTCTGGCCCTGTCTGAGATTGAAGATTTTCTCCACTTTTGTCGGCTCCGGGTAGACGATGTTTGGATTTGAACAAGGAACACGACCGAATAGTGAATGACAAATGGGCATTGCCGGAGTGAAATTTCAGGGTTACTGCAGTAAGCTGCAGACGCTGGCAGGGAGTCGGAACAGTGAAAGGGTTGAATCGATGTTGTAATCCATTACATTGTTCCCCCTCTTGTTGACTGAGGAGAGCTTGTGCACAGTTTGTTACACTCATTCCATTGGGGGGGGGGGGGGCGAAATCTCTGCGGAATCTGCATGTCTCTGTGGAGAGCTCCTGCATACGTTTACCAGATTTTGATTGACGTGGTTTCTTGCACAAATTTTGGGCAAATCGAAATGCGTCTTGTTTTTGGAAAGAAGCTTAAGTTGGGAGGGAGGTCTGCTGTATTTTGTGTACATACAATGTTCCTTTGTTTCATTTGCTTACAGAGGGGAACTTGTTTTTTGGTCGCGAGCACTTGGATATTGTGTTCTTCCGTTGGCGACAGCCAACACTTAGTTCAGTTGCTGTTTTTTGATGAATTACGACATCGCTCTTAAGAAGATGGAATTACGCTGCTTCAGACTTGCAATGTTTAGCAACCTTGACGATGACCAAAACGGCTATATGGGGCTATCTTTCCCGAATGGACACCAAATCGCATGGCAAGCGGACATACTCAGCGAAGGAGCACAGTTTCTGCGCACCACGACAGCTGAAAGCGAGTTCTCAAAGTCGATCATTTCAGGCCTCATCCGCCATGTTTCATACTCCGCGACACCTTTTCTCTCTCTTCAAACTTTGAACGTGTCAGTCGCCGGGCAGAAATTTGACCAAAAGGAGGGTTTTGAGGCACGAAAATATTTTACAGACATACTCTGAAAGTCAAGTGTGCTAAGAATGTGAGAATTCGCCACTTTCCACGACTCCTTTTTCAAATTATCAACTTTTGGGAGGAAGTTCCCCTAAAAATCGCTGCTGTAGCTTCGTGTGTCATTAGAAAACTCTCACAAGACACACAATGACTTGAGTTTCATCTTGAGGGCAGATTTGAAATTAGATTTTCCTCTTCTGACCGCACTCATCTAACTTTCAATTTAAACTGAGATCCCTGCGATAGCGCCCAAGTCACGAAACACTGCACATCCTAGCTTAAAATAGAAAGCGAGACGAGTGCAAAGAACTCGTGATACTTACGGCGCGCATCATAAGCTAGATTTCCGAAAGGAATTTCCATTAAAGCAAATTCCCCAGCACGCACCTTAAACGACTTTTATTTGTTTTACAATTCATAGCTCCATGGGCGTTCGGAACCTGCCATCATTAGCAGCCTTATCCCCCCCGGCATTTGGAGATTCCTCCGCTGCAGTTTACAGTCGCCCCGAGGCAAATCATAAAGTTCGGCCCCATCACGCCCTAAATCTGACACAAGAATGGCTCCCTCTTGATCCAATCGTCAAGCTAACGACAACATTCCCCAAACGTTGGACAAAAATAGCTTTTGGTAAGTGATACCCATTCGCATCTCCTTTCAGATTGCAAGAGAAAAACAATTTCCCCGCTAAATGAACGGAATAAGATCGTTTTTTCTGGAAACCCAGCGATCAAAGAACGTGCCAGGGCACCCCACATGAATAAACGCCACAGGGGTGTCGACCGAAGGGCAGAGCTGAAGGCGGAGGATGAACTTATTTTTGAGATCGTTAATAACGCAGCACATCATCGCCGAAGTGATGGGAGCCAGGCGTCTTCGTTTGAAATTTCAAACTCCAGAGTGATGCCCCTGTGCGGCTGCCTCCTATTCCGGGGGATAACGCAAATAAATCATCGCCAGTCTTTGAATCTGTGATGGGGGGCGAAAGTATGAGAGTGCGCAACAGGGCATCGCACTGCATCGCGTTCGAAAATTTCCAAATGGTCATCAAAAAGGAGCGGATAGCCAAGCGGAATTTATCACTCCTCTGCACAAACAGAAGTCCAAAATAATTCAATGCTTCCGGAGTAGGCCTGCCCGTGCACAAACGGCACAGTCGACAAAGATATTGCCTTTCACATCGGTCCTCGTTGTGTTTTTCCATTTATCAGCTCCGGGGGGACGGGGGAGTGTCGATGCTGTTGCATTTCCTTTCTTTTGTGTGTGAAGTGTGTTAATTGGTGTGGATGGCTGTTGAGCCGGGCCGTGCTGGCACTTAGGGCAGACGCTGAAATGAGAGACGATTGCGACTAGTGGCAGGATGCTGGATGAGGATTTGTGACAGCTGTTGATTGTGAAGATGCACGGTTGTGTGACTGTGAATATAATGACTGCCCGGGGGAGCGGTCTCCTCGATCCGGGCTTCGATGGGTCGAGTTAATTAAGACCGGAACTGAAGGTTTCATTTTGAATGTTCATTCGTGTGAGAACTGAAAATCAAGACCTCTCTTTGAGATGGTCGATAGGCGGTGATGAGTGTGGATCGTAAAATTAGGGTTGCAGGAACCAAGTACGAATTAAGACGCAAGACGGGAATTGCAAAGAAGTTTAATGAGCGGCTATTGGTTGAATGACTACCTTCAAACAGCATTAGTGACGGTGGCAACGATCCAGGAACGCTTCCAGGTACACAGCCTTCCACTTTAATTATCTTCTCTGATTAATTAAAGTCCGAACCTCATTTCCGCACACACTTCCATCGTGTAATCATGACACGACCAATCTAAGGTTTCACTGTGACTCACCGTACATTCTATTGAACGTAGCAAAATCCACTCGAATTAGTTAATTTTCCAGGAACATCTATAAAGTCGCATTGATTCATGAAACCACAAGGCAGACTCACCTGTCCACACAACCTAGGCGGCGACCACTAATGCATGCAATCTCCTCTCTGACCCCACGACCGGCAGCGCCACCTGTTGTTGTTCCCCTTTCCCATCTCCCCCATCGCCAGCCTAATGAAACTTCAATCATAGACACCCATGCCATGTAATTACTCAGCATTCAAACATGCCCACCACAACCACATCAACATCAACAAAGCACCATCACTCCTTGCCTAACCCGCACTGAGAGGATCACCGGATAATAATTGCGCTGTCGTTACACTCCCCTCCCACACGGGCGACAGGGATCCACTAGCTCCCTTTCTCTAGTGAAAATTATTCACTTTAAAATTAATTATATAATTTAATGACCGGCACAAGAGTGCATCGCCCTGAGGGCTTTTTCAGGGAATCATCTCGTATCCTTTCAACGAGACTCCGGCTCCGCTGTCATATTTGAAAGAAGATTTCTGTGCATCGTCACACCCTCTTAGATGAAGGGAAACGACTGTGTTTTGTTATTCAGAACAGGGCACGGCTAATGTGCAAGCAGGGGCCAATAACATAATTTGCGTAATGTCAACCCCTCAGCTGGGGTGACTAAACGAAAACAGCGCACTTTGTCAATGGTTTTGGGGGACAGACGAACGTCGGTTTTGGTGAGTTTTTGGTAATGAAGGGGTTGAAGATGTTCTGTAGCAACAGGTCTGCTGATTATTTGAAGAGTTTGCGCGTAAGTATCGAATCTAGTACTTCAAAGGCAGTAAATTCTGCACCAAACACATCTGTTGAATGTTTGAGCATAGACGGATCTTTTGCGGAATAGAAGCTGCATTTCAAACTGCGTTGAATGACATAAAATCTGATGTCAACCAGATTGACGTCAAAACTCTTTCACACCTTCGATACTAGCTGTACTACTGGTGTTCATATTCGTTTTATAACCGGCATCCAGTTCTTGGTCGTAGCTTGAAAAAGACCGACTTTGACAGTGGACTCCATTGAATTTGACTCAATGAATTTAATGAATATAATGAATTAGGTGAACGTTCTTTGTTAAAGTAGAAACGGTACTGAATCAGTAAGCCTACACATCGGGTCAATCGACTCTATTTCGTTAATTTCGATAACAACGCTTGATGCAGTCAAACCCACTCTCAACGCTAAAATTGGTCTCAAAATAAGGGAAATTCAGGGACTCGGTTAGGAAACATGGCCGCCGTAGCTTGAGTGCGACGCTCCAACGCTAAAGGTCTAAGTTCGATTCCCGGCTGAAGTCCTCGACGTGGCGGCTATTTGATGCTATTGGACATGGTGGGAACTGAAAACCTAAGCAGAAGCGCCTTCTGATCTTTCCTCGGAAAACCAAGAAAACACATTAAATGAAGGCTATTGCCTGGTAGTACAATGGACGAGTTTTTTAGACTGAGCATTACACTGGAGTCGCCGTGGCGTAGTGGGTAGAGTGCGACGCTCATACGCCGAAGGGTCTAGGTTCGACACCCAGCTCAACACCAATTTTTCGAATTTTTCACGGCACCACCTCTTTCGAGCTGCTGACAACACTCTAAGAGTAATAACTGTCTAAGAAAGCTTCCCAAATCTCGCCGTTCGGAGTCGGCAAAAAACTGTAGGTCCCTTCTACTCGTGAGAGAACAGTAGCTGGCACAACACGAGAAGTTGATGAGCAAGCTAGGCCCTGGTGGACTGTCACGCCACCAATTGTTATAAATTCTTATCGTAACAAAATTTTAAAACAAAAGGACTGGAAGCAAGTAGCGCCTGTTGTTGGAATATTGGAAGTTTTTAAAATTGCAGTATATTGTTCTCAATTTCTGTCACATTTTAGTGGAACATTGCCAACAGCGGTGGAGATCCCGAAGAGATAGATAGGTGAAGGAAGCGTCCAAGAAACCGGCCTCTGGAAGCACTGCATCAGATGAGCAGGAGTCTAACTGGATGCACTTTGAATCCATGCATTTTTTCAGGAGCCACGTGGCACCGCAAAGGTATGTACTGATCTTTTCTAGATATCCAAAAACATTCATTCTATTTCCTATTAACCTATTTTGCTCTCTTAGGAATTTTTAAAACCTATCGTGGGAGGCTGACGGTCGCAGGACATTCACAGAGACATGCCCGGAGCCTGACAACCGACATTGTCGGTGATCGCACTCAACAGGGCGAGCTGCCAACGCAATCTTCGCTAGTGCACAGGTCAAATTGACACACAGCCTCCTCGCGCAACTCCCTGAATAGCCACCACCATACCCGTTGTGTGGTGAACCAATGTAAGCAGCGAATCGTCTGCCCAAGGGTTGAAAAATAAGCCTGGTATACCCGCGTGTGGGTTGTGCTTGAGATTAACTTCCTCACCACGAAAATGTATAGTATGAGAGACGGCGCATGTATAGTTTAGAGACAACGACGTGTCTCGGATATGGACAGAGGAACTGTTGACGACCCGCTTGCTAGTACAACGGACCAATTGTCGAGTCTGAGCGCCTCCTCCCAACCTCCAACAAAAAAAAAAAAAAAAATTTGATGACCCTTGCAAATGATTTAAGGACAGATGTGGGATTTGGGTTTACGTGATCGCCTGCCTTTACGGCTTATATCACGGGATCCATTTTTCGAAGAGTCGTAAGTAACGCAAGACTAAACGCCTTAGTTACCTAAGTACCAAACTGGGATCATGCTTGAGGGGAATTTACCCCACCTTGGTTTGATGCGAGGCCTTTCTAAAACCTCTTTCGCTCTCTGGGTCGCAGCGCCCGGGTGAGAATGCATCTCCACACTGAGAAGGAATAGTCCCCTAACCGCCTTGCCTAGTTGTGGGTGAACAATCGACTAGACAAGTTAGCACAGTACACTATCCTCGACTCTGCCCGCGATGTTAGGTGGTAAACCACAGCCACCACGAAACTCCCACAAGGGGGCCTACCGCACGGTCAGACTGGAAAGGAAGTACCAGGGGCCCCTGACTTCCCGTGGCACCATAATAAAGCCTCTGGTCAAGCTGTCACTACCAGTCAGGTTCCCTCAAAGCCTGGGTCTGTTAGCCGCCATCCCGTCACAGATGGTCTTTTAAGGACAATGATGTTCGGTTTTGCACGTGAAGTGTGAGGTCCCTTAACAGACCACGTGTAGCCGAAGAATTTGCAGAGGCTCCCCTGATCAGCTGACATCACCGCCACCAAGAAAGTGAGATGCTATGGGTTGGACAAAAGGACAATAAGGAGCTGCGATGTGTACTACATTGACTGGTGCAGAGGGAGAAAACATTGCTTATCCTAATGCGGTCTTGTTTGAGGCAGACTTGAGCAAAAAGTCTTTCGCAACGACCCTGTAAGTGAACGTCTCATAACAGTCCGCTTCAAGACTAAATTAGGGAACATCAGCCTGCTCTGTGTACACTCTCCGATTGTTGAGGAAGACGACAATATCAAGGATGACTTCTTTGGTATCCTAGGAAGTTGTATACGTTTGATGTTCTTGGGCATAGAAGCATCCGTCTTGCACCCCTCAGCCTATCCCGGAAATCATCTGGGAGTCGAGGTTCTTGATGGACCAAAGAATTTCGATGAAAGAAGAAAACCAACACCTTAAAAAATAACCAGTTTTTGGAACTAAATAAGAAATGTCAAATGCCACTTATTGGACTTATTGAGAGGAAAGTTCGGTCAACATTTTATTTTACGTTCGGGACTAGTCAATTGGCCGCCTAGATCGTGCTATTTGACGCATTAGGCTATTTTTTGTGGGGCTATGTTAAAGCTCATGCCTATACAGACAACCCGCTTCAATTGACGCATTGGAAGACAACATTGAAGCATTTATTCGTGAGATACCGGCTGAAATGTTGGAAAGAGTATGCCAAAATTGGACTAAGCGGATGGACCATTTGAGGTGCAGTGAAGGTCAACATTTGCATGAAATAATCTTCAAACATTAAATTATGTGGACCATACTATTGATTCAAATAAAGATTTCATGCATTTTCCTGAATTTTATGTGTTTTTTTTTAAAACTTTCCTATAGCTTTTAAAAAATCACCCTTTACATGCTGTCTGTGGATACCCAAAAACGACGTTATGGGCACATATGGCAGCAGTTAAAGGCAAGGATTTCGTCTACCTCGGCTCCGGAAACAACAACTTCATCGCTATTGCAAATCGCTGTTTCTTTGAACTCGGGACGCAGTTGAGTATTAGAGCCCTCTCTCGAAAGACTAAGCTGGCTTTGTACAACAGCTCAGTCATTCCAGTCCTGCTTTATGGCACGGAAACTTGGACGTTACTAAAAGCAGATGAGAAAGCCGTTAGTCTTTACAAGAGAAACGTTCTGCGTGCAATTTTTGGTATTGATCGCGTTGATGGCATCTGGAATCTAGGTTCGACTCCCAGCTCAACACCAATTTTTCGAATTTTTCACGGCACCACCTCTTTCGAGCTGCTGACAACACTCAAAGAGTAACAACTGTCTAAGAAAGCTTCTCAAATCTCGCCGTTCGGAGTCGGCAAGAAACTGTAGGTCTCTTCTACTCGTGAGAGAACAGTAGCGCGCAGAACAAGAGTAGTTGATGAGAAATCTAGACCCTGGTCCCCCTGTGGACTGTAGCGCCAACAATTATTATTACACTGGAGTATATACCAACTTTTAACACAAAAAAAAAAACAACTTTTTTGACTTCACTTCAGGGCAGAACCTCTCTGGGGTTAGCACGCGGCTCACACAGTTCAACTTCCATAAAGGCGATCCCTTGATTAACACACCTTCGACTTCAGACACTCCTCCAATATTCTCGATGTCCAAACCTTCTGTTCACAGAAAACAACCAGCTTTTTGAGTAAACTTAATTTCTGTTCACACAGACAGAAAGGTGGGGGCCGATCACATCCCCTCTTCCATATTGAAACCTTCAGCGTCTTCCCATTTCTTCCTTCTCATTCCTGCTTTGGCGCCCTTAGTTGTAAACAATTTAAAGGTCCTCACAAGGGACGCTGTATTCACAATACCTATCAGAAGGTAACATGATATCTCTCAAAAAGTCTCCGGACATATAGGGGGCGCCACTAACAAACACTATTAGTTTCATATTAATTTTTTTGTAAGTGGCGCCCCCTACACATAAGTCTCGGGACTAATTCAGTGATGTGTTAATAACTTCCCAACGTCTCGACAAATTTAGCACTTGTAAACAAAGTTATTCTCCCTCAAAGCAACTAGCGGTGTTGTGCTTCATTAAATCTCTCTTCCAGACCGATTTGAGAATAGCGACAGCTTCCCTACACTAAAGTAGCTCCAATGTCCAAGAAGTGACTTTATCTTCTAAAACTTCATCGAAATTCTTTTCCACAGTAGATATTACATCAGCACACACTTCCGCAGTCACTGTATCTACTGCACACAAGCGAATTCTATGCAAACAATGAACAACAAAAGAGGAACAACAAAATCTGAATTTAATAGGAAATTAATTTCAAGTGCAAACACTATCTCACACCCAGCGCCAAGGTCGTTCACGACATCTCCAAGAATAAATTATCAATATGTTCCAGTAGATTGCTTTTTGAATACCATTTCAGTACGATTTTGCGGCACGAGCTCGAACGTGAAAATGAAGAAACAACGCACCACCGTTAAAGTGTGTGTACGTGTGTGAGTGTGCGTTAAAATAACATCTGCCCGCCGCTCGGCCTCCCATCACACGTCAAGTGAACCAGAGATTCTTGATATTTCACAAAAAACAATAGAACAACACGCGTGCCAAGCAAAGTAATTAATGATAATCAGATAAACAGACACAAAATCACACTTCTTGGATGGAATTCCATTCCAACCACACGTTTCACACGTTGGCCGACGCGTCTTGACTTAATCTCTCTGAGGAGCCGTGGCGGTGTTGGCGATTGACCCGCACTTGAGCGTGAAAGACCATTTCCGCACCGATGACGACGACAACTTCAAGTTCAATATTCAAATCGTCATCAGTGACGATGGAGTCTCCACTGTGGCAAGTGAGCAGAGACACAGGCATCAGTCGAGTCTATTAGCATTTTGCTACCGTTGCTGCCGCGTCGCAGCAGTGACAAGCGATGAAAGGTGAGTGAGGGAATGACAGTGGAGATCCATTATTCAGAGATTTTTTTCTGCGTTGTCAGCCGGTGACAAGAGAACCTAAAGAGCGTAAATTTGTCATTGAAGTGACATTAAGGCGTTGAACGCTCTCCTACGGGTGGCTAGCCCTCTCCAGTGCCGCGGGCAATGGATGTGTGACTGCTCTGGTACGATTGTGGCCTTGAGCGGCTGTACTTTCAAGTGGTTTGTGCAATTTATCCAAGGCGGACGCGCTGAACAAGTGTGCGTCTAATTGAAGAAGTCGGGCGGGCACAGGGTTGCAAACATCTGAAGTGCTTGATGTGGTCGCGTTTGATTAGAATCACACAAGATTCACTTCCTTTTGTGCGAATTTTTTATTGTTTTTGCGATCGGTGCTGCGGCGGTCTTGGAAGTCGCCCAATTGATCTTGTTTTCATGCTGGGCAATAAAATATTTTAAGACATGAACTAAACCAGTTGACGCAGAAGAGCACTGGGCGGTGAAAAGTTGCTGCTTTCTGGAAAAATGTCAACTTGAGGAGGAAAGAGATCGTTTAGTCCGATGCTGAAACGTGCAATCAGACTCACATAAAACTCAAAGTGTCAACAGAGCGCTGTACTTTGAGTATGTCATGGTTAAAAGCAGTTTTTCGCTACTATTCGCCGCAAATAAATCATAACAAATCTTTAAAGAACACCACTTCGGTATTTCCGAAAAGAAGAAAAAGTAAAGAAATTTTAACATGATGAGCGTTAAAAGCGGAAACGTGAAAAAACGGCAAGAAAATGACAAATAAAAAGCGTAGATTTTATTTGAGGTATAGAACTTTAAGTTGGTAACACCTCTTCAAATAGAGGCTCTTTGGTCAAAGTTCAAATGACGTAATTTTATCATAGTCTGGCATTTAATATGACGCAAGCTAAACATAGACGTAGATTGGGTGAATAGGTATGAAACAAAATCGCCGTTGATTTTCATAATTGATGAAGCACCCTCATGTTGAACGAAAGCTTCAATAGGCAAAATTTCCATGTTTGAAGTGATGATGATCATCAAGTGTATGTTGGAAACCTGTTAAATACACAAACATTTACTGTTTACACTAAACAGTAGCTTTATGAGTTGATGGAATAATTGATCCGTAATTATTTAATAATCAACGCTGAGCAGAACGTAACAGTCAATGGTGACTTCCATACAGCCATGACTATTCACTTTTTCGTCCATCAGTTTGGCAAGTCTGATGCGCAGGAGGTTTGGCTTCAACAAAACGGTGTAATAAGCCACACAGCTCGTATCAGCATTGATTTTTTTTTAAGGAAATGTAGTTTGGTATCCACAAAGTTTTACGTTTCGGACCCTTGAAGTGGTCTCCAAGATCATGCGACTTAACGCCTCTTGAACAGTTTTACGTTTCGGACCCTTGAAGTGGTCTCCAAGATCATGCGACTTAACGCCTCTTGAACATTTTCTGCCGGGATATGTGCAGTCGATAGTGTACAACGATAAACCCTAAACAAATGACTACTTGAAAACCAAAATTCACTGTGCCATTGTCGATTAACGGAAGAAAATATTCGAGAAAGTCATCGAAAAATGGACCTCCAGGTTAGATTTCGACCGAGTTGGCCCTGGCGGTCATACGTCAAAAGTTATTAAATTATATTTGAATTTACATTTAATTTTTTTTTGCCAAAACATTGTCTTTCGACTAAAGTAAGTCTTAGGTCAATTTAAAAAATAATTTTTGCTTTCTAGATTTCCAAGTCCTCTAAAACTAAGACACACCTCAAATGTGTCCTCAAGTCATTGCATATTGAGTCTATAGCTTAATTCGTGAGATTTGCTAAGAGATGGCGTAACTTGTATTATTCCATTGGAACATACGTTGGAAAGCTGCTATCATTGTACGACTCTTTGGTATTTGTCATTCAATTGAAGCGTAAGCAACAATAATTCTTTTTTCACTAAAATATGTGGAACTTTGTGCCTGAAAAAGTGTTGTTGCAGGGAGTTCTTCTTCATTACTTTAATATGAAGAGAATTGCAACAGAAAGTCATCGTATTTTGGTGGAAGTTTATGGTGAACATGAACGCTAGCTGAGCGAACGTGCGAAAAGTGGTTTGCATGATTTAAAAGTGGTGATTTTGGCTTGGAAGACAATGAACGTCCTGGGTAATCAAAAAGACTTAAAGATAGGGCACTGGAAGTATTACTCTATGAAGATTATTGCCAAACATAAGAAGAGCTCGCAGAATATTTGAGTGTCACCCAAGCAGCCATTTCAAAACGTTTTAAAACAGCCTGCTATATTCGAAAGCAAAGAAATTACATTCCATTGAAAAAGAACACCACGAATTGAATTATAGACCCAATATTTTCTTTAACAATTTTGTGGCACTCGAATGACTTATAGAGGAACTATAAAAAATGATTAACGTTTTTAATTTAATTGTTTGCTATTTTGCTATTTTAACTAAAAATGTTCTGATAAGCTACCCAGCTGCACTCCTCTCCTTCAAGAATTCACCAGCAAAAGTCTCCTTGCTAGGAATGCTCACCCGTTCACCCTTAAGTCCTTTCTCTCTATTCGTCTAAGCCTTAGGCCCGAGTTGTGACTTAATTACGGTCACTTAAGGGTATAAAATATCCCAATCCCTGCTTTCATCAGCTACAGAGCTCATATCTAGCAATGCTATACATCATTTTAAAGGTCTTGACATTATCTACAACGCCATGCATGATTAGTTTGGATATTGCGTTCAACAGTTATACACGTAAACATGCACTTCACTAACGCCGAAATTCGCGTTGTTTTAAAAGTCTCCTTAGTTAAGGCTAACCCGCTAGAGAAACGTTCAGTGAGATTGTGTTTTGGGGGATGGTACTCTATCATTCTTCAACCGCGGAGGAATGAATTCAAGGATTAAGTGCCGATAAAAACGACATCATGGATAAGCCAGCCGGCGGAAGACCTTTGACGACGAATACCGATCGAATCATGGAAATCATCGAGTTAGATCGGCATGTGGCATCTCGTGACATCGCCCAGGAGATGAGAGTTAGTCACCAAACCATTTTAAACCATCTGCAAGAAGGCTGGATACAAAAACCAAAGCTTGATGTTTGGGTGCCGCATGATTTGACGCAAAAAAAACCTTCTGAACCGAATCAACGCCTGCGACATGCTGTTGAAACGGAACAAACTCGACCCATTTTTGAAGCGGATGGTGACTGGCGACGAAGAATGCATCACATACGACAATATCAAGCGAAAACGTTCAAGACCGGTGAATCGTCCCGAACAGTGGCCAAGCCGGGATTGTTGGCCAAGAAGGTTTTGCTGTGTGTTTGGTGGGATTGGAAGGGAATGATCCACTATGAACTGCTCACATATGGCCAGACTCTTAATTCTACCATTTACTGCGGATAACTGGACCGCTTGAGCTCGATCGACCAAAAGCATCCAAAATTGACCAAAAGGAAGGGTGCAGTGTTTCAACAGGACAATGCCTGCACAAGTGCTGTACATGCATATTGCCCCGTGCGATACTCAGGTGACAGTGCGATTTGAAGAGCTTACCAACAACGTTATTATTTTTTATTTCCAATTGTTTCAATTATTGCTATCTCCCCACCAGTGGTAAGTTGGTAATAATTGTAAACGAAACAACGCCAGACCACACACTTCGTTAACGATTCGTCAGAGGCTACGGGAGCTCGGATGGGAGGTTTTATCGCATCCACCATATAGCCCGGACAAGGCGCCAAGTAGAAGATAGTCATTAAAGCTCTGAAAGAATGGGTTGAGGAAAAAGAAATCATACCGGAAAACCAATTTGGCTTCAGGGCGGGGCATGACACCATTCATGCCGCGTCAAAATTGGTTTCCGACATCCAGTGGAATAGAAACAAAACACAATGCACAGGGGCCTGCTTGATCGACATGGAAAAGGCTTTCGACACCGTATGGTTAGAAGGACTCTTCCTAAAGTTGGTCAGGCTTGGCATTCATAAAACATTGCTATATATGATCTACGACATGGTAACAGGTAGGAAGTTCGTTGTGAAAAATGGCAACGAAATTTCCACCACTGTTTTCCACATAAAAAATGGGTTGCAACAAGGGGCGGTGGGTTCGCCGATCTTGTTCACTATATTCATCAGCGATCTTATAGGTTCTATGCCTAACATAATAGCGTTTGCCGATGATCTAATCGCGTACAGATCAGCCCCGAAGGTAGAAGAAATAAATGTCTTGTTGCAGAATGACTTCGATGCAATTCAACGATTTTGCGACGACTGGAAGTTGAAAATCAACTACCAGAAGTGTGAAACTATCCTTTTCAGAACCCCGCTGTCCAGAGCCTCAAGGGACATGAAAATGAATTGGCGCAAGTTCGGCATAGTTGACCCACTAGGGCGGCCATTGACCGTGAAAAGTGTGGCGAGATATCTAGGCATCTGGTTGGACCAGTACCTATATGCTGATGTTCATGTAGATACAGCTCTGACCAGGGCTAAAAATGCCTTCGCTATGGCAAGAGGACTGTTCTACAGCAGTCAACTTGACACCAGAGTGAAGGTTATCTGCTACATGGCTCTTATCCGGCCAATCATGGTATATGGTTGTCCTGTGTGGTTCAACGTGAGTCCTTCCCAAATGGAAAAGATGAGGGTGTTCGAGAGGCGGTGCCTTCGGGCCTGTCTTCGTCTATATCGAACACCAGAGTCTCAGTACAAGAAATTCTATCCCAACGAGGTCCTATATAACGAGGCAAACCTTATAAGGATAGATAACTTTATTATTAAGTTGATTCGGAGTCACACTGCTCGAGCCATGACTTCAACCAACAGTCTGATCTTTGGGGCTTACTACCCTAACGTAATGTACCACGAGAGGGTACGCCTTAACGGCTTTATTCCGCCTGAAGCTTTCCTCTACTTGGACGCGAAAGGCCTGATACAAGATGAGGATGGCTGCCCTATCATCTTCCATGTCGCACGCCGAACAGTAGAAAGGCAACTCCAATACGAGCCGGACGTCGCTCGCAGCCACGAGGATCTCCTACGGTTCAGTAGAGCGATTTCTGCCCGAGACAGAGCAGTAACAGACAAAGAAAGGCATTTCTACTGGTGGCTACATCATAACCAGCATTCGATGCCGCTAAATACTTAAAGTAAAAAATGGTATAGTTGAGTCATAAGGCCAACTCACATAGGTTAAGGTAGATGTAAGGAGTAACAAAAAAAAAAAAAAAAAATAAATAAATAAATAAATAAAAAAAAAAAATAAAAAAAAATAAAATACAAAAAAAAAATAATAAAAAAAAAGGAAAAAATAAAACAAAAACACAAAAAAAGGTGCATCACGGCGTATTAGATATATATGTAAAGCATATAAATAACACATACGCCCTGATGCACGCGTCCGTATATTTACGGACATAGTTAAATCCAATGTAAATAGTTACGTATTGTTTTATAAATTGTAGATTTACGTTTAAATCTAGGTTAAGGTAATTTAAGTAGTTAAGATAAAATAATTTTTAAGTTTTATTTTAAGTTAGGATAAGTAGCAAACAAAAAAACCATGAAGTCCAAGTTTTTTCTTAATTTTCTTGGAGAAATAATAATTACACTTATATAGTTTAAGCATAAAATCAGATATTTTAAGAATCCGAAAGGTATTACAAAAATCAAATCCGTAGGTTAGCTTAGAGTACTTGTAGAGAGTCAGTAAGCTAGAAATAAGATCATTAGATTTGATTAGTAAGCTAGTTTTAAGTATTTTTCTGTCTAGCATGTAAGATATTGAATTTGAAAATTAAAAATAAAAATGCATTCAAAAAAAAAAAAAAAAAAAAAAAAAAAAAAAAAAAAAAAAAAAAAAAAAAAAAACAAGGCGCCAAGTGATTACCACCTATTCCTGTCCATGCTGAACGCCCTTGGTGGTGTGAAGTTGAACTCAAAAGAGGCTTGTGAAAAGTGGCTGTCCGAGTTCTTCTCAAATAAGGAGGGGGGCTGCTACGAGGTGGGTGTTATGAAGTTGCCGTCTAAATGGAAACAGATTATCGAACAAAACGGCGCATATTTGAACTAAATCCGATCACTGTAGCACTTTTTATAAAGCATTGAATGAAAAGCAAAAAAGCGGAAGGGAGAAGAAAATATTTGACAACCATATAATAGCACTGTGTTTGACTTGGCCACAATAAGCTAATTACTTTTTCCTATGGACATGCAAGAGCCTCATATTTATTGCACAACATCCTTATTATACCAATCATAAAATCCATATACAAGACAATATAAAAATGCATCCTGTCGTTAAGAAAGGTCAAGTTATCGGAAATGCAGCTGAATTAAAATGTGCAAAATGATAGCACCACTTCATTCTGAGAAGCGTTTTCGAAGCGTACACCAGTCTTTTGATTTTTTTTTCTTTGTTATAAACTAATTCTACACATATTGTGCAACGTTGTTAGCAAAGTAAAATAGGTCGTGGTGTGTATTGAACTCCTGAGAAACGTGCCTTAACAAAAAAAAAATGCTTTAAGAGGGTAAAACTTACAAATTTACAAGGGAAATTGTTGAATGTTCAAATGATATGATCCCAAATGTTAAAAAATACGCTCAACAGAAAGGAAAAAGAGGAAGAAAATCGAAAGTAACCCCCGCTGATGAAAGACAAATAGTAAGATTAGTCCAACGTAACCCGTTTGTGAACGCTAGGAAAATAAAAGAGGGGTTAAATTTACCCGAGGATACATCAACAATAAGAAGAATGCCGGTAAAGAAGAATTTACCTGCCAGGAGTCCCAGAAAAGTACCACTACTGTCAAAAATCAACAAACCTACTAAAACAAAAAAAAATGCGAAAAAAAACACCTGAACTGGGAACCTTCTAAATGGCGCAATGCAGATGAACAGATGGACAGATGAATCCAAATCAGTTTTATTTGGTACTCCTGGGACCAGGACATTCGTTCGTAGGCGGAAAAACCAAGAGTTTCAACCGGAGTGCACTATCAAGACTCTAAGGCATGGAGGGGCAAAAACTAACAATTAACATCACCGGTTTTATCCAATTTTTTAGAAGTTTATGTCAGCACAATGAGGGAAACCATGCTACTTTACGCAGAGTGGAATATGCCTCTTAGATGGATTCTACAGTAAGACAATGATCCTAAATATACGAGCAAACTGGCCAAAGAATTTTTCCAAAGCAATGGAGTTCAAGTTATGGAGTAGCCGCCTCAGTCTCTGAACTTGAATTGTATTGCAAACCTTTGGACAGATGTTAGGAAAGCTGTAAACCTAAAAATACAAAACAGCTATGGGATGTTGTGCAGGTTGAGTGAAAGCATTTCCCTGTCCAGTGATGTCAGGCCTTAATCGACTCCATGCCACGACGTTGTGACGCTGTAATTAAAAATAAAGGTTATATGAACAAGTACTTCTTCTTCTTTGTGGCGCTTCAGTCCAGGGTGGACCTGGTCCTCAACCAATATGCCTCTCCAGCACGATCTTTCGTGATTGAGGTCCTTCTCCACTTGTGTGCGCCACCTTAGTCTAGTTCGTCTGTTGCGTTGTACCAATGACTCGGATGCAAAGACTTTTCGAGCCGGAAAGTCCATACGCTCCACATGGCCTGACCATCTTGAGCGTTGTATTCGTAGACGCTTGACCAGGTGCATGTCGCTGTACAGCCCGTAGAGTTCGTCATTAAATCCTCTCCTCCAGATGCCATCAACGCAAACAGGAACAAAAATGACAGGCAAAACTTTTCTCTCGAAAAGACTGAGGGCTTCTTCTTCCGCCTTTGGTAACGTCCAGATTTCCGCGCCGTAGAGTAGGACTGTGATGATCAAGCTGTTATATAAAGCAAGCTTAGTCCTTCCAGAGAGGGCTTTATTACTCAATTGCCTCTTGAGCGAAACATCGATTGGCAAGAGTAAATCTGCGATTAATTTCGGTACTGATGTTGTTGTCCTTATTTATGGCGGAGCCGGAGTAGACAAAGTCCTTGACTACCTCGAAGTTTCTGCTGCCTAGTGTGACGCTGTGTCCAAGACGTCGATGTTGTGTGTCCGTCCTTGATGACAGCATGTACTTCGTCTCATTTTTACCATTTTTACCGCCAAACCCATTTTAGCCGCTTCCGCTTCAATGTCAGCAAACGCCTCATTGACGGCTCGCTGTTTTCATCCAATCACAAATGTCATCAGCGTAAGCTAGCAATTGAACTGACTTCTGGAAAGTCGTGCCTCTGGTGTTGGCTTGTGAGTTACGCACGATCTTCTCGAGGATGAAGTTAAAGAAGTCACATGACAGTGCGTCGCCTTATCTAAGACCTTTTTTTGACATTAAAGGTCTCGGTGAGTTCGGTACAGACCTTGACGGAGCAGCGAGAGTTCTCCATCGTCATCCTACACAATCTGACGAGTTTGGTTGGAATGCCAATACTAGACATGGGACTGTATAGCTCGTCTCTATGCACACTGTCATATGCAGCCTTAAAATCGACGAACAGCTGGTGGATGTCGATTTGCACTTCTTGAGTCTTTTCCAGGATCTGCCGTAATGTGAAGATCTGTTCTGTTGTGGACTTCCCTGGTGTAAAACCACACTGATAGGGACCTATCAGGTCATGGACAAACGGTTTCACACGCTCACACAATACGGCAGAGAGGATCTTGTATGCGATGTTCAGGAGACTAATCCCTCTGTAGTTGGCGCAGTCAAAGGGGTCTCCTTTCTTGTGGAACTGAAACTGAGATTCCACTCATCGGACATGATTTCCTCCGACCATATCTTACAGATGAGCTGGTGCATGCGCCCAACCAGGTCATCTCCAGCTGCTTTAAAAAGTTCTGCGGACAGTCCGTCCGCTCCAGCAGCTTTGTTCGACTTCAGTTTAGATATTGCTATCTTCACCTCGTCTAAGTCGGGGGGACGGAATGTTTGTCTATCATCGTCCAAATTGAGTGGAACATTCTGCCTAACAGCGGGATTTGGGTCGTCATCGCCGTTTAGGAGTCTGCAGAAATGATCCTTCCAGATTCTCAGCACAGACTGCGACTGTACCACAAGTTGTCCATTTTGGTCCCGGCAGGCCTTGGTCCGAACCTTGTATCCTCCGGATAGCTGTTTTACCTTTCGGTAAAACTTTCGGACTTCATTCCTACCAAAGCACCTTTCCATTTCCTTGACCGCGCGCTTCTCATGCTCCTTCTTCTTCCTTCTGAGAAGCCGGTGCTCTTCTCTTCTTCTCTGTTCGTAGAGCTCACGAACAGCCCGCGTTGTTCGATGCAGCGTCGTCTTATATGCGTCTTGTTTAGCTGCGTGCGCTTGCCCGCACTCGTCGTCAACCCATGGGTTCCTTCTGGGTGGTGACGTGAAACCCAGCACATTAGTGGCAGCTTCTTTGATGGCTTCGTGACAACGTTTCCATTCTTCTTCTATGCTTAGTGCAGGAAGCGTCGAACTCTGAGCGAGTTTCAGGGAGACTCGGTCGGCAAAGTTCCCAGCAATCGGTTGCGATTGTAGCTTTTCTACATCGAACCGTTTTGGCCTTTCTCGACTCCGTTGCTCTCTCGATATCCGGGTTCTTACCTTGGCTACAACAAGGTGATTATCCGAGTCAATGTTTGCACCTCGGAAGGTTCGGACATCGAGAATACTGGAGTGTCTGACGTCGATCGCAACGTGATCAATCTGGTTGACGGTTAATTGATCAGGAGATCGCCAGGTTCCTTTGTGAATGTCCAAGTGTGGGAACCGCGTGCTAGCCACAGAGAGGTTTCGCCTCGAGGCCAAGTCCAACAGCCTGTATCCGTTTCCGGATGTGTTGTGGTGCAGGCTGTGTTTACCGATGACTCCAGCAAAAATGCCCTCCTTTCCCAGCTGAGCGTTGAAATCTCCTAGAACGATCTTGGTGTCATAGCTGGGGCTATTGGATATTGCTATCTTCACCTCGTCTAAGTCGGGGGGACGGAATTCTTGTCCGGCATCGTCCAAATCGAATGGAACATTCTGCCTAACAGCGGGGTTTGGGCCGTCATCGCCGTTAAGGAGTCTGCAGAAATGATCCTTCTAATACTAAACCAATAAAAAAAAAATGGAAACAAAAAACTTCACCATCCCATTGAATTTTGCTTCATATTCATGATTTTTTGATCTTGGTGATATTATTTTGCACACACCGAAATTCGGTGTTGTTCCAGATCACGGGTCTTTTCTAAGTTCAGAATGCACTCTTTTCTTGTCTTGTTTATAGGTTTTATTGCGAATAGAATAAGGATGTTGTGCCCTAAATATGATGTGTTTACATGACGGTAGGAAAAAGTTATTAGCAAAATTGTGACAAGTTTAAGCACAGTGCTTTTACTTTGCACAGTGCTGTACCTTGTTTCATTTGAATTTAAAAAAATTTCCTCGAGTGCGCTCTTACACAACTTACACATCTCCTCGAGGAAGCAATTTTCCAGAACGTTAACTTCTTTCGCACAAGACAAAAAAAAGAAAAAGAATACGAACACATGGAAATTTACGGCGACACCTCAGGATGCTAGTTTCTGTCGGTGGCCATTAAAGGACGAAGGGAGATGAGAAAAAAAAAACCGACACAAGTTTCAGGTACCGGTTCGCATTACCACCAGCACTCCAAGTCTAAATTGAATAAAGTGTAAAGCAATGCGCGCCACCGACAGCAGCACGCAAATAGATTCGACCGTGGTCCTCACTCACGAGGGATACACCACCAGCCAACCAGCATCTGCTCATCGACTCGTACGTAGTCATCGTCATCAAATGGGTTTAACCATAAATGGCGGGCAGACCTAAGTGCGAGTGACAGCGATGGCAGCAGCAACAGGACCAACAGACGCGCAATGTGACAACTTTTCGCACAGACTTCCACTGCCACCGCCATGGCGCGATTTAAATTTAGATATCGCGTGTGATTCACTTTTCGTGTCATTCGCAGAAGGAAGAACATGCTTTCGGCCCTCTTCCCTCAGCCACCTCCGTCGGTCTGGTTGCAGATGTCCAAAGTGTCGATTCCCTAGTGGGCGGTGCTTCACTCCCATGAAGGGTTGCGGTTTGGCATTGGAGCACTATGACGTTCCCTCGAGTGGTGCACTCAAGGAGAATATTGATTGAGACGCGAGGCTATGAAACACGTGGCCATGTGACTTTTTCCAGCTCACGGATCGGCGCGCAACGACGCCAAATCGGTTGAGCTTCCTTTCGGCGCGTCACGATTACCAGATTTAGGGTTTTCGAGGATGATTCAAATTCCGCTGACGTGAGGCTTAGACACGAGCGTTCTGGTGACGATGCCTTGAAACTTTAATCCGACGCCGCATGTCACGTCATTGAGTGCTTCGTGTTTCCATGGTGGACTCTTTGCGGCTATCAGCGGGTTTACATCACGAAACAATGAAGTGCTGTGACAGAGGTTTCGGAAGTTTGAGCTTAACACGTCCGAGAGGAGGACAATGCAAGTTAATTGACTTCGGAAGGAAGAGCGTAAGGGCGTTGAAGTTACCGTGTTGTGAAATGCTGACTGCGTCGCAGAAAACTTTTGAACATACTTCACTCAGGATGATGATTGATGACTGGAGTTGAAGTAGGAAATGGGTGGGACTTTAAGATTTGTGGGGTACTTCGGGGTTTTCAAATTTTAAAGCCCATAAAACGTTTAAAATTTCTTGTAAAGGGATGTAACCCGTCTTGTTTGAAATAACATCGCTTAGACTAAACTGTACATACCAAGCATAAAGCAACAAGTTGGACCCCAAGCAAAGATTCTTAAATTTAGCGGTGAACGTTTATTCAAGCGATCTGTTCTTTGTAAGTTGTATTTACCTAAAAAGAGGAAAAAAGATTGTTTTTAAGAATTTGAAAATTTGAATTAAACAAGAAATAAAAGGGCACAAGAGACCTGGATCTAGCTTCTGATGCTTCGTATGACAATATCGCAAGTGCAAAGGGTTTTAAGTTAATCTATGAAGGAGGAAGGCGATGTGTGAAGAGCTTCTCAAATCTGATGTGTGTAACCCAAGACGTAAACCAAAGGAAAATTTGATAACAAATTTTAGTTGAAGAGTGAGTAAAACCGGAATGTATGGAAAGTTGACCTATCTTTATCAAGCTTTGACAGAGATGACATTCCACGTTGAAATCTAAGTAGACGTGACGACGACGGCTACCTTCTGTTAGGTACACATAACACAATTTTCAATTGTAGTCTTAGACCTGGGTTTCTTTTAAGACATCAACGACCTGATGGGTTATACAAGACATGGCTTGGCTCCTTTGCTTGCGATTAAGTACAAGAGGGCAAACAAAAAGGAGAGATTGGAGGGATTGGTTGTCAAAAATCTCCGCCTTTTTGTCTTTTGAATTTTCCGACTGTGTACAAAGCGTTACAGAACTCGTATCTGGCAATACTATACATCATTTGAAAGGTTTTGACATAACTTACAAAACGACGCTATCCATGATTATTTTGGACATTGCATTTGTAATAGATGGAGTTCACTAACGATACCATTTGGGCTGTTTTAAAGTTCTCCTTCGTTAAAGGCAAACCCGCTAGAGAAACGTTACGTGAGATTAATGGTGTTTTGGGGGATGGTACTATATCACTTCGATGGGGACTGCGAAAACGGTTGTGGTTGAAGGCCGGTGAATCGTCGAAACAGAGGCCATGCCAGGATTGACGGCCAGGAAGGTACTGCTGTGATGATACTCTATTACTTCGAACCGCGGAGGAATGGTTTCGACGATTCAGAGCCGATAAAAACGACACCATGGATAAGCCAGCCGGTGGAAGACCTGTGACGACGAATACCGATCGAATCATGGAAATCATCGAGTTAGATCGGCATGTGGCATCTCGTGACATCGCCCAGGAGATTTTAAGTCATCTGCAGAAAGCTGGATACAAAAAAAACTTGATGTTTGGGTGCTGCATGATTTCACGCAAAAAAAAAATCTTCTGGACCGAATCAACGCCTGCGACATGCTGCTGAAACGGAACGAACTCGACCCATTTTTGAAGTGAACGGAACGAACTCGACCCATTTTTGAAGTGAACGGAACGAACTCGACCCTTTTTTGAAGTGAACGGAAAGAACTCGACCCATTTTTGAAGTGAACGGAACGAACTCGACCCATTTTTGAAATGTATGGTGTGGTGACTGGCGACGAAAAATGGATCCCATACGACAATATCAAGCGAAATGGGTCGTGGTTGAAGGCCGGTGAATCGTTCTAAACAGTGGCCAAGCCGCGATTGACGGCCAGGAAGGTTTTGCTGTGTGTTTGGTGGGATTGGAAGGGAACCATCCACCATGAGCTGCTCCCATATGGCCAGACGCTCAATTCTACCATCTACTGCGAACAACTAGACCGCTTGAAGCAGGCGATCCACCAGAAGCGTCCAAAATTGGCCAACAGGAACGGTGTAGTGTTCCACCAAGACAACGCCTGTACATGCATATTGCCCCGTGCGATACTCAGGTGACAGTGCGATTTGAAGAGCTCACCAACAACGTTATTATTTTTTATTTCCAATTGTTTCAATTATTGCTATCTCCCCGCCAGTGGTAAGGTGGTAATAATTGCAAACGAAACAACGCCAAACCACACACTTTGTTGATGACTCGTCAGAGGCTACGAAAGCTCGGATGGGAGGTTTTATCGCATCCACCATATAGCCCGGACAAAGCGCCAAGTGATTACCACCTGTTCTTGTCCATGGCGAACGCCCTTCGTGGTGTGAAGTTGAACTCAAAAGAAGCTTGTGGAAAGTGGCTGTCCGAGTTCTTCGCAAATAGGAAAGGGGGCTTCTTCGAGGGGGGTACTTGACGCTGTCGTCTAGATGGAAACAGATTATCGAACAAAACAGTGCATATTTGAACTAAATCCGATCACTGTTACACTTTTCATGAAGCATTGAATGAAGAGCAAGAAAGGGGAAGGGAGATATTTGACAACCTTATATTATGCTGCTCGATGCGGAAAGGCATGTGATACTGAATGGAATGTGAGTCTTGGCTAACTTTCTAAACTTCTGGTCAGGGTAGCGGCTCTAGTTTTAAAAGCTCAAATAGTTTTGGGAGGAGAGGAGGTGAATCTAATTCGATCAGAAAAGCGAAAGGTCTTCAGTGTAAAAGAAGGTGCTTTAAGAGATATAAAAGTTTATGTTGGTCATTTAAGCCGTTTGTCAAGTGATTCATTTCCTCACTTTATGACAGATCCTGGAAAGGACTCAAGAAGTAAAATTCCACACCCACCACCTATTCGTCGATTTTAAGGCCGCATATGACAGTGTGCATAGAGACGAGCTATACAGTGCCATGTCTAGTATTGGCATTCCTACCAAACTCGTCAGATTGTGTAGGATGACGATGGAGAGCTCTCTCTGCTCCGTCAAGGTCTGTACCGAACTCACCGAGACCTTCAATGTCAAAAAAGGTTTTAGACAAGGCGACGCACTGTCATGTGACTTCTTTAACATCATCCTCGAGAAGATCGTGCGTAACTCATGCGCCAACACCAGAGGCACGATCTTCCAGAAGTCAGTTCAATTGCTAGCTTACGCTGATAACATTGACGTGATTGGACGAACACAGCGAGCCGTCAATGAGGCGTTTGCTGGCATTAAAGCGGAAGCGGCTAAAATGGGTCTGGCGGTAAATGAGGGCAAAACTAAGTGCATGCTGTCATCAAGGATGGACACACAACATCGACGTCTTGGACACAGCGTCACATTAGGCAGCAGAAACTTCGAGGTAGTCAAGGACTTCGTCTACCTTGGGTCTGCCATAAATAAGGACAAAAACATCAGTACCGAAATCAAACGCAGATTTATTCTTGCCAATCGCTGTTTCCTTGGCCTAAAGAGGCAATTGAGTAATAAAGCCCTCTCTGGAAGGACTAAGTTTGCTTTATATAACAGCTTGAACATCCCAGTTCTACTCTATGTCACGGAAACCTGGGTGTGTCCAAAGGCGGATGAAGAAGTCTTTTCGAGAGAAAAGTTTTGCGTGCGATTTTTGGTCGTCTGCGTGATGGCAGCTAGAGGAGACGATTTGACGACAAACAGCGACATGCGCTTGGTCTACGGATATAATGCTTAAGATGGCTAGGTCATGTGTTGCGTATGGACACCACTGCTCAGGCCCGAACAGTTTCGGCTCAATAAATGGATGGATGCCACAGAGGAATCGTTTTAAGAAAGATGAAAAGAATCAACCGCTTTTCACGAACAATACTAAACTGATTTTTTTTTCTTATTTTCGGACGCATTGCACCGCATTCACAGTGCGTGTTCCAAAGGACTGATCCTAATGTTCAATAAAAGAAGGAGCCATTGTGTAAAAGAAATCTGAATTTTTGGAATCTTGCATTCCCAGCGCTGAAAACCTCCCGCCATCAAAACATTTTAATTGTCAGTTTTCCCCAGAGGTGCTTTGATTCGAATGCAGTCCGAGGTGTCTGCCTGAAAGTCGATCAGACTTCCGATCTCACGCTTTCCAAATAACTGCACGCTTACAAAGCCCATGCACCAAGCACACTTACCTAACCCAAAGCTTCACAGAGCGTGAAAGAAAAGTGTTAGTTTTCATTGTTGCTGCCTCTCGCACGTGTCCGGCATTCATCATGTACAGCGCTCTGACGCCGTGTGCATGTAGCCGAGTTTCCTTACATGACCGACGGCCAAATTGGAATCACCGAATCAACGCCATCCAGCCGCCCACAGAAAAACAAAAAAAACAAAACGCAAACACATTGCATAACGACGCACAGCTAAACGTACCTAACTGCTTTTCTTTTCTTTGGCATTTTCCCCTCTCTCTCTCCGCAAAGACTTTCTCCCTTCGCACAATTGAGCTTTGAGTTTCCCACCAGAGCGTGCCACGGTGGGGGGTCGTCGCCGAATATTTATCAAAATTAAATGGCCATATAATGAGCGCGCACCAGTTTCAATTGAATTTCATGCCGGGAATGCTTGGCTGCCCAACCTCCACCTTAATTGCCAGCATCGGTGCCCGCTCATTCATTGTACCTCGGGGGCATAAATGCCGGGCCGGAGATTTACTTGCGCACTGGCTCGCATTGTTTTTCAATTTGAACGCGATTCCGAGGTTCGGCCCGCATTCCCTGACAATTGAACCAATTATCAGGTACCGCGTCGTATGGATGTGTGAAGCGACTGTTTTGCTGTGATTTTTCCTACCGAGTCACGGCCGAAAGATCGGGAGAAGAGAAAACAACAATTTGTCGACCCGTTGTGTGGCATTGTTGCCTTGAAAGAACTGGAGAAGATGAAAAGGCAAATGCGCTGGTGCACCAGCTGATGTAAGGCGTAATTTCTCCCCTAAGCCGGAGGCTATGCGAGAGAGAGAGCAGACTGCGGAGGAGAGAGGGGACTGTGTGAGAACTTGACGGAAATCGGTTTTGTTTACTCATGCTACAATAAAGGCAAAGGTAACATCGTGCAGACAATTTAGATCGAAATTCGTAGACAAAAAAAAAACCGGGCTTGTGGGACCATGTCCGACGCCCAGATGTTTTGCGGACGGAAAACGCAGAGATTGACCATTTTTTCTGAATGAAATTTTGAGCCGACTAAGACCTTTTAAACTGTGACGATTGTGTCTAGTGGCTGAGCTTGCTTTGAGTTTGTGGATCCTCCATCTAAATGTGGCTCAACTCAACGCAGCGTAACTGCGTCCTTTAAAATCATTGCTTAGCTGGTTAGTCTTTTGAGTTTAACTTCATACCACCAAGGGCGTTCGCCATGGACAGGAACAGGTGGCAATCACTTGGCGCTATGTCCGGCTATATGGTGGATGCGATAAAGCCCCCTATCCGAGCTCCCGTAGCTTCTGACAAGTCATCAACGAAGCGTGTGGTCTGGCGTTGTCTTGGTGAAACACTACACTCTTCCTGTTGGCCAATTTTGGACGCTTCTGGTCGATCGCCTGCTTCAAGCGGTCTAGTTGTTCGCAGTAGATGGTAGAATTGAGCGTCTGGCCATATGGGAGCAGCTCATAGTGGATAATTCCCTTCCAATCCCACCAAACACACAATTAACAATGATACCATTCGACATTTGTGTCTGAGGTAACAAAATTAAAGCGGCTACGGCAGGGTTTAGAAAAAAAGGATGCGATTATTGCAACAACCTCGGTCATTGCAAATAACCCGTGTTTTTATTAGTTGTGTAAACCGAGAATGTAATGTATCTGGAGATCGTGCTGGTCAATCTAAAACATCAACCTTGTTATTTGAAAAATATTTTTTAACAGTTTCCGCCGTATGCAACGCAGCATTATCTTACTGAAAAATAAGCGGCAATTCCGTTATTTCACCAGTTGATTCTGTTGTTTCATTGGCAATCAAATCCAGGTACTTTTTGCTGTCCATTCCTTGTGGAACGAACCTTATATCAGTTTTACCATGGTATCCTATTCCAACCCATATGATAACAGTTCCTCCACCATGTTGCCGATGGCTCAATATTGTCGCCTCTTTTCTTAAGTCGTGAAGTAATATGCCAGCCCATCGGGGCCGTCGAGATTAAACTTCTTTTCGTCCGTGAATAATACCCGACACCATCGTTTTTTCCAATAAATATGCTCCATGGCGAATTTTACCCTGTCATCCTTGTGTTTTGCCGTAAATGGTGGTTTCTTCTTAACTTTTTTGCGCTGAATAACTGGAAACTCCTTCAACAGTATTTGGACGTTCCTTACACCTGCTTGTTCAGTGATTTTGCGAGCCGTTAAACCCGAATTCGATGCAACTCTTAGAATTACGCGCCTATCCCTGCCACTGATAGCCCTTGGACGCCCTGAGCTACTCTTCTTTCCGTAATTTTCAGGGTCTTTAAGGAAATTTGAAATCACTTTTCGTCTTCTTTTCAGTTTTCCGGCAATATACGCAATTTTGAAATTTTCTTGATGCAGTTGTGTAATAACATTCACAAAGGAACCTGGCGATCTCCTGATCAATCAACCGTCAACCAGATTGATCACGTTGCGATCGACGTCAGACACTCCTCCAGTATTCTCGATGTCCGAACCTTCCGAGGTGCAAACATTGACTCGGATCATCACCTTGTTGTAGCCAAGGTAAGAACCCGGATATCGAGAGAGCAACGGAGTCGAGAAAGGCCAAAACGGTTTGACGTCGAAAAGCTACAATCGCAGCTGATTGCTGGGAACTTTGCCGACCGAGTCTCCCGGAAACTCGCCCAGAGTTCGACGCTTCCTGCACTAAGCATAGAAGAAGAATGGAAATGTTGTCAAGAAGCCATCAAAGATGCTGCCACTGAGTGCTGGGTTTCACGCCACCACCCAGAAGGACCCCATGGTTTGACGACGAGTGCAGGCAAGCGCACGCAGCTAAACAAGACGCCTATAAGGTGACGCTGCATCGAACAACGCGGGCTGTTCGTCAACTCTACGAGCAGAGAAGAAGGGAAGAGCACCGGCTTCTCAGAAGGAAGAAGAAGGAGCATGAGAAACGCGCGGTCGAGGAAATGGAAATGTGCTTTGGTAGGAATGAAGTCCGAAAGTTTTACCGAAAGGTAAAACAGCTATCCGGAGGATACAAGGTTCCGACCAAGGCCTGCCGGGACCAAAATGGACAACTAGTAGTAGAGTCGCAGTCTGTGCTGAGAATCTGGAAGGATCATTTCTGCAGACTCCTAAACGGCGATGACGACCCAAATCCCGCTGTTAGGCAGAATGTTCCCCTCAATTTGGACGATGATAGACAAGCATTCCGTCCCCCCGACTTAGACGAGGTGAAGATAGCAATATTCAAGCTAAAGTCGAACAAAGCTGCTGGAGCGGACGGACTGTCCGCAGAACTATTTAAAGCAGCTGGAGATGAGTTGGTTTGGTGTATGCACAAGTTCATCTGTAAGATATGGTCGGAGGAAAGCATGTCCGATGAGTGGAATCTCAGCGTCGTTTGCCCGGTCAACAAGAAAGGAGACACCTTTGACTGCGCAAACTACAGAGGGATTAGTCTCCTGAACATCGCATACAAGATCCTCTCTGCCGTATTGTGTGAGCGTCTGAAACCATTTGTCCATGACCTGATAGGTCCCTATCAGTGTGGTTTTACACCAGGGAAGTCCACAACAGAACAGATCTTCACATTACGGCAGATCCTGGAAAAGACCCAAGAAATGCAAATTGACACTCACCACCTATTCGTCGATTTCAAGGCTGCATCTGACAGTGTGCATAGAGACGAGCTATACAGTGCAATGTCTAGTTTTGGCATTCCTACCAAACTCGTCAGATTGTGTAGGATGACGATGGAGAACTCTCGCTGCTTCGTCAAGGTCGGTACCGAACTCACCGAGAGCTTTAATGTCAAAAAGAGGTCTTAGATAAGGCGACGCACTGTCATGTGACTTCTTTAACATCATCCTCGAGAAGATCGTGCGTAACTCACAAGCCAACACCAGAGGCACGATCTTCCAGAAGTCAGTTCAATTGCTAGCTTACGCTGATGACATTGACGTGATTGGACGAACACAGCGAGCCGTCAATGAGGTGTTTGGTGGCATTGAAGCGGAAGCGGCTAAAATGGGTCTAGTGTTAAATGGGGGCAAAACCAAGTACATGCTGTCATCAAGGAAGGACACACAACATCGACGTCTCGGACGGAGCGTCACACTAGGCAGCAGAAACTTCGAGGTAGTTAAGGACTTCGTCTACCTCGGCTCCGCAGTAAACAGGGACAACAACATCAGTACCGAAATGGAACGCGGATTCACTCTTGCCAATCGCTGTTACTTTGGGCTCAAGAGGCAATTGAGTAATAAAGCCCTCTCTTGAAGGACTAAGCTCGCTTTATATAACAGCTTGATCATCACATTCCTACTCTATGGCACGGAAACCTGGACGTTACCAAAGGCGGATGAGGAAGCCCTTAGTCTTTTCGAGAGAAAAGTTTTGCGTGCGATTTTTGGTCCTGTTTGCGTTGATGGCATCTGGAGGAGAAGATTTAATGACGAACTTTATAGGCTGTACAGCGACATGCGCCTGGTCAAGCGTCTACGGATACAACGTTTAAGATGGCTAGGCCATGTAGAGCGTATGGACACCACTGCTCCGGCCCGAAAAGTCTTTGAATCCGAGCCATTGGGACAACGCAACAGAGGACGACCTAGACTAAAGTGGCGCACACAAGTGGAGAAGGACGTCAACCAACTTGGAGTGCACAACTGGAGACAGCTGGCGAAAGATCGTGCTGGCTGGAGAGGCATGTTGGTTGAGACCCAGGTCCACCCCGGACTGTAGCGCCACAAGAAGAAGAAGAAGAAGAAGAAGTTAAGCTGCATCGGGCAGGACATCAAACTTTATAAAACTCATTTTATTCCCGATTTAAAACTAAATTTCATTTCAGTGAGCAAAGCGGCCGACAAGAAGCTTACGATTACATTCAATCAGAGTCAAGCCAGGGTGTACACAAGAGAGGGAGAGTTGCTGCTAACAGCTAATCAAAGAAATGTTTTGTACTAGATTTTGGGAAACAAGCGGGCACTGGCTACGACAACCTCGTTGAGTTTGACTGGTTATACAGATATAGAATAAAAGACAACCCGTAACAAACGCTACCTGGGAGGATACAAACTTTTGTTTAGCTCTATTTCCGAGCACGTACCTGCAGCATGATTTGATTAAATGTCTGACAGGAAAATTCTTCTTTGCGTGGGATTCACGAATAGAACTCAACTCCCCTGCGCACCATTGACCAACTTTCAGTTCAATAAGAAATACGACGGAGTGGCACATCATTCCTTTGCCCGACATTCGTTTATCAACGACCGCCATCAATTGTCCCTGTTTCGGAGCATAATTCAAACAACACCCAGTGGAACGCTGCGTGGCAAATGAAACACAAATAAATCTCAGCCAAAGCCAAAGGGGTACTGCATCCCAAGACTGATTAGCAACCCAACAGTGGTACACACTACGCCTCTGAAGCGATATTGAGTGGAAAATGGAAATAGATCTGCTCTCGTTTCTCAACGCCGTGCTCTCCCTTCCCCGATGGGGAGCGCAGCACAGTGAAAGCATCCGTCTGTGGTCGTGTGTATGTCAGTTCTGTTGTTTGTCAATTTTCACCCATCATCCGGAGAGTAGCACAAGATGAGCATAGCTGCGCATCGAAGTGGCATCGACGTCGTTGGTCGGGAGAGCGCGTTCATGGCGTTTAACTGATGCCAAGCCGTCGACCAACTATGCGCCTATTGAGGGCAATTGAATGCGCCTACTTATGGAATTGAATTCAATTCTGAGCGCTGTGTGTGCATTGATGGCAAATTATGGTCCCCTGCGCTGCAGGAGAGTGGGACTGGGTTGCATGTTGTGAAGCCCTAGCAAGGAAGCGAAAAACGAATTCCCCCCAGACTCGAAGAATCTGCTCTCTTCTTTTCTCGATTTGCCTGTTCTGGTCTTTTGTTTGTTCAAGTGTTTCGCGACTGTGCGCACTTTGCTGTGTCAATAGAAACGATTGTATGCCCGCCGGGAAGGGAACAAAAACAAAAAAAAAAAAAAAAGAAGTGATCAACATGCGCGACGTGTGTTACGCAAATATTTAAAGAAGTGGAAGTCGCCGAGAGAGTTGCGACGTGACAGAGCAACTTAAATGTGGCGTCAAATCTGCTAGGAGTCATGAGTCATTGTTTTTGTCAAATTTTTGTGTAAAAGCTTATGATTCAGGTTCAAAAATTCTGGAATTCCTCTCAACATCACCCATTGTCATAAACTCTGTGGCATATTGCGCTGTAGGCGCTCCCTCTCAGTGCTATCCAGCACCCATAATGTAATAAACATTAAACTGACACAGATTACGGATATCTCAAACAGAATCCCATCCAATTCCTACAGGACGCACCCACATTCGCTGTTAATCTGCGCTAAGCGGCAACAAATTACATCCAATTTCCTTCGGATTAAGAGAAACACGGATAAAAGGGAAGCACTAGCGGATTGTCCCAATAAACAGCAGTCGGCCGCCCCTCCTTCAGCCAGGCAGACAATAATCGGGACACACCCAACAGCCAAGCACTGTCGACAGTACATGCAATTTACACTGGAGTGCACATATTGCATACCGACACTCGATTCTAGGGCTGACGACGATAGTTCGCGTCGCTGCGGCGGTTCGTTGTCGTTGCACTTGGAAAATTCCATGGTGTGGCTGTGTCGCGGTGCCTCGTCAATGCATGCAATTTAGTGCAACGACGAACTTCAATCGGCGCCAGAACGGCAGTTCAACGAACCCATGACGCCACATGGAGTAATTGAAGAAAGAAACGCACACACCCCGGTCATCGCTGATGCTTCCTTTGGCCTGGATTCTCTCACTCGCTAAGTGTTGGGTGGTGCATTGTCTGCTGCAGCTGTAACCCTCCGGACTAGGGGGCCAATGTCATTGATTTTCATTCTCCCCGTCGTGGAGGAAAGTGGAAACTCAGAAAATCTCGATGCGTGCTTCCACGATTTATACGCCATCTCAGAGTCCCATCGTAGCTGTGTGAGTGAACGGATTTTACACCCTCCAGCCCTCCTCGCACTCAACATCTCTGCGTCACCCTCTGCCGTTTGCTTTATATCGCCAAGCAGCGCAATGGGGCGAAAGTTCATCGGAGAACAGAAATTGCACCAAACAATGGAAGAATGAAATGAAAACAAAAAGGGAACCATCACCGCACAACGAACGTGGAAGGTGGAGATGCAAATTCGCAAATAGGAAGAAATAAACCACCCCCTCGTTTAAAGTGAAAAATGCTAAATCTTCCAGAAGAGCTTGGAACTGAGAATCCATTTAAAGGAACTTCCATCTAGCAGCAAACCGCAGAGCCTGAGTGCAGGAAAATTGCATGCATCCCCGGGATTGACACTATGGAAATGAGCAGTGTGTGGGAAGTCTCTTGGCTATTGTTTGGGCCTGCAGAAGAGTGAGTTGTGCATGCCAAGGCATGTGAGATGAGACGTGCACATGACATACCCATGTGTACCAGTCCAGTGATGGAACGAAAAGAAAGGACCATTGTGAGCCACAACTGCATGACAGCACAATTAAAATGTGATGTCCTCATCGTTTTCGCTTTGATTTGCTTGTGCCTTTCGGCATTCACTCCGATGGTTTTTGGTGGGTTGGACATAACAAATCAAAGATGATGAGCTTTTTTTCTGTTGTCATTGCCAGGCTGTGCGCATCTTAATCGTTGTTTCTTTCTGAGAGCGTTGCCATGATCTTAGAATGGAAAGTGATGAAAAAACTGAACAAAAAGGACTCTCCATGTCATTGTCAAGAACCGAGTTGATGAAACGGGCTGTTGGAGGTGGAATGCATGAGACCATAAAACTTAATCATATCTCATGCTGCATAGGCTGTACTTTGCCAACAGTGAGTGGCCGAGTTCACATAAGGTTGTCAAATATGTTTCTTCCACTTTTTTGCTCTTCATTCAATACTTCATAAAATGTGTTCGGATTTAGTTCAAATATGCGCCGTTTTGTTCGATAATCTGTTTCCATCTAGACGGCAACTTCATAATACCCACTTCGTAGCAGCCCTTCCTCCTTATTTGAGAAGAACTCGGACAGCCACTTTTCACAAGCCTCTTTTGAGTTCAACTTCACACCACCAAGGGCGTTCGGCATGGACAGGAATAGGTGGTAATCACTTGGCGCTATGTCCGGGCTATATGGTGGATGCGATAAAACCTCCCATCCGAGCTCCCGTAGCCTCTGACGAGTCATCAACGAAGTGTGTGGTTTGGCGTTGTTTCGTTTGCAATTATTACCACCTTACCACTGGTGGGGAGATAGCAATAATTGAAACAATTGAAAATAAAAAATAATAACGTTGTTGGTGAGCTCTTCAAATCGCACTGTCACCTGAGTATCGCACGGGGCAATATACATGTACAGCACTTGTACAGGCGTTGTCCTGTTGAAGCACTACACCCTTCCTGTTGGGCAATTCTGGATGCTTCTGCTCCATAGCCAGCTTCATGCCGTCTAGTTGTTCGATATAGATGGTAGAATTGAGCGTCTGGCCATATGGGAGCAGTCATAGTGGATGATTCCCTTCCAATCCCACCAAACACACAGCAAAATCTTACTGGCCATCAATCCCGGCTTGACCACTGTTTAGGACGATTCATCGGCCTTCAACCACGACCGTTTTCGCTTGATATTGTCGTATGTGATCCATTTTTCGTCGCCAATCGAAATACCATACACTTCAAAAATGGGTCGAGTTCGTTCCGTTTCAGCAGCATATCGCAGGTATTGATTCGGTCCAGAAGGTTTTTTTGCGTCAAATCATGCGGCAACCAAACATGAAGCTTTTTGTTGTATCCAGCCTTCTTGCAGATGGTTTAAAATGGTTTGGTGACTAACTCCCATCTCCTGGGCGATGTCACGAGATGCTACATGCCGGTCTAACTCGAGTATTTCCATGATTCGATCGGTGTTCATCGTCACTGGTTTTCCGACGGCTGACTTATCCGTGGTGTCGTTTTCACCGGCTCTGAATCGTCGAAACCATTCCTCCGCGCTTCGAAGTAATAGAGTATCATCACAGCAGTACCTTCCTGGCCGTCAATCCCGGCATGCCCTCTGTTTGGGACGATTGACCGGCCTTCAATCACAACCGTTTTCGCAGTCCCCATCGAAGTGATAGAGTACCATACAGCAAAACACCATTAATCTCACGGAACGTTTCTCTAGCGGGTTTACCTTTAACGAAGGAGTACTTTAAAACAGCGCAAATTTCGGCTTTAGTGAACTGCATGTTTACACGTGTATAACTGTTAAACGCAATATCCAAACTAATCATGCATAGCGTTGTAGGTTATGTCAAGACCTTTCAAATGATGTATAGTATTGCCAGATATGAGCTCTGTAGCTGGTGAAAGCAGAGATTGGGATTGTTTCTACCCTTAAGTGACCGTAATTAAGTCACAGCTCGGGCCGAAGGTTTAGACAAATAGAGAGAAAGGACCTATGGGTGAACGGGTGAGCATTCCTAGCAAGGAAACTTTTGCTGGTGAATTCTTGAAGGGTAGCTTATTAGAACATTTTTAGTTAAAATATCTATAAAATAGTGATAGAGATGCTGTAAGCGTTACGAAATTTCACACAAAAAATCTAAGTGGCAATTCCTTTTAAAGAAATTTAACCAACATTCGTTGATCAAAAAAAAGCTCAAACTCAACTCCTTTTGTAGGTTATAACAAGACCTTTCAAATGATGTATAGTATTGCCAGATGATGGCTCTGTAGCTCTGTAGCTTGTACACAGCCGGAAAATTCGAAAGACAAAAAGGCGGAAGGGAGATATTTGTCAACATTTTATGTCAGGAAATTTTGTGACACATTGTCCAAACTCGTCAGTGAATTCGGTGATGCAGGGTAAAAGGATCGGGAGAAGAAAAGTGGGTAACCGGCCTACACAATCCACAGGGAGAACTTGCATATTTCTTTAAGTTGCAGTCATGAAAGAAATTCTTCGCACTTTGGCAACTAAACGGATGTAACTTAAAAACGCTTGTTTACAAGAAAAGATCATTTTCGAAAATCTATCTAAAAACTACCCCACAAGCATATTCCGATGTCGAATCTGAAACCAAAAACTCTGCATTTTCAGAGAAATATATTGCGTACAATGCAGTTATCGATCTAATAAAGCATTCAAAGTGTCCAATTAAACTCGCATCCTGTGTACAGAGAGCACAAGTGCCATCCAGTAGAAACAGAAAAACTTTCCATTCCCTCTCGGTGTGGGAGAAACAGAACTAAATAAACAATTTCACTGAAATTAATGACAAAATTAAGGAGCAAGAAAAAAACCCACACGGAGACAAACTTCCACAACCAACGCTCCTGATAGACGAGACAACTCATTAATTTCTGTAGCAGCAAATTTCCGCAGAAATGAGGAAAAAAATAAATAAGTAAACAAAATCCTCTAACGACGGGGCAAATGATCTCGTAATTCACTGACGCAAGGGAAACATGAAACCCGTTAAAGGATTTTTTTCTCATCCTTCGGCCGCTTTATTAAATTTCCCACAGAATAAACGACTCTGATGGCTGCGATGGTAATGAGGAAAGACAAAACGAAAAGGAGAAGGAAAAATTTGAAAATTTACAAAGATCTGTGTCAAGTTAGGATGAATAACATCAGAACAAGCAACAGACGACAACACTTCCTCGGTTCGAGGCAATGAATTGAATAACACACCTCTCGCACCAACACCTCCCCACCCTCGTGTGATGACATCAGAGCTCCACAGACGGATGAGCGACTGAGACGGAGGTTGGTTACAATATGGAAGGTGGCTCACCCAACTCACCCTGAAATCCTTGAATAAATTATGACAGCGGGAGGAGGAGCACTGGGATTGAATACAAAATGGAACGGACACTCAAGGATGAAATTATATTTCACTTTGCCCTCACTCCTCCCGTGCAGCCTGTAATGATGTGGGCTTGGTAATCCGCAGCGAACGGGGCTGATGGATAGAAGATTGCCACCGGAGGGGGGCAAGGAAAATGAAGAGAATTAAGAAGATTTAACTCAGTACGTGAACAATTATGTGTGTGAAATGAACGAGTGTCCTCAAGAGGCACAGAGTTGATGAGGCAACCGATGCGATGTAGACCCTCCCCTACGAGGACTGCGTGCATGTTACACAAGCACAGTCGGTCTAGGTGTGACGCTGTGTTCCTGGAGTGAAGTGTTTTGGAGTTGTCACAGAAATGATTTAATTTGTTCAGGCTGTGTCCTTTCGAGAATTACCTCAGTTTACCGTGTTGGCCTGGATTGACGTTCAGGCGAGAATGCTATTTAGTCGAGTGTAGGCACTTTTGTAGGGATAATGGATCCTTGGAACAAGGAAAGTCAGTTGGCTTTGCAGAGGGAGCTGATCACTTGTGGGTGTGCTTGATTTTGAATTCTAATAGTCGGGTGGACATGGAACTTAAAGATATGGTTGGTTATGGACTTTAGGTAGTACTGAAGTTGAACACCGGTTTTTCGAATCAGAAAACAGAAAGCAACTTTACTTCATCGGAAAGCCAGATCCAGACAAAAAAGTGCGACTTGTATTTTTTCCAAGTCCTAAATTTTCATTCTAAATGCGGAGAAATTCAAAGGATTCTGGCATCTGGCTACTTCAACAATTTTGCTAGCACTTGCTTTTGTTCTGTCACTAGTGGAGAGGATCCTCAGTTCAATGACGACACTGAATGGCTAAAGAAAATTGTTATATGAGATTCTGGTAATCTCAGTGGTGTCTGTTAGTTCAACAAAAACGGCAATGACGGCCCAAATTTCCCTGTGAGGCAGAATCAATTTGACAAAAACAAATCTGACGAAAACGAAGTGAAGATAGCAATATCGAAACTGAAGTCAAACAAAGCTGCTAAAGCGGACGGAATGCCCACAGAACTATTCAAAGCAGCCGGAGATGACATCGTTCGATGCATGCACCAGCTCATTTGTAAAATATGGTCGATGGAAAGCATGCCCGACGAGTGGACTCTCAGCTTCGTTTGCCCGGCGTACAAGAAAGCAAACGGCTACAATGGGTCTGGCGGGTAATAAGAAGGACATGCTGTCTCACGGAAGGACGTACAGCATCGTCGTCTCGGGCAGACCGTCACACTAAGCAGCAGAAACTGTCTACCTCGACTCAGTGGTAAATAGGGACAGCACAATCAGCAGCGAAATCAAATGCACCAAAAGTTTTCCAATCTGAGCCATTAGGACACCGCCAAAGGGCGGCCTACGCTAAGGTAGTGGGATTTGGTTTTACGTGATCACCTGCCTTAATGGCTTATATCACGGGGAACCTTTTTCCCAAGAGTCGTAAGTAACGCAAGACTAAACGCCTTTGTTACCTAAGTACCAAACTGGGATCATGCTTGAGGGACAATCACCCCACCTTGGTTTGATGCGAAGCCTTTCTAAAACCACTTTCGCTCTCTGAGTCGCAGCGCCCAGCTGAGAATGCAACACCACACTGAGAAGGGATAGTCCCCTAACCGCCTTACCTAGTTGTGGGTGAACAATCAACTAGACAAGTTAGCACAGTACACTATCCTCAACTCTACCCGCAATGTTAGGTGGTAAACCACAGCCACCACGAAACTCCCACAAGGGGGCCTACCGCACGGTCAAGCTGGAACCGAAGTTCCAGGGGCCCCTGACCTCCCGTGGCACCAGAATATAGCCTCTGGTGTCAGCTGTCACTACCAGTCTGGTTCCCTCAAAGCCTGGGTCTGTTAGCCGCCATCCCGCCACAGATGGTCTTTCCTCCATCAGTGTTTCCGTTGTCACTATAAATAGTGACACGGATGTGATTTTGAATCATGTGATTCATAAATCCAGTCACATCATCTGGACGCTAAGGTAGTGCACACAAGTGGAGAAGAACCTCAACTAGCCTGAATTGAGCAATTGAAAGGAACTAGCGAGAGATAGTGCTGGCTGAAGATGGAAATTGGTTGAGGCTCAGGTTCATCCAGGACTGTGGCGCCACAAGGAAAAGAAGTTTGCGAGCCAAAAGTGTCCTCAAAGAAACTGACCAAAGGAAATTTAAAATGTGTAGACGATGCACTGGTCTATTGCGCGACCACTGGGGCTACCATATTTTTGGTCGCACCCGCACACCCTTCTATTGTTTATTTAAGTTGAAGACTGCAAAACGTTCTTTAAGAATGAATTCTACAGATAATAGTAATAATTGTTGGCGCGACAGTCCACAGGGGACTTGGGCCTAGCTTGTTCACGCACTACTCGTGTTGTGCGCGCTACTGTTCTCACACGAGAAGAAGGAACTAACAATTTTTAGCCGACTCCGAACGGCGAAATTTGAGAACCTTTCTTAGACAGTTATTGCTGTTTGAGTGTTGTCAGTAGCTCGAAAGAGGTGGTGCTGTGAAAATTTCGAGGGATTCAGCCGAGAATCGAACCTAGACCCTTGGGCGTGTGAACGTCGTACACTACCCACTACGCCACGGCTACCAAACCAAGAGGAATAAATATCTTTGCGGTGCAAGCTTTCCCACAGAGTGTAGTAATCAGTGTTCCCAAAATCATTGCTTAAAATATAACCAGTTACCTATGCAGTCTACGGGGTTGTCATTAACCGAATCCCAGAGATGTACAGCTCTGTGCAAAAAAAATAGCACCACGTTGAGGTCTGCACTTTGGATGCTAATTACTTTTCTCCATGCTCATGCAAAGACACGATATTTATTGTAGAACATCTGTTGGGTATCAGTAATAAAATGCAAAAAACAAGATAAGCAAAGATGCATTTTAAGACAAGAAAATTCCCGTTATACGAAATGAAACCGAAATTTTGGTGCGCAAAATAATAGCACCACAAGTAAAACGTCGTAAATAAAATGCAAGATTTAGTCGAATAGTACGGTTTTTATATTTTTATTTATACTACTGTTCTAGTACTTCGTCTTATAACCCTTATTTTTGAGCACACCGGCACAACGTCGTGGCATAGAGTCGATTAGTGCCTGACATCGCCGAATTGGAATATCCCTCCACGCAGCCTGCACAGCTTCCCATAGCCGTAGTGTATTTTTTGGTTTCACTTTAAAAACAGCTTTCTTAACATCTGTCCAAAGATTTTCAAAGGGGTTTAGGCCTGGAGATTGCGGCGGCCATTCCATAACTTGAACCCCATTCCTCGCAAAAAATTCCTTGGCCAATTTGCTCGTATGTTTCGGGCATTGTCTATGTGGTATGTCGTCTTGCTGCAGGACCTGAGATCTGATCTGAGAGACATATTCCACTCGGTGTAGGGCAATATGGTTTCCCTCATTATGCCAATATAAACTTCGGCGGTCATCATTGGTTTTATCCAAAATAAAGGACCAGTACCGTTGTAGGAGAAGCATCCCCATATGTTAATTTTCGCACCGCGGTGCTTAATGGTTTTTAAAGTACACTCCGGTTTAAACTCTTGGTTCTTTTGCCTGCGAACAAATGTCCTGGTCCCAGGAGTTCCAAATAAAACAATTTTAGACTCATCTGTCCATAACATATTACGCCGTTTGGTTACTTCCCAGTTCAAATGTTCTTGCGCAAATTGTTTTCTTTTATGAAGATGGACCTTTGTCAGCAAGGGTAATTTTCTGGGACTTCTGGCAGGTAGTTCCTTTTCTATCAACTTTCTTCTTATGGTTGATGTTGATACGGGCAGATTTAGTTCGTCTTTTATTTTGTTTGATGTGACGAATGGGTTTTGTTTCACTAATCTTATCATTCTTCGCTCGTCAGTAGAGGTTAATTTCGATTTTCTTCCTCTTGTTTCTTCTTTTTCGACGTGTTTTTTGCATTAGTAATCATTTCATTCGAACAATCAACGATTTCCCGAATAAATTTGTACATTTTCTTGTCACAAATTAATTTTCTTATTAGTTCACGTTTCTTAGGAGTACAATGCACACCGCGACCCATTTTAATTGTTTATAACGTTGTATTTTAAAAATACTAGTTTCAAAATACTTAAAGATTTTTACTTAAGTCTTTTGACGCACAAAAAAAAACTAAACACCACCAAACACTTCGAAAACACTTTTTAGAATGACATTTTGCACACCAAAATTTCGGTTTCATTTCGTCTAACGGGAATTTTCTTGTCTTAAAATGCATCTTTGCTTATCTTGTTTTTTGCATTTTATTACTGATACCCAACAGATGTCCTACAATAAATATCGTGTCTTTACATGAGCATGGAGAAGGTACATCCATCCAAGGTACAGATCTCAACGTGGTGTTATTTCTTGCACAGAGCTGTAGGTACACGAAGAACGAGTATTGGATCCATGTTTAAAACCAGGATACTTTCTTCATCTTTCCAATCTTCTGTCTTAGAGTGTAAAACTTGTGTAGTGGACTTTAAAATGAATCCCACTTCAGCTACTCAAAGGCATCTCACTTCTGAGAAGAGATTACTTCTTGAAAGCAGACTCCATCCCACACAATTATCTCCACCCACAGCGTTCCTTCCAAGCCCCCTTTCGGGGACACAAATAGTGCACATCCACGACACCCTACGACAGTGCTCCCTCGAGGACTTAATCAAAGCACAGTGGGCAGCAGTAAATAAGTTGAAACTCCATTACCCAGATGCATGGACATGTCGTGACTCTTAAATGAGATCATTCATTTGGGAGTCCACTGAGACGACGGCGGCGGCGGCGGAAAGAACAACCATTCCTCTGGCATGTGCTAAAGGCATCCCCAGTGAATAAGCTCAGCGAAAGCGAATTAAAAAAAGAAATTCCAATTAAACACGCACACAGAGGCCGACACACATGTGGGTCAGCCACCCGGAGGGGGTCAATCAAATGGAATGCGTCGGCGAGAAATAAGGGTCAACCCATACAAGTTCCAACAAAGACATAAAGCGCTCTTATGTATGCGCGAGAAACACTCAATTATTCACTCAAAACACAGCGACCGACACGACGCCAAGTTGATCCCAAAGGTCAGACAATAGCACTCTTCTCCGCGGCACCTCGAAACATTTTTCTTTTTTCTTAGGCTACGCATCAATTAAAGCGTGACCATCGGGCAAGGTACAGAGGCCGTAAACACGTCTGAACTGAGGAACTCTTAGAACACCAACGTCATCGTCACAGGGCAGACTCGGGGCGGACAAGTTCCCACGTCATTATGTGCGCCTTAAACCGCCTGTCAAAATCAAGCAATTGTTATGTCATGACTGCAAGACTCTTTTCACATTCAAATGAAATCTCTGTCCGTCTCCGGAAGTCGTTAATCCACTTAAACCTATGAAATACCTCAATGGGGCCTCCAAGCCACCAAATCCCTCGCACGACAACGACAAAGGAAAATACGAACCTGAAAGACAGAAGAAAAAAAAATCGAGTTCAGTAAATGAGCACATGATGAGATTGTTAAAAATTTTGTTTCAAAACCTCGGAGAGGGTGCCTTCAGCGGCACCCTTGCCGTGCGTGAATTGTACCATGACACAAATCTGTGTTGCCTGACACACAGATTCAAGTCATAAGGGTATCCAATGGCACCACATATCGAATTTCGATATGAGTGCAATAAAAAAAAAAAAACAAAAAACACACAAAGAAACCCAATCTAGCGCGCAGTTAAGAAATAAATCGAAAGAAAATTGATGCTGAAGCTGATATCGATATCTAAGAGCGTTGCTGGGGGAGATAGATTGCTATTTATAAACACTCCGTAGAAGGTTGAGCAAACTAACGTGAATTCGATTAGTTTCCACGGCATTCGACTACATCGGCAGTAACCTTCTGAGTCCGAGCAGCAGTATGGCGTCGTTAGACGGCTCACACACTTGTCGGTTTTCAGGGGCTTATTAATGGTGGATTCTTTGCAAAATTGAAACTTTGAGGTTGGAGGCTCAAATATGACAGCCCATTGTCACTTTTTATCGAAAATTGAGAGATTTGAATATGTGAAGTTCAACAGCGTTGACTTTATGACACCATCATCATCATCATCATTTTCAATGTCCGCATGTTGCACTAATGGGGTCGCGGGGGCAACGCACCCACAAGAGATCTCCAGACCGTTCGATCCTCCGCCATCGACTCTAACTCATCAGGAGATATGCCCAAGCGTCCCCAGGTAAGTTCATGGACATGATCCAGCCATCTCTTCCTGGGTCTGCCAAGCGGCCGTCTACTTGATGGAACTGCATCTAAGGCTCGTCTCGGGTCGGTCGAGATGAAGGGGACATTCGCGTCACGTGATCAAACCGTCGAAGTATAGCTCTTTCCATTCGGAGAAGTAGCTGCTCAACATTGAGTTCCCCCCGTACTGCCGTGTTTCTCATCCTATCCCGGCGAGTTATTCCAGCAATAGCACGGAGAAATCTCATCTCGGTCGCTGGTATTCGCGATCTTATTCTTTCGGTCATTGCCCATATTTCATGACCATAGGTGAGGGTTGGAACATACACCGAGTTAAAAACCGATAGCTTGGCTCTGATACCAAGTTCGGCCTTTTTACTACAGATCGTATAAGCTGCTTCGAAATTGATTCAGCTTGGTCAATCCTACAAGAAAGTTCAGCGTTGCTGCTCCCATCACTCGTGAAAAGGACCCCAAGATACTTAAACTTCTCCAACTGCTTCAATGAGACTCCACTCGCATGTAGAGTGCATTGAACAGTGGTTCTGGAAATTATCATAACTTCCGATTTGTCCACATTTACCTTCATCCCGGCTTCAGCACATACGGCCACAAGCCTACCGAGTGCGCGCTGGAGTTCCATCTGGGACGATGAGAGAATGACTAAGTCATCTGCAAAACGGAGATGACTCACTCTCGAATCTCCCAAAGAGAAACATTCCTCGCCTCGGCTGCGCTGTAACATCCAATCCATATAAATTATGAAGAGGAAAGGTGACAAGACACACCCTTGGCGAAGCCCAACGCCCACGGCGAAAGGTGTTGATTTCCTACCGTTTACACGGACACAGCTACCGCAGTTTGTGTATAGAGACTGAATAGCACCCAAATAGAGGACCATCAATCCCATACTCCTGCAGGACACTTCAGAGCTTACCTCGAGGAACTCGGTCGGATGCCTTTTACAAGTCTACAACACAACTGTAGATCGGTTTGCCATACTCCCAAGCTTGGGAGTACGGCTTGGGACTTTCTGACATGTAAATGAAATTCTGAAGCACTTAAGCACTCTACAAAGCTTTGCAAGCTTTGCTATTTGGAGTCGGTATTAAACTGTAGGTCTGCTCTACTCGAAAAAAAAGCGCACGATGTAGGCACCACGGCCGCCGTGGCGTAGTGGGTAGAGTGCGACGCTCACACGCCGAAGGGTCTAGGTTCAATTCCCAGCTCAACACGAATTTTTCAAATTTTTCAGATTTTTCACGGCAGCACCTCCTTCGAGCTGCTGACAACACTCAAAGAGTAATAACTGTCTAAGAAAGTTTCTCAGATTTCGTTGTCCGGAGTCGGCAAAAACTGTAAATCCTTTCTACTCGTGAGAGGACAGTAGCGCGCACAACACGAGTAGTTGATGAGCAAGATAGGACCAGGTCCCCCTGTGGCCCGTCGTGCCATACAATTAAATTATTAAATAAAAATTCAATTGAACGGCATGGGAAGAAATTATGTCAAGCTCCTTTTAGGCCTATTGCACAACCCAATTATTATTACCGACGAGGGGCGTTCAATATATTCTCGGTATCGATATGGAGGAAAATTCGAATTCAATTTAAATTGTTTTTATTTTTCAATATAATCTCCCCTTACATCAATGCATTTGTTACATCTTGAGAAACATCTTCTCATCTGTTACATCTCTTAAAACCTCAAACAAAATAAATTTCCTCTTTCTCTGCAAAATACCCATTTATTGCTGACTTGATTTCTTCATCATCCGAAAATGTTTTTTTCACGAAGACTTTTTTTCAAATCCGGAAACAGGAAATAATCACTAGGGGCAAGGTCTGGTCTATAGGATGGGTATTGGATTTCTTCGAAACCACGATCTTGCGCAGCAGCCTTGGAAACTAGCGCCGTGTGAACAGGAGCGTTGTCACGAAATAGCAATACACCCGCTGCGAGTTTACCCCGTCTTTTCTTTTTAATTTCCTCCGACAAATTATGATAAGTGGAAGCGTAGGACGTGGCGTTGATGGTTTCACCTTTCTTTTTGTACTTAATGAGAAAAATTACCTTTGAGTCCTCATTGAGTACAAAAAAAAAGGTGAAACCATCAACGCCACGTCCTACGCTTCCACTTTGCATAATTGAGTCCAAAAAAAACTGTGCCCATGAGGTTCCCGGCAGACGGACTGACTTTGAACTTCTTCGGGGAGTCTGTTTCTTTTTTATACCACTGCATGAACTCTTGCTTGCTTTCAGGGTCATTGTGATGAACCCATGTTTCGTCCCCAGTAACAGTTCGATCAAAACACCGTTCGTGTTCTTACTACACATCTCCAAAAGCTCTCTACAGCATGCGATTCTGACTTTTTTCTGAAGCGCTGTGGGCATTCGTGCCACCTTTCACTGACCTCTGTTAGGTTAAGATGGTCAAGAAGAATGTGGAATGGTACCAGTTGAAAGCTTGGTGATCTCTGCCATCCTTTTCACCTTTATTCGGACATCCTCAAGAACAAGTTTTTCGACTTCTTTGATGCTTTCTCCCGTACGAGCAGTAGCCTCTGTTAGGTTAAGATGGTCAAGAAGAATCGTTGGAATGGTACCAGTTAAAAGCTTGGTGATCTCTGCCATCCTTTTCACCTTTATTCGGGCATCTTCAAAAACAAGTTTTTCGACTTCTTTGATGCTTTCTCCCGTACAAGCAGTAGCCGGGGCGCCGGAGCGGGGGTCGTCTTCAATGCTCTCTCTGCCTCTCTTGAACTCACTCGACCACTTTTGCACAGTTGATAATGAACGTGCGGAACCCTGTAAACAGCCACCATCTCTTCATGAATAGTTTTTTGACTTTTTCCTTTTTCTTGCTTAGCTTGCTCATCAACTGCTCGTGTTGTGCGCGATACTGTTCTCACACGAGTAGAAGGGACCTACAGTTTTTTGACGACTCCGAACGGCGGGATTTGAGAAGCTTTCTTAGACAGTTGTTACTCTTTGAGTGTTGTCAGCAGCTCAAAAGAGGTGGTGCCGTGAAAAATTCGAAAAATTGGTGTTGGGCTGGGAGTCGAACCTACACCCTTCGGCGTGTGAGCGTTGCACTCTACCCACTACGCCACGGCGGCCACGAGAAATTAATAACAGTGCAGTATTAAACATAGTGATCCTCCTAATGATCTCACTACTATTCTGATCTACTTCATTCTTTATGGCCAATGTAACCTGGATTCTATTACTAGAATATCAGTGTAATATATTCCATGCATATTATCCTTGGGGGTATAACAGTTGTTTTCAGACGTCTTTTTATTTGAAAGTGGTATTTATTAAGTCGTTTCTTTGGCGTTCAAAATAATAGCAGTGTTTTGTTTGTGTCCAGATTTGCTTGCTTTTTCATAATTTTTTGTTCGTCGGTTCTTTCTTTCTTTGAATTTTTAAGGTAAGCAAGCAAATTTAGTTATATTTTGGACTCAATAGATTCAGTTTTGATACAGAATGGGACGCGCAGAACACTGCGCGATCTCTTATTCGAAAGCTTCATGGCGATGGCAAAACGTACAAAGAAATTGAAAAAATCATCGGTTGTTCCGCAAAAATGATTTCAAATGCAAAAAAAAATATGAAGAAAAGCCCGAAACTCGGGGCCGAAAAAGAGTTCTGTCTCCAAGAATGGCTAAGCGTATTGTTCGATATTCCATGAATAATCCCAGTGTTCCAGCTACAGAGATAAAAAAGCAATTTAATTTGGCAATTAGTAATTTAACTGTTAGGAGGGGGATACTAACAGATAATAATTTACATGCTCGCAGTCCAAGAAAAGCCCCGCTTTTGAAAAAACAACACACCACAAAAAGACTTGAGTTTGCTAAATTACATAGTGAGTGGCACATTGAGAAATGGCGAAATGTTCTATGGACAGACGAGAGAAAAATTGTTTTGTATGGCTGCTCTGGATCCCGGCAGTATGTAAGACGCCCACCAAATACAGAGTACAATCCCAGATACACGACGAAAACCTTAAAACATGGAGGGTCCAGTATTATGGTTTGGGCATGCTTTTCGTACTACGGTGTAGGCCCAATATTCTGGATCAAAGGGACAATAGATCAGCATTTATACGTAGACATTCTTGAAAATACTATGCTTCCTTACGCTGAGTATGAATTTTTTTTTTTTTTTTTTTTTTTATAATTGACGCGTGCAAAAGGGGTTGCGAGTACCTTTAAGTGACCGGATCAAGTCACAGCACGGGCCGAAGGTATAGAGGAAGAGAGGGAGAGGAGGTACCGATGCACATTGGTTTTAAATGCCTGTGGATTGTAATGGGTGTTTCAACAGAATAACTAAATAAAAGTATAACTTTACAAAACATAGACATTTGTAGATTAGTTACTACCACTGCTATTACTTTGAACGCAGCTGTACATATTATAATTACAGCGCGATGCTCAATTTTCACCATCATCGGTTCTGTTTAACTAGAGTTAAACGCGAATTAATAATCACATTTTTATGAAATTTTACATGAATGCCCTAAATAAATAGTATTACTTCATAATTAAGTCAATTTATATATAACGACAGCTTCACCCCGATACCGAGAATATATTGAAGACCCCTCGTATCTGTAGTCACCCTGTCCCACCTCCCGACAAGAACTGACCCCAATTTCATTTTCCCTTGGCGAACTGAACGATGCACATTGCAAAAAACTCTCAGCAAAGTAAAGATCAGCAAAATCTCTGCTTCGACGTAGGGGGCAAAACAGACAACTAGCAGCAAGAAATTTTTAGACATTTGAAACAGTGCCAGAACATGAAACAGAATTCATATCACGGCATAACTGTGGCGTCCCTGGCAATCAGGTTCGTTTTCATTCATCAATTGCACACTCCAGTGACTGCCGCAGTGTCTGTCCGGCGGCGACAACCCCTATGCCGTCATGGTGGCCGTGAAGAGCAGTTTAACTAATCAACGTGCGGTTCCTCTCAAATGACTTCAGCTCTGCCAAATTCCCTCCGACGAACACGAAGCGTCACACAACGAATTACAACTGACCAAAGCAACACTCGGAAATACAAAAATAACCACCACTCGTCACGGGTGTCATTGCAACAGATACCTTGCTTAATTTTGTGTCACAGGCAACCACACGCCCACTTCACGCTTCAAATTCGTCGAAACACAGATTAATCGACTTCAACCACAAGTCTGTGGACATATACTTTTTCTTTTGCCCACAAATCAAGCACTCCTTCAACGACGACAGATTCTCAGGCGTTGACTAAGTGTCTAAAGATAGACGTCGCGTCGTTGTCGTGACAAATTGACGAGGACACACAGGGCCACTGAACGTTGTGCCGAGAGAAAGGCACAGTCGGGTAATGCATTTGATTATGTTATCAACTACTGAGCCCCATTCAGACGTGAATTGTCACTTCAAGTGACTTCTCAAAAGGAAACGACACAAAGCGTCACTTTGGCTTATCGCCTTTTGTGATGCACTCCCTCTCAATTTGGACCCATTTTGAGAGCCTTTTGTGATCGTGATTTCAATACTTTTGACTCATCACCGAGTATTTTGTTGAACCAAAAATGGAGAGACATCCAATTCAGTCAATTAGAAATGTTTTGCTCTCCGCCGAACACCTGTTCACGGCGCAGAAGCTGGAGTGTTCTAAAATGCTGCGCAGTGTGCAGGCAGAATGAAATCGATTCACGGAAACAGGCACCTACTGGTACCAGATCACAGCAAATTCACCCAACCGCGTTATGAGGTGCGAATGGGCGCCAGAAGCGTCACCCCATTGTATGTCGACAGATGACATAATTTCGCAAAGACCACTAGTTGGAGTTTTCGGCAGTAAATGTTGATGCCATAAAATGCGTTGATTAATTGCCGGCAGCCATCATTTCAATTAGCCCAGGCAGCAGAGTGGCTTCGGGAGCGATTTGAGACGCGATTTATTGACGCTGCAAAGTTATGTCAATGAAAACGAGAATATTGTTTACTTCCCCCTTTTTATTTTCCTTGTATTGCGTGGTGATGGTTTGGACTCATATTATTGTTAGCTTAACCAGTTTTCGGCTGAAGAGACAGCAACATCAGAACCGAAATCAAACGCAGAATCACTCTCGCCAATCGCTGCTTCGTACACAGGGTACAGAAGCCAACTGAGTAATCCAGCCATTTCTTGAAAGACTCCACTGGCTCTGTATAACAACTTGATCGCCCCAGTACTGTTTGAAAGCGTGGAAACTACGGACGTTACTAAAAGCGGATGAAGAAGCCCTTAGTCTTTTAGAGAAGAAAGTTCTGCGTTCGATTCTTGTTCCTGACTGCATTGATGGCATCGTAAGGAGAAGTTTCAACGGCGACGTTTATTGACTGTACCGCAGCATGCGCCTGGTCAAGCGTCTTCACATTCAACGCTTAAGGAGGCTGGACTACGTAGAATGTATGGACAGCACCGCTTCGAACCGATAAGTCTTTGAATCTTATCCATTGGGACAACGCAACAGAGACGGCCTAGGCTGAGATGGTATGGAGAAGGAAGAAGTGGAAAACAGTGGTGAAGTCAAAACCGGTCTCAACTAACTTGATAAAGACAAAACCACACATAGTATCCATGGGTGTGGAAAAATCGCATCTCTAGCCTTGGTGGCCTTCGGGGTTGTTCTCCACTCGACGTGGAGCGATCGGACAGACCGACCTTATTGTGCCGAACCTTTTCGCAGCAACTAAGCTTTTGAAATTCTGTAGTACCTATAAACAAAGGGAGCGTGGCACAATTTTGGCTGAATTCGTAAACGCAGTACTACAACGCCAAGCGTTCTTAATTGCAAACAAAAGTAATGATGCGATGCATCGCGTTCTTAAACGCAACATAAAAGCAACCGCTGCGCAAACAAAAGCAACCAACGCATCATAGATTATCGTGATGCGATGAAATTTTGACATTTCATGTACAGTTGTGTTCATAAAAATAGCAGTAGTTATACGACTTTGATAATTAGCAACATATTTCTAAGAAGATCCTTTTTCTAAATGTATATCCGGTTTTATTGTATTTTCCGGCTGGTTGTTGGCGCTATAGTCCATAGGGGGACCAGGGCCTTGCTTGCTGATCAACTACTTATTTTGTGCGCGTTTTTTGCCAACTCCGAACGGCGAAATTTGAGAAGCTTTCTTAGACAGTTATTAATCTGTGAGTGTTGTCAGCAGCTCGAAAGAAAAATTCGAATTGAAAAATTTGGTCTTGCGCTGGGAATCGAACCTAGACCCTCAAGCGTGTGAGTGCCGCATTCTACCCACTACACCCCGGCGACCACTAAGATACCATACCAGAAATAAAAAATAAAGGCTTACTTTTTCCTTTTTTCACTCATTCACTGAAATCTGTTGAGTGAAGCCTGTTCATAAAAATAGCAGTGTTTTTTGGTTTTACCATAAAGTGTCTCAGAAATTGTTGTTTAGAGTTTAAAAAATATTTGTGTATTCTTGTTTGGTGAGTGAATGTTTATGTTTACGTTGTCATTTATTAACATACTTTAAAGTTAGAAATATGGGTTGATCAAAATATTGTGCCGAAGATATGCGGAATTTGATCAAAAAATTGAGTTGCGTTGCGAAGGGAAAAACATATGCTTCAATCCAGGAAATCATAGAATGTTCAGCGAAAATGGTTAGCAACGCGCTAAACTGGAAAGCTAGGCCTGAAATACGCGGTCCGAAAAGAGTGAAGCGAACTGACCGAAAAATTATAACCATGGCAAAGGAGAACCCTTCAATAAGCTCCAGACAGATAAGGGATGGTCGCCGTGGCGTAGTGGGTAGAGTGCGATGCTCACACGCCGAAGGGTCTAGGTTCGACTCCTCAAGACCATTTTTTCAAATTTTTCACGGCACCACCTCTTTCGAGCTGCTGACAACACTCAAAGAGTAATAACTGTCTAAGAAAGCGTCTCAAACTTCGCCGTTCGGAGTCGGCAAAAAACTGCAGGACGCTTCTACTAGTGAGAGAAAAGTAGCGCGCACAACACGAATAGTTGATGAGCAAGCTAAGCCCCGGTCCCCCTGTGGACTGTAGACCCAACAATTATTAGATAAGGGATGAATTTCAACTTCCGGTGTGTGCTGTGATGGTTAGAAGACGTCGTCTAGAAGCTAAGCTACCAGCGCGAAGCCCGCGAAAAGTACCGCTCTTGACAAAAAGGCACTTGCAAAAAAGATTGTCATTCGCAAAGTTTCACAAAGATTGGCCTAAGAAGAAATGGAGGAATACCCTGTGGAGCGACGAAAGCAAAATAGTCTTATTTGGGCCCGAGGGTCGTCAGGAATATGTAAGAAGACCAAAGAATGAAGAAAATAATACCCGTTATACAGTTAAAACCGTTAAACACGGAGGAGCAAGACTAATGATTTGGACCTGTTTCTCATATAATGGGGTTGAGCCTATATATCCAATCAAGGGTATAATGGACGGTGCTGAGTACGTTGAAATTTTAGAAGAGGTTATGCTGCCATATACAGAGGAGGAAATGCCACTAGTTTGGGCATATCAACAAGATAATGACCCAAAACAATCAGACATCCAAGTTTTTCGTATTTTCTTGGAGGAAATTGAGAAAAAAATTGACATAGATTTAAACAATGAATTAAAAAATACAAGAAGCCGAAAGGCATAGAAAAAAAAACACTATATTAGCTTAGAGTACTCGTGAAGAGTCAGTAAGTTAGAATTAAGATCAGAAGATTATGTTGGTAAGCTAGCTTTAAGTATTTTTGTCCAGCATGTAAGAAAATGAATTAATACAAATAAAAAGGCAAACAAAAAAAAAAAAACAAAATATGACCCAAAACAAACGTCAAAACGGGAAAAATCTTGGTTTGATTAAACAAGAATAACCGTTATGGAGTGGCCAGCACAATCGACTGACCCAGACCCCATTGAGAACGTGTGGGGCGATGTTAAAAATTTTGTCCATGAGGCCAAACTGAAAAACGCCAAGGAATTGTGGGAGGTAGTGCGAGACTCATGGGAAGCTATACCAGTTGAGAAATATCGGAGTCTGGGGGACTCAATGCCACGAAGATGCAGCGCAGTGATAAAAAACCAAGGCCTTGCTACAAAGTACTAATGGTAAGCTGTAAATAATAATGATTTTATATTATTTCATTGACTTCTGTTGTATAGGCACAGCATAATTCAAAGCACTGCTATTTTTATGAACAACTGCGAAATAGTACTAATAGTACTAAATAGTTAAAAGTTATGAACAACGTTTATTTTGTGTTATACCTGTTGAGACTGAAATAATTTACTTTTGAATACGTTTTTTGAAAAAATAATAAAACAATTTGAATTGATAGAAAATTATTTGTCTTTTTTGAGGATCACTGCTATTTTTATGAACAACTGTATATTCGCGAATGGAGGCTTCATCAAATTCGTGAGCACACATTATATTTATTATTTGATGTATTATTATATGATCTATGCACAGGAAAAAATGGAATCATATGTGGTCAAAACCATTTATAACAACGAGATTATCGTTCGAGGGAGAATTTCTCTTCAAAAATAAGAAAAAAACAACAATTTGGAGGCAAGTTCATCAAAGCATATTGCAGGAGTGCCCTGAATTTCCATTTTCGGTGGATGAAATTATTAGAAAATTTCTAAACATGATGGTGGCCTATAAGCGACTTAAAGTCAGAAACAAATCGTCGGGGGAGGCTACCACGTATTGGGAGTATTTTGATTTGCTCGACGAAGCAATCAATTTCAGTTCCTGAGGAGAAACTGGTTGCGACACTGGATGACACTAATGTAGAGAAAGCAGCTACTTCACAGCATGTTCAGCATCATTCTGGATTGCAAACAGACTTCGTCCAATCACTTACAAGGGCAGTGAAGAAAAATTCAACATTGGAATTTTTAAAATCTGACTCAGAGAAAAATCGGGCAGCTTTAAATGAAATTATACACGTTGTTTATCAGATTATTCAAAAAAATCGTCACAACTAATTTTTGGACATTTTGAGAAAAAGAAAGAAAAACTGCGAACAAAACAACAAGCCGTCCAAGCACGTCAACCAAACTAAAGCATCGTGATGCATTGCAACATTAAAGCATCATTGCATCGCATTACAACGGAAGTGAGCCCCACCCTTTGTTTAGCCTACTTCCCTTACGATTCTATCCTTGCACCACCACCAAAGGTACGAGGATTGCCTTTTATGTTTCGGGATTGGGCGCCTTTGGTATTTCAATCTGGCAACTGCCAGCCCTATCGTTTGACATATTTGAGATTTTACGTACTCAGCGTACATACGAATGCTATTTGTATTTTTCACAGTAACTTAAAAGATTCATCTCGCCCAAAAAATGGAATTAAATCGTGAAAATTTTCGTGCGATTATTTTTTACAACTTTCGATTTAGATTAACTCAACAACAGTGCATCGATGAACTTAATTCAATGTTTGGCGATGAAGCTTTATCAAAGACCAATGTTTATCGATGGTATGGTGAATTCAACTGAGGTCGTAGTTCAGTGAAGGACTTCCAAGCAAATGGTCGCCTGTTCGTTCGGTTTCGGAAAACTGGACATGTCGCGACCGTATCACTAGAACAACGCCGAACTGTCAACTCTGAGTGATACACAACCATTTGTTTGCCAGTTGTCTTCCAGGAAATCAGGAAAACCAACCGCCGAAGAGGGATCATTCTTCACTACGACAAGGCGAGCTCTCACACATCGGATCAAACAACTGCAGTTTGAGCACTCAAAACATCGATTTGATGAGTCATCCGCCGCATAGTCCTGACTTGGCACCGAATGACTTCTTTTTATTCCCGTACGTAAAAAATTAAATGAGAGATCAACGTTTTTCGTTACCTGGAGAAGCGATTGATGCGTTCAGAAGGCATCTTTTGGAGATACCTCAATCAGAGTGGCAAAAGTGCTTCGACAATTGCTTCAAATGCATGCTTCCAAATTGTATAGATCTTAATGGGGAATATTTTGAAAAACAATAAAGCTATTTTCGATGATTGATATTTGTTTTTGTTCTCCAATCCGGAAATATAAAATGCAACCTTCGTGGTTTTTACGCAGGACGTGCGACGTGTCCGCCAAAATCTTGCATGGATTGTGCACAATGATGACGAAACAAGTGTTCTGCCAAAAATGGTGATGAGTGAAGGTCCAAACGTGTTTTGAAACTACATAGCAAGTGTTTTTAAAATCTTTTAACTTGACACTAGAATTTTATTATCGCTGTTTCACACTCGGCTGAACTCTTTTTGATGCAGATCTCCTCCACGTAAGACATACAAATGCTCTAGAGCACAAACTCTTTCGAACAACCATGCAGCACTTGAGAAAGAATTTGGCACAACCAAAAAATGAGTGAAGTACGGAAAACAAACAAACCTTGTTCACAGAAAAACAAGTTTGAAACACAATTCGACGTTATTCCTTGTTCCATACTTGTGGACACTCATCAAATGCGATCGTCCCATCAAACCCTTTAAGAGGGCATAAATAGGTCTCAAGACTCATAAACATAACGCATGCTTAGGGGCAGTCTGCTTTGTCCCCACTTCTCACCGCCCAAATGACGGGGAACGCAATAAACCCAAAATATACAGAGGCAAGTTCCGCCAACAACAATTGCTGAGAGAACTCAACGACACCGACCCTCCACATCTGATGTTGCTGGAGCAGACAACGATAGCGATGACTTGTCCCCAGAGGGCAAAGGGGACAACAACAAAAAAAAAAAAACTAGACAAGGGTCCACTAAAAATGTGTCTCCCTCTGTTGGAGATCTCAATCAAAGTCTCAACACGAATGTCAACTGTGTCCCGTCCTTAAGACGGGGGGAAACTAGTGTGGGTGGCGAGTGTGACGGATTTCCGAATGCGGAACCGAGTGTTATCGAGCATTTGCCGTATCTCAGATGCAAACTCCGGCTGGGTCTCTCCTGCAATGCATCACAGAGTTCCAGGAAGTGAAGCCATATAAGCGACGCGACGAACGTCAGTGGTTGGGGAACGCTGTGCTAAGAACGTGCTAGAAATAGTAAATCATGCATACCACACACCAGTAAATATGCCAAGAGATCTTTTTGAGGAACACAGCGGCGAACAAGTCTTGGCGCGAGTGCCCATTGCCATTAATGACTTCCGACATTCGATGTCTTCCTTTCGCGTTCACGCTCACATTCACAATGTCTCCACCAACCTCGATAGCTGTCCCTCCCTCCCTTTTCTGGCTTTGTGGTTCTTGTCATTATCTTTGGCTTTGGTCTTTGTCTTTGAAATTGAATCCCGTACCGCTCATGGTCCGCTGTCGATGGCGGCCATTAGGGAATACTAATTGGATATGGGTGCGCTTTATTGCTGCTATGAAGGGAGCGCGAAGATAAAGGTCTTAGGGCTCGAGGCGTGTGCGTGAGATTCACAGCAAATGTAAATACCTCGTCTTGTGTTTTTTCTTTTTATTTTGCTTTCTTCTGCTGCTTCTGTGTGTGTAGAATCAATTAGTATCGAGAGTTTTGTTTATCGGCGGACGGCAATGGAAGAACTTAATTTCAACGTGTTGGAGGAGGTCGTCTTCGAGGGAGTTCCCTTCTGAGTCTCTCAAGCAAGGCCAATTCGTGAAGATTTTGAGCCTTGAAATGCATTCTCGGAAGCCTTCTCCTCCGACTTCGACGTCTGGCAAGGAGATTGAATGTCCTTCGGCGTGGCGCCCGCAAAATTTTCGCCTTTCTGCGTTGGGCTTTGATTCGCCGAATCAACTAAAATACAGAAGATGCAACCACCTGGTTCATGAGCTGCACTATGAACTTACTCCACTGTAGGCGTATGCTTTCCTTCGGCGTGCTGTCATGCGCTTCCATGCGATTGCAGCTCTGTGATAGAGCTTCGGCAGATCGTAGTGCAGCCTCGTCAAGCGGTATTCACGCAGAAAATTCACAAATGGATTTTGATAGTACAGTTCCGGTTGGCGAGAGAAGATGTTCGACAAGAGTGAATTGTCTGATTTTGAATTTGGAAAGTCTAGCGCCATTTGAACACAACAAATTTCACATAAAACGAAGCGTTTGATTTTGAATTTACTTTTGTGAAGTTTTTCTCTGCGGAAACTTTTTTTTCAGAAATCGTAAAGCAAGACGGTTGTTTGAACATTTACCAGTATTTGTGGATTCAATTACGGAGAATGGATTTTCGGTGTACAGCCTGGGTGGTCGCCTTTATGACTCAACACAACAACCTTTTTAGCAACCACCTTCCTTGTGGATTTAAAGTTCAAAGACTTCAGGGTTCCAGTCAAGTATAGATCTTACTTGGTAGACATACTTACACTTGGTAGTTCAAAGACTTCAGGATTCCAGTCAAATATGGATCTTGTGTACCAAGTGTGCGAGAGAATATGTAACAATTGGGTTTATGTCATCGCTCAAAAGTGGTTGTTACAAGAACGCGTTCTCTTGCATAGATTTGTGGCCACAATTTAAAGGTTTGGGTAATTTAAGTAAATCGAGTATCCGACAGAGATACAAGGTAAAAGAGATCCAAGACAGCTAAGTCTTGCTAAATGAAAGTATGAGACAGCAATTGTTAAGGACTTGGTTGCCTGTTAAGTAGGTAAACTCGACAGGTGGATAAGCATTGATTGGAGACTCGAGGGCTTCTGCAAAGTTGCTAGCACAACAGCCATGACAACGTTGTCTGAAATCTGTCCCCCTAGAGTACAAATGACGTCAAAAGCTATTTCAGAGTTCTAGAATGTTCCTCTTTCTATAATAACTAACTCTATAAGCTGTATAGTGTCATGCGCCTGGGCAAGCGTCTTCGGAAACAACGCTTAAGATGGCTAGGACATGTAAAGCGCATGGACACCACTGCTACGGCCCGAAAAGTTTCCGAATCTGAGCAATTGGGACAAGACAACAGAGGACGGCCTAGGCTAAGGTGGCGCACACAAGCAAAGAAGGACCTCAATCAAGTTGGAGTGCACAATTGAAGGCAGGTAGTGAAAGATCGTGCTGAATGGAGGGACATTTAAATTGAGTCCCAGATCCAACCCGGACAGTAGCGCCATAAGAAGAAGAAAGAGAAGAAGAAGAATGTTAGTGTCATAAAGAGGTATGGACCCTTGTTGACAAATGTGAAAGAAAATTAACACCGATCAAATTTTGTGAAACAGACAATCAGTTTTCTATTTCCTCTTAAAGTGGCACAACCCTCAAGTTTCGGTCTCAAACTTCATGCCTCCCGTAAGCACTACTAATCAACTCCTTCGAATTTTGCACAAGAATTTTGTTGAGGTCTATGATGAGAGACGTTTCCCGTTGTTGTCGCAAGTTCATACAATTTTCGCCAGACAAACCAAAGTTTGTGTTCCCAGTATCCCATCACATTTCAAAAATACCCACAAGACAGGAAGATGCTATTCGATCTCTGCAAGGCTCACAACTTACACCCTCCAATGTGGTGTCGGTTCCAGAGCTTCCTCTTATCACGGAGCATCAGCACTCGCTCCACAAATTACTTTTAATTAACGAACACATAACTAACTGAATTCCAGTCGATTCCCCTGTCTCTGCAGACCATAAACGCATTCAACAAATCATAACCTAATGACGAAACCTCGTTACTACAACCTACACCATCTCCATCGTCGGCACAATGCTCGCCTAATTGACAGAGGCATGTATTCATTACAAAAGACGATGGGGCTCGCCGAGTATTGGCCCATTTAACGAACTACATCATAATTTCTTAATGTACTCCCCGATGTGGTTGTTTTTTTTTCATCCTCTCCCTCCCCTTCGTGTAAGCCGTTTATCACACGTTGCCTTGGCCTAAGCCTATTACGAGCACCAACCCAACCGTTCGTTGACGGTTCACCCCATTCGTCAACTATGCAGCGAACCGTACCACCCCTTCGTCAGCGCGTGTCTCGCAGTGTTGGTCGTTTCAACAAATGCTCCAGAAGCTTATCAAGGAGGGTCAGTTCGGTACGCTTCCTATGTCTTCTGGCTGCCACAACAAGGGTCAAATGGTCCGTGTTTTAATAATAAATCGGCTCTCCAGCGTATGAATCATCACCGATGTGGAACTTTTTCACTTTTTCATCATCACCGGCGCCATTATCGATTCCAACCATCCACTGCCCATCCATCAGCCGGAGTGAGAGATGAAAATCGACCACCAGAACCGAACTCCAAGTTCATGCATCAATCATTCCCTCTCTGCCCTCTCAAAGAACTGACCATGTACCTGTGCGCATATTTTAAGAGTCGGTTGCCACAGAAGCGCAGTTCTTCTCGGTGAGGTTAATTAAATTCCCTGCGTTTGGTGACACGAAACGACCCCTTGGCGGCTCTGAACGCGCTGAACCGGTTGTGGTTCCCACTGCGGTTCGTTGGTGTTGCGGTTTTGTTCGCAGTCGTGTCGCCTTTTTAACAAAAGCCGCTCATAGCACAGAGGACTGCTGCAACGCACGCAATTGTGTTTTGCCCTGCGTGTTGCACAATCACGGACTGTATGCTAGTGAAGAAACTGTGTGCGACGCGCGGATGCATGACTTCGAGCCGCAGCTTGACGGACGTCATTAAGCGACGGGTCGCTGCCGTTTCCGCAGATAAGCTGTTGCGCTGCTGTCATCATGCAATTTCCGTTTTTATATCAACGCGAAGCGGAACGTAAAGTCTGCAGTCGCTAATCTTGAACGCACTGACATAGTTGCTCGACCAACTACTTCGCAGTTGTGGTGCTAATTCGGTCTCAAGCTGTAGTCTGTTGACAAAATTAGCTTGTTGTCGCGTTCTCCACTTGTTTATGGTCGGTTGACTGATGCATGATTGGAGCGACAAGAGGCGTCTGCGTTACAAGGTCGTGTGTTGTTGACTGAGTTTTGATGGCAGTGGCCTGTGTAGGCAACCTGGTGGCACTAAATGTTTGATTGAACTTAATACCGATGCTGAGCAAGCGGGTCGAGGGTAATGACATAAAGTTCAGTGGCATCATGTTGACATGCATGCAGTACACGACTAAGCGGGACATCTGCATACAAGTATAGATGTGAACAAATTTTGGAATCCCTGTTTTGTCTGGGTAGGGCGTTGGGATGGGATCTGAAATTCCGTGAAGAACTGGAACGGGCTTTAGAGTTTGCACTGAATTGAGAACTGAGCTTAGGATTTAGACAAAGACCTGGGATCTCACATGCCCGGGCGTGAATTCGTATTTGACGGACAAACGCACCACTTTGGTAGATGTTCATTTTTCTTTGGTTTTGCGGGCTTCACTGTCCGGTTGTAATGAGCTTCATATCAAAGGAAGAGGGAACTACCACTCCTGTCGGTATGATACACTATTCTCCAGTCTTCTCGAGAGTTTAAACAACAGTCCTGACACTCCAGAAAGGGCTACAACACGGCCGGGCAACAACAGGATTTGAGGACTTCTCGAGAGTTTAAGCAGCAGTCCTGACACTCCAGCAAGGGCTACAACACGGCCGGGCAACAACAGGATTTGAGGGGCTTCTCGAGAGTTTAAGCAACAGTCCTGATACTCCAGCAAGAGCTACAACACGGCCGGGCAACAACAGGATTTGAGGGGCTTCTCGAGAGTTTAAGCAGCAGTCCTGACACTCCAGAAAGAGCTACAACACGGCCGGGCAACAACAGGATTTGAGGGGCTTCTCGAGAGTTTAAGCAGCAGTCCTGACGTACCAGCAAGAGCTACAACAAGGCCGGGGAACAACAGGATTTGAGGGGCTTCTCGAGAGTTTAAGCAGCAGTCCTGACACTCCAGCAAGAGCTACAACACGGCCGAGCAACAACAGGATTTGTGGGGCTTCTCGAGAGTATAAACAACAGTCCTGACACTCCAGCACGAGCTACAACACGGCAGGGCAACAACAGGATTTGAGCAGCTTCCAACCTTCCGTGGCACCAGACAGCAGCTGTTCGGCTCGTTCCTGAGTCGGAAATCGTGTGACTTGGAATGAAGGTTGAAAGAAATTAGACAACCTTCAATTGAATCGATTTTTCAGTCGGGGAAAAATGTTCCTTTTTCGAAACATCAACTGCCGCTACTTCTACCGGAAGTTGCAAAGTAAGTGAAGAGTGGAAGACACAAATCCAAATTAGAGGTTATGCAGTATCAGTTCGCATTCCTCAAATGACTCATTTACTCACAGCACACCGCATTACAAACTGTTCACAGTTTATACAATTTTCAAATATTTTCACGGACTCCCGCACTGTCAACGAAAATAAACACGACCTCACCGCTCACCACCCGCCGTCACTGGCGGCCGGCGTTCAATGATATCTCGCACCTCGATCTCCGAATGTAAATGAAAACAAAACTACTGGTGCGGCCGAAGTGCAAACTCGCAATTAACATGTGTGTTTGGATAGGCTTTGCCCATGGTCAGGTCTTTCATTTTCACTTCCAACACAGGCACACACACACACACACGCAGCAAAGCTCACCGCGAAAATTACGTAATTCTATGACAGAGTGAAACTTGTGTGCGTGTGTGTCCCTCAAAAAGTGAGTATGTACCAGCCAACAGAAACGTGATGACGACCTAGAGCCACACGAACACGGTGTCATGTGCGTGTGTTGATAGCCGGAGAGGTGGTGGGGGATCATAGCTCGTCACAGCATTTTGCCATCCGTGGTGACTTCAGGCGGATGATAAGGAATCTGTTACCTTTTTTTCACTCCGGGAAAGAGTGGGGGTTTTGCCGACCAGCTAGGGGAAAGGTCGCGGGATAATTTTGGTCGCCACCCCCTTCTCTTTTTACTGTTTTCCGGACCTAAAATCGCGACTAGATCCGTTCACGGAGGCCTTAGCATTCGAAGAATACAATAAATCTGCGAGTTATCAAGCAAAGCTAAATGAAAATTTGCGCCATTTCAATCAGTTCGGCACTCTTGCACTTAGAAGAGAGGCTTGTTGAATACAACCTCTGACCCCGTCGTGCTGAAAGACCTGTTAGCTGAAGATCGCTCCAACCAAGGGCCGCCCGCTTCTCCTTTCTCCAACAATGAGTTTGCTACTTGAACCAATTACACATCTCCTTCTCCATCGCTGTTGGTTTTGTGTTAATAAAGCCAGTGATGACGGATCAGGGGTTGATGATGGAGATGATGTTATTCTGCTCGCTGAGTTCTCCTATAAATTATTTTCTTATCTCTGTGCGTCTTGCCTTCAGACGCCAGCACAGCTTGCAATGGGGCAGAGTCTTTAGTTTCACGCAGCACAGAGTAACCCCCTTCTCCGCGGTGGAGGAGAAAGATACGAAACCGAAAGCAATTTTCTTTATTTTTTTCGTGCATTTTCTTTTTAATCCGAATTAATCACTTTTTGTTGCTTATTTTTAATTGAATCCTCTGTTGTGAAAGTGCGTGCGATTTAATGAATCTTTATGTTGTTTGTTGCTTTTTGTGTTTGCCCAGGGGGTAATTATATGCAGATTTTGTGGGGAACACAGAAACCCCCATCTGGCTGCTGGTCAGTTTTGACGAGGCCCGTCGTAACAATTTACTAATGATCGTCATAAACTTTTGATGGAATCGTGTGTCTAATTGACGGTGTTTTCATGCTCTCGGAAAAAAGGAAAATTCGTAGATGTGGCCGATAAAAATGAACCGGATCTCGCAGTTGGGGGGATTTATGTATTTTCGGAAAGTTGAGCAAACGAGCTCAGACTTAGGACATCAATCAAACACAACTGCGGACGGGTGGTGGATGGCTTGTTGCTGCAAGTGAGTGTATTCTGGTTTTGGTCTAATCGTTCTGAGAGTGAATCATCGACCGGGGCTATAAAGGTGAACTTGTTTGTTTTCCTGTTTGTGATTTCCTAAGAAGCCAATCGAGAAATTTAGAGTTTCTGTTAGATTGGATGGAAGGAGGAACTGATGTGTTCTTTCTTCTTCGATTTCGGCTGATGTATTCTTTTTCAAATCACTGAAAGCGCCAACAAATCCAACGCTATTTTGAGTTATGATCACGCGAAGAGGGTTTTGTTTCTACCACTGCATGTATTAAGTAACGTGTCGAGTAGATTTTATCGATCGCAACGGCCATACTTCTGAAACTTTCATAACAAATATAGCGGAGTTTAAGGTTTATTTCTTATAATTGGTGAGCGCTAAAGGGTTTATATCCTTAAGTGGCCGCAACCAAGTCACAGCACGGACCGAGGGTGTAGTGTAAAAGAAGAAAAGTAGGTTTAAGGTTTGGTGGATGGAGAAGAGTTGAACAAAGATAAGGACGAATGCAGGTTCAGGAGATTGAAGAAGGATTTGAACTAAGATTTGGACACCAGTATTTGCGGAGATTTATAGAAGAATCGTTGAACGTTTAGAAGTGCTTAATGATTTGTACAAATTATTTCGGCAAATCCTGCTAGATAAGGCCGATCTTGAAAGCGATTTGCTCTTCATTGGGAAGGTGTAACGCCCGTCAGCAATAACCATGAGTGCATCAGCATATGAACTGCAACAGCTTGAGACACAAACAAGTTTTCGGGAACAATAACCGACATAACAACATCAGTATCGAAATTAAACGCAAAATCACTTTTGCCAATCGCTGTTTCATTGGGCTCAAGAGGCAATTGAGTAATAAAGCCCTCTCTCGAAGAACTACTCTTGCTTTATATAACAGCTGGATCATCCCAGTCCTACTCTATGGCACGGAAAGATGGACGTTACTAAAAAGGGATGAGGAAGCCCTTAGTATTTTCGAGAAAAAAGCTTTGCATACGATTTGGGGTCCTGTTTGCGTTGATGGCATCTGGGGGAGAAGATTTAATGAAAAAGTCTATGCGTTGTGCAGCGACACGCGCCTAATCAAAACCTCTTCGGATACAACGCCTAAGACGGCTAAGCTATGAAGTTCACTACTACTCCGAACGGAAAAGTCTTCGAATCTGAGCCATTGGAAAAACGCAACAGAGGACGGCCTAGGCTAAGGTGGCGCACACAAGCGGAGAAGGACCTCAACCAACTTGTAGCGTGCAACTGGAAGCAGCTATTGAAAGATCGTGCTGCTGGAGAGGGATATTGGTTGAGGCCCAGGTCAACCGCGGGCTGTAGCGCCATAAGAAAAGTAAGAACCGATACTCAGATGGATTACATTCCGTACAGGGAAAAGGTCTGTTAGCATATCTGGTAGCACTTATATAATTGTGACAAACGTAGGCGTAAAGATTTACACAGTAACGTGGGGGCACGTTTTTCTGTGAAGACGGATGTGCAATCCGTAAAATTTGTTGAAAAAAGCACCGAAAACGTGGACACAGTCCGAAATCTGGTCCCAGGATTGAATTGCGACGTTTAAAATGCATTTTATACCGGTTTTCCTGTGACCGCCGTGGCTTAGTGGGTAGAGTGTGTGTGAGGTTCGATTCCCGGCTGAACACCTCGAATTTTTTACGGCACCACCTCGTTCGAGCTGCTGAGAACACTGAAAGCGTAAAAACTGTCTAAGAAAGCTTCTCAAACTTCGCCAATCGAAATCGGCAAAAAACTGTAGGTTCCTTCTACTCGTGAGAGAACAGTAGTGCGCACAACACGAGTAATTGATGAGCAAGCTCGGACCTGGCCCCCCCGCGGACTGACACACTCTGCAGCTATCCATCTACAGAAAATGACAGAGAACTTGCAACCCTTGCAACTGATGAAACAACGTACGACATGTTAGGGTTCAGGCTGTCACATGCGAAGGTGGATGCGTAAGCAATTCAAAGCTCAATTCCTGCAATTTGGCCATGCCATTTGGTCACAGCCAACGACTTGTGACACGGTGCATTGTCTTGGTGGAAAAAATTTGTTTTCTTCAAACACTATGCGTTTTTAAAATTTCTGACTTCACATGTACCAACTATGCCACGTAGTATTCGCTATTGAACCTTTGCCTTTCTCAAGAAAGCTAATGAATAAAATTTCGTATTCAAAAATGCGAATTCTATAACATTGCCAGCCGACCTTTGTGTTTTTGGACGCTTTGAGCGTGTTTCATCGGCTGCTGTTCACTCCACTGACTGCCGGTTTGACTCTGGAGTGTAGTGGTGGATCCATGTTCCCACCATTGTGACATTCCGACACAAAAAATTCTGTTTATTCTGACGAAACAGCTCCCAGAATCATCGATAAATTGTTGGTTTTGGTCCATTATGAACAAACGCGGCATCCGTTGCGAAAACAGCTTTCTCATGGACAAATGTTCATTCAAAATAGTGTAGACATTGCCTTCTGATATCTTTAAGGTGTCAGCTTTCTCGAACAATTTCACTTCGCGGTTTCCCAAAACGATATTGTAAACTTTTTTGACGTTTTCAGGTGTAACCCCCTCAATTGGTCTTCCTGAGCACTCAGCATCGTTGGTGTCTGTGCGGCCACATTTTAATTCACCATACCACCCACGAAAAGTTTCTTTTGATGAAGCAGAGTCCCTGTAGCACTTTTCAAGCCATTGCTGAGCTTGCATGATATTTTTTTTTTTCATTATTTAAAAAAAAACGAAAAAGTATCGTCACTGCATTGTAATTTGGGACCTTATAATCAGATTGTCATAAATATTTGAAGAGTATCATTTGAATCTTTGTAATTCCTAAAAATTATATGAATTGTTTGCTAGTGGCGCCCCCTACATATCAGCCTCGTGACTTGTGATGCGTTAAATAAACGCAAAGATCCTTTTTGTCTGCTAAAACACTGCCAAAACGGAAACAAATTAAATTATTTTTAAGCGATTCATTACCCGCTTTGAAAATTTACTAAATATGGCAGCGATATGCCAAAGTGCCGATGATCGGTCACAAACAGTTTCAAAGCCTGGGTAAACAACAAAAGCGTGAACATGTCTGTTACAACTGGAGCAGTTTGTATGAGAAAACCGCAACAAGTTCGACCATTGTTTGAGTAAAGCAGTCAAGGAAAAGCAAAGCTTGTTTAGGAAGTTCTTCTGCATCCTTGCAGGGTATTTCAATGTCTGATTATCATTAGTTGGAGTCCCTGCAAAACTATCTTGTTGAAGGCAAAAAAAAAAAAGAATTGGCCCACCGCTACTCAGCAGATAATCAATTGGCCTACGCCGGAGGATTATTAAATCCAACAGACAAAAGGTGGTAGATGGCAGGGGATTTGATGAAAACATTTTTCTTGTTTCCAGAAATGCACCAAACATCCAGGGATCTTGCCCAATCCAAACAAACGCAATATGTTCCCATTCCAAAATACCTCTCTACAAGCAAAGCAATAAAATGCCATTGCAACGTCTCAACATAAAAGTCGGCGTATGTGGGCACAAAAGAGAGCGCCTCACAGAAGATAACATCATTCAATCAAACATCGACCATTTTACAATTCAACAACCGGTTCAAAACCGACTTCAGTTCAAGTCTCTAAACACCAATCTCAAATGCAATCACCCATCCAACAAACTGAAAAACAACACATCTGCCATAAAATTAACCTTTCGTTGAGATCCGTAAATCAGTAGGCCATCGTCAAGTCGCTCTTGCTCGCACCTGCATACAGATTCAGTCACCCTGCAGCTGCGGATGCAAATATCGATTCATTTATGAGATTTTCTCCTAAATTACACACGCACTCCAGAGATTTACGATCCACCGGAAATTTACGACACTCACATGGCATGCGACCGTACGCGTCGGAACGCCTACCAATTATCCACAGATGGACGCCTCACATAAGTACTTGTCTGTTTGTGTCGATTTGAGAAGCCATTTGTTTGTGATTTTTCTCATTTAACTCGACTAAAAGTATATGATTGTTGCGCTGAACGCTTTCACTTTTCTCTCAGTGACGTTACGCCGGCATTTGCATACCGCGTTACATAAATGAAACCAAAAAACAAAAAAAAAAAAACACTTCTCATTAATGAGTTGTAGAAAAACAAAAGGTTTGAGGTAAACTGCTTCAGAAAGCGTTTTTTTTTACAAGGAAGCGGCACTGAATGAGGTCGGTGCACATTGTGAATTCCATACGCGCCTCTCCGCCGAGTGCTGAATGCAAAAATAAAACAAAGGCCGATGTGCGTGTCCAGGCTGAGGGGAGAAAAGTACAAACCTTAGTTTAACAGTCTCCGATACAGATCTATCGACGCTGGGCTTTCGGTTGAGTTTCTCTTAGGTAACTAGACGCGTCCGCACACTTTGCCTCACACACAAAATAAATCAAAGAGGTTGCGAAAAGAAAGAAGAAGGAAACACAAAGAGACTGATCTCCACTGATAGGAAAAGTATTTTCCATATTTATTGTCACTTTTGATTATTCCATTCACAGTTATTTTACTTTATCGCAAATTGCATAAGTGTCAGAGGGTCTTCGCTGTGTTGTTTGTCGGCTGAAATGACTTATCACTCGTTTTATATAACACAGTTGTCTCATGTTGCAGGCCGGCGGGAGCGAGGTAGAGTAAGAGACGCCAACCTGGTGATAAACGGTATCTAAGTGTATTGCCATAGATACGAGCCAACTTGGCCGAGAGAAGATAATGTTTGTTTTTCGGTTTGTTTGTACCGAAAAAGCGATGAGGTGGATGTTAGAATTCGCAAGCGGAAAGACACGGCGCTCGGAACACTGCAATCGTGGATGACGATTGACGTGTGTTGGGCTAGAGATGTTCTTGGGATTAACTGCTGAGGTTGGCAAATGACGGTGTGGCAGGAGTGAGTAAGTCGATAAGAATAGACAAAGTAGACAAATGTATTCGCTGTCGCCAGGCAAAGTTTCGGATGAGTTGAATGCGAGTGCAGAGACAATTGAGCACAATGTTACCATTAAGTGACTGGTCGATAAAGGGTCATTCCTTTGTGATTTTCAGTTGGTTGCAATGGCGTTGGACACTTGTCAATAAACAAGATGTGTTAAAGACGTGTTAAATTCTCCTTTGACCAAAAAATGAGGCAAAATATTCTACAATACCCCAAGGGTAGCAGAAGCTTTTGGTCTTTTGTAAAAAAAACATAACAAATGTAACCTCGTCTTCGATCTTCTTGCAATGACATTCCAGCTGTCAGCTCTTTGGACAAAGCTTATCTGCTTGCTGCACACTTTGCCGCTAGCTCAACGCTGCCAGATAGCACTTTGTCTCCGCCTGTACTTGAGAGCGTAAATTTCCCCACGAGGCAAATCCTCTTTCGCACTTGTACAGTAGCAAGAGTACTTAAAGATCTAAACATACACAAATCCGCTGGCCCGGATGGTATATCCCTTATTCCTCTGAAGAGGTGTTCTTCTACGCTGACAAAACCACTGCGTAAGCTTTTCCATCTGTCCTACTCTTCAGGGCTCTTTCCGAGTAAGTGGAAAACTGCATTTGTCCAGTCCGTCCCTAAAAAGGGTAATTCATCACCCACCTCCTTCCGACCCATAGCACTAAAGTCCCTACTCTCCAAGGTCATGGAAACGCTGATAAACCGTCAGCTAATGAAATATCTTGAGTCCCGGAAGCTTCTTAATGACCGGCAGTACGGCTTCCGAGCAAGCGTTCCACTGTATCAGTCTCGTGACTTGTTGAGTGATGCGTTAAATAAACGCAGATATCCTTTTCGTCTGCTAAAACACTGCCAAAACGGAAACAAATTAAATTATTTTTAAGCGATTCATTACCCGCTTTGAAAATTTACTAAATATAGCAGCGATATAACGAAGTGCCGATGATCGGGCACAAACAGTTTCAATGCCTGGATTAATAACAAAGGCGTGAACATGTCTGTTGCAACTGGAGCAATTTGTATGAGAAAACCGCAACAAGTTCGACCCTTGTTTGAGTAAAGCAGTGTGGTGATCTGACGGCATATCTCACTGAAAAGTGGAACCAATCTTTGCACAATGTAGGAGAAATCAAGATTGCTACGCTTGATATTTCAAAGGCATTTGACAGGGTCTGGCATCAGGCTCTCTTGTCGAAAATGCGTGCGTTTGGAATCGATGAGTCTCTTCTTCAATGGATTAGAAATTACCTTTCGAATCGTTTAATACAAGTCGTTTTGGATGGATTCAAGTCTGATATTCACCATATTAATGCTGGTGTTCCCCAGGGCTGTGTTTTGTCTCCGATACTCTTCCTCATTTTTTATAAATGGTCTCTTGTCTGCTACTTCTAATCCTATTCATTCCTTCGCTGATGACAGTACCCTCAGCTTTTCATATTCGTTCCTTGGCTCACGTTCCTCCACTTCGGCCTTAGACTCCGAAGGGCAGTGTGTGTTCAGCGCATGAAATTCCGACCTTGACAGCATAGTCGATCGGGGAAATAAGAATAGAGTGGAATTTAATGCTTCCAAAACCCAGTGCTGTCTACTGTCGCTAATGCGATCACAAAATACAATACAAACAATACACAAAATAATAAGCGTTATCCATGAACGGCACTTGCGTTGTTGAAACCGAAAGACTTTCCATCCTCGGCATGTGTATCAACCCAACAATTAGTTGGAACGATCACATATTTGAGTTCGCCAAAAATGCTGCGAAATGTCTAGGCTTCCTTAAACGATGCAAGAAGTACTTCACCCCCTCTGATCTGGCGACCCATTTTAATTGTTTGTAACGTAGTATATTTAAAATACTAGTTTCAAAATACTTAAATATTTTTACTTAAGTCTTTTGACTCACAAAAAAAAACTGAACACCACCAAACACTTCGAAAACACTTTTTAGAATGACATGGTGCTATTATTTTGCACACCAAAATTTCAATTTCATTTCGTATAACATCTTTGCTTATCTTATTTTTTGCATTTTATTACTGACACCCAACAGATGTCCTACCATAAATATCGTGTCTTTACATGAGCGTGGAGAAAAGTAATTAGCATCCAAAGTGCAGACCTCAACGTGGTGCTATTTTTTTGCACAGAGCTGTATATGGCCAATGTTTCCCATTGGCGCTTTGCACATCGCTAAATAATGGAACAGGTCACTCAATATATCCCGGGACAGACAGTTGTGTTCAAAAAATAACAGTGCAAATGCTCCTCACTCAATAAGTCCCGGAACATACAGTTGTGTTCAAAAAATAGCAGTGCTCCTCAAAAAAGACAAATAATTTTCTATCAATTCAAATCGTTTTATTATTTTTTCAAAAAACATATACAAAAGTAAAGTATTTCAGTCTCAACAGGTATAACACAAAACAAACGTTGTTCATAACTTTTAACTATTTTTTTTTTTTTTTTTTTGTCTTAGTACTATTTCGCAGTTGTTCATAAAAATAGCAGTGCTTTGAATTATGCTGTGCCTATACAACAGAAGTCAATGAAATAATATGAAATCATTATTATTTACAGCTTACCATTAGTACTTTGTAGCAAGGCCTTTGTTTTTTATCACTGCGCTGCATCTTCGTGGCATTGAGTCCTCCAGACTCCGATATTTCTCAACTGGTATAGCTTCCCATGAGTCTCGCACTACTTCCCACAATTCCTTGGCGTTTTTCAGTTTGGCCTCATGGACAAAATTTTTAACTTCGCCCAAAAAGTTCCCAATGGAGTTTGAGTCAGTCTATTGTGCTGGCCACTCCATAAAGGTTATTCTTGTGTCATCAAACCAAGATTTTGCTTGTTTTGACGTATGTTTTGGGTCATTATCTTGTTGGTATACCTAAACTAGTGGCATTTCCTTCTCGGCATATGGCAGCATAACCTCTTCTAAAATTTCAACGTACTCAGCACCGTCCATTATACCCTTGATAGGATATATAGGCCCAACCCCATTTTATGAGAAACAGGTCCAAATCATTAGTCTTGCTCCTCCGTGTTTAACGGTTTTAACTGTATAACGGGTATTATTTTTTTCATTCTTTGGTCTTCTTACATATTCCTGACGACCCTCGGGCCCAAATAAGACTATTTTGCTTTCGTCGCTCTACAGGACATCCCTCCATTTCTTCTTAGGACAATCTTTGTGAAACTTTGCGAATGCCAATCTTTATTGCATATGCCTTTTTGTCAAAAGCGGTACTTTTCGCGAGCTTCGCGCTGGTAGCTTAGCCTCTAGAAGACGTCTTCTAACCATCACAGCACACACCGGAAGTTAGAGTTCATCCCTTATCTAATAACTGTTGGCGCAACAGTCCACAGGGGGACCAGGGCTTAGCTTGCTCATCAACTGCTCGTGTTGTGCGCGCTACTGTTCTCTCACGAGTAGAAGCGGCCTACAGTTTTTTGCCGACTCCGAACGGCGAGATTTGAGAATCTTTCTTAGACAGTTATTACTCTTTGAGTGTTGTCAGCAGCTCGAAAGAGGTGGTGCCGTGAAAAATTTGAAAAAATGGTCCTGAGCTGGGAGTCGGACCTAGACCCTTCGGCGTGTCAGCATCGCACTCTACCCACTACTCCACGGCGACCATCCCTTATCTGTCTGGAGCTTATTGAAGGGTTCTCCTTTGCCATGGTTATAATTTTTCGGTCAGTTCGCTTCACTCTTTTCGGACCGCGTATTTCAGGCCTAGCTTTCCAGTTTAGCGCGTTGCTGACCGTTTTCGCTGAACATCCTATGATTTCCTGGATTGAAGCATATGTTTTTCCCTTCGCAACGCAACTCAATTTTTTGATCAAATTCCGCATATCTTCGGCACAATATTTTGATCAACCCATATTTCTAACTTTAAAGTATGTTAATAAATGACAACGTATACATAAACATTCACTTACCAAACAAGAATACACAAATATTTTTTAAACTCTAAACAACAATTTCTGAGACACTTTATGGTAAAACCAAAAAAACACTGCTATTTTTATGAACAGGCTTCAATCAACAGATTTCAATGAGTGAGAAAAAAAACTAGAAAGTAAGCCTTAATTTTTTATTTTGTAGTTCTGGTATGGTATCTTAGTTACCGGAAAATACCGGTTTTATCGTATTTTATATTGTATGTAATTTATTGAATTTTATTTTATATACATTTGGAAAACGGATCTTCTAAGAAATATGTTGCTAATTATCTAAGTCGTATAACTAGTGATATTTTTATGAACACAACTGTATGCAGGCCCCACTTATGCCAAAGGTTGTCTCGATCTCACGATGGGTCACATGACGATCTTGCAATTTTAGTTGGCGCACAGCATCAGTTGTTTCCGGAACAACAACTGATTTTGGACGACCTTCACGAAATTCGTTTAGGAGTGAACTACGACCTCAGTTGAATTCACCATACCACCGATAAACACTGGTCCGTGTTGGAGCTTCATCGCCAAAAATTGAATTAAATTCATCGATGCTCTGTTCTTGAGTTAATCCACGTCGGAAGTTGTAAAAAAATAATCGCACGAAAATTTTCACGATTTAATTCCATATTTTGGGCGAGATGAATCTTTTAAGTTACTGTAAAAAACACAAATAGCGATCTTATGTCAAAACGTTCTGAGTACTTTTAACCTCAAAAATGTCAAACTCGACGAGCTGACAATTGGCAGATTTCAACACTAGAGTTGCCCAATCCCGTAATGTTGAAGGCAACATTCGTAATAGCGCTTAGTTGGTCTAAAAGCGGTGAACAGTAAGAATTCATCGCTATTTCATTGAATATTAACATGTAACATAAAATGTTTGCCACATATGTCAGCGTGACTCTAGCAACAGTGAATTTTATTCGAAAGTAGGCCGAATACACGACGCAAGATAAGTGTTTGCTATGTGAGAAGCTTCAAAATGCTGCACACACTGTCATGTGAAATTGCGATGATCATGTTTCCTTCCGCATACAGAGTACTTTTGTTTAAGTCTGGGATTCAAATTGTAAATTGATTGTAAATTGAATTGTTTATGTTCAGGAATGAGCGGACCCCAAGTCAACACTGGCTCTGATAAATTTGTTTAATTCTGGGATTCAAATTGCAAACCATTCTCCTGGAGGAGCGATTTTTGCCACGAGGGCAAAGGGGAAACTGATCGCAACAAAATCCAAAACTCGTTTTGCCATACTTCTGTACTCAATTGTTTCTTTGGTTGTGCGTTCGTAGTGTTTGATTGCTAATTAGTGAACTCTTCTCATTCCGAACGCAAATGCTGATTAAGTATATAAACTTGTGTAGCTGTACCTATCAGACTGAACAAGGGTCAACTTGCCAGATGCCACTTCAAAATAATAGATTCTTTTATCTGCCAATGTTAGTCTCTTCCGCAGTTTATGGAGGAAATCGTGTTCCCCTTCGAAAAATAACATAGCACTCGATATAGTCCCAATATGAAAAATATGCTCACACCAATTCGAACAGTCGAAGTTCGATCCTGACACAGACAAGAATTGCATTTTGCTCCAATTCTGAGACCCTTGGCCATATCCGCACACAGCTTGTGCCATAAATTGAAACTTCCGATCGCAAAGTATGTCCGTCAGAATCTGGTACGTGCTCAAATTTGTTTAACAGTCCTCGACGACTTCCTACAATCCCAACACGAGACTGATTTTTTTCTCTTTCACAACCAGGCCATGTTGCTGGTGCTCATTTTTTGTTTGTGTTTGATCTTGAAACAGTTCATTGGCATTGAGACAGTGTCACCGCTCACTGGTTTCTGTTTTAATTCAACAAACAAATCCAAAACGACCCCCCTTGTGGTGCGGGCAGTAAACACCAAATTCAATTACACCTCGAACACGGCCCAAACTTGAATTCAATTCCACTCTGATTTGTATCTAACCTTGAGTGGAAAAAGAGAAAACAAACTGCTCCATAGAAACCGTTCTGAAATTCATTCCCAGCAGTCGATCGTGCCTGTGTTTATGCGCCACAATGCGGCAAAAGCCGTTACTGTCTGGTAATCGATTTGAATTGAATGTCGAAGTTGTTTGAGGAGGGCGATAAGAACGAACGACCCCTCACATCACATCACATCACACATCCATCGACAATATCGGCGTCATGTAAACAAATTACTGAACGTGCCGCTGCAGCCGCCTAGCGAGAGCTCTCTTATCCCAAATTAGACGCCTGTAATGTATTTATTTTCCATTTATTTACAGATACGAGTTTTTCAACTTCTTAGAAGTCCGAAATAGACTTCTAATCTCGTTGGGAAATCGTTTTTTCATTTGATAAGACGGAATGCGGACGCGACGCGTTTTCATTGGATCAACACGCATCAAGTGCATGTGCATCCTCGAGGCAGTGTGAAATCTGTGACTAAAATGTGTCCACTGGTGCCGAGGGGGCAGGAGAACGGACGCAAGACACTAAAAGAATGTCGGTGGCTTTTATCACTACACTGTATGGCCTCTTTTCCTAAGAACAGGTTTATGTTCAGGAATGAGCGGACCCCAAGTCAACACTGGCTCTGATAAATTTGACAGACGAGATGATCAGTGATTGATGGTCATTAACCCAGTTTCAGCAGTGAGACTAGGATGGATTTTTGGGCTTTGTGAGCGATGGACTTACGAATTGTGAAAGCTTGACCAAAAGACAGGTAGATTGGGAAATATATTCCTGCTCGTTGGAAGATAACAAGTTCTTGGGCGCGATTTAGTGGGCAGACACCAAATGCTTTCGGAACGAGCAAAGGATTATCAGGAAAACACCACATTTAAGTTTCTGGTGGGTTTTGGGAAACCAGTATTAATAATAATTAAATGGCGCGACAGTCCACCACAGGGAACAACCAGGGCTTAGCTTGCTCATTAATTACTCGAGTTGTGTGTGCTACTGTTCTCTCACGAAGGAACCCATAGTCTTTTGCCGAATCCGAACGGTGAAATTTGACAAGTTTTCTTAGACAGTCTTTGAGTGTTGTCAGCAGCTCGAAAGATGTGGTGCCGTGAAAAATTCAAGGTGTTCAGCTGGGGATCGAACCTGGACCTTGGGCGTGTGAGCGTCGCACTCTACCCACTACTTCCCGGCGGCCATATGGTGAACCAAGCAGTGGGGTATTTGAAGCAATCCTTCCCGCACCAGTGAGCCAAGCGTATTTTTGGCTTTGTCAGTTTTCTTTTTTTTTTTTTTTTTTGTGTTGGAGGTTTGGATCAACTACACTGGAGCACTCAGACTCAAATACTGGTCCATTGTACTACCAGTGGCTTTGTCAGTTGCTGCGTGTTCCCTAAAACATCTCAATCATTGAACTGATCCCCATTGCCATTGAAGGTTGGTTATTGAGCTATTGGCGGTGCAGTTCGGATGGTAAGTTACAGGCGATGCGGTCGGTGTTCCTATTGCAGAGTGAGGGAATTTCTGTCTTCACTCAGAGGCTCAGGAGTTTTCATAAAAATGTGACCTGGAACCTGTGATTCGAAAGTAAGTTTACTCTTTTTCAGGAAACACGAATTATGCCCATTATAAAGTTGATCATCGATTGCATCGATAGACTGGTCGCTGTCCTTTGGTAGAACCAGAGTTGCCTTTTTTGTATGTTAGCTGGATGACAACTCCTTAAGAATGACATACGCTTGAAGTAAACTCATCCAACTAGGCAGAATTTATTGCTTCAAGCAAAAATATCCTCCAACTAGACAAAATATATTGCTTAAAGGAAACTTATCCTCCAATTTGACAGAATTTGTTGCTTCAAGCAAACATCTCCTCCAACTAGACAGAATTTATTGCAGAAGTACTAGAAGTATGCGAAATTGAAATTTTTTACATCAAAAAACTAATCTGGCTCCAACTGGGCCTTGAGCATAGCAAGTGTTAAAACCAATCGTGCAGATCAGCCGGATCACTGAGCGCTGTGCGCTCTTGTAAATAGCGCTGGTTAAGATTCCACCTTCCACAGAAAAGCTGTTTTCTTTCTGAACCTTCTAAATCGTGTCGGAAAGAAGGTTCAGAAAGCGTCAAGCTTCAAGTCGGACAAGTGACAAATTAACTTTACTATTTGTAAGAGTTTGTATGGCTTTCCTTGAAACGAAATGATTGTCCCTTAATGCTGGTCTTTGTGGTTGCTAAAGTGTCAAGACAACGCAAAAAGTAAATGCTCTTTGTGATGTGCCAAAGGATGTCACCAGCATTCTGCCCAAAACAGACGTGCTATGCATCAAAAATTCACAAAAACTCGCGACGTAAGTCAATGACACTTGCAAGGTTTTTGTTTTCTTTAACCCGTCAAACAAGCAGAGCAAATAAAAATTGCACTGACATGATTTAATGCATTTTAAGGCTTAGTCTCAAGAAGAGCAAACACAGGGAGTGAATGCAAAAATGCACAATGGGTTTAAGGACTTATGACGACTTTTCTCGTAGATGCACGTGTCATACACACAAAAAAGACAGACACATTGGCAAACCCTAATCTCATATGTCATAGCTGTAAATTTTGCCAAACCTTGGACCAGGCTTAACATTTTTACTTCACTTCATGTCAGTTTCCCACATCATCTAACCAATTTTATCTTTAGTTCTAGAAACTTTGTTATTTTTTACCGTTTTGTCACTTTCAGTCTATCAGTGATCGCAATTTCATTTCTCTTCACTTCCCTCTCTATTTGTTTTGTTTTCTTTTTTTTTTAACGCAAATAAACAAAATCTTGCACAAAAATCTCAACCAATTCACAAAAGAATCAGCAACCAAAGAAAAATAACAATAACGAACTAAAGTTGCCCTCAAAAAATCCCACATTCCACATCCACCACGAAGCAACAACACAACACACCAAACACAAAAGAGACGGCCGAAGCAGAAAAATGTAAATAAAAACACCAAATTGCAACAGGGAGAGAGGGAGAATAGTAGCGGCCACCACACACACGGCAGCAGTAGCAACAAAAACAGAAAAAATATAACATTCCCGTCATGTGTGAGAGAGAGTCAGAGAGAGAGAAAAAAGAAAACCTCCAATCGACACACACAATTCAATCCAGCGGTATCGCCTGCAGAGAAACAAGAACGCACACACACTAAGATTCTTTGGAAATGATCATGCACAGCAAAAGTGATGCTGGCGCAGCTAGACCCCAGAAGACAAAGAGAGAGAGAAAGGGAGGCAACTACTGACGCACGGGGCGAAAAAATGGAATTTGAACTCCCTGGCGGAAGCTGCCCCCAAAAACCAGCAGTAGCGCTCTACAAAAGACGGGTGAATTTAATTTAATTTAATATAAATTAAATAAGTGACCAGTGATCGCCAAGAGGGGGTGCGGAAAAAGCGAAAATATTTCGTGCTTCTCGGCCGACTCTGACAGAATGATGTCAGGCGCTAGTGATTTCTTGTTTTGTCGCGTCCCAGTCTCATGGCCCCTCTCTCGCGCAGTGCTCTAGATAGCACATGCACAGCTCAAGTGGGAAATTTACATTACACACAAGAACGTTGAGGGAAAGAACGAAGCAGAAGTGCCGCGTCAGGGTGTGCCAAAAGGAATGTCTATTTACACATCGAATTGTGGGTTGCATGCACATTCATTTGATTCAGAAACCAGGATGAGATGAGTGCTGAGAGGCGAGTTGGAGGCAGTGATTGAGTACGAAAGAGTGCGTGCGTGTGGTTGAGAGAGACGGAGAAAACAAGGGAAACAGGAATTTTATGGAAATGTACATGATTCCAAAATCCTTCCAGCAAAGACTTGGAATACTGTTGCTCTTTCATGGAAGGATTTTGTAGGAGACATTTTGCAGAGAGAGAGAGAGCCAGTGTTTGATTGATGGGGAGTGGGAGGCAGTCAGAGGTGTGATGTGGAGGACCAAAGTTCGGAAAAAGTGTTGTCGATGTACTGAGTTAGTAGATATTTGTGCAAAGGAGTGAATGGAATTAATGACTTAGCGATGTGTAGCAGTGAATATATGAGGTATGCCCGCGGTATTGAAGGATGTAAAAAATTAAAAACAAATACAACTTTAATCTGTTTTTTTTGTGGAGATTAACTGTAGGTCCCTTCTACTCGTTAGAGAACAGTAGTGCGCACAACACGAGCAGTTGATGAGCAAGCTAGGTCCTGGTCCTCTTCGGACTGTAGCGCCAATAATTATTATTATTAAAGGAGTTCCTCGGCTCAAACCCTAATGTTTTCTTCAAATTGCTGACAAGGTTGAGTAACGTCCTTTTCAATGGAATTGTACGGATTCGAAAACTCTTTGAACTGTCTTTTTGTATCGGCAGGACAATAGTGGCTGGTTTGTTTGGGCAGGAATGGTAAATTCTTAGTGAGTTATGCAGAATTATGCCCTACTTAGCAGAGAACGACGCACTGCTACTCGTCCCCACGACAGAAGCGGTTAAATCGGGCTACTACCCTAATCTCCAGAATTTTACCTTTGCAGCTATTTTCGTTTTTAAACATAAAAATGTCACTTAACGGAGAAGTCTGATTCAAATATGTGTAAGGCTTCCAAACCGGGCTCTGCAAACCTAGAAAACGTTTCTCCCTCACGATGCGTTATATTAAGACAAAAAAAATGGCATTTGTCCAAAACTTTTGTTGTTTGTGGCCTTTATCCGAGTTGTAAGGATAATGGTCGAAAGTTTTGAATTTTCAAGAAATTTGCGTTTACACGAGAACGTTTATTCATAAAAAAATTCCCAAAAATTGTGTCATGCAGTTAGCAGTAAAAGACCATTTCGCAGAGCTGAATAAATAGCAACCCACTTGCCTCTTTCTTTCGATTCCAATCCTTGGGTAGCAAAGCAACAGACTTTCGTTTAATTGTTCACGTGAAGCCTTCTCCCCTAGACCCCTTTAATTTCCCAAGAAGCAACTGGTTTCCCAGAACACGTGTGTACAGGACTGTGTCCTTTAGTCATGCAACACGTGTCTATTTCCCTTTGTATTAAAAATAGATGACTTTGACGAGTCATTAGCAAATTTATTGCAAATTTTTTCGTGTGAATTAGTCTAATCAAATGGACGGCCCATCGCATGATCACGAAAACATATCGCGGCGAACGATTCTTAATTTGGAATTGCTACTGATTGGTGGCAGAATACAGAATACAGTGAGTGCGCTTAACCGTTGATTTTTGAACTCATTTACAAAAGATCACACACTTCTCACTTAGATAACCTTGGCCGCCACATTTGATTCGCCACAAGGTCTGGGAACTGTGTCATCGTAGGGGTGTAGTAGAGCTCAGGGCACGTGACATAATTGAACGGTGACTGACCCAAGGTCTGTTTATTTGTTTGTGCAGATAACAAGCTGAACTGTCATCGTATTGCAAACGTCAAAATCAAGCAAAGTACAAGATAATGTTTATCACACATTGAGTCACCTTCAGATTGGTTTGATTCTTTATTCGTGCAACTTGTTTCTTTGGGATCATTTTGGAAAGCGCGTCTTTGCTACGTTAGAGCGATGTGTATTTCTGTGTAGGTCAAAGACCTCAAGAATTAAGTTACGAAAGCGGGATTCATCGCTTAAGACGATCCGCAAATGAAACCCTTGTTCAAGTCTTCTAATGCTCGAGTCTACTGATGAATCAAAACAGTTGGTTTGAAGCTTCCCGTCTTTTAATTCTTTTTTAGGTCTTAGAAAGTTCAAATAACTTTGCGTCGTATTGAATCTGCTCGTAATGTGTTCAGCAGATTCATGGTGAAGGTACCATTTTGGGCACTGAACTAAGTTTACAAAGCACACCACTTTTTTGTTCGACGTTGGAATACGGAGCGCTCAGACTGAAATACGGGTCCTTTGCACCACAAGGCAGTAACGCAAATTTGATATAATTTCCCGGTTTTACGAAGACAGACCAGGAGGCGCTTCTAATAATAATAATTAATTGTCGGCTCTACAGTCCAAAGGGGGACCAGGGCCAAGCTTTGCTCATCAACTACTCGTGTTGTGCGCGCTACTGTTCTCTCACGAGTAGAAGGGACCTACAGTTTTTTGCCGACTCGGAACGGCGAGATTTGAGAAGCTTCCTTAGAAAGTAATTACTCTTTGAGTGGTGTCAGCAGCTCGAAAGAGGTGGTGCCGTGAAAATTTCGAGAAATTGGTGTTGAGCTGGGAGCCGAACCTAGACCCTTCGGCGTGTGAGCGTCGCACTCTACCCACTACGCCAGGGCGCCCACAGGCGCTTCTGTGACATAGAATTTAGGTTTTCAGTTCACATCACATCAACGCCAAACAGTCGCCACTTAATACGAGCAAAGGCGGAACACTGACAGAGGAAGTGATCTGAAGTGTCTACAGCACATCCCTTTGCCGCGTCCCATCTCTATACACCACAGGGGGTAACATTCTTAAAAGAATTAAAAACTTCCACAATAGCAGTTGGAATACGCGAAACTTATTCTTGGAGGCATCTGGCGAAAGATCGTGCTGGCTGGAGAGGCATGTTGCTTGAAGCCAGGTCCACCCCGGACGACTGTAGTGCCACAAGAAGAAGTAGATATCACAATAGATCGTGCTGGCTGGCAGATAAACAGCTTCGGCAACACATGCAGACAGAATCAAAACGGCAGAGTCTTACAAAGAAACTCTAACTTGTCAAATTCGCTGGGATTTGAGAGCTCACAAAAAATCTAACAACATCAATTTGTCAACTGTAAAATGACAAGTTAGAGTTTCTCTTTAAGACTGCCGTTTTGAATCTGCCTACATGTGTTGCCAAAGCTGTTTATTTGCCTTATGTCCGATCTCGGTTGACAAAGTTCTGTTCCCAAGTATTTTCAAATAGCTACAACTTTGTGATGTATGTAAAGAAATGCGTGCTGTGTTAAGGCATTGAAAAATGGCAACAAAAATGACAAGATTTGGCTTGTTTATTGCTGACAGCGATACAAACAATTTCTACTTTCATCTTCTTCCTTCTTCTTGTGGCGCCGTGACGGATACAGTCGTCCGGAGTGGATCTGGGCTTCAACCAACATGCCTCCCCAGCCAGCACGATCTTTCGCCAGATGCCTTCAATTGCACACTCCAAGTTGGTTGAGGTCCTTCTCCATTTGTGTGCGCCACCTTAGCCAAGGCCGTCCTCTATTGCGTTGCCAATATGGCTAAGATTCCAAGCATTTTCGTGCCGAAGCAGAATTGTCCATACGCTCTACATGGCCTAGCCGTCTTAAGCGTTGTATCCGAAGACGCTTGACCAGGCGCATGTCACTGTACAGCCCACAGAGTACGTCATTAAATCTTCTACTCCAGATGCCATCAATGCAAACAGACCCAAAAATCGCACGCAAAACAATTTCTACTAGACAAGAGAATACCACCTTTGAGTGAACATTCTTTCATCCAATCTTTGTGTCGGTTTAGAGGCATATCTTGAGGGCTGTTTAGAGGCATGTGTTTAGAGCTGCTGAGAAGCATAATTTGAGGGCTGTTTAGAAACATATCTTGAGAGTAGTTCATTTTGATAAAGGAACTCATGTTTGCAATGTATGAAAACTGCAAGTTTTCAGCTTTTCTACGAACTGCCAACCGTCCTTTGATGTCGGGTCTAGTTCTAAGTGCCTAGAGTGACCCACAAAATGTCATTACGCCCTGCTGCATAAGACAGCTTAAACCTCCCCGCCTTTGCTTAATCTTTTTTCAGTGACACTTTCATCATTTGCTTTGAATTACTGAAACAATTTGCCAACCATTTGCACATCACACTACATCAGGTCACAAGCAGCAATAATTTTTCTTCAATCATCTTGCACGAACTTTGCAAAACTCGACAATTAAAAAAAATCTAGAAGTTTCAGTCTACTATTCCTTTTCTTCTCTAATCCCGATTTTAATAAACAATTTGAATCATTCCATAAAACGCTCATACTCCTTGTGTGACGCCAACGTTTTGAAACGATCATGTCCTTAACCAATAAACTTAGTGAATCTTCATACTCCATAGCAGCAAAGTTGACAGTCCTTTTCGACTTACGCTGCCTCAACCTGGGATAGATCTTAAACAGTTTTATGGCGCGCATACGTTCTACATGTTTAACTGCTTTTTTTTTTTCTCAGACACTGAGTCTATACTGAAACTTCTGCAGATGTCAGATCAACATAACATTCACATTTACAGGATTATCTATTCCACCCCCTGTCCGATCTCAAAGAAGTCCCTTCAAAAAACTTGACAAAAACCTTTCCGTCAACATCCTCTGCACATCCAAATCTCTATTAATATGATAAACAACACTCCCCTCTCGGCAACACTGATTGCCATCATGTCTCATTGGAAATCAGTGTGTGGAAGCCCCGCCAGAGCGAGAGTGGATTCGTTGTATTCCCTTAGTCAGACCGAATGGAAGGACGAGAAGAAAAAAAAAAATGCACACACGCACACAAACACAGAAAAATGACTTGAGGTAGCGCCCTTTTTCCTCTGAAAATCCATTCCCTTCTTGAATGCACTCACCTTAATTTCTCCTGAATAAAATTAAATCCTCCTCACAGCATGAATTCAGATGGAAGCGGGGGCAATTCCGACCACACTACAATCCACTGACAAACAAACGGGAAGACAGGAACTGTGTGTTGTTGGGACGGTCGAGGAGCAAGAGAATCCAAGCGCCACTCCTTTTTCCTTTTTGCAACGTTTATACGTGAACCGCTCGCGTATCCAGGGAATTTGTAGGATCCTCTAGGGAATCACAAGCAACACCATACACTTTGAAACCGAAAATTTCTTTTTTCCCACTTTGCTCACTTATGGTAGCCTTTCGTCGATTCAACTTTCTATTTTATTCTATTATTCAATTTCGTACTGGTATGCGTGTGTGTGCATATGTGTGCGTGTATGTTGTTTCTTCTTGGCACCTGGCACTCACTCACAAATATTTTTATTTTCTTTGCCTTTCCCGAACACAAAGCTGATTTTATTCTATTTCATTTTTCACTTTTTTTTCCCAGTTGGTTTTTGTAGAATTTTTCACAAAAGCGACACAAACTGAACGACGAACGGTGAGATGCACGGATGGAGTGGGAGAGAACAATTGTACAATATTGCGACGAGAGGGAAACACACGAGAAGAGCAGACAAGGAGAAGAATGAACAAAAAAAAAATAACGAAAAATGCAAACGAGTGGGAAGGAGATGATATTTCTTTTTTTCCTTTTTGTTCACTTTTCGACAGTGTTTCTTGTTTTTGCCAGCGAAACTTCACTTTGATGGTCACTTCACCAATGGGAGAAAAAATTAAACACTTTTCACTTGGTCGGAGGAATGCGTTCGTAAAGAAATCGAACTCAATATCGAATGTAAACTGTTTTGGTGTTTTGTGTATGCGTAGGTTAGTGTGTATGTGCAAAAGTTTTGCAGACAGAGAAAAAAAACTGTATTCCGCGGATACTAGGACGACTGCTGCAATGCTGCGTCTATCACTGCGCTCGTGTCAGCCATTACTACGACAGAAAATCCCATTCGACCTCGCTCGACTGGAATTCGTTTGGAACTTGAAGAGGGGAAATTTATGTGTATTCCCATATTCCAATGTTCCGTTGTTCGTCAGGGCTCTGTGGTGTTGTCTAGTTGCTCTGGGTCTTCATTGCATGCTCGGGAATACATTGGAAATGGAATGGGAAATTTTATGTTTCTTTCATTGGGAATTTTCTGTTCTCATCTGTGGTATGGTGGACTTTAGTCCATTTTGACATTAGCGGATATTGTGTGTTCTGTGGCAAGGGAAATTATTTTCCTTCATTGCTTTTAAGTAATTTACTTGTATAAATACATTCCATGTTTTCAAAATATATTTCCGTAACAACTTGCTTTTTAACAGCACGCTTGAGTTCCCTAACGGGAAGATAAAGGTTTGTGTTTTTTTTTCAAGTCCTATTATATACATATATATCCTCTTTATTAAAAACGACTTTTTGTTGTTTCTAAATTTGTATTTATTTGATATTCCGGGTATTTGGGAACTTCCTTAAACATTTTCTAGTGCCTCAGTTTGCAGCTCGAAAGAAATGTTTGGATATACCCAAACTCGACCAAAATGAAATTACTATTTTTTACACTGTGATGGGGATACTGCTGTCGATGCATATGGTGATGCATGTGCTGATGCATGTGCTGATGCATATGCTGAAGTATATGCTTATGCATATGCTGATGCAAGTGCTAATGCTGATGCATACGCTGGTGCCTATGCTGATTCCTATGCTGATGCTGACAGCGATACAAACGATTTCTACTTTCATCTTCTTTTTGTGGCGCTACAGTCGTCCGGGGTGGACCTGGGTTTTAACTAACATGCCTCCCCAGCCAGCACGATCTTTCGCCAGATGCCTCCAATTGCGCACTCCAAATTGATTGAGGTCCTTCTTCACTTGTGTGGGCCACCTTAGCCAAGGCCGTCCTCTATTGCATCGCCCCAATGGCTAAGATTCTAAAACTTTTCGTGTCGGTGCAAAGTTGTCCATACGCTCTACATGGCCTAGCCGTCTTAAGCGTTGTATCCGAAGACGCTTGACCAGGCGCATTTTACTGTACAGCCCACAGAGTTCGTCATTAAATCTTCTCCTCCAGGTGCCATCAACAATTTCGTGAGAAACTCACCGTCGAGTGATGGAGATACTGCTGTAGTTGCTGATGCTTATGCTGATACATATGCTGATGCATGGGTTCATGCATATGCTGATTCCTATGCTGATGCTGATGCCTATGCTGACGCTGATGCCTATACTGATGCCAACGGTGATGCCGACGCTGATGACGACGCTGATGCCGACGCTGATGCTGACGCTGATGCCGACGCTGATGCTGACGCTGATGACTACGCTGATGCTGACGCTGATGACTACGCTGATGCCGACGCTGATGACGACGCTGATGCCGACGCTGATGCTGACACTGATGACTACGGTGATGCTGACGCCTACGCTGATTCGGATTCAGATGTTGCTGCTGGGGTCAATAGTGATATTGGCGCTGATTCCGAGGCTAATGCAGGTGCTGATACTGTTTCTCCTGCTGATACAGATGTACCACCTCTTTCGAGTTTGGAGTCGGCAAAAAACTGTAGGTCACTTCTACTCGCGAGAGAACAGTAGCGTGCACCACACGAGTAGTTGATGAGCAAGCTAGCCCCTGGTCCCTTGTGGACTGTCGCGCCATACGATTATTAATATTAGACTCACATCAAGTGCCCCAGCTGCTGTCCCCTACGGCCAATTAAGGTTAGGTTAGGTAGGATAGGTTAGTAACAAAAATAAAATATAAACAAAAAAAAAAACAGTTATAACTTAGTTTGCATAGTTTAGGGCATTGTTTAGGTTTTGGTATTTAGTATTAAGTTTTATAAAAAATTAAATTAGATTACTAAGTTGTTTGTAGATCTTTGCTTAGTTATAAGTTTGCACAAACATTTTCTTTAAAATTAAAACAAAAAAAAAGTATGAATATGTGTTGAAAGGTTATTAAACACAAGAATAGATTAGATGGATTAAGAGTGCCCACATAGGGCCAGTAAGATCGTTCATAATAATAGTAAATTATAAAACTAGTTTAAGTATTTTTATAGTTAGACTTAAGGAATTAGATGCAGAAGTTTATGTTGATACTTATGATGGGGAAGACGTAGACGCTGGTGCTGATGCCGAAGCTGCTCTTAATGCTAATGCTGATACATCAATGCTGGCATCGATATTGATACTGATGCTAATTAAGAGGTTGATTTTTGAGTTGCTGCTGATGCAGATGCTGATGCAGATGCAGATGCTGAAGCAGATGCTGATGCAGATGCTGATGCAGATGCTGATACAGATGCTGATGCAGATGCTGATGCAGATGCTGATGCAGATGCTGATGCAGAGTCTGATGCAGATGCTGATGCAGATCCTGATGCAGATGCAGATGCTGATGCTGATGCTGATGCTGATGCTGGTGCTGATGCAGATGCTGATGCAGATCCTGATGCAGATGCAGATGCTGATGCTGATGCTGATGCTGATGCTGGTGCTGATGCAGATGCTGATGCAGATGCTGATACAGATGCTGATGCAGATGCTGAAGCAGATGCTGATGCAGATGCTGATGCAGATGCAGATGCTGATGAAGATGCAGATGCTGATGCAGATGCAGATGCTGAAGCAGATGCTGATGCAGATGCTGATGCAGATGCAGATGCTGAAGCAGATGCTGATGCAGATGCTGATACAGATGCTGATACAGACACTGATGGTGTTGCAGTTCTTAATACTGATACTGTTTCCGAAGCCAATGTTGAAGCATATGAATGAATAAATTTTGTATGCGTTTGCGTATCTATGTCTGGTGTCTTTTTCATTACCCTAAGATTCACCATGCCTTATTAAAGAAACTCACAACATCTCATTTTTTAAGATTCAAATTCGAAAAACGGAAGGTCTACACGATCTGGCATTATTGCTTAAGTCTCGCTTCTTCCAGTCCCAAATCACTTGCGAAACTGGTTTTCATTCGCCCTCAGACATAAATGTAGGTCACCGAATCTTGCAACCAAAAGTCACTCTTTAAACGGGTCAATTGGGGAGCGTAAATCACAAAGTGAAACATCGGCCATCAAAGGCTCTTGTAATCTCATGTAATTACCCCCATTTAACCAAGTCCGGTCCGGCGGTGAGCATTACAATAACTTCATTTAGGAAGTTCCAATTAAGATTCACTTAAAAGTGATTAATTGCTATTCACTCGAGCCAAACGTTCTATTCAATTTCCCAGTCACTTCACCCAGCCGGACGTCATCTCTCTTTCGGCCCAAACTCTGCCCCTGAATGTGTGCCGTCCAAAAAAACCCACAATATACATCATAGCCAGCTCGTTACTGCGTCATCTGGGTCTGTTGCCATTTGACTGTCGACTATCCCGGAGGATTGATGCATCCCCCGACGCCACTCTTGTGGCAAACATGCGGTTACTGGCACAAGGGGTTCTTATTGCTGAACAGGATGAAAGTAAAATTGCATTCGCTGTGGTGCTTCACCGCTTTCCCCCCCAGTGGAGGGTGTAAACAAAAACAAAATAAAACCAACATTGCTCTTTTTGGAACAGGAATCGGGCATGAGGGAGCACTGGCCCATTGCGCTTAGAGCTCTGGCGGATAGGGATGTAAGGAAATTGAAAAATTATTTCGCATTAAATCGGTTTCTATGGACGCATCGATGAGTCACACGCAATTTCGGGGTTGGAACACATTTGTTCAATGGCATACTCCCGAATGTTGTCCCTTCTTAGAGAATGCCATCGAATTTATAGGACTGTTCGGGGAGTCATCGTTGTTTGTTTGCCGTCGTGTTGGGTTTTTGGGGTGACGTGTGCCTGAAATGGATAGTTACTGATGAGCGATGAAAATCAGGTCTTTCTAGCGTGAATTTTGGTTATTTCAGCAATGGCACTTTCAAGATAAGGGATGAAATGACGAAAGTGGATAGACTTTCTGCAGAATCTGCAACAACCTTCAACTGCCCTCTATTGATGTGAATCAAACCAATGAAAGAACGTATACACCAAATCACCCCCTTCGCTTAGGAACTTCCAAAAATCGCCATTAGTTTGTTTTACAATCCAAACGCCTAAAGATAAATTAATTTCATCCGTACATTGTCGAGATTCCGAAAGTGATACACAAATTAATTTTCAACATCCTGCATCCTGTGGCTGCGATAAGCCGCCACCATCACCACCGAGTAATTGCCAACAAATTTTCAATTTACTCAATCCCAGCCATTACCAAGTGAAGCCCTACCCGCATTATAGCGCTTCGCGCCCAGTGCAAAGCCGTTTCCAAAACCGAATTAAAACCCCTCTCCGCTGAAGGCAATAAAAGTTCATATTTCATTTGGCCAAGTCAAATGCCCCTTCAGACCTGAACTCCGAGTGAGGAATAGACCACAAACAGCTCGTTCGCTCTCAATCAAACACACATTTCATGGTCTTAGTCCTCACTCCTGTCTACCTGACCCACATTCCCTGGCGAACACACCCTGAAACTCGCACTCCAGGCAGGAGCGTGGCACAAATCATAATGAAATTCCTGCGTTAAACAGGGATTCGGGAAGCGAATCGAGCGCACCCTCGAAACAGGGTGTGCCCCGTGCCGTGTCCTGCGAACATCCCTCCTGCAGCATGTCAGCCGTCGACCCCCGAGCCCGTGCCCTATCTAAATCTTTCAGCCACGAGCGCCAGTCGACATCTCATCGACTCCGGCACAATCCAAATGACATTTATTATCGTCGCTCCGCTTGCATATCCTCGAATATGCCGTTTTCCTATTTCACACGGCGGCTGCGGCGGAGGGTGAGCACATCCACCACGACACGGGGCAGAGCATAGCCACGGGATTCGAAAGCAATTACGAAGATGTATGCGTTCATGCGGGTCGGTACTATCGAAGAGGGTGTCCCACTTCCACGTTGAACCCTAATTCGAGGAAAAAAATTTATAAAAAATGAGAGCAATATGTTCTCTTCAAAAAATACGTGTAGAAAGCAAGCAGGACTCTCCGGACAGGATAACAGGAGAAGATTAGCGCTTTAACCCACTTTCTCCGCTCAGCAGGACACTGGGAACTCATGTCGTCCAGCAATTGTTCCTCCGCACACTCGGGCACAATGTCTGTTCCCCTTTGTTCATCTGAAAGGGATGAAAAGGATTTTTCCAACGGCCATGTCACAGCCACAGCCGTGCTAATGTGTGCGATTCACGAAACTGAACGTAATCTGTGCGAATCTTAGCGTCCGCACATGCACAGCACGACCGGCTAACTTGCAGAAGTCAGGTATTAACTAACAGGCTGCGTGTGTTGGTGCTGTACGTCCTGGGTGACATCTTTCGTGATTGATGGCCCAAATACATTTGAAGAGAAGTGGTTTGACGTGTCTACCGGAGCTTATCAGGGCAGAAAGACGACAGCTACATTGCATACTTCGTACAGCCGCATACGTTTCATTGTTGCGGCAGCGTCTGCAGCAGCAGAGGATCTGAGAACACCTCAAAATGGCTTTAAGGTAAATTAAATGGCTAAATGGCTGTATTTGTGGCCTTAGCACAAGAATTGCTGGCGGGGGATGTGAATTGCTGGCGGGGGACGTGAATTGCTTGAAGGTTGATGGGCTCATAGTTGGTACGCCAATTTGACACGGTGTCATCGTGGCTGTGCGTGTGACGTTGGGGATGGGTGTGAGAGGAAGAAAGAGACAGGAATAGAGGGAGTGTCTGTAATTAGAATTTTGTGGGCTAATTGAACGGAAATGTCACCTCCGCATGGAGTGGAGGGAAAATATGCAAAGTAGCATAAAACACGGACAAGGCTTGTCGACCTTTCAGGCAAACGTGACTTGAACAATTTTTGTTGCTCTAATTAGGACAGTCGTAGGTGTCGCAAAAGGAGACGCTCGACGTTTGAATGTCACTTTTAAAATTTAAAGCTGCATTGTGGAAAGATTTGGCAAGAACGAAGTGCCTTAAGGATTGGATACACAATTTTTTTGGATTTGTTATCTTCCTTGATAATGTCACACCATTAGTTTTTCTTTAAAAAATATATATATATCCGCCCAAATACACATTTTTGAAATTAATGAATGTAATCCACCATACAGACAATGCTTCTTCTTCTTCTTGTGGCGCTACAGTCCGAGGGGGACCTGGGCCTCAACCCACATGCCTCTCCAGCCAGCACGATCTTTCGCCAGCTGTCTCCAGTTGCGCACTCCAAGTTGGTTGAGGCCCTTCTCCACTTGTGTGCGCCACTTCAGTCTAGGTCGTCCTCTGTTGCTCTACATGGCCTAGCCATCTTAAACGTTGTATCCGTAGACGCTTGACCAGGCGCATGTCGCTGTACAGCCTATAGAGTTCGTCATTAAATCTTCTCCTCCAGATGCCATCAACGCAAACAGGACCAAAAATCGCACGCAAAACTTTTCTCTCGAAAAGACTAAGGGCTTCCTCATCCGTCTTTGCTAACGTCCAAGATTCTGCGCCATATAGTAGGACAGGGATGATCAAGCTGTTATATTAAGCGTTTGCCCGGTCCACAAGAAAGGAGACCCTTTTGACTGCGCCAACTACAGAGGGATTAGTCTCCTGAACATCGCATACAAGATCCTCTCTGCCGTATTGTGTGAGCGTCTGAAACCATTTGTCCATGACCTGATAGGTCCCTATCACCGTGGTTTCAGACCAGGGAAGTCCACAATAGACCAGATCTTCACATTACGGCAGATCCTGGAAAAGACCCAAGAAATGCAAATTGACACTCACCACCTATTCGTCGATTTCAAGGCTGTATATGACAGTGTGGATAGAGACGAGCTATACAGTGCCATGTCTAGTTTTGGCATTCCTACCAAACTCGTCACATTGTGTAGGATGACGATGGAGAACTCTCGCTGCTCCGTCAACGTCGGTACCGAACTCACCGAGACCTTCAATGTCAAAGAAGGTCTTAGATAAGGCAACGCACTGTCATGTGACTTCTTTAACATCGTCCTCGAGAAGATCGTGCGTAACTCACAAGTCAACACCAGAGGCACGATCTTCCAGAAGTCCGTTCAATTGCTAGCTTACGCTGATGACATTGACGTGATTGGACGAACACAGCGAGCCGTCAATGAGGCGTTTGCTGGCATTGAAGCGGAAGCGGCTAAAATGGGTCTAGTGTTAAATGAGGGCAAAAAGAAGTACATGTTGTCATCAAGGAAGGACACACAACATCGACGTCTCGGACGGAGCGTCACACTAGGCAGCAGAAACTTCGAGGTAGTTAAGGACTTCGTCTAACTCGGCTCCGCGGTAAACAGGGACAACAACATCAGTACCGAAATCAAACGCAGAATCACTCTTGCCAATCGCTGTTTCTTTGGGCTCAAGAGGCAATTGAGAGAGAGAGAGTTAGCCCTCTCTCGAAGGACTAAGCTCGCTTTATATAACAGACAATGCTTGAGTAAACAATTTATTACTGAAGAGCAATTCAGTATAGCTCTCTGGTGCTTAAAGTGGTTTAAATTATTGCATTATACTCCTACATGTAATTTGTTAATCGAGGGATTGTGTAAGAAGTTTATAACGTTTCTTGTTCAGATTCATCTCATCCATCATCATCCATCTGCACCGTTTACTCGCGATTGCAACTTAAGCACGGGCTTGCCCAATTCATTTTCTATTTCGTTTTTATTTTAAGAAAGTACAAAAGGTTTCAAAATTTCTGCGTTTTTCGAAAATTAAAGGATTATGAACTAGTTTCTTTCTAATACGAAGTAAAATGTTTCTTTAGCATATCACCCGCGGTACAAACAATAATGAGGTTTTTTTTAAAAGATAAAGAAAGAGACCGCCGTGGTGTAGGTGGTAGGGTTTGGCTCTCACGCGCCGAAAGTCCCAGTTTCTTTTTCACGACACCGCCTCTTTTGAGCTGCTGACAACAATCACTATCAATCAATGACAATATATGAGAAAGCTTGTCATTTGTTTTCCCTCTGGAGTTGGCAAAAAAAAAACTCTAGATCTCTTTTACTTGTGAGAAAGCAATAGTGCGTAGAAAAGGAGTAGTTGATGAGAAAGCTACGAGGGGCGTTGAATATATTCTCGGTATCGATATGAACGAAAATGCGAATTCAATTTAAATTGATTTTATTTTCCAATATAATTTCCCCTAAAATCAATGCATTTGTTACATCTTGAGATAAGTTTTTTTAAACCCTCAAAAAAAAATTTCCTCTTTCTCTGCAAAATACCCATTTATTGCAGACTTGAGTTCTTCATCATCCGAAAATCTTTTTCCACGAAGACATTTGTTCAAATCCGGGAACAGGAAATAATCACTAGGGGCAAGGTCTAGACTATTGGGTGGCTGTCGGATTTCTTCGAAACCACAATCTTGCGCAGCAGCCTTGGAAACTCGCGCCGTGCGAACAGGAGCGTTGTCAGCAATACACCCGCTGCGAGTTTACCCCGTCTTTTCTTTTTAATTTCCTTCCACAAATTATGATAAATGGAAGCGTAGGACGTGGCGTTGATGGTTTCACCTTTTTTTGTACTCAATGAGAAAAATTCCCTTTGAGTCCTCATTGAGTACAAAAAAAAGGTGAAACCATCAACGCCACGTCCTACACTTCCACTTTGCATAATTGAGTTCAAAAAAAACTGTGGCCATGAGGTTCCCGGCAGACGGAGTGAGTTCAAACTTCTTCGGGGGGGGTCTGTTCCTTTTTTATACCACTGAATGAACTCTTGTTTGCTTTCAGTATGATTGTGATGAACCAATGTTTCTTCCCCAGTAACAATTCGATCAAAAACACCGTCCGCGTTCTACACTACATATCTCCAAAAGCTCTCTACAGCATGCGATTCTCATTTTTTTTTTCTTAGGCGTTGTGAGCATTCGTGGCACCCACCTTCCATTGACCTTTAAAAGTTTAAGATGGTCATGAAGAATGGTGTGAATGGTACCAGTTGGGAGCTTGGTGATCTGTCATCATGTTTACCTTTATTAGGGCATCCTCAAGAACAAATTGTTCGACTTCTTTGATGCTTTCTACCGTACAAGCAGTAGCCGGGGCGCCGGAGCGGGTGTCGTCGTCAATGCTCTCTCTGCCTCTGCCACTTAACCACAGTTGAAGTTGAAGGTGCGAAACCCTGGTAAGCAGCCACCTTCTCTTCATGAATAGTTTTTTGACTTATTCCTTTCTTAGTGAGAAATTTAATTACAGCGCAATGCTCAATTTTCACCACCATCCTCTCACTTGCCATTATGATTCTATTTAGCTAGAGATAAAACGCGAATTAATAATCACATTTATATGAAATTTGACATGAGCGCGCTAAAATAATAGTATACCAGGTATATCGGTATGAAGTGAGCGTCAAGATACCAATGTCTCGATAAAGAACACTTGTTGTGAACGAGCCCTTATTTTTTTTTTTTTTTTGCTATGACATCTGTGAAAAACATTTAGTATACATCAAGTCATTGTGGTCGCCGTGGCGTAGTGTCACACGCCGAAGGGTCTAGGTTCGATTCCCAGCTCAACACCAATTTTTCGAATTTTTCACGACACCACCTCTTTCGAGCTGCTGACAACACTCAAAGAGTAATAACTGCCTAAGAAAGCTTCTCAAACTTCGCCGTTTGGAGTCGGTAAAAAACTGTAGGTCCCTTCTACTCGTGAGAGAACAGTAGCGCGCACAACACGAGTAGTTGATGAGCTAGGCTCTGGTCCCCTGTGGACTGCCGCTCCATACAATTATTATTAACCATTAAAGGATCGCCGTAACGTAGTGGGATTTTCACACGCCGAAGGTCCAGGTTCGATTCCCGGCTGAACACCTCGAATATTTCCACGGCGCCACCTCTTTCGAGCTGCTGACAACACTAAAAGAGTAATAACTATCAAAACAAAACTCTTAAAATTTCGAGTCGGCAAAAAACTGTAGGTCTGTTCTACCCGTGAGAAAACAGTAGCGCGCACAACAAGAGTAGTTGATGAGCAAGCTAGGCCCTGCTCCCCCTGTGGACTGTCGCGCCAACAATTATTATTTAAATACAATTTAATTTCAACTGACGAACAAATGTGAATGTTATCGTCTTACGCCTCAAACTTAAGTTTTGAAAACAAATTTTGTTTAATTTTCCATTTCTCCGCAATCGAAATCCTTTTAAACTGTCTACACATTCACAAAGAAACCGTCCTTTAAAAAGGAATCTAAGGTAAACAGACCATCATTGCCTCATCTACTCAATGTGCCGTATTAGTGAAAATTGAGCTTACCGTCTGCGGTGCGGTGACCTTTTCAAGTATATTTCGCACTCGGTTTCGATTTCCATACGCAGCACCACGGAAGAGAAAGACTCAGACACGAAAATGACGAAAGGGTGCTGCAAGCTGCAACTCGATCGGGAGCCAGTGCCTATATAAACTGATGTTTGCCCCATTGCAGGTATCACACACACCTTCCAGCTCTTCAGATCAGCAGGTTACTCGCAAGCCCCGCAAAAATGTTCAAATTGGTAAGAAGTTTAAGCACTTAGTGCAGATCTGTTTCCTGTATGGTTTGATTTCTTTCAGATTGTTTTGTCTGTTATTCTCGCTGTCGCAGCAGCTGCTCCAGGAATCCTCTCCTCCACAGCGGTATTGGAACCTGTGGGCTCAATCGTACGCTCTGTCCCAACCGCCATCTCAAGCTCCAGTCAAACTCAAGTGCATAGCAGTCCAGTTGTCACCTCTGTCGTCGCACCAGTTATTAGGACCATTGCTGCTCCAACTCTTATTCAAAGTGCTGCTCCAATTTTGACCGAATCTCTAGCTCCAACAATCCTCGGTTCAACGTCGATTCTGTCGGCTGCTCCTGCTTCAATCCTCGACTCAGGATCAGTTGTCTCTGCCGGTGTTCCAGCCCTTCGTTCGGATCTTGGCTTGGGCCTCGGTCTGGGCTTGAAAATTAAATAAGTGACTGTGAGTGGGCCATGCTAGCGTCTGTGCAGGGAAAAACAGAAAGAAAAATCGCAAAGCAATAGATTTTGAACAAAAAATTTGAAAAAAAAATCATCTGTTTTATATTTCACTTGTTTATTAAGTCACATTCGTCAAATGTAGTTCATTTTATACCAGTGACTGGTTAGTCACATTGGATGTTGCATGAGAGCGGTTGTGGTCTGCGAAAATTGATACTCTCTAAAGTGCATGCACTCACAACCGTAGCTTGAGTGCAGTGAATGCTTGGTTTAGATTCAATAACCTTTGCTTGCGGCACCGGTCGTCGTTGGCGTGTTGCATGACGTTAGCTGTTGCTACAGGTCCTAGCTTCAACTTCGAATTGAACAAAATGACCGTTTATCTGGCTAGGTCTTGCGTAGTCTTGCTCCAAAATGGTACAATGCCCCGAAATTTCAAATGCTTTAATTTTTAAACCGGCTGATTTTGCGATAAGTTAGTTAGCAAAATTTTTGATTTGCTTAAACAACAATATTTCAGTCTGTTAGGTGAGAAAAGTATGCAGGAATCACAAAGAAATTTGTGATGCCTTTAGGAATCTGGGGAAATGACAATTTTACATTGCTTTTTGTCTCTAATCGACATTTAATAATAATAATTGTCGGCGCGACAGTCCACTAGGGGATCAGGGCCTAGCTTGCCCATCAACTACTCGTATTGTGCGCGCTACTGCTCTCTCACGAGTAGAAGGGGCCTACCCTTGCCGACTCCGAACGGCGAAGTTTGGGAGCCTTTCTTAGACAGTTATTACTTTTTGGGTGTTGTCAGCAGCTCGATAGAAAGGTGCCGTGAAAAAATCGAGGTATTTAGCCGGGAATCGAAACTATACCCTTCGGCGTGTGAGCTTCGCACTCTACCCACTATTCCACGGCGACCACCTAATCGACATTTGTTCGTTTTAAATTTACCTCAAAATTGTTTCAATTCAAGTTACCAGGTATACCAGTATGAAATGACACTAATTATTAATAATAAGGTAAAAATATTTTATTAAAAGTATTGGCCATGGTTTTCTACACATTTTGACCACCTTTCTGGCAATTTGTGAATACCACGCCAATAAAATTGTTCGTCTTTTAAAGCAAAACAATCAGACACCCAGTTTTCGACCTCCTCGTAGGAATCAACGTGCTGCTCAGCCAATGCGTGTCCTATCGACATCGACTGCAAAACCAGATCGATTTGTGTCCCATCGATGCAAATAAATGGTAGTCGAAAGGAGCCAAGTCTGGTGAATACGGCGGGTGGGGTAGCTGCTCCTAGCCAAGTGTTTTGATTGTATCTTAAACCGGTTCTGCTTTGTGTGCAGGTGCATTGTCATGGAGCAAAATTATGTCTTCTGGCCCATTCTGGTCGTTTCTCGATCAATTCACGGTTCAAGTTGATCATTTGTTGTCATTAGCGATTAGTATCAAGGGTTTCACCAGGTTCGAGGAGCTCGTGGTACAGTACACCTTTCTGGTCTCACCAAACACACACCATTGTCTTCTTGCCGAATCGATCTGGTTTCGAAGTCGATGTTGATGGTTGTCCCAGATTAACACAGGATTTTTTCCGTTTATGATTCTTAAAATAAATCCATTTTTCATCGCCAGTAACAATCCGATGCAAAACCGATTTTCTTTCGTGTCTTTGAAGCAAAATTTCAATTTTTGGTTTTCCATCTGTCTTTCATTCAATTCATGTGGCACCCATTTTCCACACTGTTGGATCTTTCCCATAGCTTTCAAACGGTCAGAAATTGTTTGTTGTGCAACATTTAACATTGCTGCCATTTGCTTTTGACTCAAAGTGTCAACTCCATCCAATATCGTTTGCAATTTGGCGTCTTCAAACTTTTTTGGTGGTCTTCCACGTTCTTCATTTCTCAGATCAAAACCATTATTTCTGAACCGTTGAAACCATCTTTTGCATGTTGCTTCTGATAGAGCATGATCACCATATGCCTCGACAAGCATTCGATGCGACTCTGCAGCACTTTTCTTCAAATGAAAACAAAAAATTAATGCTTTCCGCAAATCATCACTTTCTGGTACACAATTCGACATTTTTAACACGATGAAAAAATATGATGTTGTCTGTTTAATGACTTGATGTATATTAAATATTTTTCACAGATGTCATAGCAAACAAAAAAAAATATGGGCTCGTTCACAACAAATGTTCCCTACCGAGACATTTGTATCTTGACGCTCAATTCATACGGGTATACCAGACATTTTCTTATTTAAATAACTTGGCAATATGCATTTTTCTACTTTCTGAACCCACATGATATGTGTCTCATATCATGTCATATGATATGTGTGTGAAACAGAATCTCTTTGACTGATTGCACTCGTACATAAAATTGTATAGATTCCTTCCACCCGTCAGACTAGGACGTTTCCTGATTTATTCTGTTCTTATCGAGCCTAATCCATTTTTAGGTTCGATTAAATGTTGAAATGCATTTTGGGTGCTGGATCAAACGTTCTTGGAAATTCCTGCAAAAATGTGAAAAAGTTATTAAATACGGCGGCATGCGTTCAGTAGTTAGGTTACAATCCGGTCTACAAGGACATGGGCACAGCATCGTAAACAATTTAACAGGCGAAGAATTAAAAAATAAAACAGTTCTTGTTACTATGGCGGTCAGAGCAACAAATGTGTACAAGAGGGTTATTAGTTATGTCAACAGTTACAAAAAAGCGAAATTGAAGAGACAATTCTAAACAATGTTAATGCTACATGAGCAAAACTGCTGTTCAGGAAACCAGTCTAGGACAAATCTTGGACAGTTTATACATTCTTCACAATTCCATTCAAACCCTCAATGTATTTCTAAATCAGTAAATGATTTGTTGTATTATGGAAGAAAATTGGTTTGTTCATGAAAAGTTATATTTTAAGGTGCATTTGGTCAGAATTATCTGCGGCATAGCTAGTTCCTTGATTAGTTAATTGCTATAGAACATCTCCGGCTTAGCTCTTCGATCATCTAATGTGTATCGATCAAGAATCTGAAGGTGACAAAAGTTCGGGTTGTATGCTGCATGCCTCATAGCTTTTGTCATTTTACAATACTTCCATCCTGTTGCTCAGTTCTGGTTGATATTTTCTGACTGTTGATTTCCGCATAGTAGAGTTTTAAACCATCTCGCTATGTTGTGGCATCTGCTTAAAGGACAGATCTCTATCGATCCTACTAAAATAACAATAATAGTATGGCGCGACAGTCTACAGAGGGACCGGGACCTAGCTTGCTCATCATCGTGTTTTGCCCGCCACTGTTCTCTCACGAGTAGAAGGGACCTACAGTTCTTTTGCCGACTCCGAACGGCGAAGTTTGAGAAGCGTTTTTTTGGACAGTAATTGTTCTTTGAATGTTGTAGCAGCTCGATACGGCACCACCGTGAGAAATTCGAGGTGTTCAGCCGCAAACCGAACTTGGACATTCTTCGTGGGAGCGTTGCTCTCTACCCACTACATCACGGCGGCCACAATCCTACTAAAAACTCAGCATAACATTGTTTACCATCAACTTAGGCCTCAAAGTGGGTCGCGGTTGCTAATCTTTGATCTCGTATATAAAGTGTAACAAAACTATTTCGAAAGGGTTCCATTTCGTTCTTCCGGAGCGCTTGACAGATGGTTATTCCTTCTTTTAGTGTTTTATATGTGTTGCTTATCGCAGATGACTTCAAACTGTCCTCCTATTAGCGAAGGTCTTAACCATAAGGTAAGTATATCGACTTTTCTAGTGACATGCCCTCCGGCGCGAGTTTCACTATTCGCTTCGAACTTACGCGACGTAATCTAAATAAGTACTCCTCATTCGACTTTTACCAACATCTCTCCCACTATGCACACATTTTCCAATATGTTCTATAGTACTTTCTCCCTTTCCTACAGTAAAACAGCATCACATTAATTGCATCTGCAGATATTTCAATTATTTTCAGCTCGACGATTTCGACATCTGTCTTCAAAAATATTTACCCCAAGACGTATTCGTATGACACAATTCGATTAAAACTCTGCAGATATACGGACACAAAATCCATCAATTGATTGTACATCGTGGACATAATAATAATAACAATAACAGGGCCACCAGGGCCTAGCTTGCTTATCAACTACTCGTGTTGTGCGCGCTACTGTCTCTCACGAGTAAAAAGGACCTACATTTTTTTGCCGACTCCGAACGGCTAAATTTGAGAAGCTTTCTTAGAGAATTTTTGCTCTTTGAGTGTTGTCAGCAGATCGAAAGCGGTGGGAATCGAAGCTAGACCCCTCGGCGTGTGAGCGTCCCACTCTACCCACTACGCCGGGGTGGCCACGTACATCGTGGACATTCAATTAAATAGTGCCAACATGTTTTTCTTTTCAATTTAACAAAAGTAAAATAACATGATGTCATCTTTTCTTGCGGAACTGGAGGGTTATATACCATAGTTTCGTAAATGAAAAAAAAACCTTCCTATTTCGAAACGGATGCCTGCATACGTCGTAACACAAGTTTCACGCAACTTATTGTATATAAAATTCGTAGAACTAAAACAAAAGAGAATCAAATCGAAATTAGATGAGGGAACATTATCTTAATTTTTTTAAATAAAATTGCAAGGAAAAAAATGCTGGGAGAGAAACCCACTCAAATGCTTCTGTTCGTGTGAATCAAACACCCTAAACTACTTCTCCACACCCAAGTCGATTTGATTGATGGCCCTACTAATTGATTGATTGATTAAGTGATTTATTGGTTAACTAAATAAGCTGCTGAAGAAGTACAATTAAGTCCATGCATGCTAAGTCTACAAGTAAACATGTAGCGTATGAAGATGGGTAGCTAAACTGAATTCCAATAAAAAATAACAGAAATATTTCGGAAATGAGCCAGATGGACAGAACAGCATTTAAGGATATATGCAATTGCCAAAATTGATTTCTGAAGTGATGAATATATAGTTGAAAACCTTAATACCCTCAACCTGCTCCTGCATTATGACACATTTTCATCCAAACATTTCGAGAATTGTGTCATTTCTGATAAAGGCATTTCAGTTATTACAACAGTTAGGAAATCAAATTAGTATGAGCCTTGCCAACTATGTAACTTGCTTGTCAGCGTTAAAGCTAAGTTTTTAAATAAAATCTCAACGGGGCGTCAAATTGGCAAAAAGTTCGCAAAAAGTTGCACGAATTTGTTGGTTTGTTTTTTCTTTATTTCCGATGCTGATCCGCCTTTAGCTATTCGATTACCAGCCTGTACTACATGTCTTGAAATGAAAATATTTTTGTACAAATTAACCAAAAGTAATAAAAGGAGCGTACCTAGTGGACGTTGATACATATTTTGGATATCATGTTTGTGTTTTGGATATCATGAAACAAATAGTCCTTCATGCACGTGCCAAAAAGTGTCTTAAATTCAAATTTTCGTCTTCAAACTTTGGGTACTATGTTAAATTGCACTTCAGAAATCATTAGATTAAGGTATTTTGTTGCTGTATTGCTCTATCATGAGCAGAAGAAAGCTTAAGTTTATTGTGGACTTCGTGCAGGAGTTTTGACCTTATTGTTGACTTCGTACCTTTTCATTCAAAAATTAGTATTTGTTGTGTATTGGCGACACTGACAAATCAAATCTAACATTCTATTGTTTGTTTTTTTTAGGAAAAACATGTCTACCTTTGGAACATTATAACATATTTAGTGTGTTCAGCCTCTAAGTGTTGTAATCGTAAAAATCCCTGATTAGTCTTGTTATTACGATCTTTTACCAGGCGGTTCCTTGAGACAAGAAAAACCATTAGAGCGGGGCAAACAAACTGCTTTCCTGCTGTGACTACGCAATGTCCTGTGCGTTGACAATGATTTTTTCTAAATAGTTTTCCAAGAGGGACGCTCAACTTTTCTCTTGGAGGGAACGGTTAACGACATTTGACATTTTTTTAAATTGACTTCATGGAATGCAAATTATAATATACTAATCGTAATAAATTAATGTAACACAGTTAATTAAAGTTAACCCTGTAGAAAAAAAAAGAAATAAATAAGTCTATTTACTACATTTAATGGAACTACTTCTAAAACTAAGTCCTTAGAATGAAACTCAGTTGGAAAAGGTATAAAACATAAAGCTAAATTTGCTACATTAAAACAAGAAGATGTTAAAGGCATATACATTTTTAACCATCCTATAACGTAAGTCTTGAGAATTATTTCCATTATGAATAATAGCTCCACCACATATAAAAAGTAAAGCCTTAAATAAAGCATGAGTAAATAGATAAAAATAAGGTAATTTTTCATAACATATTGATAGAATATTATTATTAAAACTAATCGTCTGAATGTTGTAAAGCAATAATATTTTTAAGTGATATACAAGTATTAGCTAATAATAAAGTAAAGTAAATTAATAAATAAATTCCTGCAATTACTAATGCTAAAGAATGGACAGAAGCAGAAATAGGAGTATAAGCCGCAATAGCAGCGGACAAGTATGATCTAAAGGAATTTGAGCTATTTAAGTTAGAGCTTCTAGTGTTACTAAACTACCCAAAATTAGTATTTCTATATCATTCTTTATAAATTCTAAATAATAAATATCATTTCGTCTCCCATGATTCAGGCAATTGCTATCAATAACGCAACATCCCCAATTCCAATTGATTAATTCTGATAATCAACATCCCCAATTGATTATCACAATTAATGATCATAATTTTGCATTAAGACCAGGTTTTCATTTATCTTCTGCAGGGGAAAATCCAGAGAATTCACATTTTTTCTTTATTGAACAAAAATATTTACAATTTCAAATTTTTAAGCTTAAGACTACAGTGAATATACATATATATGTGTCGGCTCAACAATAGGGGCCCGACGGATGAACGACTGTCTTACATAGTTTGAGTGTGTACAAGTGAATTATTTACAATATAACGATGTCCTGTCTTAACATCGGGGTGTTCAGATCCGTGTGTCGATGATGTTCCTTTGTGGGGGTGGGGAGGGGGGGTTGTTTTCCGGGTCAACCTCGATGGTAAATTGTATCACTGCTGGAGAAGAAGTGATACGGCTCGCATGAAGAAGATGTCGGGGGGAAAATCTCTTCGTTTAACATGTTGTGTGCATTGAGAAATCGTTGTTCAGGGACTGAGCTTCTTAAGTTTCTGACGATTGGGTTAGGATGGATTTCCGTTTCGCGTAACTGCTTCTTGGAAAGAAGTCCGTACAGCGAAGACAATATGGTCGCTACTAGCGTTTTCTCAACTCTCAAAACAATCAGTCACACGGCGTTTCCTTTGTTTGGTCGTATCCTTGTTGTCATATCGGCGAATTTTGTGAAACCATCTTGGCCTGCATTCGTATAAGATCAAGTTAACAAAAGACTAAAGTTGAAGAAAAGCTTGAAAAGCTTTTATTAAAAACTCATGTCCAGGAGTGAGGCTTATTGTTGGATGGGCTTGTCATCAAGTAAAAAATGCATTATTGGTCAGACAGCAAATTCATACGTGCTCCATAACGTGTTAAACGTGTATTACATGACGGAGGTAACATTGGACCGCATTCTTTTGTTGATAATGTTAAACTCCAAGTTACTGTGGTAGGGAATCGCTACTGCAATATGATTAGTTGTGACTTCGCTTACAAGACTGAGCCAATACGTGGCTTTAACAAAATAGTGCCAAAAGCCACACATGTGTTAGAATCATTTAACTGAAGATTGAATTTGGCTTGTGTTTTTCTTTCAAGAAATGGACTCGTGGCATAGCAATTTTCTGCAAGTGAATTAACGCCTTTAGTGTTGAATTAGTGGGTGGGCATGGGCCTATGCACGCGAGGTAACGTCGTTGATTGCGCTCAACATGGCGAGCTGCCAAGGCAATCCTCGTTAGTGCACAGGTCAAGTTGACATACAGCCTCCAAGTGGCGCCCCCTGGATAGCCATCACAACACCCGTTGTATGGTGAACTAATATATGCAGCGACCCCCTCTGCCCGAGGATTTAAATAATGGGCCTGGCCTACCAGTCTGTGGGTTGTGCGTGAGGGTAACTTCCTTACCACGTAAAAAAGAAAAATAGTTCAGAAAAACCCGTATGCCTCGGATAAGGACGGATTAAGTGTTGACGACCCCAGCAAACGTTTAAAGAACAACGATTTTCGGTTTTGCACGTGGAATGTGAGGTCCCTTAATAGGCCACGTGCAGCCGAACAACTTGCGGAGGCCCTTGACAGCTACAAAGCTGACATAACCGCCATCCAGGAAGTGCGATGGGATGGGCCTGGCATAAAAGCGATGAAGAACTGCGATATCTACTACAGCAATTGCTATAGAGAGAGAAGGCAGCGCTTATTCGGATGCGGATTTGTTGTTCGAGGCAGACTTAGGCAAAAAGTCTTGAGCTTCGACCCAGTCAGCGAGCGCCTCATGACAATCCGCATCAAGGCTAAATTCGGGAACATCAGCCTAATATGCGCTCACGCCCCGACAGAGGAGAAGGATGACAACATCAAGCATGACTTCTATGATCTCCTAGAAAGAACATACGATCGATGCCCCAGCTATGACACCAAGATCGTTCTAGGAGATTTCAACGCTCAGCTGGGAAAGGAGGACATCTTTGCTGGAGTCATCGGTAAACACAGCCTGCACGACAACACATCCGGAAACGGACACAGGCTGTTGGACTTCGTCTCGGGACGGAACCTCTCTGTAGCTAGCACGCGGTTCCCACACCTGAATATTCACAAAGGAACCTGGCGATCTCCTGATCAATCAACCGTCAACCAGATTGATCACGTTGCGATCGACGTCAGACACTCCTCCAGTATTCTCGATGTCCGAACCTTCCGAAGTGCAAACATTGACTCGGATAATCACCTTGTTGTAGCCAAGGTAAGAACCCGGATATCGAGAGAGCAACGGAGTCGAGAAAGGCCAAAACGGTTTGACGTCGAAAAGCTACAATCGCAACCGATTGCTGGGAACTTTGCCGACCGAGTCTCCCGGAAACTCGCCCAGAGTTCGACGCTTCCTGCACTAAGCATAAAAGAAGAATGGAAACGTTGTCAAGAAGCCATCAAAGAAGCTGCCACTGATGTGCTGGGTTTCACGTCACCACCCAGAAGGAACCCATGGTTTGACGGCGAGTGCAGGCAAGCACACGCAGCTAAACAAGACGCCTATAAGGCGACGCTGCATCGAACAACGCGAGCTGTTCGTGAACTCTACGAACAGAGAAGAAGGGAAGAGCACCGGCTTCTCAGAAGGAAAAAGAAGGAGCATGAGAAGCGCGCGGTCGAGGAAATGGAAAGGTGCTTTGTCAAGAATGAAGTCCGAAAGTTTTACCGAAAGGTAAAACAGCTATCCGGAGGATACAAGGTTCGGACCAAGGCCTGCCGGGACCAAAATGGACAACTAGTAGTAGAGTCGCAGTCTGTGCTGAGAATCTGGAAGGATCATTTCTGCAGACTCCTAAACGGCGATGACGACCCAAATCCCGCTGTTAGGCAGAATGTTCCACTCAATTTGGACGATGATAGACAAGCATTCCGTCCCCCCGACTTAGACGAGGTGAAGATAGCAATATCCAAGCTAAAGTCGAACAAAGCTGCTGGAGATGACCTGGTTGGGCGCATGCACCAGCTCATCTGTAAGATATGGTCGGAGGAAAGCATGCCCGATGAGTGGAATCTCAGCGTCGTTTGCCCGGTCCACAAAAAAGGAGACACCTTTGACTGCGCCAACTACAGAGGGATTAGTCTCCTGAACATCGCATACAAGATCCTCTCTGCCGTATTGTGTGAGCGTCTGAAACCATTTGTTCATGAACTGATAGGTCCCTATCAGTGTGGTTTCAGACCAGGGAAGTCCACAATAGACCAGATCTTCACATTACGGCAGATCCTGGAAAAGACCCAAGAAATGCAAATTGACACCCACCACCTATTCGTCGATTTTCAAGGCTGCATATGACAGTGTGCATAGAGACGAGCTATACAGTGCCATGTCTAGTTTTGGCATTCCTACCAAACTCGTCAGATTGTGTAGGATGACGATGGAGAACTCTCGCTGCTCAGTCAAGGTCGGTACCGAACTCACCGAGACCTTCAATGTCAAAAAAAATTTTAGACAAGGCGACGCACTGTCATGTGACTTCTTCAACATCATCCTCGAGAAGATCGTGCGTAACTCACAAGTCAACACCAGAGGCACGATCTTTCAGAAGTCAATTCAATTGTTAGCTTACGCTGATGACATTGACGTGATTGGACGAACACAGCGAGCCGTCAATGAGGCGTTTGCTGGCATTCAAGCGGAAGCGGCCAAAATGGGTCTTGCGGTAAATGAGGGCAAAACGAAGTACATGCTGTCATCAAGGAAGGACACACAACATCGACGTCTCGGACGGAGCGTCACACTAGGCAGCAGAAACTTCGAGATAGTTAAGGACTTCGTCTACCTCGGCTCCGCGGTAAACAGGGACAACAACATCATTACCGAAATCAAACGCAGAATCACTCTTTCCAACCGCTGTTTCTTTGGCCTCAAGAGGAAATTGAGTAATAAAGCCCTCTCTCGAGGGACTAAGCTGGCTTTATATAACAGCTTGATCATCCCCGTCCTACTATATGGCGCAGAATCTTGGACGTTAGCAAAGGCGGATGAGGAAGCCCTTAGTCTTTTTGAGAGAAAAGTTTTGCGTGCGATTTTTGGTCCTGTTTGCGTTTATGGCATCTGGAGGAGAAGATTTAATGACGAACTCTATAGGCTGTACAGCGACATGCGCCTGGTCAAGCGTCTACGGATACAACGCTTAAGATGGCTAGGCCATGTAGAGCGTATCGACACCACTGCTCCGGCCCGAAAAGTTTTTGAATCCGTGCCATTGGGACAACGCAACAGAGGACGGCCTAGACTGAAGTGGCGCACACAAGTGGAGAAGGACCTCAACCAACTTGGAGTGCGCAACTGGAGACAGCTGGCGAAAGATCGTGCTGGCTGGAGAGGCATGTTGGTTGAGGCCCAGGTCCACCCCGGACTGTAGCGCCACAAGAAGAAGAAGAAGAAGTGTTGAATTTAGTTTAGCCTTTAGTGTGAACGTGAAGGCATTGCTCTATACCAACAAGCCGGTAACGATGTGCTTAGATTTGACATTGACACAACTGAAAAATCCGTCAATTTATGCGAAAAAGTATTTGAAACTGTGTTCCACGGCTGGATGCGAAAGAAATTGAATTTAATATCGAATGTTCTTGAAGAAAGTTGAAGCGCCCTTAATCGAAGACCCTTTGCGGTAGCTATGCGCGGCGTGCACTGGTCCTGACGACAGCAGCATATTCCAAGAGACCGTCTTCTCCGTCTGTACGAAGAAGATTCTTTGAAATTTTACAAACAAAGTTCTTGAAATCACATACATTGAATCGAACAACTTCAAAGGAGCAGTTTGAAGGATAAAAAGGAGGCAAATTTAAATTAATTTTAAAATTTTAATGTATCCACATCAACATTTAGCCACCAGAAGTTGCTGAGTTCAACTCTAAGGAGCAACGTGTCGGAGAAAGGAAATGGGACCAGCTAAGAATAGTTATCCCACTACCGAGCGACGTATTAACGAGAAACATGATCATCGCCAATGAGTAGCGACTGTTGAAAAGGAGACCCATTGCACATAAACACACATTAGAACAACCAGGACGATGACAACAGGTCTAGTGTGACTGTATTTCACTCCTAGCGGAAGTGAGTCAAACTCATTACAAAACTCTCTTAACAAACTTCCTTTTCAAAATACACACAGACTCCAAATTAATACAGAAACACAAACAACTTTGCTGACAGAGAATTCTAAAAAAGAATCTATCCGCTCATTGCTTCTGCAGACAAAATTCCTTGTTAGCGTATCCATAATTCATTTCCAACACGAAATGTTTAGGAAACCGTTTCTCACAGAAAAAAATTAGCGCACAGGCAGGAAGTGAATCATCGTCGAGCCCTCCCTTTCTCATACAACCCACTTAACATTCCACAGAAACCAGTCCATAGATTGCCGGAACTCTAATAAGGTTATAAATCGGAAAAAAAGGAAAATGATGACAGAGCACTTCCGCCCTCCATCCGACTCCTTCTAGGATAATCAAATCAAAGCGTGCCACGCTTACCCCCGAAAACCCTAAGAAAACAATTGAAACAATAACAATAAAAGCAGCTAGCACTCTGCAGTAAATATTTCTCTACAGTTAGCTATTCCGTCAGGCAGCAACGGCAGCAGCACCCTTCAAGGATGTAACCCGGCGCACACATACCCAACCCCGGCACGACCTTTGTCCCTACACATTTCAATTAAATTTAAAACCGTACGCGCCTTTTTGACTCCCCGCACATGGTCGCGGGCTGGGTCGTTAAACAAATTTTTAATTTACTTGCCGGGGATGTAAACACGCCACCCTCTGCCGGTGGTGCAGTCGCATCCAAACTCATTAGTGTGCCGCAGTCCTGGGAAGGAAGGGCGTATTGAATTTACGATTCCCGAATTGATTGACATTCAACATGATACCACTGTCGGCTGTGCACACAGCCTGCCATCTGCCACTTGAGTTGAGGAGTGATGGAAGTACTCCCCGGCTCACTCCTTCGCCACACATCCACGCATGTGACGCGACACAGTGACCCTTCGCAGTGCAACACTATTTGGGGTGTTCTTGAAAAGAGGACGTTTTTGAACCCGGCACCGATGCTGCTGCGGGCACGGGATAGAAATGTGTGATTGGCCTGGATATGGTCGAAGCTGACGTGTGGGAGTGCATTCTAAACGAATGAGTTGATGGAATTATGGTTTCGTAGGTTGCTTTGGGTAGCGAGTGGTTTCGGTGGGGAACACTGTAAGTGGTTGATGGGTAAGCGTGACATCACTTTCAACTGATGCCGTGATTTTTGGGATTTGTCTTCGGTATGTGGCGTTCTGTGTGACATTACTTTCAACTGATGACGTGATTTTTGGGTTTTGCCTTCGGTATGTGGCGTTCTGTAATGATATCCTCTTCCAGAATGATGCAATGTGTCCTCTTAATCTTTCCTCAGTTGGACTAAGTTGAAAGGAAAGTTTCGAACAGATCAGCGATCAGTCATAGTTTACATTATTGATCAGTTTCGAATTTAACGACTATTTCATTTGTGTGTTGTGCCTATCATCACGGCGAATTTTGGCAGATGTGGAGAAAACAAACGCTGTTGCTGGGATTGGCACACTTTCCTGCGACATCAATTAGAACGTATCGTTTAATGTGCTTTCACTTATTTCATGCTGATACCTTGGCCATCAAGAAGGTAAATTAACGGACATGGAGGGATATTCTCATATTTTTCGAAAGACAAACTGCAATCAAATTTCTGAACAAGATTTGCAGGGCTTTCCTAATGTGCAATTATCGTTTTCTGGTATATAAACTTTAAACCCACCAGAAGCGGCACTTAGTGGCTGCCAACCTGGCCTTCTTTCTTCAATCAATCGAAAAAACGAATCGTAGGTAGTGCGAAAGTGGAACTTGTCTGAGTCCGTAGTAAATTTTACATTGTGCCTGGCATTTCCCTTCTGTAGACACAGTTCTTGCAGTCATATCAACGCTGGTAGAACAACAGGATTGTGTAGGATGATGATGGAGAACTCTCGCTGCTCCGTCAAGGTCGGTACCGAACTCACCGAGACCTTCAATGTCAAAAAAGCTTTTAGACAAGGCGACGCACTGTCATGTGACTTCTTTAACATCATCCTCGAGAAGATCGTGCGTAACTCACAAGTCAACACCAGAGGCAAGATCTTCCAGAAGTCAGTTCAATTGCTAGCATACGCTGATGACATTGACGTGATTGGACGAACACAGCGAGCCGTCAATGAGGCGTTTGCTGGCATTGAAGCGGAAGCGGCTAGAATGGGTCTAGTGGTAAATGAGGGCAAAACGAAGTACATGTTGTCATCAAGGAAGGACACACAACATCGACGTCTCGGACGGAGCGTCACACTAGGCAGCAGAAACTTCGAGGTAGTCAAGGACTTCGTCTACCTCGGCTCCGCGGTAAACAGGGACAACAACATCAGTACCGAAATCAAACGCAGAATTACTCTTACCGATCGCTCTTTCTTTGGGCTCAAGAGGCAATTGAGTAATAAAGCCCTCTCGACTAAGCTCACTTTATATAACAGCTTGGTCATCCCCGTCCTACTATATGGCGCAGAATCTTGGACGTTAGCAAAGGCGGATGAGGAAGCCCTTAGTCTTTTCGAGAGAAAAGTTTTGCGTGCGATTTTTGGTCCTGTTTGCGTTGATGGCATCTGGAGGAGAAGATTTAATGACGAACTCTATAGGCTGTACAGCGACATGCGCCTGGTCAAGCGTCTACGGATACAACGCTTAAGATGGCTAGGCCATGTAGAGCGTATCGACACCACTGCTCCGGCCCGAAAAGTCTTTGAATCCGAGCCATTGGGACAACGCAACAGAGGACGACCTAGACTAAAGTGGCGCACACAAGTGGAGAAGGACCTCAACCAACTTGGAGTGCGCAACTGGAGACAGCTGGCGAAAGATCGTGCTGGCTGGAGAGGCATGTTGGTTGAGGCCCAGGTCCATCCCGGACTGTAGCGCCACAAGAAGAAGAAGAAGAAGAAGAAGAAGAAGAAGAAGAAGAAGAAGAAGAAGAAGAAGAAGAAGAAGAAGAAGAAGAAGCGCCACCACTTCACTTAGTGGCTGCCAACCTGACCTTTCTCCAACCGATCGAAAATACGAATCGTAGGTAGGGTGAAAGTGGAACTTGTCTGAGTCCGTGGGGAATTGTGTCTGGCAGTTCCCTTCTATTGACACAGTTCTTGCAGTCACATCAACGCTGGCAGAACAACAGGAAACTACCAGACTTGCGAAACACGTTAATCATCAGTTGTGTAGTTGCAACAAAAGGAGCATTCTCGGTATGCGACCTAAAAACCTTCTTAAAACATGGAGAAGCTTGTTGGGACTAAGCCACAAGCACAATTAGAAGTTGCCACATCTGCAAATCCGCAGGTTCAATCGATAGAGCAAAAAGCGCCAAAGCCACCTCCATCAATAAGCCCACAAGCAACATTTCTCACACAAATCAAATCTATTAAACGAGAGACTAGAAAATTCACTATCAAAGAATTGTGGTGGTGTTGAATTAAGTAGAGCTGTTGTGGGAGGTGTCAAAAACACTGGTAGTGTGAGTTTCGTTTGGATTCAAAAAATGTGAGCAATTAGTGCAGATAGTGGCGGTTGAGTGGAAATCATTAACAGTAGATCTAACTGTCTTTTAGCCGGCACACAAGTGTGTTTAGCTTAGAACTCCAATCGAAGTTTCGAAATCAGTAACACACCAAATCTTTCCAGTACAACAAGCAAAATTAAAACAGGACATTTTAAAATCTTATTAACTGGATTCTCAAAAAAACAAAACAAATCCAACCATGTTATGTCCTAAAATTAAATTACAGATGTCCAGCATCGGCAATAAGGGATAAAGATTAACGATTATAATATCGAAGATCCTTCTTATAAAATTCGTAATAGATGATGACAGCTTCTGTAGGTCAAATCCAGGCAACACCACCACAGGCACATCAATCAACAATTGACTCTAGTACAACTACGGAATGTAAAAATATTGAATTCTTTTCTTAAAAGCAATTGCTCATATAGCGAAGAACTACAGTTGGCAACAATCAAGTCGTAATATTTTGTTTGTTTGTTTTTTGTGTTTTTTTTTTTTTTTTTGAAAATAAAACACTAATTATTAATGGGAAATTAAAAACATTTTATTCAAAGTATTGGCCATTGTTTTCTACACATTTTGACCACCTTTCTGGCAATTTGTGAATACCACGCCAATAAAATTGTTTCGCCTTTTAAAGCAAACAAATCAGACGCACAATTTTCGACCTCCTCATAGGAATCAAAGTGCTGCTCAGCCAATGCGTGTCCCATCGATGAAAACAAATGGTAGTCGGAAGCAGAAGGAGGCAAGTCTGGTGAACACTGCGGGTGGGGTAGCTGCTCCCAGCTAAGTGTTTTGATTGTATCCTGAACCGGTTTTGCTTTGTGTGCAGGTGCATTGTCTTGGAGCAAAATTACCTTGCCGTGTCGTCTGGCCCATTCTGGTCGTTTCTCGATCAATGCATGATTCAAATTGATCATTTGTTGTCGGTAGCGATCAGTATTAACGGTTTCACCAGGTTTTAGGAGCTCGTGGTACAGCACACCTTTCTGGTCCCACCAGACACACAGCATTGTCTTCTTGCCGAATCGATCTGGTTTTGCAGTCGATGTTGATGGTTGTCCCAGATTAACACAGGATTTTTTCCGTTTAGGAATCTTAAAATAAATCCATTTTTCATCGCCAGGAACAATCCGATGCAAGACCGATTTTCTTTCGTGTCTTTGAAGCAAAATTTCACAAGTGTTTTTTCGGTTTTCCATCTGTCTTTCATTCGATTCATGTGGGACCCATTTTCCACACTTTTGGATCTTTCCCATAGCTTTCAAACGGTCAGAAATTGTTTGTTGTGCAACATTTAACATTGCTGCCATCCAATATCGTTTGCAATTCGGCGTCTTCAAACTTTTTTGGTGGTCTTCCACGTTCTTCATTCCTCACATCAAAATCATTATTTCTGAACCGCTGAAACCATCTTTTGCATCTGGCTTCTGATAGAGCATGATCACCATATGCCTCGACAAGCATTCGATGTGACTCTGCAGCACTTTTCTTCAAATGAAAACAAAAATTTAATGCTTTCCACAAATCATCACTTTCTGGTACAAAATTCGACATTTTTAACACGATGAAAAAATATGATGTTGTCTGTTCAATGACTTGATGTATACTAAATATTTTTCACAGATGTCATAACAAACAAACAAAAGAAAATAAGGGCTCGTTCACAACAAATGTTCCCTATCGAGACATTTGGATCTTGACGCTCACTTCATACGGGTATACCTACTTATACTTACGAAAGATTTTCACGATTTGATATTCGGTTAGCAAGGCAGTAATTGTGGCCATCGTGGCGTAGTGGGTAGAGTGCGACGCTCACACCCAGCAGGTCTAGGTTCGATTCCCGTCTGAACACCTCGAATTTTTCATGGAACGACCTATTTCGAGCTGACAACACTTAAAGAGTAATACTGTCGAAGAAAACGCATCTCAAATTTCGCCATTCGGAGTAGGCAAAAAACTGTAGGTCTCTCCTACTCGTGAGAGAGCAGTAGCGCGCACAACATGAGCAGTTGATGAGCAAGGTAGGCCCTGGTTCACCTCTGGACTGTAGCTCCAACAAGTATTATTATCATTATAATTATTTGCAACCTAATATCGATGAATCTTCATGCATCGCATTTGCTATTTCGGAATCCAAGAATATCTTCCACCGTCGAATAGTTCGACAAACATCTGTGTCTGACGCAACAAGGAGATTCGCATCCAAAATGGGCTCCGATAACGACAATCAAAACATAAATTGCTCAAATGAACAAAACAATGAAGTTGTAGATAGTCATCTTACAGTTGCTGGCAAATTAAAAAAAAATACTAATTCTTGTGGCGTTGAAATTGGGCAAACCGGAAAAAGGCCTTAATTTTAACAACGGCCGATAGTCCAACGGAAAAGAAGTGGACAACAGAGAGAGAAAGAGATTCCTTATTTGCTGGTGAAAGACCTTCGACATCGACATTTCTTCAGGAACGATAGCATTTCGAATACTAGAGCATCTCAGCTAGACCAGATTGACTTTGTCAATCAGGATAGTCAAAGCATGACAACAACCGACGATCTACATAAACCGGAGCAGTCCTCTGATGTAAAAAGTGAAACCAGCAGGTGTGCTGAGTTCGTGCAAAAAACCCACAAAAGAAACTAGAAAACTAGCAAACTCCAAGTAAAATCTTAAAGAGCAACACAAGGTTTTAAAAACCTAGAAACATTCACTCTATCTTTGGTCATCGACGATATCAAGCCCACGACGGAACACTTGTGCAGCCAGATGCTTCACGGCAACTGCGTCGCACAGCTGCTCAAGGCCACGCATACTCCGCATAAAATCAATCTCAATCATGTCCTCAGCCAGCTGGAATATGAAAAGAGAATTCCATAACTCCCTTTCGGGCGCTGCCGGCAATTCCGAACAGCCTGAGACGCCACAGGGACCATTCAAAAGTCGTAAACTCAGAAACACACAATGAGAAGCCCAAAGCAGCCACCCAAACACACACGCTCGCATGCTCACTCACCGCTACCATTAATCCAGCGCACATTCTTCCCAAAAAGAGTTTTCATTGCTCAGCTCGATGGTCTTTCTCAGTAATCCACAGCAATCCACAGCTACCGAGACATGTCCCCTGCGGCAGTTTTATTGTCCCGCGTTGCCTTAATTTTTCTAAGGCGGCCACGCTTAATTCCCCGGGTGTGCCTGTGTGCGAGAGCGGGACTCCAGATCGCTGTGTATGCGTGTGCCCATGTGTGACAAGAAAATTTATATCTATTATTACATAATTGTATCTTTTTATTGAGCAATAAAAATTGGCCCTTGTGCTGGCGACGGCGGAGGGGTGCACGACAAGAGCTAGACTTCTGTAGCACGGGTTCTTATAGGCATTCGACGACTTGAAGTAGGGTCAATGCATCGCAGTGGAGTGTCACTTGGTATGCAGTAAATTGGCCAGTATCCGGCTATTCATAGATGTGCTGATGGAACCGATGCATATGCATGGACCGTTTAGAGAAGGCGTCTTGGCTCTTGGTTCAATTGCGCGAAAAGAATGCGTTTGTCAATGAAGCTGAAGAGCTCTTCAAGTAGGCCGACGCGTCTTGGCGAGTGTGCGATCTTTGTGTACAGTGGGGTGCAAGAGTATTTGGAGGGTGGTGGGAATTTTAATAAAAGAAGCCTTTTTAAAACTGTATATAGTGTATTGCTATGATTCCGACCTGTAATTCTTCAAGAATTCTAGTCTGAGCTACAGCTGCTTTTGCGGCTGATATCCCTTTTTCCTGCGGCTAGTCGTCAAGACCAAGCATTTTCTGTGGAAGTTTAAATCATTCTCTTTTTCCCAAAAGTTGGATTTAACGGTCCTTTGGCCAGGAACACTGCTGTCTCTTCACTTGATATGAAGATTCAATGAAGTCTCCCGACAGTTGGATTCAAAGGTTCTTTGGCCAGAAAAACTGCTGTCTCTTCACTTGATATGAAGGTTCAATGAAGTCTCCCGAAAGTTGGATTCAAAGGTCCTTTGGCCAGGAACACTGCTGTCTCTTCACTTGATATGAAGGTTCAATGAAGTCTCTCGAAAGTTGGATTCAAGAGTCCTTTGGCCAGGAACACTGCTGTCTCTTCACTTGATATGAAGATCCAATGAAGTCTCCCGATAGTTGGAGTCAAAGGTCCTTTGGCCAGGAACACTGCTGTCCCTTCACTTTATATGAAGATTCAATGAAGTCGCACGAAAGTTGGATTCGAAGGTCCTTTGGCCAGGAACACTGCTGTCTCTTCACTTTATATGAAGATTCAATGAAGTCGCACGAAAGTTGGATTCGAAGGTCCTTTGGCCAGGAACACTGCTGTCTCTTCACTTGATATGAAGATCCAATGAAGTCTCCCGACAGTTGGATTCAAAGGTCCTTTGGCCAGGAACACTGCTGTCTCTTCACTTGATATGAAGATTCAATGAAGTCTCCCGAAAGTTGAATTCAAAGGTCCTTTGGCCAGGAACACTGCTGTCTCTTCACTTGATATGAAGGTTCGATGAAGTCTCCCGAAAGTTGGATTCAAAGATCCTTTGGCCAGGAACACTGCTGTCTCTTCACTTGATATGAAGGTTCAATGAAGTCTCCCGAAAGTTGGATTCAAAGGTCCTTTGGCCAGGAACACTGCTGTCTCTTCACTTGATATGAAGATTCAATGAAGTCTCCCGAAAGTTGGATTCAAAGGTCCTTTGGCCAGGAACACTGCTGTCTCTTCACTTGATATGAAGATTCAATGAAGTCTCCCGAAAGTTGGATTCAAAGGTCCTTTGGCCAGGAACACTGCTGTCTCTTCACTTGATATGAAGATTCAATGAAGTCTCCCGAAAGTTGGATTCAAAGGTCCTTTGGCCAGGAACACTGCTGTCTCTTCATTTGATATGAAGATTCTATGAAGTGGCCAGGAACACTGCTGTCTCTTCACTTGATATGAAGATTCAATGAAGTCTCACGAAAGTTGGATTCAGAGGTCCTTTGGCCAGGAACACTGCTGTCTCTTCACTTGATATGAAGATTCAATGAAGTCTCCCGATAGTTGGATTCGAAGGTCCTTTGGCCAGGAACACTGCTGTCTCTTCACTTGATATGAAGATTCAATGAAGTCTCCCGACAGTTGGATTCAAAGGTTCTTTGGCCAGAAAAACTGCTGTCTCTTCACTTGATATGAAGGTTCAATGAAGTCTCCCGAAAGTTGGATTCAAAGGTCCTTTGGCCAGGAACACTGCTGTCTCTTCACTTGATATGAAGGTTCAATGAAGTCTCTCGAAAGTTGGATTCAAGAGTCCTTTGGCCAGGAACACTGCTGTCTCTTCACTTGATATGAAGATCCAATGAAGTCTCCCGATAGTTGGAGTCAAAGGTCCTTTGGCCAGGAACACTGCTGTCCCTTCACTTTATATGAAGATTCAATGAAGTCGCACGAAAGTTGGATTCGAAGGTCCTTTGGCCAGGAACACTGCTGTCTCTTCACTTTATATGAAGATTCAATGAAGTCGCACGAAAGTTGGATTCGAAGGTCCTTTGGCCAGGAACACTGCTGTCTCTTCACTTGATATGAAGATTCAATGAAGTCTCCCGACAGTTGGATTCAAAGGTCCTTTGGCCAGGAACACTGCTGTCTCTTCACTTGATATGAAGGTTCAATGAAGTCTCCCGAAAGTTGGATTCAAAGGTCCTTTGGCCAGGAACACTGCTGTCTCTTCACTTGATATGAAGGTTCAATGAAGTCTCTCGAAAGTTGGATTCAAGAGTCCTTTGGCCAGGAACACTGCTGTCTCTTCACTTGATATGAAGATCCAATGAAGTCTCCCGACAGTTGGATTCAAAGGTCCTTTGGCCAGGAACACTGCTGTCTCTTCACTTGATATGAAGATTCAATGAAGTCTCCCGAAAGTTGAATTCAAAGGTCCTTTGGCCAGGAACACTGCTGTCTCTTCACTTGATATGAAGGTTCGATGAAGTCTCCCGAAAGTTGGATTCAAAGATCCTTTGGCCAGGAACACTGCTGTCTCTTCACTTGATATGAAGGTTCAATGAAGTCTCCCGAAAGTTGGATTCAAAGGTCCTTTGGCCAGGAACACTGCTGTCTCTTCACTTGATATGAAGATTCAATGAAGTCTCCCGAAAGTTGGATTCAAAGGTCCTTTGGCCAGGAACACTGCTGTCTCTTCACTTGATATGAAGATTCAATGAAGTCTCCCGAAAGTTGGATTCAAAGGTCCTTTGGCCAGGAACACTGCTGTCTCTTCACTTGATATGAAGATTCAATGAAGTCTCCCGAAAGTTGGATTCAAAGGTCCTTTGGCCAGGAACACTGCTGTCTCTTCATTTGATATGAAGATTCTATGAAGTCTCCCGATAGTTGGAGTCAATGGTCCTTTGGCCAGGAACACTGCTGTCTCTTCACTTGATATGAAGATTCAATGAAGTCTCCCGATAGTTGGATTCGAAGGTCCTTTGGCCAGGAACACTGCTGTCTCTTCACTTGATATGAAGGTTCAATGAAGTCTCTCGAAAGTTGGATTCAAGAGTCCTTTGGCCAGGAACACTGCTGTCTCTTCACTTGATATGAAGATTCTATGAAGTCTCCCGATAGTTGGAGTCAATGGTCCTTTGGCCAGGAACACTGCTGTCTCTTCACTTGATATGAAGATTCAATGAAGTCTCCCGAAAGTTGAATTCAAAGGTCCTTTGGCCAGGAACACTGCTGTCTCTTCACTTGATATGAAGGTTCGATGAAGTCTCCCGAAAGTTGGATTCAAAGATCCTTTGGCCAGGAACACTGCTGTCTCTTCACTTGATATGAAGGTTCAATGAAGTCTCCCGAAAGTTGGATTCAAAGGTCCTTTGGCCAGGAACACTGCTGTCTCTTCACTTGATATGAAGATTCAATGAAGTCTCACGAAAGTTGGATTCAAAGGTCCTTTGGCCAGGAACACTGCTGTCTCTTCACTTGATATGAAGATTCAATGAAGTCTCCCGAAAGTTGGATTCAAAGGTCCTTTGGCCAGGAACACTGCTGTCTCTTCACTTGATATGAAGATTCAATGAAGTCTCCCGAAAGTTGGATTCAAAGGTCCTTTGGCCAGGAACACTGCTGTCTCTTCACTTGATATGAAGATTCAATGAAGTCTCCCGAAAGTTGGATTCAAAGGTCCTTTGGCCAGGAACACTGCTGTCTCTTCACTTGATATGAAGATTCAATGAAGTCTCCCGAAAGTTGGATTCAAAGGTCCTTTGGCCAGGAACACTGCTGTCTCTTCATTTGATATGAAGATTCTATGAAGTCTCCCGATAGTTGGAGTCAATGGTCCTTTGGCCAGGAACACTGCTGTCTCTTCACTTGATATGAAGATTCAATGAAGTCTCCCGATAGTTGGATTCGAAGGTCCTTTGGCCAGGAACACTGCTGTCTCTTCACTTGATATGAAGATTCAATGAAGTCTCCCGATAGTTGGATTCGAAGGTCCTTTGGCCAGGAACACTGCTGTCTCTTCACTTGATATGAAGATTCAATGAAGTCTCCCGATAGTTGGATTCGAAGGTCCTTTGGCCAGGAACACTGCTGTCTCTTCACTTGATATGAAGATTCAATGAAGTCTCCCGATAGTTGGATTCGAAGGTCCTTTGGCCAGGAACACTGCTGTCTCTTCACTTGATATGAAGATTCTATGAAGTGGCCAGGAACACTGCTGTCTCTTCACTTGATATGAAGATTCAATGAAGTCTCACGAAAGTTGGATTCAGAGGTCCTTTGGCCAGGAACACTGCTGTCTCTTCACTTGATATGAAGATTCAATGAAGTCTCCCGATAGTTGGATTCGAAGGTCCTTTGGCCAGGAACACTGCTGTCTCTTCACTTGATATGAAGATTCAATGAAGTCTCCCGATAGTTGGAGTCAATGGTCCTTTGGCCAGGAACACTGCTGTCTCTTCACTTGATATGAAGATTCAATGAAGTCTCACGAAAGTTGGATTCAGAGGTCCTTTGGCCAGGAACACTGCTGTCTCTTCACTTGATATGAAGATTCAATGAAGTCTCCCGATAGTTGGATTCGAAGGTCCTTTGGCCAGGAACACTGCTGTCTCTTCACTTGATATGAAGATTCAATGAAGTCTCCCGATAGTTGGATTCGAAGGTCCTTTGGCCAGGAACACTGCTGTCTCTTCACTTGATATGAAGATTCTATGAAGTGGCCAGGAACACTGCTGTCTCTTCACTTTATATGAAGATTCAATGAAGTCGCACGAAAGTTGGATTCGAAGGTCCTTTGGCCAGGAACACTACTGTCTCTTCACTTGATATGAAGATTCAATGAAGTCTCCCGACAGTTGGATTCAAAGGTCCTTTGGCCAGGAACACTGCTGTCTCTTCACTTGATATGAAGGTTCAATGAAGTCTCCCGAAAGTTGGATTCAAAGGTCCTTTGGCCAGGAACACTGCTGTCTCTTCACTTGATATGAAGGTTCAATGAAGTCTCTCGAAAGTTGGATTCAAGAGTCCTTTGGCCAGGAACACTGCTGTCTCTTCACTTGATATGAAGATCCAATGAAGTCTCCCGACAGTTGGATTCAAAGGTCCTTTGGCCAGGAACACTGCTGTCTCTTCACTTGATATGAAGATTCAATGAAGTCTCCCGAAAGTTGAATTCAAAGGTCCTTTGGCCAGGAACACTGCTGTCTCTTCACTTGATATGAAGGTTCGATGAAGTCTCCCGAAAGTTGGATTCAAAGATCCTTTGGCCAGGAACACTGCTGTCTCTTCACTTGATATGAAGGTTCAATGAAGTCTCCCGAAAGTTGGATTCAAAGGTCCTTTGGCCAGGAACACTGCTGTCTCTTCACTTGATATGAAGATTCAATGAAGTCTCCCGAAAGTTGGATTCAAAGGTCCTTTGGCCAGGAACACTGCTGTCTCTTCACTTGATATGAAGATTCAATGAAGTCTCCCGAAAGTTGGATTCAAAGGTCCTTTGGCCAGGAACACTGCTGTCTCTTCACTTGATATGAAGATTCAATGAAGTCTCCCGAAAGTTGGATTCAAAGGTCCTTTGGCCAGGAACACTGCTGTCTCTTCACTTGATATGAAGATTCAATGAAGTCTCCCGAAAGTTGGATTCAAAGGTCCTTTGGCCAGGAACACTGCTGTCTCTTCATTTGATATGAAGATTCTATGAAGTCTCCCGATAGTTGGAGTCAATGGTCCTTTGGCCAGGAACACTGCTGTCTCTTCACTTGATATGAAGATTCAATGAAGTCTCCCGATAGTTGGATTCGAAGGTCCTTTGGCCAGGAACACTGCTGTCTCTTCACTTGATATGAAGGTTCAATGAAGTCTCTCGAAAGTTGGATTCAAGAGTCCTTTGGCCAGGAACACTGCTGTCTCTTCACTTGATATGAAGATTCTATGAAGTCTCCCGATAGTTGGAGTCAATGGTCCTTTGGCCAGGAACACTGCTGTCTCTTCACTTGATATGAAGATTCAATGAAGTCTCCCGATAGTTGGATTCGAAGGTCCTTTGGCCAGGAACACTGCTGTCTCTTCACTTGATATGAAGGTTCAATGAAGTCTCTCGAAAGTTGGATTCAAGAGTCCTTTGGCCAGGAACACTGCTGTCTCTTCACTTGATATGAAGATTCTATGAAGTCTCCCGATAGTTGGAGTCAATGGTCCTTTGGCCAGGAACACTGCTGTCTCTTCACTTGATATGAAGATTCAATGAAGTCTCCCGAAAGTTGAATTCAAAGGTCCTTTGGCCAGGAACACTGCTGTCTCTTCACTTGATATGAAGGTTCGATGAAGTCTCCCGAAAGTTGGATTCAAAGATCCTTTGGCCAGGAACACTGCTGTCTCTTCACTTGATATGAAGGTTCAATGAAGTCTCCCGAAAGTTGGATTCAAAGGTCCTTTGGCCAGGAACACTGCTGTCTCTTCACTTGATATGAAGATTCAATGAAGTCTCACGAAAGTTGGATTCAAAGGTCCTTTGGCCAGGAACACTGCTGTCTCTTCACTTGATATGAAGATTCAATGAAGTCTCCCGAAAGTTGGATTCAAAGGTCCTTTGGCCAGGAACACTGCTGTCTCTTCACTTGATATGAAGATTCAATGAAGTCTCCCGAAAGTTGGATTCAAAGGTCCTTTGGCCAGGAACACTGCTGTCTCTTCACTTGATATGAAGATTCAATGAAGTCTCCCGAAAGTTGGATTCAAAGGTCCTTTGGCCAGGAACACTGCTGTCTCTTCACTTGATATGAAGATTCAATGAAGTCTCCCGAAAGTTGGATTCAAAGGTCCTTTGGCCAGGAACACTGCTGTCTCTTCATTTGATATGAAGATTCTATGAAGTCTCCCGATAGTTGGAGTCAATGGTCCTTTGGCCAGGAACACTGCTGTCTCTTCACTTGATATGAAGATTCAATGAAGTCTCCCGATAGTTGGATTCGAAGGTCCTTTGGCCAGGAACACTGCTGTCTCTTCACTTGATATGAAGATTCAATGAAGTCTCCCGATAGTTGGATTCGAAGGTCCTTTGGCCAGGAACACTGCTGTCTCTTCACTTGATATGAAGATTCAATGAAGTCTCCCGATAGTTGGATTCGAAGGTCCTTTGGCCAGGAACACTGCTGTCTCTTCACTTGATATGAAGATTCTATGAAGTGGCCAGGAACACTGCTGTCTCTTCACTTGATATGAAGATTCAATGAAGTCTCACGAAAGTTGGATTCAGAGGTCCTTTGGCCAGGAACACTGCTGTCTCTTCACTTGATATGAAGATTCAATGAAGTCTCCCGATAGTTGGATTCGAAGGTCCTTTGGCCAGGAACACTGCTGTCTCTTCACTTGATATGAAGATTCAATGAAGTCTCCCGATAGTTGGATTCGAAGGTCCTTTGGCCAGGAACACTGCTGTCTCTTCACTTGATATGAAGATGCAATGAAGTCTCCCGAAAGTTGGATTCAAAGGTCCTTTGGCCAGGAACACTGCTGTCTCTTCACTTGATATGAAGATTCAATGAAGTCTCCCGAAAGTTGGATTCAAAGGTCCTTTGGCCAGGAACACTGCTGTCTCTTCATTTGATATGAAGATTCTATGAAGTCTCCCGATAGTTGGAGTCAATGGTCCTTTGGCCAGGAACACTGCTGTCTCTTCACTTGATATGAAGATTCAATGAAGTCTCACGAAAGTTGGATTCAGAGGTCCTTTGGCCAGGAACACTGCTGTCTCTTCACTTGATATGAAGATTCAATGAAGTCTCCCGATAGTTGGATTCGAAGGTCCTTTGGCCAGGAACACTGCTGTCTCTTCACTTGATATGAAGATTCAATGAAGTCTCCCGATAGTTGGATTCGAAGGTCCTTTGGCCAGGAACACTGCTGTCTCTTCACTTGATATGAAGATTCTATGAAGTGGCCAGGAACACTGCTGTCTCTTCACTTGATATGAAGATTCAATGAAGTCTCACGAAAGTTGGATTCAGAGGTCCTTTGGCCAGGAACACTGCTGTCTCTTCACTTGATATGAAGATTCTATGAAGTCTCCCGATAGTTGGATTCAAAGGTCCTTTGGCCAGGAACACTGCTGTCTCTTCACTTGATATGAAGATTCAATGAAGTCTCCCGAAAGTTGGATTCAAAGGTCCTTTGGCCAGGAACACTGCTGTCTCTTCACTTGAAATGAAGATTCTATGAAGTCTCCCGATAGTTGGATTCAAAGGTCCTTTGGCCAGGAACACTGCTGTCTCTTCACTTGATATGAAGATCCAATGAAGTCGTCGGTTCTTTGTTTTGCGGACAACTTCTTCAAGCAGCTGATAGAGTTCTCGCATGTTGGGTCCACCATTCGCCCTCCTTGTTGACAGGGAAGAGTGTCCTTTATTAAGAACGTATCGAGGGGGACCTGTTTTACTAATTGTTCAACATTCTGCTTCGTATAAGAGAACTGGAAGATGAATGGTGCCAGACTATAGTTCAACTGAAAGAACATCAACTTTCTAGGGTACATCTGCGTTGAGTGCGAAATAGACAAACTCCTTAACTGAACAGAAATTGTAGCCATCGATTGTCTAACTGAAGTTGTTCAAATGTGCAAAGGCCCAGACCTTACTGCAAGAAAGGCGGCACAACCGCATAGTTCTTTCCTAGAACTTGGAATAGTCAAATCATGACGCACATGGCGATGAACGATGTGTGGAAAACAACATTTGCGGCCGTATGTTGGAAATGACGGAGCGAATGTTGTAATGGAAGTGGTCAACAGTGTCGGGCTTACTGGCGTAGACTAGCAATTGCACATGTCCAAACAAGAAAAAGTCAAGCGGTGTTAAGTCGCATGTTTGTGGAGGCCAAATCACGGCGAAACTATGTCAATATACCCAATGTGACAGGAGTTGTGTGCTCTGTTGTACTGTCATTTTAAAATCAAACCTCCTGCACATCATGGCGGATCAATTGGTGAATGAAAAAGGAATCACTATTGTAACATTCTGGGCAGAATCGTTTTCAATAAAAAGCGGACTGAATATCCCACGAATCCATAAAGCACAAAAAACAGTCGGCTTTGTAGGGGTTTAAGGGTATCTTAACATACATTTGAGAGCTATAATCACTGTAAATACGAAAGTTTTGTATATTGTGTACCATAAGTAAGCTTAACCGCTGAACATAATCTATTTGTGACGAGGTTTAGGGCAAACTTGTTTTAAGCCCATTCGTTAAAAATACGTTTTTCTTTTGCTAAATCAGTCTATTTATATCAAAATGCCAAAATAAACTAAAAGTAAATCCTTTAGCAACTGATGAAATAGCCACCAGTTAAAATTAAAATGTCACATTAAAGTTTTATACCTCTAAAAAAAACACCGCTTTCTTTGGTCTAGTCACTCACATTCTCGTTTCGAAGGAAACGACATCAGCCTAGCTTGCTGCTACAATTTACGTCATATTTCGGTGGTATAGCGAAGGTGTTGAACTTAAATAAGTTATACGCTCACAACGTTTTCATTTGTGGAACATAGAAATTTCTTCGTTCTTGGGCTTAGTACAGATACAAACCATTTAATTGAAAATCAAAAGCAGAGACACAGGAACTAATACACACATGTCTCACCGCACATTTTTGCCTATGTTCTGAGTTTAGTATCCACATAGACCACAATGGACACCACAATGGACACCACAATGGACACCACAATGGACACCAAAATGGACTCCACAATGGTCGCCAGCAAATTCGTTAAAATAATTCGCACTCCTTTCCCTTCGTTTATTTTACCATTTAAGTTTAGAAAGTGTCTACCAATAAAAGGAGATTTTTTGTGTTTATGGCGAAAGCCTAGGTGTACTTCAAGTTTGCTCGAACATTTAACGACTTCTAAGACAATACAGGTCGAATCCAGAAACGCTTCAATCATAAACTGTATACAACCTACCCTGAGGACAATGTTGCGACAGTCATTTAGCTCTGTGGACCCCACCTAGCTCACTTGAGCCGAGAAGAACCGGCTCGGAGAGTCCATTGTGGCTCGTTTTATGGTAGACCACAGCGTGGAGGACCAGACCTATGCCGATAAAATGGCGAAGACCAGGACAACCGACGCCTTGGGATGTGCTGCTCAGTGTCGTCCGCGTTCACTGTGGACGGAGAGCCTTGTTGTTGGAGGTCAGGATCAGATCCTGGTTGTAGCTGCGACAATGATAAAGATTGTGCAGTGGAGCAAGGTTTCATTAAAACTGACCAGTAATCAAATTTTCGACAGATTTGTCTGGATTTCTGGTTACCACGAGATAACAGGAACCCCGGTGTGACATGCGGTTAGCATGTCACACGAAGACCAACTGGGCTACTTGTGGAACCAAAACCAGCATGTTGTTACAACACGAATCCTTTGTCAAGGCTTCTATTAACGCTTTGGTGCTTTCGGAAAAGTACGACCGTAATTAACAAGAGTATGAAGAATGCAGGCACTGTTTTCCTAATGTTTGTATGTCAACTTTATGATTTCTACCGAAGGAACTACTGAATTTAGCGCCCTTACTGGCAACTAAATCACTAGAATCTCGACTGCAGAGCATTTCCTTTTCTGTCACTTTACTTTTGTTTCGTATCAGGTTCCAGAAGTTTGGTGCCGATTTTGACAAGTTTTCAAAATGCCGAAAATAATTTCATTTAAACTCACCGAAAAGTAATGATCCAAAAAAACAAAGCCGACGTAAGTAGGTCGGCTTTACCGCCTCCTTTTATTCTAGATTTCCTGAACTTCGCAATTCTATAACTTGTTTTTTGGCTATTGGACTTTGCCGAATCCAATCTTGTTTCTCTCCCTGAGCAAGAGGCGATATGAAGTGCTCGTCATCCCTTCCATGAATATTCAGCTCCATCCCATCGAATCGACTGACCCAAATACCCGCCATCGGATGCCGTTCTCATCAGTCTATCCTCTGTCAACTGCTAAACGAATCTCAACCCGATACGCTCATAGGTGTGGTGCCGCCATCCAACGGCAGAGTGCCACAGGTGTTACCTTCCTCAAGGTCGTTCTCTTTGGGTGCCTCTGCGGCGCAACTAGGTCTTGCGGTTTTCACGCAGCGCTCATATGCCACTCGCGTGCACTGCTGCGTGCCCTCCATTTAAATGGCATTCCGTCGAACCGAGGTATAAATATGCAGCATCCATCATCTGCAGAATCAGAGTTCTCAGAAGCGAGTACTAGTTCACATCACTAGCAGCGTCTTTGGGGTATCACATATCACTTTTCATTATGCAAACTTTTGCCGTCTTCGTCGCCGCTCTGGTGGCTGTTGCCTCAGCCAGTGTCTCTTATTTCGATCCAGCTGGCCTGGTTATCCCAGCCACGAAGCATCAGTACCACGCCCAGGATGAGTTCGGCCAGTACGCGTTCGGATACAGCGAGCCGTTGTCTGCCAAACAGGAGGTGAAAACCTTGGACGGTGTCACCCGTGGAACCTACAGCTACACCGACTCCGACGGGATCATTCAGACTGTTGACTATACGGCCGATGCAGGTGGCTTCCGAGTGGCAGCAACCAATTTGCCGAAGCCAGTCGAAGTTCCAGAAATTCCTACACAAGACATCCCGCAACAAGTTGAGGACACTCCCGAGGTGGCTGCCGCAAAATCGGCCCACTTGGCTGCCGTTGAAGCTGCGAAGATCAGAAATGGCGATCAAGAACCCGCTCCAGTGACCGCTGCTCCAGTACCTGTTGAGTTGCCCCGCCAAGTGGAGGATACACCTGAAGTGGCCCAGGCCAAAGCTGAGCACTTGAACGCAGTTGAAGAGGCAAAACTAAGGAACGCTGCGATTGAAAAAATCGACAACGAACTGTCCCTGATCCGTAGCGCCCCACTTTTGGCTCCGCTGCAGCTGGCCTACCGCTCGGCATTGCTCCCAAACGCATACTCCTACGCTTACGGCATAAGCGGTGCTCTCCTGCCCAACACACACTTCGTTACCTCGCATGTGATTCACTAAGAAAGGACTGCTGGTTGACTGTTGTGGGCTTAAACTACTTTAAATAAATTCATTTCAAGCTTTACTCGTGAATCGTTTTGGTCTGGTGGTGTCTGATTGGTGTCATTGGGTCCTACAGCATGTAATCCTTCTTTCAGATCCAACAGGCTTCATTGCTGTGTACGCTTGGCGTCCGGGGATGTCATGGTGATAAATAAACCGTTTCAGCAAGGATCGTGGTGGAGGGGTTAAAGTGTATTCTTCTTCTTATTCTTGTTATTCTCCCCCCAGTCCGGGGTGGACCTGGACTTCAACCAAAATGCCTCTTCAGCCAGCACGATCTTTGACTAGCTGCCTCCAGTTGTGCACTCCAAGTTGATTGAGGTCATTTACCACTTGTGTGTGCCACCTTAGCCTAAGCCGTCCTCTTTTGCGTTGCCCCATTGGTTCAGATTCGAAGACTTTTCGTGCCGGAACAGAGGTGTCCATACGCTCTAAATGCCCTAGCTATCTTAAGCGTTGTATCCGAACACGTTTGAGCAGACGCATGTGGCTGTAAAGCCCATAGAGTTCGTCGTTAAATTTTCGCTTCCAGATGCCATCTAAGCAAACAGGACCAAAAATCGCAAGCCTAACTTTTCTCTCGAAAAGACTAAGGGCTTCCTCATCCGCCTTTGGTAACGTCCAGGTTTCCGCGCCATAAAGTAGGACTGGGATGCTCAAGATGTTATATAAAGCGAGCTTGCTCCTTCGAAAGAAGGCTTTATTACTCAATTGCCTCTTGAGCCCAAAGAAACAGCGGTCGGTAAGAGTAATTCTACGTTTGATTTCGGTACTGATGTTGTTGTCCCTGTTTACCACGGGGCCGAGGTAGACGAAGTCCTTGACTACCTTAAAGTTTCTGCTGTCTAGTGTCCGAGGCGTCTATGTTGTGTGTCCTTCCTTGATGATAGCATGTACTTCGTTTTGCCCTCATTTACCGCCAGACCCATTTTAGCCCGCTTCCACTTCAATGCCAGCAAACGCCTCATTGACGGCTCGCTGTGTTCGTCCAATCACGTCAATGTCATCAGCGTATGCTAGCAATTGAACTGACTTTTGAAAGATCGTGCCTCTGGTGTTGACTTGTGAGTTACGCACGATCTTCTCGAGGATGATGTTGAAGAAGTCACATGACAGTGCGTTGCCTTGTCTGAAACCTTTTTTGACATTGAAGGTCTCGGTGAGTTCGTTACCGATCTTGACGGTGCAGCGAGAGTTCTCCATCGTCATCCTACAGAATCTGACGAGTTTGGTAGGAATGCCAAAACTAGACATGGCACTGTATAGCACGTCTCCATGTACACTGTCATTTGCGGCCTTAAAATTGGCGAATAGGTGGTGAGTGTCAATTTGTACTTCTTGTGTCTTTTCCAGGATCTGCCGTAATGTGAAGATATGGTCTATCGTGAACTTTCCTGGTCTGAAATCACACTGATAAGGACATATCAGGTCATGGACAAACGGTTTCAGACGCTCACACAATACGGCAGAGAGGATCTTGTATGCGATGTTGAGGAGACTAATCCCTCGGCAGTTGGCGCAGTCATAGGGGTCTTCTTTCTTGTGAACCGAGCAAACGACGCTGAGATTCCATCGGACATGCTTTCGACCGGCTATATCTTACAGATAGCTGGTGCATGCGCCCAACCAGGTCATCTCCTTCTTCTTCTTCTTCTTGTGGCGCTACAGTCCGGGGTGGACCTGGGCCTCAACCAACATACCTCTCCAGCCAGCACGATCTTTCGCCAGCTGTCTCCAGTTGCGCCCAGGTCATCTCCATCTGCTTTAAATAGTTCTGCGGACAGTCCGTCCACTCCAGCAGATTTGTTCAACTTCAACTTGGATATTGCTATCTTCACCTCCTCTAAGTCGGGGGAAGGAATGGTTATCTATCATCGTTAAAATTGAGTGGAACATTCTGCCTAACAGCGGGATTTGGGCCGTCATCGCCGTTAAGGAGTCTGCAGAAATGATTCCTCCATAATCTCAGCACAGACTGCGGCTCTACTACTAGTTGTCCATTCTAGTCCCGACAGGCATTGGTCCGAGCCCTGTATCCTTCGGATAGCTGTTCTATCTTTCGGTAAAATTTTGGGACTTCATTCCTGCCATAACACCTTTCCATTTCCTCGACCTAGCGCTTCTCATGCTCCTTCTTTTTCTTTCTGAGAAGCTGGTGATTTTCCCTTCTTCTCTGTTCGTAGAGCTCACGGACAGTCCTCGTTGTTCGATGAAGCGTCGCTTTAAAGGCGTCTTGTTTGGCTGCATGTGCTTGCCTGCACTTATCGTCAAACCATGGGTTACTTCTCGGTGGTGACGTGAAACCCAGCACATCAGTGGCAGCTTCTTTGATGGCTTCTTGACAACGTTTCCAGTCTTCTTCTATAGTTAGTGCAGGCAGCGACGAAGTCTGAGCGAGTTTCAGGGAGACTCGGTTGGTAAAGTTCCCAGCGATCTGTTGCAATTGTGGCAAAACAGATCGCTGGGAACAACGTCAAACCCCTGTGGCCTGTCTCGACTCTGGGCTCTTACCTTGGCTACAACAATGTGATGATCCGAGTCGATGTTTACACCTTGGAAGGTTCGGACATTGAGAATACTGGAGGAGTGTCTGACGTCGATCGCAACATGATCAATCTGGTTGACGGTGGATTGATCAGGCGATCGCCAGGTTCCCTTGTGAATGTTCAGGTGTGGAAACCGCATGCCTACCACAGAGAGGTTCCGACCTTCGCCTGTTCAACAGACTGAGTCAGTCGGATGTCTGGATGCGACAACGTGCAGGCTGTGCTTACCGATAATAATAATAATAATAATAATTATTGGCGCTGCTGTCCAAAGGGGGACCAGGGTCTAGCTTGCTCATCAACTACTCGTGTTGTGCGCACTACTGCTCTCTCACGAGTAAAAGGGACCTATAGTTTTTTTCCGACTCCGATGGGCGAAGTTGGAGAAGCTTTCTTAGACAGTTATTACTCTTTAAATGTTGTCAGCAGCTCGAAAGAGGAGGTGCCGTGAAAAGTTCGAGGTGTTCAGCCGGTAATAGAACCCAGACCCTTTGGCGTGTGAGCGTCGCATTCTACCCACTACGCCACATGTGCTTACCGATGACTCTAGCAAAAATGTCCTGCTTTTCCAGCTGAGCGTTGAAGACTCCCAGAACGTGTCGTAGCTGAGGCATAGGTTGTATGTTATTTTTAGGAGATCATAGAAGTCATCCTTGGTGTTGTCATCCTTCGTCTCTGTCGGAGCGTGTGAGCAAACTAGGCTGCGTTTACATATTCCACTTATAAAACACAGCTACAGTTCGAATTGTCGTTGCATTAGACCCATTAGGTCTAGGAAACAAAGGATGTTCGCGTCTACTTTTGATCAATAACCTTTAGCAATGCTTCCGACAGCATCATAATTCCACGTTCATAAAAGGTTTGGTTTTTATAAGCAAAAAAACTTAACCAGGTACGATTTGACATTACCATCATTACAGACATTTTTACCATTCAAGGAGTTTTGCAAAGATCGAAATGAAAAGAAATCAGATAGTGCAAGGTCAGGATTAAGTATATGGCGGATGTGGCAAAACATCCCAACCAAGTTCCAAAAAGATTCTCACGATAGGTCACATGACGATCTTGCAATCTCGGTTCGCGCACAGCATCAATGGTTTCCGGTACAACAACTGATTTTGGACGACATTCACGAAATTCGTGCTGGAGTGAACTACAACCTCGGTTGAATTCACCATACCATCGATAAACATTGGTCTTTGATAAAGCTTCATCGCCAAACATTGAATTAAGTTCAGCGATGCACTGTTGTTGAGTTAATCCACGTCGAAGGTTGTAAAAAATAATCGCACGAAAATTTTCACCATTTAATTCCATTTTTTGGACGAGATGAATCTTTTAAGTTACTGTAAACAACACAAATAGCTCTCGTATGTCAAAATGTTCTGAGTAGGTATAACCTCAAAAATGTCAAACTTTACGATAGAGCTGGCAGTTGCCAGATTGCAACACCAGGGATGCCCAATCCCGAAATACCAGGTATACCGGTATGAAAATAAAACCGTTTTTTGAAAATAAAACACTAATTATTAATGGGAAAGTAAAAACATTTTATTCAAAGTATTAGCCATTGTTTTCTACACATTTTGACCACCTTTCTGGCAATTTGTGAATACCACGCCAATAAAATTGTTTCGCCTTTTAAAGCAAACCAATCAGACACCCAATTTTCGACCTCCTCGTAGGATTCAAAGTGCTGCTCAGCCAATGCCTGTCTCATCGATGAAAACAAATGGTAGTCGGAAGGAGCCAAGTCTGGTGAATACGGCGGGTGGGGTAGCTGCTCCCAGCCAAGTGTTTTGATTGTATCCTGAACCGGTTTTGCTTTGTGTGCAGTTGCATTGTTATGGAGCAAAATTACCTTGCCGTGTCTTCTGGCCCATTCTGGTCGTTTCTCGATCAATGCATGGTTCAAATTGATCATTTGTTGTCGGTAGCGATCAGTATTAACGGTTTCACCAGGTTTTAGGAGCTCGTGGTACAGCACACCTTTCTGGTCCCACCAGACACACAGTATTGTCTTCTTGCCGAATCGATCTGGTTTTGCAGTCGATGTTGATGGTTGTCCCAGATTAACACAGGATTTTTTCCGTTTAGGATTCCTAAAATAAATGCATGCAATTCGATGCAAAACCGATTTTCTTTCGTGTCTTTGAAACAAAATGTCACAAGTGTTTTTTCGGTTTTCCATCTGTCTTTCATTCAATTCATTTGGCACCCATTTTCCACACTTTTGGATCTTTCCCATAGCCTTTAAACGGTCAGAAATTGTTTGTTGTGCAACATTTAACATTGCTGCCATTTGCTTTCGGCTCAAAGTCTCATCTCCATCCAATATCGTTTGCAATTCGGCGTCTTCGAACTTTTTTGGTGGTCTTCATGTTCTTCATTTCTCACATTGAAATCATTATTTCTGAACCGTTGAAACCATCTTTTGCATGTTGCTTCTGATAGAGCATCATCAGCACATGCCTCGATAAGCAGTCGATGTGACTCTGCAGCACTTTTCTTCAAATGAAAACAAAAAATTAATGCTTTCCGCAAATCATCACTTTCTGGTACAAAATTCGGCATTTTCAACACGATGAAAAAATATGATATTGACTGTTCAATGACTTGATGTACCGTATACTAAATATTTTTCACAGATGTCATAGCAAACAAACAAAAAAAAAATAAGGGCTTGTTCACAACAAATGTTCCCTATCGAGACATTTGCATCTTGACGCTCACTTCACATTATACCGGTATACCTGGTATAAAAGGCAACCTTCGCATGACAAAAATGTTCGTATTGATTTTTCATATTTCAGCAGACGCCAAACAAAAAATACAAAAACGATCAAAAAACTATTTGACTGATTGACAAATGGAGTACCAAATATAAAATATCTGTGGGGGAGGGGTAGGCGAACTTTGGACAATAAGTAAACAACAAGTACTTAGTGACGTGACAGTTTATTTTAAAAGAGCGTTCACATGAGTTGTGGGCGGTATTTATACCATCGCCTAACATAAAGAATATGCTAACGGGAGGATCAGCCGATCATGAGACTCGTTCTTTAAGTTAATTGTAATTATCTTTTACACGAATGATAATTATTAGACCTCGAAGGGTGTAATAGAAGTGTGATGACACTGTTTCTCAAACTTATCTTCTACATATCATTTCTTGTTTGACATTTCGATTACGTCAGCAAACCTAAAACTTACAATAAAGCCATCTATGAGCGGAATCCGCAATTACTGAGTTGCACACCCAGCACATTACGGACGCCACGAAGTAATCAGACTTAGCTCTTTGTCTTAACTGTCAGCGGAAAATTGGATTGATGAGAGAATTCTGTATTTGTGTCGCTTCGCCTAAAGCCGAATAATACCATTGGCGGGTGGCAGAGATTAAACATTACGGCACTGTTTTACAGAGCCGATCTTGCAAAGTAAGAGAATTACTGCAAACCATATATGTTACCAAGTGGCCAAGGTAGCGTTGTGGACTAAGACCATTGCTCACACGCCTAAGGTCCCTGGTTCAATTCTTGATCTGACCAGCTAGCTATTTGCCTCGGGGTTGCTCAAAGTATAAAAAAATCATCCATGAAAATGCTTCGCGCCCTTTGAAGTGGGGCAAACAAATTAAGAATCCCTTCTCTTCAATTAAGAGTAGTAGCACGCATAATATGAGGAGTTGCTGAAGAAGCTAGGTCCTTGTGGACTGTGGAGTGGACTCGCTCTTGAATTATGTTTCGTAAAATCGGAAATTTTAGATGGATAATATATTTAAAAGGAACATGTCCTTGAAAATGTCCGAAGAGTGAAAGCTGCGTTTGTATGGTATAATAAAGCAGTGCATTTAGTTCTAAGTCGTGGTTTCTGGAATTAATTTCTATTGAACGGACTTAGAAGGTCGTTCAAAGCCCCAAAAGCTTACTATTCGGGAACAACATTCAAATGTACCTTGGACCCCATTCACTTTCCTGGAAAAAAAAATTGTCATTTGGAACCTTGTTCAATGGAAACAGAAACAAAGTGCTTAATCCAACACACCGGTCCAAGAGTCACTTTTTATTGAAACCATTTACAAGTAGTAGAAAGGATTAACTCCCCGGAACGGCTTAGCAGCCCCATAGTACTCCTTGTAGAAGGGAAGACTTTCAAGGAGCGGTTGATTGAGCAGTTGCTGCTGATTGCTGGCTACTTGTTGCAGGTAAATGGCCTGATCCCTGGCGGCAAAATGAGCAGCGCGAGCGGCAGCAACCTCTGGTGTGTATTGTACGGGCTGAGGAAGTTCGCTAGGTGCAGAGTTGTTTTCCTCATTCGTCTGCCCCAATTGCTCACCACCATCCTGATCAGGACGAGGCTGCTGAATCTCATCTCCGGGCTGGTCCTTTGGTGCTTCGAATGTATTCTCACCTCCATACGAGACGGACTTAATTTGCCCATCCCCGTCGAGGTAGGTGTAGGTTCCCCGTACAATTCCATCGGGAGTGCGAATTTCCTGTCGAGCAATGCTGCCGTCATTTATCCCAAACCTCAGCGCGCCGAGATCGTTGAGCGCGTAAAAACTTGACGCGTTGCAGACCACAACTGATGCCAATAATGCGATGACTCCCTTCATATTGTTGCCGTTGCTTGTGCTGCTGGAGATTTGCTGCTGGATCTGTCTAATACGGTGTTGGATTGCCCACTGTTGATAATATTCCATCGAACTAGCGTATTTATAATCCATAAACAAGTCGATCTAGTGGCACTGCGGCAGTACTTGTTTGCATTTCGGGTGCATCAACCTTTGGGCCAGACGAATCCAGATTTAATTGAGACCTTGAGCGATCACCGAGAAAATTGTGGCAATCATCGGAACGTAATTATACGCGTGCGATCTTTACCTGTGCTCTAGTTGTGGTTGCTGCAGATGGGCAGGAATTGCATCTGTCGATATCGGATTGCCGCTGATGTGGTGGCAGTCTAGTTTGCTGGCGACAATCTGGTTTAGAACAAAGGACTCAGTCACCATGTCAATCACTGTGAACTAGTGTTGACATTATGGGCAAGTGCTTCGATGTTGCTGAATGCCTGAATGCAGTCTTGTGCACTGAAGTTAATTGAATTGCATCTTGTTAATGAGAGCAGAAGAGAGGGAATAGATTAGAAGGTCCTGTTTGCATTGATGGCTTTTGGAAGAGAAGACTCAACGACGGACTTTATGGACTGTACGGCGGAATGCGCTTGCTCAAGCATTTTCAGTGGACACCACTGCTCCAGCCCGTATCTATCTTCGAATCGTAGTCATTGAGACAACGTAACAGAAGGCTAAGCAATAGAAGACAATGTAACAGAGGACAACGTAACAGAGGACAACTCAACAGAGGACAACGTAACAGAGGACAACTCAACAGAGGATAACGCAACAGAGGACAACGCAATAGAGGGAAATGCAGCAGAGGACAACGCAATAGAGGACAACGCAGAGAGGACGAAAAGTGGAGGAGGACCTCAAGGAACTTGGAGTGTCCAATAGAGGCCAACTTGCGCAGGATCGTGCATATTGCTTAAGACCTGTTGCCTGGACTGTAACGCCACAGAAAGATAAAAAAGAACATTTCAATTAAAGCGCTCAGTAAATATGTCCGCTGTGGCCGGTGTAGCGTAGTGGGTAGAGTCCGACATTCACATCTCAGAGGTTCAGGCTCGATTTCCTCTTTCGAGCTGCTGACAACATTCAAAGAGTAATAACTGTCTAAGAAAGCTTCTCAAACTTCGCCGTTCGGAGTCGGCAAAAAAGCGGTAGGTCCCTTCTACTCGTGAGAGAACAGTAGCGCACACAACACGAGTACCACATCGGAGCATTTCATAAAGACCATCGCGAAGTTTTCATTGTTAGCATGCGAAATGGATTAGAATATTCTTATTTGAATTCAGCAAGGACAAGCAAGGGGCTTAGGTGCTGCCAGCGTTTGACTTTCAGGAAATAAACAAGTTGTGTGTGACATTAAGAAAAAACATGTTGGCTCGCGAAAGCTATAAGTTCTTAGTGTCGTTGTTGAAAAACAGGCAAATCCGCATGTTATACCTCCAAAAACCAGTCATGGCGACGGTTGTTAAGTTTTCTTTCACATCTACCACCCAGAGTGGATCTGGGCCTTAACCACTTTGTAAAGGCAGATAACTGGGTCCTCTACTAGCCACCTTTATTTGCAAACTCTGCCTTTCTCAGCTGCATAATAATGATAATTGTTGGCGCGACAGTCTACAGGGGTACCAGGGCCTAGCTTGCTCATCAACCACTAGGGTTGTGCGCGCTACTATTCTTTCACGAGTGGAAGGGACCTACCGTTTTTTGCCGACTTCGAACGGCGAAGTTTGAGAAGCTTTCTTAGACAGTCATTACTCTTTGAGTGTTGTCAGCAGCTCGAAAGAGGTGGTGCCGTGAAATATTTGAGGTGTTCAGCCGGAAATCGAACCCGGACCCTCCGGCGTGTGAGCGTCGCACTCTACCCACTATGCCACGGCGGCCATATGCCACTATAGTAAGGGACCACATGTGATGTACTATGTTGAGTAGTAAAGTCAAGTCCACTACTGTAACGATTGTATTCTGATCTGATTCTCTCAATACATGTATTAATTTCTCAATAATAACGTGTGTTGGAATTGTGTTTGTTAATGAAGTAGTCGTATCGAATTCAAGTCGCTCTTATGCCAAAATTCGAACGAACTGAAACGAAGCGGATGTTCAAGCACTTTCAACTTCTGAATCAGTTGAGTATTGTAAGCGAATAGTCAAATGGCTTTGTAAAGATTTTTCTTTTTTTCGGAAATTATGTAAAATCGTCAGAAGATTAGACCGATGTTGTAAAGGGTGATTTTTTTAGCTATTATCTTTTTGGCAACACTGGTTTAGACGGCTGACGCACGTTTCGTGTTTTGTTTCACTGTCAAACATCTTCAGTTTGGTCTATAATTTAACAATGAATTGTCTTACAAACGAACAACGCTTGCAAAATATTGAATTTTATTATCAGAATGCTTGCTCTGTTAAGAAAGTTCATTGCTTGCTTCATGCATTTTATGGTCAAAAATGAACGAAGCTCATTTTTGCCTCAATGGGTACGTAAATAAGCAGAATTGTCGATTTGGAGTGTATATCAGGCAGAAGCATTGCAAGAGCTACCAATGCATCCAGAAAAAGTTACAGTTTGGTGCGGTTTATGCGCTGGTGGCATCATTGGACAGCACTTCTTCAAAAATGACGCGAATCGCAACGTAACTGTGAATGGTGAGCGCTACTGTGAGATGATATCCAATTTTTTTGCCCCAAAATGCAAGAGCTTGACTTGCATGCCATGTGGTTTTAACAAGAGGGTGTCACACGCCACACGGCACGCGCAACAATGGACTTTTTGAGAGGCAAGTTCGGTGAATATTTTATTTCACGTTCGGGACCGGTCAATTGGCCCTCTAGATCGTGTGATTTAAAGCCTTTAGACTATTTTAGATTTAGACTATTTTTTGTGGACCTATGTTAAAGCTCACGTAAGCCCGCTTCAATTGACGCATTGGAAGACAACATTAAAGCATTTATTCGTGAGATACCGGCCGAAATGTTGGAAAGAGTATGCCAAAATTGGACTAAGCGGATGGACCATTTGAGGTCAACATTTGTATGAAATAATCTTCAAACATTAAGTTATGTGGACCGTGCTATCGATTTAAATAAAGATTTCATGCACTTTTCTGAATTTTATGCGTTTTTTTTTTTTTTTTTGAAAAACTTTCTTATAGCTTTCAAAAAATCACCCTTTATCAACGTTCGCTAGCCAACTGCATACAATTTCTCATCCGTTCAACGACGGGGACAGATGTGGGATTTGGTTTTGCGTGATCACCTGCCTTCACGGGGTCCATTTTCCGAAGAGTCGTAAGTAACGCAAGCCTTAGTTACCTAGGTACCAAACTGGGTTCATGCTTGAGGGGCAATCACCCCATCTTGGTTTGATGCGAGGCCTTTCTTAAAACTCTTCCGCTCTCTGGGTCGCAGCGCCCGGTTGAGAATGCAACTCTACACTGAGAAGGGATAGCCTAGTTGTGGGTGAACAATCAACTAGACAAGTCAGCACAGTACACTATCCTCGACTCTACCCGTGATGTTAGGTGGTAAACCACAGCCACCACGATACTCCCACAAGGGGGCCTACCACACGGTCAGGCTGGAACCGAAGTCCCAGGGGCCCCTGATCTCCCGTGGCACCAGAATATAGCCTCTTGTCAAGCTGTCACTACCAGTCAGGTTCCCTCAAAGTTGGTCTTTTCTCCATCAGTGATTCCGTTGTCACTATAAATAGTCATACGGATGTGATTTTGAATCATATGATTCATAAATCCAGTCACATCATCTGGAACGACGGGGACAGCAATTTTTTGTTTTATTTTTAGGGTTGTATGGGAGTCAATAGCTAGCGACAGAATTCAAATGTCAGCCGGCACTCAAGCTGGCGTTCAACATACTCCTTTGAAGCAGCTGTAGCGGCTTGATCTCATCTTATTCTCGGTTCGTTCTCGGTTCGCTCTCGGTTCGTTCTCGGTTCGTTCTCTGTTCGTTCTCAGTTAGCTTTCAGTTCGTTCTCAGTTCGTTCTCGGTTCGTTCTCGGTTCACTCTCAGTTCGTTCTCCGTTCGTTCTCGGTTCGTTCTCAGTTCGTTCTCGGTTCGCTCTCGGTTCGTTCTCGGTTCGTTCTCTGTTCGTTCTCAGTTAGCTTTCAGTTCGTTCTCAGTTCGTTCTCGGTTCGTTCTCGGTTCACTCTCAGTTCGTTCTCAGTTCGTTCTCGGTTCGTTCTCGGTTCGTTCTCGGTTCGTTCTCGGTTCGTTCACGGTTCGTTCTCGGTTCATTCTCAGTTCGTTCTCGGTTCGTTCACGGTTCGTTCTCGGTTCGTTCTCAGTTCGCCCTCACTTCGTTCTCGGTTCGTTCTCTGCTCGTTCTCGGCTCGTTCTTGGCTCGTTCTCGGCTCGTTCTCGGCTCGATCTCGGCTCTTATTAGTGTCCAAAGCTGTCCTCAAGAATATCAACAAAACAATTGTACGAAGTATTGAAAGTAATAAAAAAATTATGTATTTGTTTGACGAGCTATTTAAAAAAAAAAACAAATAAAAAATAATTTTATAACAAAAATATTTATTATGTGTGCATATTACTTCTTAAAACAAAAAGTTTGTCTTTGTTTTTACGATGCTCATTACAATATGAAAAACCGCACATAATAAAATAGTACACTTTGAAATCGAATAACTCACTCATCCATTTTCTAGAATTAGAACTAAGAAAGAAATGTCTGTTTCACTAAATGTTTATGATGTATGAGAAACTTTTTCTACCGCCCATGTTATGGCTGAGGCATATTTAATTCACATTTTAATCTATCCAAGACTGAACTTCATATAAAGAACTACTCACTAATAAATAATTGTTGGCGCTACAGTCGAAAGGAGGACCAGGGCCTAGCTTGCTCATCAATTTACTCGTGTTGTGCGCGCTACTGTTCTCTCACGAGTAGAAGGGACCTACGGTTTTTTGCCGACTCCGAACGGCGAAATTTGAGAAGCTTTCTTAGACAGTTATTCCTCTTTGAGTGTTGTCAGCAGCTCGAAAGAGGTGGTGCCGTGAAAAATTGATGTTGTGCTGGGATTCGAAGCTAGACCCTTCGGCGTGTGAGCGTCGCACTCTACCCACTACGCCATGGCGACCACAACTAATCACTAAGTGCAATAATTTATTTAAATATTTTTTTTTTAGAGAAGTAAATTTAAATTTAAGCACCCTTTCATTTTTCATTTAACTTTTTGTAAGTCTTTTACATATTTTTTTTTTTTTTTGCGTTGTTGCTATGTAAACCTGATGAAGGCGTCAAACCCTGTCGAGACGTTGTCATATAATCAATGAAATAACCTCGTTTTAATAGGGAATAAAATAATTGAAGACAACATTTTTTCTCACACACTGGGAAAAAATGTATTAAATCACTTTCCAAGAAATGCGTTCAAAAGCTCAAAGAGAAACGGAAATTTGCAAAATCATTCTGTGCTTTGGGGTTTGAAATTAATGGCCGTGATATGGGTGTTGGTTTAATTCAATTGTCCATAACATCATATTTCATTGAATGCATGTTTCCTTTCAAAACCGCGTTTTGAGAATTTCGTTGATCTTTTAAAGGGTGTATCCAAATACTGCTTACTAATAATAATAATTGTTGGCGCGACACCCCACAGGAGGACCAGGGCCTAGCTTGCTCATCAACTAATGTTCTTTCACGCATAGAAGGGACTTACAGGTTTTTGCCGACTCCAAAGGGCGAAGTTTGAGATCATTCAGCTTGTGAGCGTCGCACTGTACCCACTACGCCAGGCGACCACTGCTTAGTACTGCTTATTGGTTTTAACTAAAATGTCTGAATCTTTGGGACTTTGACATTACTCAACTACTTTACTGTATTTCAAAACAGAAAACTTTGCAACTGAAACTCAAGTACATTTCAAATGATCTGTCAATCTACAACACGCAATTAAAAAAAAGGGACGCGCAAGGTTTGTTTCGATAAACACAGTAAGCGCCATATTTCTTGACTTTTTTTCTTTTGACATTTATATTTGTACTTAGTTGTCAAATTATCACCGAGTAGTAAGGATCTGAACAGAGTTTGCAAATTATGCAAATTTATGATCACAATTCGCGTTCATTCATCATTCATCGTTTTTTAAAGGTCTCTGTGAGAAGAAGAGGGTGTCACATCAAAAATTTGACGTCTATTAAAAGAAATTGAATCTTCATTTAGTAAAACAGCATTCAATTTGCCAAAGAGACAAAGAAGTGCTCGCAGGCCGCCGTGAACGCCCCCTTTTAAAGATGACCCAAAACAATCACTAAGACGAAGTTCCCAACATTTTGACATATCTTTGCGGTCTTTGTTGCGAATTTGCCCTGTATCCGAACAAGATCAAGTTGACACATGAATTAAGACCCTTGGATCATTGCAATCATCGCCGGAACAACAGATTGACATTGATGCTGAAAACGAAACGGAAACGAAACCTTAAAAAGGGGAGCAAACAACTGGTTAATCCTTACTTTACCTAGAAAATCGCCTAGTTAGGAGTCGCACAGCAGCTTATTGCTTGACTCAACACTTCCTTTGTTGTTGAAAAACAAATTTTCTACATGTTAAGCAATTTTTACGAAACACATGCCTTTGCGGGTTACGTTGCTGTCTGTGCGCTAACGCTCTGAACGCACCCTAAGTGTGGGAAATAAACGAGTTAGATGTCGAAACAAAGTGAAGCCAAGAATAGGATAAACGCACAATCCAGTCATTTAAATTAACCTCCCAGAAAATCCCATAAGCAAGTAAGCCACGATTCTATCCCAAACAAAGAGACGTGTCTTTGCAACCTTTTAATACAAATGAATATTCACAATTCGCAATAACAATAATTTCGCTTTAAACCATTACAGAAGGCGTTAAGGTGGAGACTTCCTCTTCATTGCTGGATGTAGTGTGAGCTCAGGAATCGGTGTGATGGCACGAGCGCGCCGCCGTTTAAACCGTATGAGTACGCAAATCCGCTGGGCAGAACGACGGATCTATAGGCGAGGGGAATGGGAAGCGGCACTGAAGCACCACTGATATAACGCACTGGAAGAGCTGGGGCAACTGGCAGAGCGGACTGCACTTCATTGGCTTCCTTGATGACGGCATTCCTTAGCTTGGCACTCTCGACGGCATTCAAATGCTCGGCCTTGGCGCGTGCGACTTCGGGGGTATCCTCAACTGGACGTGGCAGATCGCTGCTATCGATTTGGGGAGCTGCGGTTGCTGCGGATGTGGGTCGAGAGCGTGTTTTGGCTTCCTCAATGGCTGCCAAGTGAGCAATGCGGGCGGCGGCTACTTCTGGTGTCTCGGCCACAGGCAGGGGTGCTTCAGCTGGTATCACCTCGGGAGCCTGCACTGGTTTGGGCAAATTGGTTGCGGAAACGCGGAAGCCACCAGCATCGGCCGTGTAGTCAACGGTCTGCAATTTACCCTCGGCATCGCGGTAGCTGTAGGACCCACGAGTCACTCCGTCCAGGGTCTTCACCTCCTGCTTGGCCGACAATGGTTCGCTGTATCCGTACGAGTATTGACCGAACTCATCCTGTGCATGGTACTGCTGCTGAATGGCCGGTTGAAAGGCGGCGCGGACCAGCAGGGCATCTGGGGAATAGTACAACCCGCTAGCGGCTGCGACCGCAATCAGAGCAGAGAATGCAATGAAGAACTTCATGATAATTGGCTTGAAATTTGTGGTTGGCTTCTGGGGAGAACGCTGCTAGTGATGTGTACTAGTACTCGTTTCTGAGAACTCTGCCTGTCGCTGAGACGTTCTTCGTCTTTTATACCCAGACGCAGCACAGTTTTGCCGCGCGAGGATCAAGTTGTCCCGCCACACTGGGCGCAATCAAAACAATTCCATCGCGGGACCTTGAGTTGTACGATCAGACGGGACTTTCAATTTTGCGTGTTTGTCCCCTCGACTTGGCACTGCCATCCGAGTCCAGATTTTTGCACTTACTACGGGAGTATGCGGAAATCCCTTTCACAAATTGACAGTCGTGCGCGCTGCCGATCAGGTCATTGCAAGGTAACTGAAGGCCAAGGGCCATATTGTGGTCTGACGGACTGCGCGGAAAACAAGTTCTCCGGCTTTTTTTTTTTTGCTTTCGCTCTACATCTGGTGGGATGCGTATTCGTCTCTCGCGGAGACAAAGTCACGCGTATGGAAGCGCAGCAACAACAACACCAACCTTGAATGATTTCGTTTTAGCGTTTTGTTTGTTTGTCGTCACCTTCGTTGGCCAGTTACTGGTCTTCGTCCCGATGATTTAGAGCTCAACGTCCACACCAATCCGTTGAAACGTTTTCGCCACCACTGCAAGCACGACGCACGATTTTTGAGGATTGCAGGAGCAACGGGCTATGTTGCCGGTCGGCGATCGGTAAATTGTTGCAGTGGCAATTGGGTCTTGTAAGGAATGTTCTTCGAATGCGATACATGAGTTGTTAGTGGGACTCACGGGTGGTGGAGATGAGGGAGCAAATGTTGTGGCTTGCTTTGTCTAATTGAGTTGTTTACTTAGCGAGGAATGGGGCGTTGATTGGATGAACATAAATCTGAGGATTACATTGGATCTCCATTTGAGGTTTTCCTGGCGGCTGGAGTATCTCTGCTGTGGAGGAACTTAGAAGAGCGATTAATGAAGCTGATTAGAGGAGGACAGGCACTTTTGTTTTTGCACGACAGTTGATGACAATAAAGAAGGCTTAATGTTCCGATAAAGATTTCTCAGTTTGGGTTAGCTGCACTTAGTAAACCATTGCAAGAGTGGAAGCATTGTGAAGTTACACGTCTGCGACTAAAGAGAAAGAGTATGACGCGAATAAAAGTTTATTGAGTTCAGGTGCGTTTGCCAGACAAATGACGGGGAGTCTGTGTTTTCGGTTGTTCCCATCCCTGTCTCACTCACTCAGTTTCTGCAAGACAATAAGTTATCGCGTTAGAGGTGTGACGGCGTCATCTTCAACAAACCAGTGTGCTGATCGAAAGACGACAACATTTGGTCAGACATTGCAGACGCTATTAAAGCTGGAATTGAATTTCAGCTTCTTTCAATTTCAAGTTCATCAAGTTGTTTGTTGTTGGATTAAACTTGATAAAAGAATGCTACTGAACAACTCCTCCTTAACACCAAGCAGATCAATAAATGTACACTGTCCTGTATTTACTTAATGTGAAATGAATGAAGGAAAATATAGAAATAAAAAGTTCACTTCCGTTGTGATCATTCGAAAGGCGTATCATTTCTCCAACCTTTGTGACTGAGGTGAGTTTAATCATATTTACATACTTTTAGGATCCTGGGAGCAAGACGCTCTGGAATTACCCATACCCATTCTGATGAGAAAAAAATGTTCCTGTCCTTATTTCAACGTAATACTTCAGGTCCGACGTAAAGCCGACCGTGAAAAGTAATGAAGTGGGCCTTGGCTTATTGTCTCACGAGTAGAATTTCAGTTAGGTGGCGAAAGAAGACTTTCCTTGAGTGTTGTCAGCAACTCGATAGAGGTACTCCTGCGTAAAAGTGGAAGATGATCTTTTTTCGGGTTTAGTCTTTTCTCAAATTATAGCGCCACCTATAAGTTGTGGTTGATGTTGGAAGCGATAACCTACTTCATTGAAAAGGTACGAATATCACGATTATCAACAACTATTTGTCTGCATAAGTCTCTGTTTAAGACAACACCATTCGTTTTTATATAATAATTGTTGGCGCTACAGTCCAAAGGGGGACCAGGGCCTAGCTTGCTCATCAACTACTCGTGTTGTGCGCGCTACTGTTCTCTCACAAGTAGAAGGGTACTAGAGTTTTTTGCCGACTCCGAACGGCGAAATTTGAGAAGCTTTCTTAGACAGTTATTACTCTTTGAGTGTTGTCAGCAGCTCGAAAGAGGTGGTGCCGTGAAATATTAGAAAAATTGGTGTAGAACTGGGAGTCGAACCTAGACCCTTCGGCGTGTGAGCGTCGCACTCTACCCACTACGCCACGGCCACGACCACCATTCGTTTTATTTTTCGTTTCGTCGTGTTTTCGTTCGTTTTTACCTCTTTGAAAATTTTTGGATTTGTCTGAAATAAACAGCATTTGTGATACATTTTAATTTTGTTTTTTAATTGGAAGTGAAATGCAGCTAAAGGCCATCAAATGCATGTAGAAGTTTATGATGAATCTGCTCCGATTGACAAATGATTCGGAGAATAGTCACAACGCACTAAAAGTGGTGATCATAGCGTCAAAAACAAAGTGCGGCTTGGGCAGCCCTAAGAGTTTGAAAATTAGGAATTTGGAGGCTGGATCAAAATCCGTATCAAACGGTTAGAGAAATTTAGATTTACTCAAAAGCAAGAAAAATTTGGCACGAATTGAAACCGCGAGATATCGAAAGGTGTTCGAGTTCTCAAAGGTATAAAAATTGAAAGGGAATCCCTCAGCAGACTTCCACTATTGTCCATCGTAGAACAAAATAACGAAGTTGGATTGAGTTGCACGTATTTTATAAACTAAATTTGTAGTGATTACAAAGCACATGACATATTACGCGGACTAGGTACGAGGGTTGCCTTTTATATTTCGGTATTAGAGAACAAAAACAAATATTAATCATCGAAAATAGCTTTATTGTTTTTCAAAATATTTTCCGTTAAGATCTATACACTTTTGCATGCGTTTGAACCAATTGTCGAAGCACTTTTGCTACTCTGATTGCGGTATCTCCAAAACATGCATTCTGAACGCATCAACCGAAAAACGTTGACCTCTCATTTTATTTTTTACGTACGGAAATAAAAAGAAGTCATTCGGTGCCAATTCAGGATTATACGGCGGATGACTCATCCAATCGATGTTTTGAGTGCTTAAAAATGCAGTTGTTCGAGCCGATGTGTGAGAACTCGCCTTACGTGGTGAAGAGTCATCCGTCTTCAGCGGTTGGTTTTCCTGATTTCTTGGAAGACAACTGGCAAACAAATGGTTGTGTACCACTCAGAATTGACTGTTCTGCGTTGTTCAAGTGATACGGTTGCGACATGTCCAGTTTTCCGAAACCTAACGAACAGGCGATCATTTGCTTGGAAATGCTTCGTGCGAAGCAACTTTTGTTGGATTTGGCTGAATTTAAAACACCCATACAGTCGACTGCTGTTTACTTTCGAGCTCATACGCGTGAGTCCACGATTCATCACCTGTCACGATGTCATAGACGTATTTCGAAGCACCGCGATCGTGTTTTTGGAGCTTTTTTTCGACCTCGTTTTTCGGCTCGTGTCGTCCTTTTTTTGAACGATTGACAAATTGTGTGGGATCCAACGCGAACAAATTCTTCTGACGGTCAAATGTTCATGCAATATTGAATGTATGCTAGTCCCTCTAATGCCCAAGGTCTTAAAGTATAAGTCTCAATCGCACTATAGGTCACATGGCGATCTTGCAATATGAGTTGACGCACAGCATCAATGGTTTCCGGAACAACAACTGATCTTGGACGACCTTCACGAAATTCTTGGAGTGAACTACGACCTCGGTTGAATTCACCATACCATCGATAAACACTGGTCCTTTATGGAGTTTCATCGCCAAACATTGAATTAAGTTCAGCGATGCACTGTTGTTGAGTTAATCCGCGTCGAAAGTTGTAGAAAATAATCGCACGAAAATTTTCAAGATTTACCATTTTATGGGCGAGATGAATCTTTTAAGTTACTGTAAACAACACAAATAGTGCTCGTATGTCAAAACGTTCTGAGTACGTAAAGTGGCAAACTTTACGAAAGAGCTGGCAGTTGCCAGATTGCAATACTAGGGTTGCCCAATTACGAAGTATCAAAGGCAACCTTCGTATTGGCCTGGCACTGGTTTCCTCAATGAAAATCCCAAAACCATCGTATCGTTAGACATCAACCATCACAGCAGCAGCATTTTCAACAGCAAAGTGGCGACAGCAAAGTGGCGACAGCAATGCAGATCACATCATACCTCGTCAAACGTTATCTCCTCTGCCAAGTTCACCAGCTAGATCGATTGAAACCAGAACGTTCAACGAGAACTGAGTTTTATTTTGCTACTATCACATTTCTGCTTTGTACAATTGAGGTGTTAGAAGTCTAAATACTCTTCCACTGCGGCCATGTCTTGATTTCATTGTAGAGTGCAGTGCCCGGACAAGCGGTTGCCTTGGTTTGTCTGTGACCCAGAAGTGTGTAGTCCCTCTTAAGATAACCACCCGACACTGCCTGAGCAATCACGTCCTTGGCGTTATTCAACATCGTAGTGGAGGGCAGTTGACCTGCAAATGGAATGCTCCCCGCTTAATATCGACCCAATTTCAACAAGCTCACATGTGAGTGCGTACTTTCGAAATTTCCGAGAAACACGATTCCAATGCTGTTTGAATTGTACCTCGGCGCGTGGGAGCCTTGCAGTCCGAAGCCTCGTCCCTCGTACACCTTTCCGTCGCCGGCCACAATAAAGTTGTAGCCAATGTCACTGAAATTTCGACGGCCCTTGTGATCCGATTGAATGTTGCGAATCAACTGCTGGCAACGTGCGGAATCTGAGCATCCGTTCGGATTGTCTGAGTGATGAATTATGACGTAGTCCACGGGTCCTCGAACACGAGTTGTCCACTTGGGTGCCGCTGCGTTCCATGCGCTTCGTGGTTCAATCGTCACAGCGCTGCAGCAGTGCACGGCTAAAGGGGGCGAAAGAGAGAGGGAAAGCTTCACTTGGGTTGCTGGCATGAAGCACGGGCCAAGACTTACCAATCAAAAGCGATGCCAAGCAGAGGACTGTGTTTGGTGCCATCTTACTCTGTGAATGTACAGCGATGCAATATGGAAATCTTTGAGACGCAAACAATTTATAAGGAGTCTGTGGTTTCAGTGCGATGAGGTTAGGAAGTTCAACCACAAATGATAAGCCCCTGAAACTGGGGACAGATTAAGTCCCGGCGTCACCACGAAGGGGAACTTTCAGCTGTTTTGGGGATTTTTCTTCTCTGCCTTAGTTCTCTGAATGTGAGATAAGGAGCGTTTTGAATCAAATAATCGTTAGTAAGAGGAGATAATGAGATTTAAATGGACTTGAGAGACTAATTCGCTTTTTGATTTTTCTTACGTACTGCGGCACAATCTGGCAACAGTTGATGATTGTTTCATCAAATTTAAACAATCTGAAATACTTGCTGACAATAGACAAGCTTAATCGATCTAATGTTCAGTTTGTAGAAAGGAGAATACTGCAAATTCTAAGCATGTGGAGGGACTGTCTGGAAATGACGGGGACATACATATAAGGAGTCATTTCGAAATATATTTTGTGTGAACACTTATGCAAATTCATCTCGTTTCTCCGTAAACTTCAGATCAGACTTCCTAGGGGCGTTCAATGTATTCTCGGTATGGATATGAAGGAAAATGTGAATTCAATTTAAATTGTTTTTATTTTTCAATATAATCTCCCCTAACATCAATGCATTTGTTACATCTTGAGATAAGCTTTTTTAAGCCCTCAAAAAATAAATTTCCTCTTTCTCTGCAAAACCCCATCTATTGCCGACTTGAGTTCTTCATCATCTGAAAAACTTTCTCCACGAAGAAATTTTTTCAAATCAGGAAACAGGAAATAATCACTAGGGGCGAGGTCTGGACTATAGGATGGGTGTTGGATTTCTTCGAAACCACAATCTCATGCAGCAGCCTTGGAAACTCGGGCTGTGTGAACAGGAGCATTGTCATGAAAAAGCAACACACCCGTGGCGAGTTTACCCCGTATTTTCTTTTTAATTTCCTCCCGCAATAAAGGGGGGAGAAGTGGAAGCGTAGGATGTGGCGTTGATGGTTTCACCTTTTTTTGTACTCAATGACCAAGATTCCCTTTGAGTCCTAAAAAACTGTGGCCATGAGCTTCCCGGCAGACGGAGTGACTTTGAACCTCTTCGGGGGGTTTGTTTCTTTTTTATGCCACTATATGGACTCTTGTTTGCTTTCAGGGTCACTGTGGTGAACCCATGTTTCGTTCCCAGTAACAATTCGATCCATAACACCGGCCGTGTTTTCACTACATATCTCCAAAAGCTCTCTACAGCATGCGATTCTAACTTTTCTCTGAGGCACTGTGAGCATTCGTGGCACCCACCTTGCACTGACCTTTGAAAGGTTAATATGGTCATGATCATGGTACCAGTTGAAAGCTTGGTGATCTCTGCCATCATTTTCACCATTATTCGGGTATCCTCAAGAACAAGTTTTTCGACTTCTTTGATGCTTTCTCCCGTAAAAGCAGTGGCCGTGGCGTCGGAGCGGGGGTCGTCTTCAATGCTCTCTCTGCCTCTCTTGAACTCTCTTGACCACTTTTGCACAGTTAATAATAAAGGTGCGGAGCCCTGGTAAACAGCCACCATCTCTTTATGAATAGTTTTTTTACTTTTTCCTTGTTTAGTGAGAAATTTAATTGCAGCGCGATGCTCAATTTTCACCATCATCGCCTCAGTTGTCATTATGACTCCATTTAACTAGAGATAAAGCGCGAATTAATAATCACATTTACATGAAATTTTACATGAACGTATTAAAATTAATTATTAAGTCAATTTATACATATAACCGTGGTCGCCGTGGCGTAGTGGGTAGAGTGCGACGCTCACACGCCGAAGGGTGTCGGTTCGATTCCCCGCTCAACACCAATTTTTCGAATTTTTCACGGCACCACCTCTTTCGAGATGCTGACAACACTCAAAGAGTAATAACTGTCTAAAAAAGCTTCTCAAATTTCGCCGTTCGGAGTTGGCACAAAACTGTAGGTCCCTTCTACTCGTGAGAGAACAGTAGAGCGCACAAAACGAGTAGTTGATGAGCAAGCTAGGCCCTGGTCCCCCTTTGGACTGTAGCGCCAACAATTATTATTATATATATAACCACAGCTTCAACCCCATATCGAGAATATATTGAACGACCCTCGTAATTTCAGGTATATCCAAGTATCCTTCAACATTCTCCAAAATTAAACTTGGCTTGTATGCACTTACGAACATACTAATGATTACTACGTCAGATACCCCAAAAGTTTATGTGAGTGTGGCATAACTATAGAGCACAGAAACCGACGGAAAGTTCTAGTTCAAAAAAATCAGCTCATGAGTGGATAGACCACACAAACGTAGACCAGACAAACATATCCAATGACAGAAAAGCAAAGGTTACCTGTTCTTTTATTGCTTGAAAACAAAACTTGAAAACAAGGCTTGAAAACAAGGCTTGAAAACAAGGCTTGAAAACAAGGCTTGAAAACAAGGCTTGAAAACAAGGCTTGAATTACTAAAAGTTAAAAACACATTGAATACCTAGTCGTTTGTTCTTGATCAGAAATTAATCTTCAAAAATATAATATATTACGTTATAAGTAACAAATTCTGCATTACACGTTTTTAAGTTGATATTGGTTGATATCGGGCTATGCCTTGCGGCAGTTTGTACAAGAGGGCAGGCGGTCCTTGACATTATCGATATCTGGTGTAATAGGAGTGGGCTTTCAATCAACCCTCCTAAAACTGAGGTTGTTCCTTTAACGAGAAAGAGGATTCTGACTGGTCTGACCCAACTAACACTTAAAAGTGTCACTATTCCACTTTCCAATGAAACCAAATATCTAGGTGTTATCCTGGATAAAAAAAAACTTCTTTGGAAAAAACACATCGAGACAAAAACCTCAAAGGCCGACGGCGCCTGGCAGTGTAAGGGAGTTTTTGACAAAATCTGTGGTCTATCACCAAAAGATCCGTATGGATCTATACGGCAATGATAAGACCACTTCTCTCATATGCATCAATCGTTTGGTGGAACAAGCCTCAGCGCAAATACCATTTCACCAAGCTGCAAAGATCAGTTTGTCTCGGCTGCACAGGGGCCTTCCCCAGCACGCCTGACTCTGCTCTTGACGCACTGAAAAATCTCCCTCCCCTTGACCAGCACATCATTGGATGCACACTCAAGGCAACCTCTCGATTAAAAAGGAATGGTCTTTGGTTCAACTCGCACTGGAGTTGAATTGCCTCGCGGGCCGCATCTCCTATGACCTTTGACTCTAGTCTCATGGACATGCCGTCTGATGCCAGGTCATCAGTGACACAGCTGCGTCGCTTAAACAAAGTCAACTTTCCCCGTGTCCTGGCCTGGATCTGTCCGAAAACTGAACTGAGAAGGGAATGAAGTCAGATTTTCAGGGACGGCTCCAAGACAACGGAGGGTTCTGGAGCTGAGGCCTTCGTGGAAGACGACAACTTCAGACTCCACGCCTCTTTAGGAAATTTCGCGTCGGTCTTCCAGGCGGAAGCTTCCGCGACCCTAATGGCCACCAACTATATTGCAAAAAATAGGTGCAAAGGACGAAGTATCTGTGTCTGTAGCGACAGCCAAGCTTTGCTTAAGGCCCTGCTTAGCCCTTTAAACCACTTCCAAGATAGTCCAAGAATGCAAGTTTTCCCTTAATTTGGTCGGCAAGCTGAATTCCCTAAGGCTTGCCTGGGTCCCGGAACGTCACGGGATCATGGGAAACGAGATTGCCGATGAACTAGCTAGGCAGTGTTTAAAAAAGGCATTCGCAAGACCCGAACCAAACTTGGGACTACCAGCATCCTTGGTTGGGGCTTCCGCCGACGGTTGGGTCTCCCTACAGCACAATCAGAGATAACATGACTATCCAGAATGTAGGCTGACCAAGTGCATACTCCCAAACTTCAGCACGAAATCCTCGGCTTTTCTTAGACTTTCTGTCTAAATGAATGCAAACGATTTGACTAAGCACCTAAGTCGGCTTAGGCTTAGTGATGACATTCCTTGCGACGCCTGTGGAGAAGGTGAAGATACTTCAGAGATCTTTCTCTGTCAGTGTCACGCTTTGCTCGTATCAGGTGGCAGCTGTTTGGCGCTGATGTGAGGGAACCGAAAACCTAAGCTTTATGTGACAGAAGCGCCTCTTGGTTTTTCTTCGGAAAACCAATAAATTACATTAAATGAAGGTTTCTGCCTAATAGAACAATGTACCAGTATTTCGGTCTGAGCGCTCCAGTGCAGTGTATCCGAACTTCAAGAAAGAATTGATGTTTGATATCTTCCCCATTTACAAAACGTTATATTCAGACGTATGTAAGAGCAAGAAATTGAAGTAGAAAGCTTCACAACGTTTGGAAAAAGCATTTGCGAGTATACGAAAAAACTTTTCAGAAATGTATGATATATATTACCCTTTTTTCTAATCTATTCAACCCATACTGCTGCAATATTAATTAAAAAAAGAAATGAACGAACTGAAAAATACGTTTCCAACTTTGAACTTATTTTCAACAATACCTACGTCACACATCTTCATCTGACGTTTTGAAACTCCAAGAAATCGTTTGTCTTTCAAACCGAATGAAGACTGATGACATCGTGTCTGATTGGTTGCAATACCTAGTCTTATGTCATCCAGTTCGCATCCATCCACTCGACTGAGTTGAATGGAATGCAGTGTGACTGCCAAAAGTTTTCCACCCCACACACCGTTGTCTTGTCGCATCAAATTATAAGATTCTGATTTTTGCATAGTTTTTAAGCGTGTGACGCCATCACCGTTCATAAATCATCCACACTATCCCCCACCACTTCGGACATCAGTTCTAAATTTATACATACGTGTGTGTGACTTCGAATGATATCATCAAGCGCTAGCCAGGGAAACACGACTAGAGAATGAAGTTCTGGAACCAGCCCGGAACAGAAATAATCTCAACACGCAAACTTTCCGCCAAAATTCATTCGTTCACGCTGTGGCCGTGTTATTTGGGCAGCACAACGTCGGCGCCCACGACAAAAATAGGGCGGACTGACACCCCAGTCAAATGTTTTCACTTTGGTGAAGTCATTAATAATTTTCTCGTCTGAGGGCTCACTGGAGCCCTTTGTAGCACGCCAGCTGGTCTGCCCGGTCGTATACGTACTTTCTTTCCCAAACAAACGCGCACACATTCGTATGCGTGTCCAAGATGTGAGTGAAGATTTCGAGTGAAAGTTCTGTAAGCTCCTCGGTTCGAACAGCACACGCTTCTGCCCAGCACTGTGTGCACTGATGTCATCTTTCGTTTTAGGCTAGCCGGTGGATACAGTGGTGCAAGAATGAAACTTCACCACTTTGCCGATAACGCTTCGATAAGACTTGAAAGTATTTTGTGTAAGATAAAGCTGAGATACGAAGCACTTTGTTATGAAGGGGTGTTGGGTGTTTCTAAATGCATCTGGCCTTCAGTACAATCTTTGTTGAAAAATATTTTTTTACCTGAATTCGTGATAAGACCCAAATACTTTGTAGTTAAGAGTGATTGGATTCGAGTGTTCTTTCGGTATTCGACAAAGGATTACGAATGGAATTTATTTATGAAGTGGTGCGTTCTTATAAGTCAGCAGGTACACAATCTTCTAAAGTGGGGAAGAATCTTAAGAAATTCTGTTCACCGCGGTGAGCCTTGTTCTCATTGCCCAATCACCCAGTCAGGGGACAAAAGCAAAACCATTTTGTTAAAGCTATCAGGAGATAGCGAAAGCATTGATAATCATGCACACGACAGTTTGATCTGTCCATCGACAAAGGTAGATATCACCATTTACAAAATTCATTCATTTTTGGAAGTGAACTATTGCGGCGAGTTTTTCGTGGAAACATCACAATAAGCGACCATAAGGTAGGAATTAAACTTTTTACTTCATTTATTCAATTCAGAGGATACGAAGGTTGCATTTTGTATTTCGGGATTGGGCAACCTTGATGTTGCAATCTGGCAACTGCCAGCTCTATCGTAAAGTTTGACATTTTTGAGGTTATACGTACTCAGAACATTTTGACATACGAGAGCTATTTGTGTTGTTTACAGTATCTTAAAAGATTCATCTCGCCCAAAAAATGGAATTAAATCGTGAACATTTTCGTGCGATTATTTTTTACAACTTTCGACGTGGATTAACTCAACAGCAGTGCATCGATGAACTCAATTCAATTTTTGGCGATGAAGCTCCATCAAGGACCAGTGTTTATCGATGGTATGGTGAATTCAACCGAGGTCGTAGTTCACTCCAAGACGAATTTCGTGAATGTTGTCCAAAATCAGTTGTTGTACCGAAAATCGTTGATGCTGTGCGCCAACCGAGATTGCAAGATCGTCATGTGACCTATCGTGAGATTGAGACAGCCTCAACACCAGCATACATTCAATATTGTGTAAACATTTGACCGTCAAAAAAATTTGTTCGCGTTGGATGCCAAGCAATTTGTCAATCGCTCACAAAACGGCTCGTGTCGATTGGTCGAAAGAAATGCTCCAAAAATAAGATCGCAGTGCTTCGAAACGTCTATGACATTGCGAAAGGTGATAAATCGTGGATCTAAGCGTATGAGCCCGAAAGTGAACAGTACTCGACTGGGTATTTCAAATTGAGCCAAATCCAACAAAAGTTGCTCGTGCACGAAGCACTTCCAAGCAAACGGTCGCCTGTTCGTTCGGTTTCGGAAAACTGGACATGTCGCAACCGTACCACTAGAACAACGCAGAACAGTCAATTCTGAGTGGTACACAACCATTTGTTTGCCAGTTGTTTTCCAAGAAATTAGGAAAACCAACCGCCGAACACGGATCACTCTTCACCACGACAATGCGAGTTCACACACATCTGCTCAAATAACTACATTTTTGAGCACTCAAAACATCGATTTGATGAGTCATCCGCCGTATAGTCCTGACTTGGCACTGAATGACTTGTTTTTATTCCCGTACGTAAAAAATAAAAAATAAAGTGATCGCCGTGACGTAGTGGGAAGAGTGCGACGCTCACGGTCACACGCGACGCGCACGGTCGAAAGTTTTCGAATTTTTCACGGCACCATCTCTGTCGAACTGCTGACAACACTTAAACAGTAATAACTGTCTAAGATAGCTTCTCAAATTTCGCCATTCGGAGTCGGCAAAAAACTGTAGGTCCCTTCTACTCGTGAGAGAACAGTAGCGCGCACAACACGAGTAGTTGATGAGCACGCTAGGCCCTGGTCCCCCTTTGGACTGTAGCGCCAACAATTATTATTATTAAGTAAAAATAAAATGAGAGGTCAACGTTTTTCGGTTGATGGGTTAAGAATGCATGTTTTGGAGACACCCCAATCAGAGTGGCAAAAGTGCTTCGGCAACTGGTTCAAACGCATGCAAAATTGTATAGATCTTAATGGGGAATATTTTGAAAAACAATAAAACTATTTTCGATGATTTGTTTTTGTTCTCTAATCCCGAAATATAAAAGGCAACCCTCGTACACTTCACATAATTTGAACTCTACAAGTGGTAACTGTAGCGCTTCATGCGCTTTGTGTGATTAGACACTATGGGCATTGGATTAGAGTGCTTCGGGCGTTGCTGTCTCACTTTGTTACAGTTTCGGATGCTTCAAGTGCTTTAAATGTTCTCGTATCTTTAAGGAGCTTCGTAATACACGTTAGATGTACCCAGGCCAATGCCCAATCTGGATACACAGACTGTATATAAATTGAAAAATTTATTTTGCTATATTTATAAGGCTTCATAATCATGCCAAAACTTTTCCAGTTTTTTCAAATTCTGGCAATTTAAGATACGCTCAAATCACATTCATGTAAGCACATAACAACTATTGACGTGCTTACATGAAAGTCAATCGCTGAAATCTACTCAATCTCGAAAGCCTGTCTTAATAAGACGTCTTATTGGTTATTACATATCAATCTTACTGGTAGTTGGAAAGACCTGTATACTCGCTTGGCACTCCTGCCACATCACTCAATAAGTCCCGGGACATATAGGGAGCGCCACCAGCCAAAAATATTAATATTAAATTATTATGTTTCTAATTATTAACTTTAATATTATATTAATAATTTTTGTTAGTGTCGCCCCCTATATGTCCCAGGACTTATTGAGTGATCTATTACTTTCCTAGCTGCTGGACTTTATCATGACTTAAGGAAAACAGTAACTGTAGGCTACCTCAAAGCGTACACGAGAAAGCCTTGGAAGGGACGGTTTGCCAATGTGAACGCCCTTAGTAATAATAATAATACTAATTGTTGGCGCTACAGTCCAAAGGGGGACCAGGGCCTAGCTTGCCGATCAACTACTCGTGTTGTGCGCGCTACTGTTCTCTCACGAGTAGAAGGGACCTACAGTTTTTTGCCGACTCCGAACGGCGAAATTTGAGAAACTTTTCTTAGATAGTTATTACTCTTTGAGTGTTGTCAGCAGCTGGAAAGAGGTGGTGCCGTAAAGCTGGGGGGGGGGTTGAACCCAGACCCTTCGGCGTGTGAGCGTCGCACTCTACCCACTACGCCACGGCGACCACAGAACGTCCTTAGTGCCAGACCGTAAAGAAGAGCAACCAAATTAGGTTTAGAAAGACTCGACAACTTTCAACAGTATTATCACCCCAAAACAAATTTCATTTTGAGCGAATGTAATTTTAGAAAGCACGAAAGCAAAATTTATATTTCTATAAGCATTTGGATGGAAATGTCAGACACCACATCATAAAATCGAAAGTTGTCCTTAAAGACGTTTTGTAAGAGGAATGGTCCAAAATTACTTAAAATTTCACCCAAAATTTGGTACACTTTACGCCATGTCTACATCTGCATCTGCACTAATTAATGCCCTATAATTTTTCACAAGATATTATTTTCATTCTTTGCGTAATTACTTTATTTTTCATTACGTGTACCTCCTTTTGGGATTTGAATTTAAGCTTTGCTTCGCTTTGCTTCACAATTTCTTACAGAAATGGTAATTAAATTTAATTAAAAGATTAAATTTTTTCTTTGCTAATAATTGGGTGGCGCTACAGTCCACAGGGAGACCAGACCCTAGTTTGCTCATCAACTACTCGTGTTGTGCGCGCTACTGCTCTCTCACGAGTAGAAGGTACCTGGCCGGCTCCGAATGGCGAAATTTTGAAAAGCTTTTTCTAGGATAGTTATTACTCTTTGAGTTTTGTCAGCATCTCGAAAGAGATGGTGGCTTGCGCAAAGTTGGGACTTTTTAAATAGAACTGTTTTTAAGACCACTGTCGAGTAAATATTCAATGAATGCACAGCAAGCTCAATTTTATTAATTTTTACTTATTTTGTGTCATAGTCATCTGTAACTATTTTCCCTTAATGCAATATAATTTTGAAAGTGTCAGTTGATTTCTGCGCGAAACCCTGGCAGGTAGCGGGTTTAATATATCTAGAACAAAAGTTGTTATTTTGTGAAAATTTTGAAAAATCATATTCTAAGAAAGTGCTGGCGGGCTCAAACAGTGTGCACTTTTTAATAAAACGTTTGGGCACACTATGAATGCTGTACCTGAGATTTCGTAACCAGGTACACTCATAGGCTCACACTGTGTTCAGAAATATAAGGTTGTCAAATATCTCCCTTCCGCTTTTGGTCTTTTGAATTTTCCGGCTATGTACAAAGTGCTACAGAGCTTTGCCGCATCTGGCAATACTATACATCATTTGAAAAGTCTTAATATAACCTACAAAACGACGCTATGCACGATTAGTTGGGATATTGCATTCAACCGTTTTCGACGTGTAAACATGGAGTTCACTAACGCCGAAATTTGCGCTATTTTAAAGTTTTCCTTCGTTAAAGGCAAATCCGCTAGAGAAACGTTCCGTGAGATTAGTGGTGTTTTGCGGGCTGGCACTCTATCACTTTGATGCGAAAACGGTTGTGGTTGAAGGCCGGTGAATAGTCCCAAACAGTGACCAAGCCGGGATTGACGGCCAGGAAGATTCTGCTGTGATGATACCCTATTACTTCGAAACGCGGAGGAATGGTTTCGAGGTTTCAGAGCCGAAGAAAGTGACACCATGAATAACCCAGCCAGCAGAAAACCAGTGACGACGAATACCGATCGAATCATGGAAATTCTCGAGTAAACCCGCATGTGTCATCTCGTGACACCGTCCAAGAGATGGGAGTTACTCACCAAACCATTTTAAACCATCTGCAGAAAGTTGGATGCAAAAACAAAAGCTTCATGTTTGGATGCCGCATGATTTGCCCCAAAAAATCTTCTTAACCGAATCAACGCCTGCGATATGCTGCTGAAACGGAACGAACTCGACCCATTTTCGAAACGGATGGCGACTGGCGACGAAAAATGGATCACATACGACAATATCAAGCGAAAACGGTCGTGGTTGAAGGCCGGTGAATCGTCCCAAACAGTGGCCGAGCCGGGATTGACGGCCAGGAAGGTGTTGCTGTTTGTTTGGTGGGATTGGAAGGGAATCATGCACTAGGATCAGCCCCCATATGGCCCGACGCTTAATTGTACCATCTACTGCGAAGAACTGGACCGCATGAAGCAGGCGATCGACCAGAAGCGTCCAGAATTGGTCAACAGGAAGTGTGTAGTGTTTCACTAGGACAAAATGATTTTCACTGATCCATAATCCATAATGTCACTCAGCCAGGTTTTGAACGATTTCACACCATCAATCCCCTGATTTAAGTGACGGGTAACTTATTAATATGGATCTACACGGCAATGATAAGAACTCTTCTTTCTTTTGCATCAGTCCTTTCTTGGAACAAGATTTTGTGCAAATACGAGACTGCTGCTGTCACTAAGCTTCAAAGAACGGTCTATCTCGGCTGCACAGGGGCTTTTCCTAGCACCTCCTGGCTCCTGATGCACTGATCAATCGCCTTCCCCTTGACCACCACATCACGGGATGCACACTCAAGGCCATCTCTCGATTTAAAATGAATGGTCTTTGGTTCAACTCGCACTGGAGCTTTGATTGCCTCGCGCACCTCATCTCCTATGACTCTAGTCTCATGGACATGCCGTCTGATGCCAGGTCACTAATGATACAGCTGCGTCGCCCAAAACAAAGTTGACTTTCCCTGAGTCCAAGACTGAGTCTGGCCAAAAACTGAGCCGGGAAGGGAATGAAGTCGGATTTTCAGGAACTGCTCCAAGATTTGGAGCTGGGGCCTTCGTGGAAATCGGCAATATAAGACTTCCCACCTCTTTAAATAATTTCGCGTCTGTCTTCCAGGTTCAAACGGATAAGTTAATAAGTCCTTGGACATATAGGTGGCGCTACTAACAAAAATTATTAATTTAAAAATAATAATAAATTTAATATTAATATTATTTTTGTCAGTGGCGCCCTCTATATGTCCCGGGACTTATTTAGTGATGTGTTAATTGTGATCACTGGATTCTCTGAATTTTGACTTTTTGCTAGTAGAATTAGTACTAGAGTCAGTTCATTCTTTATTACAACCCTACTAACAATGAACTGCCTACGACTACAACTCTTGCTTAGTTCCTTGGTCACGTAGAAAATTCAATAAACTTTCGAGCTCAACTGTGTGTACATATTTCCGTACACATCACCGACATGCCACCCCAGTTTTGCCGTCAGCCCGTCACAACAGCCCCAAACAAAACAGCCTCACGAAAAGCTCCACACGGACGAGACAATACAAATACCCCCTCGGCCTTCAGTTTCACTCAAAGCCCGCCTCCCACTCGGCCACACTAATGCGCTTCAAACGCAGAATTGCGCCATTCGGTGATAGCGCCTGAGTTAGTTCACACATTGGTATATGTGTTCTGCTTGCTTCAGTTGAATTCCGTCAACTGCTTAGTTCGTTGTGGTCCGGTGGTCGTGGTCAAAGTGTGTGCGAGCTCCCAAACAGAACAGTGAAAGATATTTTGTTGCATCCTTGGACAAGACGTAGAAGGTCAGTACACAATTTAAAGATTACATTATTCTCTTAAGAAAAACAAGTGTAGATACACAGTGTGCACCCTAGATTCGCGCAAAGTGAGTAACAGATGGATACGCAACGGATACAGATTTGTTTACAAACAATTGGGGGCTGGGAGGGATGGCTGCTCGGGGTCGTGCACATAAACCCCTCGAATGGGGCTCTAATGTCGACCTAAATTCCACAATGCTCACATCTATCGGAACAAGATATCGTTTTACAGAAGTTTCAAGTGGATGGCATCAGCTCAGCCTCTTTTCCGAATCCATTTGGATGGCGGGATGAATAATGGTACCGACGACGACATTTCTGGTCTGCGACATGCGCGTTGGCGGGCTGGCGGATGTTCTGCCGTACTATTCCGTGTGTGATGTCATTTTGGTTGTGTGTCCATGGCTAACTTCGCGCAGCAAGTGAAAGTGGAATGTCCTACATGCTCACCCTCGTCCCCTAAATAAGGGTGGCACAAAAAGGGAAAGTTATTTTCTCCAAAGATTTCTTCCTCCCAGGACATGAGTTTTGCGTTTCTCTAAACATTTTTGGGTCACGCTTTGGCTTCCTTGTTTGAATTCACTTATCGCCGTTTTTGGGAGTAATTGTTTCTAAACCCTTGACCACACCCTACTGGGATGGTCTGGGAGCATCGTGTGCACGCCGTCCGCCATCTGATTAGCATATTAAAGTAATGAATGACAATCGGAACGGGTGCCTCACTGTGAAAAACACACATTACGTGAGACCGAGTGAAGTTCAGCTGACTGAAGTTCGGCGTTTTGCTGGCCTTATCGTGCAGTCTGCGGTATCTCCGGTGAGAGCCATCAATTATTAAGTCATTTCCTATTTATAAAGTTGTAGAAGGGAGACGAACTATGGAACTCGAACTACCTGGGGTTATGATGTCATATTTCTGGGGTCTTCATGGTGAAAACAATGATAACTGGTTTCCAAATCGTTTATCTTTGTCAAATGCGTTCTGTTGATGACCTCAAATCGTTCACAATGCGGGATATTCTTCTCTAACGACTCTCGAATGTTTCTCAAATGTATACTGACGTTGTTGTGCGATGAAGATGCGAATTGAAATCAAACTTGTCCGGAGCATATTCTATTGAATTCATTGCTAAATTTATGTGCGACATTTAGAGATGATCATCAAATTGATGGTCGCTTTTAAACACTTTTTTAAAAAAATCTGTATTTTTCACGGAAGTTTTTAAGGTTTTTTTGTTTTTCATATGTTTTTATTTAGATTAAGGATTTTTATAAATTGATGCGATTTCCAAGCTTCGTCTTCTGTTTTCGTTATGCGTCTTTTTGTAAGCAGCCCTTAATTCCATCTTTGCTTCGTTTCCTTAATAGTATGTCTCCGCTTAGATTTAAAACACAATCCATTAAGCAGCCTTTTGTTACATTGGCTATATCTGCCGGATGCTGTGGGTGATGAACGACATGGGCTGAGGTAAATGATAATCAATTTCGAGGATTGCCCCTCACATTTTTCTCACAGGATTCATCCATTTGATCAGTTATTTCGGGATGGTAAACATAAACTTAAGTTTCATTTCCAGCGTGGGTACTATTTTTTCACACAATTCAGCGCGAGTCCTGTTTTTCGCAGAACCGAGAGTTTTTGACACTAAACGTGTTTCTCTTGTCTTGTACCCAGATTGTGCACTACTGTTCGCCACCAGTTTAATGTCAATAATTGCTTCTTGTGGCCGCTGCCGTGGCGTAGTGGGTAGAGTGCGACGCTCACACGCCGAAGGGTCTAGGTTCGACTCCCAGTTCAACACCAATTTTTCTAATATTTCACGGCACCACCTCTTTCGAGCTGCTGACAAAACTCAAAGAGTAATAACTGTCTAAGAAAGCTTCTCAAACTTCGCTGTTCGGAGTCGTCAAAAAACTGTAGGTCCCTTCTTCTCGTGCGAGAACAGTAGCGCGCATAAAACGTGTAGTTGTTGAGCAAGTTAGGCCCTGGTTTCCATGTGGACTTTCCCGCCGACAATTATTAATTGCTTCATGGCAATGAGTCAGTGTTCAACAGATTATGTCATTGTCAAGGCTGTGCTGCCTTATTGCACCTCCAAAGCTCGCTTTTAAATTCCCAATATTTGCTTGAATTGTGTTGAATAAGAATGCCAATGATAACAAACTACACAGACAAACGAAAAAATTGTTCATTGTCATTTTTCACTACTTGACGAACCTAATTAGAAATCGGCACAGGAAAACGAGTATTTTGGAAGAAGTTCCCGTGAGCCAGCAAAGTTCTACAAAACAAACATCCTCGCACATCATTCTCATTTTTATCTCTTTAAATTTGAAAGAAATTGGCAAGAGGGGAATACCATGGGAGGGTTGATAGTTCGCCGAATTGGGCAGCAGCGATGGCAGAGGGGTAATAAGGAGACCTTTCCTTTTCGTAAAATGGACACTTCATGGTCAAGTGGCCTTCTCCTTCAACAAAGATGACATCCTGTGACTCTCAAATGGTTACTCAAAATGATTTTCACTGATCCTCACCATAATCGAGAATTTCACTCAGCCAGAATTTGAACGATTTCACACCATCAATTCCCTGATTTAAGTGACGGGTAACTTATTATTATGGATCTACACGGCAATGATAAGACCTCTTCTTTCATTTGCATCAGTCGTTTGGTGGAACAAGATTTCGTGCGAATACGAGACTGCTGATTTCACTGAGCTTCAAAGAACGGTCTATCTTAGCTGCACAGGGGCTTTTCCTAGCACCTCCTGGCTCCTGATGCACTGATCAATCACCTTCCCCTTGACCACCACATCACGGGATGCACACTCAAGGGCATCTCTCGATTAAAAAGGAATGGTCTTTGATTCAATTCGTACTGGAACTTTGATTGCCTCGCGCACCTCATCTCCTATGACTCTAGTCTCATGGACATGCCGTCTGATGCCAGGTCACTACTGATACAGCTGCGTCGCCCAAAACAAAGTTGACTTTCCCTGAGTCCAAGACTAAGTCTGACCAGAAACTGAGCCGAGAAAGGATTGAAGTCAGATTTTCACGAACTGCTCCAAGACGGTGGAGGGATCTGGAGCTGGGGCCTTCGTGAAAGTTGACAATATTAGACTTCACACCTCTTTAAATAATTTCCATACCCAGTACTCATAGGATTTGGCTCGTTGTGACATCTGTTTATTTTCACACTTGAATAAGTCACCCGCTCGCCAGAAGTTTGACTTAAATGAGCTGGTCACTGACACACAGTGACCTCCAAAAAGAGATTGAAAAAAGCGAAACTTCTATAGGTTGTGGAGACTTTGTCGAAACATAAATTTAAAATTTTGTTTTGCGCTGTAACCTAATAGAGGGTGCCCCAAGAAGAACGCAAGAGTTAAATTTGGGGACATTCGAATTGTCATTGTTTGACACTTGAGCAATTATTATTGTTTGTTAGTAGAAGGTATAAAGTGAATAAAAATGAAGCGCTACACGAATGAACAACGCATTCTCATTGTGAAATTGTTTTACTAAAATGGTGAAAGCTTTGCGGGTACAGTTGGCAAATTGCCATCAATTTAGGCTTACAATAATTCTCCAAAAGAGTCAACTGCAGGGAAAAATTGCTGAAACTGGGTCTGTAACTGATGTAAAGACAACAACCCATCTTCGACCAGGTCGATCCACTGAAAATATCGCAGCAGTACGTGATGATGTCGCTCAAACTCCATCCACCTCAATTCGACACCGAGCTAAGCAAATTGGTGTTTCCAAATCCACTATGCAGCGAATTTTGACGAAAGATTTGCATCTTCATGCATACAAAGTTCAATGGACTCAGGAACTGAAGCCAGCTGACCATGCACAGCTAAGGGAGTTCGTTAATTGGGTATTGGACATGAAAATGCTGATTTTACCGATAAAACCATCTTTAGTGACGAGGCCCATTTCCATCTTGATGGCTTCGTCAATAGACAGAATTGTCGCATTTAAAGCGAGGAAAATTCTCGAGTGATTCACGAGAAGCAAATACATCCTCTACGTGTCACTGTCTGGATTTTGGGCTGGAGGAATCAGTGGACCTTTTTTTATGAAAACGATTCAGGTCAAGCGCAAACAGTCAATGGTGTTCGGTGGCGTAAAATGATAACCAATTTCGTGCCTAGAATTGATGTAATGAATATGAAGGGGATGTGGTTTCAACAAGACGGCGCCACATCTCATACAGCCAGAGAAACAATTCAGTTGCTGCATCAGTCATTTCTCGGTCGTTCTTTGGGGTTTTTTGAAGTCGATGGTTTATGCGAATAAGCCGACGACGGCTCAAGCCTTAAAAGAGGAAATTGGACGATGCATTAATGAAGTACCGCAGCATTTATGCAAAACGGTCATTGAAAATTTTATTAAAAGATCGCGTATGTGCCAGCAAAGCCGCGGCCGCCATCTGGCCGATATGTGATTCCACACATAACCTCATCCTGTCTACTTTACGATATAATAAAAAATTCACGATTTTTTTTAAATATCTTCGTTTTATTTAAAATTTAAATCTTGCGTGCTTGTTGGGACATCCTTTATGTTGTGAAGAATAGGTGGAAGGGACAAAGTACCCGTGTCTATTTCGAAAGCCAAGCTGTGCTTAAGACCTTACTCAATCCTAGAACCACTTTTAAGATAGTCCAAAAATGCAAATCTTTTCTCAATTTGGTCGGCAGACTGAATGCGCGAAGGCTTGTCTGGGTCCCGGAACATCACAGAATTATGAGAAACGAGATTGCCAAAACAACCTAGGCGAGGTTCAAAAAAGGCATACGTAGGTCCCGAACCCACCTTGGGACTACCCGCGTCCTTGATTAGAGCTTCCGTCGACGGTTGGGTCTCCCGACAGCACAACCAGAGATAGCATTACTCTCCAGAATGCAGGCTGACCAAGTGCATGATCCCAAACGTCAGCAAGAAACCTGCGGCTTTTCTGATCTTTAGACAGAAATGAGTGCAGACGCCTTGACTAAGTCACCTAAGTCGGCTTGGGCTTAGTGATTACACCCTCTGCGACGCCTGTGGAAATGGACACTTCAGAGCACTTCCTCTGTCAATGTCCCGCCTTTGCTCGTATCAGGTGGCGGCTGTTTGGCGCTACATTATAACCTATTTATCCCAGAAGCGCTCTCTGTTTTTTTCTTCGGAAAACCAAAAAAACACATGAAATGAAGGTTACTGCTTTCAGTCTTTTATTTTTATTATTGGCGCGCACTAAAGGGATTGCTTATACCCTTAAATGACTGGAATTAAGTCACAGCACGGGCCGAAGGTAAAGAGGACGAGAGGGAAAATTGAATTGATTCTGAAAAAAATTATTAGTTCAGACTGATGGTTGTACTAGCCCAGACTCGTCTTCAATGCTGCCTCCTCATTTTTACCGTTTTCTTTTACAGGCAAACTCTTATCTTCCGTAGAACAAAATCATTTCTGCAACTTTTTCATTTGAGAAAGTACGTTCAACTCGTGCAGTAATATACTTTTATTCCTTTTAAAGACATTAGGATCCAAGCCTGAGGGGTCTTCACGTCATCAACGTGTCCGGAGTCCGGTGTCCGCTGACTCCATTCATCAACTTGACGTATGTTGTTTTCACAAAGACTCGGTTTTCAGCACATTCTCTGGATCATTGTTGCTGGCTAAGACATACAGGTCTTGGAGCAGTCAGTAGAGCACCTGGGCAAGTCTTCTCTCCCATTCGCATTCCCAGCAGAACCGGCAACACTTAGAATCTGCTGATTTAGTAGAAGAGTAGTACCGATTCTCTGGGGTCAATTTTCTAGATAAGAAATGTCAACTTCACATTTTCCTCATAATGACAGCTGTCAACTACCGCGTTAGGATCCATGTGATGTTTGATTGATTAGTGTTTAAGTGACACCCCCTTCTTAGTCTTCCGAAATAAGTGGTTGCCCCTGTGTTATAGTTAGAATTCAATATTCAAACTTCAAAGGTCCCAGGTTTGATTACCGAACTGAGCACCGCGCATTTCTCATGGCAACACCTCTTTTGACGCTGACGAGATGAAGCTTCTTAAGCTTCGCCGTTTGGAGTCGGTGGAAAACTTCTACCCTTCTACGAAGGTGGCCTTTTGTATTTCGGGATTAGAGAACAAAAACAAATATTAATCATCGAAAATAGCTTTATTGCTTTTCAAAATATTCCCCATAAAGATCTGTGCACTTTTGCATGCTTTTGAACCAATTGTCGAAGCACTTTTGCCACTCTGATTGAGGTATCTCCAAAACATGCATTCTGAATGCATCAACCGCTTCTTCAGGTGTCCAAAAACGTTCACCTCTCATTTTGTTTTTTACGTACGGGAGTAAAAAGAAGTCATTCGGTGCCAAATTAAGACTATACGGCGGATGACCCATCAAATTGATGTTTTGAGTGATTAAAAATGCAGTTGTTCTAGCCGATGTGTGAGAGCTCGCCTTGTCGTGGTGAAGAGTGATCCGTCTTCGGCGGTTGGTTTTCCTGATTTCTTGGAAGACAACTGGCAAACAAATGATAGTGAACCACTCTGAATTGACTGTTCTGCGTTGTTCAAGTGATACGGTTGCGACATTTCCAGTTTTCCGAAACCGAACGAACAGGCGACCTGGAAGTTTGCTTGGAAGTGCTTCGTGCGCGAGCAACTTTTGTTGGATTTGGCTCAATTTGAAACACCCAGTCGACTGCTGTTCACTTTCGGGCTCATACGCGTAGATCCAAGACTCATCACCTGGCACGATGTTATACACGTGTTTCGAAGCACCGCGATCGTATTTTTGGAGCATTTCTTTCGACCAATCGACACGAGCCTTTTTTTAAGCGATTGATAAATTGTGTGGGATCCAACGCGAATAAATTTTTTTGACGGTCAAATGTTCATAAAATATTAAATGTATGCTGGTCCCACTAATGCCTAAGGTTGTCCCAATCTCACGATAGGTCACATGACGATCTTGCAATATCAGTTGGCGCACAGCATCAATGGTTTCCGGAACAACAATACCGATTTTGGACGACCTTCACGAAATTCGTCTTGGAGTGAACTACGACCTCGGTTGAATTCATCATCCTTTTTTTGTCATTTTTATTTAGGTGAATATAATTGATGAATAAATCCTAGGAAAATAGTTAAAACTAGGTAACGTAGTCTGAGAACGGTTGAACATGTTACTTACAGGTGCTTTAAGTTAATCTATATCTTATCTAATTCAAAATGCCTTTGGACATAAATACCGTGAAATTATTGTTATACAGAAATGATTTAATTTGTTCCAAGAAAACTATTAGAAAACAAAAACTTGGTAGTGCGTTTTTTTTTTATATAAATAAACTTAAGCTATCCTAAAATGAAACTAAACTAAAAACTTAAACAAAATAGATCAAAAAAGAAAATTCTTACAACTGCCTGAATTCATCATACAATCGATAAACACTGTTCTTTGATGGAGCTTCATCGCCAAAAATTGAATTAAGTTCATCGATGTGCTGTTGATGAGTTAATCCGCGTCGAAAGTTGTAAAAAATATTCGCACGAAAACTTTCACGATTTATTTCCATTTTTTGGGCGAGATGAACCTTTGGTTACTGTAAACAACACAAATAGCGCTCGTATGTCAAAACGTTCTGAGTACGTACAACCTCAAAAATGTCAAACTTTTCCCGAAATGTAAAAGGCAACCTTCGTAATCATAGCAGAAGAGTAGCGCTTACAACACGAGAAGTTAATGAGAAAATTAACCCCTGGTCCCTTTGAGGACGATGTCGTCATCTGCCTTACGCAGCATTCTACTTTCCGAAAATTAAATTCCGCCTTCATTCACATCCTAAGTTTTTTGTTGTTACTGAGATACCAACTGCAAAATTCTTTTCTAAAATCAAGCAGGCACCTTTCATGACTGAATTTAAACGAAAACTCGTGTACAACGTATAAGTCAAAGAATAGAAAATTTTCACGGTCAATTTCATCGACAACTAATCGACATCATTGTCGTGAAACGCATTCATACGATGACATAATTCGATTTGGGTGTGTTCACACGCTATCCGAGTACTTAACTGTGCCTGGGTGTGCTTAGAGCACATGATGATGCAGTATTATTGTATTTTGCGCATTCTCTTTGACCTTGATGTGCTCAGGGTATAACGTCCGACATCATTGAAGATATCACATTTTCTTTCTCAAAAGGAATAGATTTTAAAAGCCACTCAGTACACGAAGCCACTGTCAATTGTGCTTTCTAAACGTCAAAAACCTGTTACTGCTGACTGCACCGCGGTAAGATGACCTCCACAGAAGGCGCGCGCCACTGTTCCCATAAATCGGCGGCGCGTTTATTTTTAGTCAAACAATCGCCCTCCCATTAAATTAATCTCAACAAATTAATTAATTGCTCCAGTATCTCATTTGTTTGGGTTAAGTTAACCGCTGATAAAGCGGCAACAAATAACCCTCTCCAGCAGAGACAACAGACATGACGCGGCGCATAAATTCCCCCCGGGAGTGCCTCTTAACGGTCACATGCTGCAGGGGAGCCATTAAGTGATCAAAAGAAGTTCGCAACCTCTGCGTCGGACTTGTGGTCAAGGTACGCATGCAGATCGTGTAGTCATGCTGCTCGAAAAGCATCCTTGTTCGCATTAACCGCATATGATAACCGGATCCAATTAAGTGTATTTTTAAATATTTTTCAGTTTTTTTCTTTGCTTTTCCATTCGAGCAACAGTTCGTTTGTGGAACACCGTGAATGGCTTTGGGGTAGGTCCGCTTGGTGGGCCCTTCTTAATCGATTCAGATTGATGACGTGTATTTATTTTGAGTGCGCTGCTGGTGGCGCAGTGGCGTGTGGAATGTGACATTAACTGCTTCGCTCATTAGTGAATGTTGTACTGCGTCAATAATGGTGTCGTGATCACCTCCGGCGGTAGTTATGCGCAATGGAATAGTCGCTTAGGTGAGTAGGGTGAAAAATGAGGCAATTTATAATCATTTTGGATCCTCTGAATGGGCTGTATGTCACGTGAATGTTGAAAAGGGCTTCTTTGAAGAATTTCTTGGAAAGAAGGTGGGAAAGGGGTGACATAGTCTGGTACATAATGCGTTCATTCGGCTCATGATCTATAACTGGAGATATCTGGATCAGAGCAAGGTGAAGAAGGAATTAGACTTTTTAGTCTGCGATACGGAACCATATCACTTAAGGGACGATTTTGCAACAGTTCTCTGAAGGCCATGATCTTTGCAAGAAATGTTGTACTACAAAGAGCGGGCATTGGGTGACTTCCTTACCAATTGAAATCCAGCAACAAATGTTCTTCATCGTCCTCCTACACTATGGGATGAGATTGATGAGAATGTCAAAGCTGAACGCAGCATTTTCTCGTCTCTCTTGAAATCAATAAAAAGGCGACGTGTCTGTCTGCATTTTTATGATTTTTTTCCAACGTGTGCAAAAAACATTAAATGATTTTCAAATTTTAATAAACACATTTTACACCTCTAAAATATTTTCGACTCAGAAGCCTTATAGCCTTGAATTGATATTTAAAATAAAAAAGAGGCCAGAATACACATCAAAAATGTTATTGCAAGTCATACCAAATTACTGTCTTAGACTTGAGTCTATGTACATGGGATCACTAGAAGTGTTCTTCAATCTCAAAACATCGTTTTGACAAAAAGAGGACATCATACAAGCATAGGACTTTGTTTAAACAAACCGAAAACAAATGAACAAGAAGGAGAAAACTCGGGTTAACTCGGACATATTTGGCCAATAAGTGCATTCCTTCACCGTAGTTGAGAATTCATATTTTCACAAAACCTTCCTTTTTAAAGTTGTTCACAATACTATAAGCGATCAAAGACTATAGCCCTGAAGAAAATCGCCTAGACTAGTTACATAAACAAGGCCATAAGGCGACGAGACCATTTCTTCAAATAACTTCTTCATCTTCTTTTTGTGGCGCTTCGTCTTCTTTTGTAGCACAATCCGGTTTGGACCTGGGCCTCAACCAACATGCCTCTTCACCCACCGCGATCTTACGCAAGTTGCCTCCAGTTCCGTACTCCAAGTTGGTTGAGGTCCTTCTCCACTTTTGTGCGCCACCTTATCCCAGGCCGTCCTCTGTTGCGTTGTCCCAATGTATCAGATTCGAAGATTCTTCAAATAAGGCGACCGTCAAATATAACTTTCAGTAAATCGATTTTTACTTATGCTGGGTTACTTGTGGCTGTGACTTGTAGTCACTCCTCTCTTCCTCTATATATCAGGTCAAATATCTCTCTTCCGCCTATTTGTCTTTTGAATTTTCCGGCTATGTACAAAGCACTACAGAGCTCGTATCTGGCAATACTATACATCATTTGAAAGGTATTGATATAACCTACAAATGCTATGTATGATTAGTTGGGATATTGCGTTCAACAGTTTTCGACGTGTAATCATGAAGTTCATTAATGCCGAAATTCGCGCTATTTTAAAGTTTTCCTTCGTTAAAGGCAAATCCGCTAGAGAAACGTTCCTTGAGATTAATGGTGTTTTGCGGGATGGTACTCTATCACTTCGAACCGCGAAGGAATGGTTTTGAGGATTCAGAGCCGAAGAAAGCCACACCATGGATAAGCCAGCCGGCGGAAAACCAGTGACGACGAATACCGATCGTGTCATGGGCCCGGACATAGCACCAAGCGATTGCCACCTGTTCCTGTCCATGGCGAACGCCATTGGTGGTGTGAAGTTGAACTTGAAGGAGGCTTATGAAAAGTGGATGTCCGAGTTCTTCGCAAATAAGGAGGATGGCTTCTACGAGGGGGGTAATTTGAAATTGCCGTCTAAATGGAAACAGATTATCGAACAAAACGGCGCATATTCGAACTAAATCCGATCACTGTAACACTTTTTATGAAGCATTGAATGAAGAGCAACAAAGCGGAAGAATTTTTGACAACCTTATACGAGTATTGTGCTGTGGCTTAAATCCGATCATTCAAGGGTACCTAACAATTCTTTAAGCGTGCTCCAATTATATAAAAAAACATGTTAACCAAGTTAATGCATTACAGTTGAGCCCAAAAATGATCACCAATTTTCCATCACAGTAACGTGACGCTTCGCATAATGAACAAAAAAAAGATGATCCAATGACACTTCCGTCATGTCATCCATACTTAACACATTATTTTTAATAAAATGGCGCGACAGTCCACAAGGGACCAGAGCCTAGCTTGCTCATCAACTACTCGCTACTGTTCTCTTACGAGAAGAAGGGACCTACAGTTTTTTGACGACTCCAAATGGCGAAGTTTGAGAAGCTTTCTTAGACAGTTATTACTCTTTGAGTGTTGTCAGCAGCTCGAAAAATGTGGTGCCGTACAAAGTTCGAGGTGTTCAGCCGGGAATCGAAACTAGACCCTTCGGCGTGTGAGAGTCGCAGTCTACTCTAAAATGCATACTTTGCCTATTTACAAACCCATTAACCCAGAAATAAGCATCATCGCTGAAGATGAGTTTTTGATGGAAATTAACATTGATTTCAAGCGGTTCGTCTTCCCAATTTGAGAAAAAGCAGCGCTTACAATGTTTAAGTTCAGTTTTTCTGTCAACTTGATCTTGGCCTGATCTTGGCAAAATTTGCCACAATGGTGACACAGGGGTGCTCAAATGCTTGTATCAAGAAGGTAGCGTGATTGATTGATTTGGGTTAGATGTGCCTTCAAATTATATTATAAAACGTTGAATTGTTGATGTAGCACGCAAATGATGGCATCGACAAAAATAGTTTAACTGCTCTTCAAAATGTGGTAAGTAAATGCTAATTTTAGTAATAAATTTGTAAACCGTGTGAACGTGTGAACTACTTGATGATCATTTTCCAAGTAAATACGATTTGTTACTATAAGAGCTAGGGCGTGTTTTACCGTTCCAATTAAACGAAACTTTAAGCATATCTATTGAAGCCTTCATTTGTCAAAACACTCTGCCGTGGTTCCTTGGGACTGTAGCGTACTCTAATTTACAATTTATTTGTCTCTAAAACACAGCTCTCCCGTTAGAGAATTCATTGCACTGACCTCCCCCTGACACAGCTCATAACGCGAGAAAACAAACATTTCAAACTGTGCCAAGTCAACAACGTTTTATGCTGACTGCGCATTGTTGGAAGTAATTAATTCAAGAAAGGTTTCTGGTTGGAAGTACAATGAACCATTTTTTGAGTTCCAGGGCTCCAGTGCAGTGTGTCCTGTCATAGAACAATAATTTGATAGCTTGAACATTTTTAAAACAAACATTTCCAATTTTCTTAAGACTTCTTAGAGACAATTAAGACAAAAGAACTGCCCAAAAACCAACTGCAACGAATTTTACTTTTTCAATGAAATAAGTTATTCCGTCGCATTAATTTTTTAACAAGTGTGGTTCGTTGCGTCAGACGCATTCACTGATTCCAATGATGCATTCATTAACGCTGAGGGTCTAAAAGCGAGACTTTTACCTCGCACCATTTTCAAAACAAAACAAAGTCCGCTCCCAGCTACGAGATGCAACGTCATCATTAATGTTTTAGTCATCCCAGCCCCTACAACATCTACGTCGAGATAAGCAAAGCTCTCTACGTTTGATTAGCTTCGAATACAGAACCCTCAGGTATCTAATCGCAAGCTCATCGGTTCAGTAGTATTCCGTTCGATCGGTGAGGAAGTCTCCCGCGACCGTCGAGCAGCGTGTCCGATGCAACTTTTCGTAATTTTTATTTTTTTGTTAACCTTCAGTTAGTTTACGTTCCTGTATGAGAATAACAAACTACCGGTGTTGTTTATATGTATTTCTCTGTGCGTGTGGTGTCACCCTTGATCTTAAAATGAACAAATCTATGTGTAATCCGACCAAAAGCTTTCAATGAACGATTAGCCCAGCGAATCGTGTCGATAAATTAAAACCATGACAGCCATTGGTAGCCCCCCGTTAAATCTGAGTCATTGAATCAAATTGTTTACAGTCAGTTCCCACTGTGACACTTTGTCCCGTTAAATATTTGACACATGAACCGCTGTCTTCAGAAATTCTAAATGCCACATTTGAATAGGGGAGGTGAACGTAGAAATGGGAACACTGAACATCGACTGAAGCTGCCCATCCGAATTGTTTACCGTCACAATTTCCCACAAGAAATAGCCGATAAAAATTGAGTGTGTAAACATTTTGCACTTAGTATGCCGGAGTTTGTTTTGAATATTTTTATGTGATTCTTGCGGCGTCATCGGATGGAAGATTTTCAAAAGATAACTGCGCTACCGGAATCTAAGATTTACTCACCTACGTTAAGTACGTGATGAGAATACACGTCGACATGACAGGAGAACAAACGAGGTTTGGTAAACATGTTTATTTTGCTTTGCGCTGTCTGCGCTTAAATTGCCACTCTCAAATGTGTGCATGAAAACAAAAAGGGACTGCACCGGCAAACCGATTTCATTGCGCTGTTGACATCGTATCTAGGACAAAAAACTACTTCCCTTTTTAATGTGTTTTCTCCTTCCGATGTCTGGGTTGGCAACTTTTTCCTTTATCTTCCTGCTCTAGATAACTTCAGTAGATGCATCTAATTAACATAATTTTACCTCGAAATTGTTATGGTGACGAATGACGCTGTGTTTTTTCCAAAAAATAAATTCAATGGCAATCGAACTTTTGTTCTCCAATGTAGGTTTTTAAGTCCGTAAAACAGTTTCTGTAATCAACTTAAAACTGATTTTGAACATTTCGTTTTCATAGAACGTAATGCCAATAAACGGTGCGTTTTTAAGAGGTATATAGCTTTGAAATTGAATAAAACAAAGATAATTATTTGTTTTACTTTATTTATGTGGTAATCTTCTTGCATTATAACATAGATCTGATTTCAGCCATATTTGTGTTATGATTGGTCTGGACATTGTCTTATTTTGAGATAAACTTTTACAGAGATTCATCAAAATTTGTGGACGCATACGAGGGTTGCCTTTTATATTTCGGGATTAGAGAACAAAAAAAAAACCATTGAAAATAGCTTTATTGGTTTTTAAAATATTCCCCATAAAGATCTATACACTTTTGCTAGTGTTTGAACCAACTGACGAAGCACTTTTGCCACTCTGATTGAGATACCTCCAAAACATGCATTCTGAACGCATCAATCGCTTCTTCAGGTGTCCAAAAACGTTGACCTCTTTTTTTATTTTTTACGTACGGGAATAAAAAGAAGTCATTCGGTGGCCGCCGTGGCGTAGTGGGTACTGTGCGACGCTCACACGCAGAAGGGTCTAGGTTCAATTCCCAGTTCAACACCAATTTTTCGAATTTTTCACGGCACCACCTCTTTCGAGTTGCTGACAACACTCAAAGGGTAATAACTGTCTAAGAAAGCTTCTCAAATTTCGCCGTTCGGTGTCGGCAAAAAACTGTAGGTCCCTTCTACTCGTGAGAGAACAGTAGCGCGCACAACACTAGTAAGTTGATGACCAAGCTAGGCCCTGGTCCCCCTGTGGACTGTCGCGCCAACAATTATTAAATACAGCAGTGTTGTTAATTGACGTATGCATTAAACCAAAAGTAAACTTCGCTGCTAAATAAAAGTCGTTTCTGAAGTTTGGAATCAACGGTAATCTTTTCTTTTTATAATTCACGCGTGCTAAAAAGATTGTTTATACCCTTAAGTGACCGGAATTAAGTCACAGCACTGTCAGAAAGTATAGACGAAGAAAGAGAAAGGAGGTTCCGAAGCATTTAGGTTTTAAATGCCTGTGGATTGTAATGGGGAGGAAATGTTAGGCTGGAAAGAACATTTCATATTCGTGTGGTGCGGCTGAGGAACGAGTACATAACTTAACTGTACGTCCGAAGGCGGGTTTAAGAGTGCACGGGTGGACATTTCTAGCGAGGCGGGTATTGCGGGTGAATTCTCGAAGGGAAGGAATGCAGCTGGCTAACTCATTAGAGCAGTAGAGAGTCTATAACTTAACTGTACTTCCGAAACTGGGCTTAACAGTGAACAGATGGGCATTTCCAGCGAAGCCGGTATTACGGGTGAATTCTTGAAGGGGAGGAATGCAGCTGGCTAACTCGGTAGGGCATTTTTTTTTTTTTCAAATAGCGATAAAAAAGTGTTAGAGTGGCAACATTTGGTTGATGTTCAAGCGAGTCGATTGACTTCGCAGCATTATAATTATAATAATAATAATAATAATTGTTGGCCGCAGCATTATATTTACCAATAAGTTTTGTCGCTCGCTGTTGGATTCTATCTTGTGGTTGCAGAGATGTCTTGGGAGCACCAGACCAGATAGGAGCGTATACTTAAGCTTTGGGTGGATTTTCGCCTTATTGTCGCCAGGGCAAAAATGGTGAAATATATCTTGCAACGCTTTAAGAAACCTAGACATTCCGCTGTATCTTTGGCGGGGCCATTTAGCGAACCTACGCCTTGATGGGTCATTCTATATTTGGTAAAATACTTAGCCAAACTAAAATTCACTTGGCAGCTGACAAAATGTTTAAAAATAATAATAATTGGTTGGTACGACAGTCTATAGGTGGGACCAGAGCCTAGCTTGCTCATCAACTACTTGTGTTGTGCGCAATATTGTTCCCTTACGAGTAGAAGGGAACAACAGTTTCTGCTGACCCCGAACTTTGTTCCTGTACTTTCTGTACCAAATTCTGTAGTCTGTCATTTGTTAAGGAGTGGGGGTAAATCTCTCTCAGAGGATAGTGTGGGAATGCATCTAAGCCAAATGTGTAAAGTTTGTCATAAAGAAATGTCAAATTCACTTTTTCGAGTCAGAAAACAAAAACAACAACAAGAGATAATCGGTCAATTTTCACGTATCTCTGTACGCATACTAATTAATTTGACAGAAAGCCAACAACCAACCAAAAAAAATGTATTGTGTTAAAATGCGCAGGGTGGGGAAATATTTTGCTCTCTCCGGAGACCGTTCATTTGAGATAAAACCTACTTTTTCGGTATACGGGAACAGACTTTGTGTTAGTTTCTGTTGTTTTGTTGTAATGTTATTTGTTTCTGGTACGGGAACACACCTAAAATTTCAGAAATGGAATTTTTGACTTAGAGACTATGATCCCTTTGTGAAATTTAGTGTAAATTTAGTTTAGCACAGTTCGTGTGCAAAAAGTTTATGAAATGATCAAAAAGAAAGGCATGGAAGTAACCACTGTCAAGTATTCAAGAAACATCCTAAATTCATGTATTTTAGAAAACACAACTTATCATTTAAGTGAGTTGATTGAATTTCAACATTTGGCCGGAGATAGATAGAAGTTGCTCCACGATTTTGTGGACCTACAGATTCTTGCTGACTCCGCACATTATGGCACTAAGGCCAAAACTAAGCTTGAAAATAGGACATCCGAATTTTTAACGAATTGAGATGATTAGAAGTTAAGATCCCTCGACCGTAATAACCCTACGAAGCATGCCGGACGTATTCAGCAACAATCAGGTTTTGCCTTAACCACATTTTTTGTGTTTTGACGCTATCCTTACCTCACGAAATGTTATAAAATGCCTGATTCGATTGTAAGTTGTCATGAGAGACTCTAGAACGGACTCTTCGCTAGATATAGTCGCATAGATCCTCTTCTTGTGATTAATGTTGTGTAACGCTCCATTGTGCGTTACAAAAGCACTTCCTCAACCAAAGCATTTCCTCAACCAAAGCACTTCACATGTTGCGGTAATATGATTCTTTGAAACCTCACTTCAAATTTTAGCTTAGAGGATGTACATTCTGCTCATTTGTGCGTCACTGCAGTGTTTGGTATTCTCAGGGATTACAGGTGGATAATCCAGGGATTACAGGTGTGCCTATGTTCATTTGTGTGCCACCGCAGGGTTCAGTATTCCCATTATTCGAAGTTCAGGCATTACAGGTGTACCTATGTTCAGACATCACCTCATTCTCAGACAATTGGAAACTGTTTCCCTTTCCTCTCAATTAATAATTTTGTATCCACTGTCACGCAAGGTCCATTAATTATTTAACTGTCGTCAATCCAAACAGCCGCTCTTTTACATTGAAAATTAAAAACTCTCCCCCCGTGAATAGTCAGTTATTGAAACACGCATTAGAGGATGTATGCACATGTGGCTATCTACAGGTGAGCTTTGTGACCTTTTTCTCCAAAGTTAAAATAATTCCCACCACATTTGATTGAATTTTCTTGTTTTTTTCATACTTTCAGAGGAACAATGACCGAAACAAATGGTTCGGAACCACCAGTAGCCGAAGTAGCGCAGATGGCAATCGAAGACCCAAAGCCGGCACCCAGCCTTCGCGATAGCTTTAAGGCGTTCTCGAAATTCGGCGACACCAAGTCCGACGGCAAGCATATTACACTCTCCCAATCTGACAAATGGATGAAGCAGGCGAAGGTCATTGACAAGAAGATCACCACTACCGACACTGGTATACACTTCAAGAAATTCAAGGCCATGAAGATCTCATACGATGACTACAACAAATTCCTCGAGGACCTGGCCAAGGCCAAGAAGGTCGATCTGGAGGAGATCAAAAAGAAGCTAGCCACGTGTGGAGCACCAGGAGTTGCCCAAGTTTCGGTAAGCTGCATGCCGGCATTCCACCAAAATCGGCCTATTTACACTCTTGTCTCTTGTTTCAGGCTGGAAAGGCAGCAGCGACCGTTGACCGCCTTACCGACACCTCGAAGTACACTGGTTCCCACAAGGAGCGTTTCGATGATTCCGGCAAGGGCAAGGGCATCGCCGGCCGTAAAAATCTTGTAGATGACTCTGGTTACGTATCTGGATATCAGCACAAGGACACGTACGATAAAAGCCATTAAAACCGAGTCAATATATTTTTTTATTTGCCCGCGGAAGGGGGAAGCACGCAGTCCAAGACTCGCACAGCTCCTTCTCGTGCTTGAAAGAAATCGAAAAGTGCCGACCGCTTTTCAACAAAAACAAACAACACAATTTGCATTTTGTGATATTAATTTTCATTTTTGCTCCTTCCACTTAATCAAACAATTTATCTTCCGTTTGCGTTCGAAAGGACACCTCTCATTCAAAATGTACATACAAAGAAGAAGCTATTTGACATTTAACCACATTGTCAAGTATTTGTTGTTTTATTTTGTTTTCGCCTTGTTCTTCGGTATTTTTGGCCTCTTCTGTTTTTGCCTATTTTTTGTCGTTCTTAAAATTTTGAGCACATAACATATGTAATCTCCCCTTTTTTGTTGTTTTATGTTTCATCTCATCATATCAATTGTATTGCAGCGCAACCAACAACTAGACGCGTTCGGTGGTGTAAGCGTTTTATTCAGACATTATAAAATTTGCTTTACCCCGCCACGGATTCTTTGGCGTTTCGTCCTTTCAACAAAACACAAGGCATTTGTTTTTTGTAAACAGTTGACGAACATTGATGATTTTGTGAAGTGACAAGTATTTTATAAGGATACGTCTATAAAAAAAAAGTTTAATTTTTCGTGCTTATCGCTCTTATCCGAGGGATTTTCACAGAAATTCCTTTTGTATAAACCATGTATGTATATTGGAAGCTGATTATTAAGTCCAACAATTTCTATATCTTCCACAAAAAAGAAGAAAACATATTCATATGAAATAAATTTAAAAAACATATATTTGAAAAATTTGTTTCTCTCTGCATTTTGGGGAAGGACTGAGATTTTTCAATTCCATAAGTCGCGATTAACGAAACAGGCCCGGTCCGACCAAGAGTTTTAGATAGAGGGTCGCGGAGGCAGCAACCACCAACCACCAACCAAACCTAACAACTAGTATGCCAATACCGTCGGTTGATACTACAGGTCTTACGCATATTGATAGAACATTGGAAGGGTCAGTGAGAGAAAATCGTTGAAAGCTTCACCAAAGTCGGCGCTTAGAATGTTTTATCTGTTCTAATTAAGTCCTGGGACATACAGAGGGTGCCACTAACAAAAATGATTACTTTAATATTTTTTTTTCTTGTTAGTGGCGCCCCCTATTTGCCCCGAGACTTTCATTTATTTCATAAAAATTCAATTCATTTAATTTTAAGCTCTTTAAGCCAGTTAAGGTTGAAATTGAACAGTAAATCTTTGCGGAATGCGATTGTGGCGATTTATTTCTTCAACTCATTTATTCTGCCTCAAAATATAACTTTCCAAAAATTTGCAAAGCAAGCCACAGTAGTCACTTCAGCCCCTTATTGTACTCAATTTTCTGCTTGCTGCGTGACAGAAGGAACTCCACACAACTAAATACTGTAAGATGGCATAAAAAAGCCCCGTGTCCTTTTTATTTCTCTCCATGTACAAGAAAACGATGGTTATCATCTTTTCGGCAAACAACACTAACGTTGCCTTCTTCAGACCATATTTGTCAGGTGAAGTACATTGTTTCGACTGTTCCTTCATGTCTAGTACATTGAATGGACCAATATTAAGGTTTTGTCAACTGTCGCGAAATGATTAAGAAATACATTGGAACTGCGCCCAACGGCAACATACACTTAAATTCGAATAATAATAATAATTTTAGGGCGAGACAGTCCGCAAAGGACCAGGGCCAGGCTTACTCAAGAGCTACTCGCGTTGTGCGCGCTACTGTTCTCTCACAAGTAGAAGGGACCTACAGTTTTTTGCCGATTCCGAACGGCGAAATTTGAGAAGCTTTCTTAGACAGTTATTACCCTTTGAAAGTTGTCAGCAGCTCGAAAGAGGTGGTGGCGTGAAAAATTCGAAAAATTGGTGTTGATCTGGGAGTCGAACCTAGATCCTTCGGCGTGTGGGCGTCGCACTCTACCCACAACGCCACGGAGGCCACTTAAATTCGAATACACTCAAATAATATAGAAGTCGTCGAAACTTTGTTTTTATATTATTTGATTTAAGTAAGTCTTAACAAGAATGCCTTACAGTGTTTCTAAAAATGGCGGACCACTTTCATACGCAAACATACGAGGGCTGCCTTTTGTATTTCGGGATTAGAGAACAAAAACAAATCATGGAAAATAGCTTAATTGCTTTTCCAAATACTCCCCAATAAGATGTATATACTTTTACATGCGTTTTAACCAGTTGTCGAAGTACTTTTGCCACTCTGATTGAGGTATCTCCAAAACATGCATTCTGAACGCATCAACCGCTTCTTCAGGTGTTGGAAATCGTTGACGTCTCATTTTATTTTTTACGTACGGGAATAAAAAGAAGACATTCGGTGGGAAGTCAGGACTATACGGCAGATGACTCATCAAATCGATGTTTTGAGTGCTCAAAAATGCAGTTGTTAGAGCCGATGTGTGAGAGGTTGCATTGTCGAGTAATCTTCACCACGACTTCAACCGTCTTCGGCGGTTGGTTAATCTTAATTTTTTGGAAGACAACTGACAAAACAAATGGTTGCGTACCACTCAGAGTTGACTGTTCTGCGTTGTTCTAGTGGTACGGTTGCGACATGTCCAGTTTTTCCGAAAAAACAGACGACCATTTGCTTGGAAGTGCTTCGTGAGCGAGCAACTTTGGTTGGATTTGGCTCAATTTGAAACACCCATACAGTCGACTGCTGTTTACTTTCGGGTTCATACGCGTAAGTCCACGATTCATCACCTGTCACGATGTCATAGACGTGTTTCGAAGCACCGCGATCGTATTTTTGGAGCATTTCTTTTAACCAATCGACACGAGCCTTACTGAGGTCAATCGCTCAGTAAGGCTCGTGTAGGATCCAACGCGAACAATTTTTGACGGTCAAATGTTCATGCATGCTGAATGTATGCTGGTCCCACTAATGCCTAGGGTTTTCTCAATCTCACGATAGGTCACATGACGATCTGGCAATATCAGTTGGCGCACAGCATCAATGGTTTCCGGAACAACAACTGATTTTAGACGACCTTCACGAAATTTGTCTTGGAGTGAACTACGACCTGGGTTGAATTCACCATACCATCGATAAACACTGGTCCTTGATGGACCTTCATCGTCAAAAATTGAATTAAGTTCATCGATGCACTGTTGTTGAGTTAATCACCTCGAAAGTTGTAAAAAATAATCGCACGAAAATTTTCACGATTTAATTCCATTTTTTGGGCGAGATGAATCTTTTATGTTACTGTAAGTACGTATAACCTCAAAAATGTTAAACTTTACGAAAGAGCTTGCAGTTGCCTGATTGCAACACTAGGGCTGCCCAATCCCGAAGCATAAAAGGTAACCTTCGTACACTCATCGAATCACCAAACTGTGTTCTTTTGAGAGCTGTAGAACTTTAAATTAAAAGAAAATAAAACTGATTTGTTAAATTGTCGTAAAATTTACTTTATTCGAATGATGATTATTTGGCATTTATTTGCACATCCGGCTGGCCCGGATGTAATCTTCTCTGAAGGTCCCATTTTTAATGACTTTTTCTTGCATTTATGACCACATATCAACAATAACCCAACAAATAGTGTCCTCCAAGTAGTCAAGTAGCTTAACGGCGTAGGCTAGTTCCCTCACATAAATCCACAGAAAATATTGTAGTATGCACGATTTTGGAGACTAACTCGCGAGCCCGTAACCTGAACCTATGCGGATATCAAGGTAGGTAAAAGTGCGGGAACGCATCTAAACTGAATGTGTCTAAGTATGTCATTAAGAGATATCAAATTCACTTTTTGATACAGAAAACAAAAACAACAACAAGATTTGAGTCACGTACACAGAGGTAATCGGTCAATGCACACTTATCTCTGTGCTCACACCAATTCATTTGACAGAAAACCAACAACCTAGCCACAAAAATGTCTTGTTTTAAAAATGGGCAGGGTGGGGAAATATTTTACTCTCCCGAGAGAGCGCTCATTTGACCGGAATACGAGAGCGGACATTAGGTCTGTTCCAATTGATTTGTATACAGAAATTCGTAGTTGAATAGTTTGGGTAAATATTTTTTTTGCAGAGAGTAACTCTTCTGAAACTTGTGAAATGACTTTTTGTTGAAATACTTAAACAGCTATCAGACATATGAAATGTCAGAGGTTTTTTTTGTATTTTCCATTTGATAGCCATCTGCTACCGAGCTGCTGCCTACGGTTTTTCTACGGCAGAAATTCGTAGGGAGGGGAAATATTTTGCTCTGTCATGAGCTATCACTTCTACGAAAAAATGAGCTAATGGAACGCTTTTTCGGAGTTTTTTGGACAAAATCGTAGACATTCGTAGGAATTCAGGGCAATTGGAGCAATTGTGTTGTTTTGGTTTTTTTTTCGGGTACGGGAACACACCTACAAATCACTTGACAGCTGACAAGATGGCCGTTAGTTAAAAAAATGTTACCAACTTATCTCATATGGGTTATACATCCACAGGAAACTTTTGATTTCTGCTGATAAAACGGCATAAAGGCCTACAGTTTACTACAAAAGTTAAAAACGTATATATGACATTATTGTTACACACCGAAGTGTATTTGATCAGCGCTCATACTTAAATTTCGCTCGTAGTTGCAGAAACTTCCTGTGTCTTTTCGTTTTAGCTTTCCCCTGTGAGACGAAAGACCTCATTAAAACGTCTGGGGGCTAGCACATCCCTTACCCTCGACATATTTTATCTGAAAAGCAAAAACAAAAGCAAAGTCGAAGACTTTCTGCGGTGCGATAAGTTCACCTCAATGCTCAGCATTTATCATTGTGTAATGATACTGTAACCAATATCTCCCTCTGTCAAATGGTTCGTATTATAAAAGTCGTACCTGCGAGCAAACTGGCACAATTACTCGAGGAAACCACAGAACATGCTGCAAACTAGTGTCATTCATTTATACTGACACGCATATAGGGTTTGTTTTGGCGGCAGAAATTATACTGAAAAATGTGCTGCATAGCAGCGGCAAAATCACTCGAATCACACGCAAATTATTTTCGCTGCTCCCCGAAAGACATAATCAAGACTAAGAAAACTATTGAAATTTATCTGGCAATACATTGACTTTGTAAAAATCCTTAAATGACGAAGAACAGCGTCAGGTAGTTGCAGGAAAGTGTGTTCATCCCTCATAGCAAGGATAATTTTCTGAGTTTCATTCAAATATAATTCACATCCACTTTGTGCAGGCATAGCAGCCAAATACTTGTGCGATGAGTGTGTAAAGTTATCGCTTCTCGGCCTTATGGCTAAGATCAAAGTGTAGTATCTGTTCTTATCAGCTTAACATCTGATAGATCCCCCATCGGGGGACAACAAATGTTAAACTGATTTTTGGAAATAGACGGAGTGCTAGGGGCTTGCTCCACCTCTGTCGCGGGTTGGCCCGGTATTGCAGTACCGCCGGGATCGGCCCAAATTAATAAGTTTACAGTAGTGTTCTCTCTTCTATGAAGAAATCATCATTTTGTTAATTTTTTGGGGAATGTCGTAGACATTCGAAGCAATTGAAGAAGACCGTACATGCACATACACTCAGAAAAGTATACATACGGCATCGATTTTCAATATTTTCCTTAACAGAAACGCAAAACTTGAAATATTTTCCACTAATATTATTTATTCACATTAAAAAATAATAACAAAACAAAGTAAAACATAATTCATAACAAAACTTAAAAATAATACGTTTTTCATTTTTTAACACTTTCAAGCTCTCACAAAAGTATACATACGATTTTGATAAAAATATTAGAATAGTTGAACTATAAAAAAGAAGTATGGCCTCATTTGGCTTTAATAACTGCAGATAAACGAGAAGGCATGGAAAACGCTAATTTATGAGTAATTTCTGGGCTTATAGTATTCCATTCCTCAGTCAGAACTGATTTTAGCATTGAAGTTGATGTTACTCGCCTATTCCGAACTTGTTGTTTTAAATGATCCCATAAGTGTTCTATGGCATTTAAGTCAGGAGATTGTGGTGGATGTTCCAGTTTATTTCTTATATAATAGAGCAGCCATTCCCTTACTAAACCGGATGAGTGCTTAGGATCATTGTCTTGCAATAGTATATCCTTGCCCGTTAATTGTAATTTTTCAACGCTCGGAAGGTAGCTATCTTTCAAAATGTCTATGTACATATGCTTATCCATTATTCCTTTTATGAACCTTAAAACACCAACACCACTTGCTGCCATTGCTCCCCATACCATGACAGTTCCACCTCCATGTTTTACCGAAGGAACAACATTTTTCGGTGCTCTTCTTTCTCCATACTTTAACGCGGCCATCACCACCAAAAATGTTAAATTTGCATTCGTCGGTGAAAATGACTCGTTCCCAAAACGAAGGGTCTGTAAGATGGACGTTATGAAATTTCTGGGCATATGCTAATCGCTTTGCTTTGTTTACCTCCCTTAAGAACGGTTTTTTTCTTGCCACTCTGCAACGGTGATCCTCTTCTTTTAAACAACGACAAACCTTTTCTGCAGTAACAGATACTCCGTATTCCACGCTCTCTTTCGGATTTTCAATCATAGATCGAACAATTTGCCTCTGCATTCTTTTATCCAGTTTCCAGGGACGTCCTGAGCGTGGCTTACTTTCAAAAGTACCGGTGTTGTTGAAATTTCTTATTATTGTCTGAACCGTTGACTTCGGTAAATTTAAAGATTCCCCAATTTCCGCATATGATTTTCCATCATTTTTATATTTTAAAACGATCTTGCGACTTTCTAATGTTATTTTCTTTGACTTAGGCATTATTTTGTCAAGTTTAAAAAAAAACTGTCTTCTCTGGTACAGAAATGCGTATTGAATGCAGGGCACCAACAAATTTAAACAGCTCATCGCAAAAACAATGGAAAGTCTAATATTTATTGGGAGTATGTACACTTTTGTGAGAGCTTCAAAGTGTTAAAAAATGAAAAGCATTGTACTATTTTTAAGTTTTGTTATTAATTATGTTTTACTTTGTTTTATTATTATTTTTGAATGTGAATAAATAATATTAGTGGAAAATATTTCAAGTTTTGCGTTTCTTTTAAGAAAAATATTGAAAATCCATGTGGTATGTATACTTTTGTGAGTGTGTGTAGGTCCGGAGCTACTCGACTCTAGTTTCAGTTTGTTCAATTTATTTGTAGGTGATTTGTGTACAATAAGAGAGGTCAGGTTCACATTCCATAATTTTTTTACGAAATTAAATACTTCTGCGTAAGAGTAACAACACTCTCGCGTTTGAACCTCGTCGAAAAGCAAACGCATTAGTAAGTGTTAGAAAATGATTAGAAGCATGTAATACGGTAGGTGCAAAGGCAAATGAAAGAATTCAGCTTTCTTAAGAAACGTTACACTTAACTTTGAAGAACAGAACTGACTGATGTGTTTTACGCGTCTTTGAAATTTGTATTCCTGCCTTAGCATTTCCTTTCGTCTGCTGGCTGGCTGACAAGAAAGCCATTAATGACCAGAAACGCAAGATACCCACAGTTTGCTTGTCTCCCGCACTCTGATTTTATTTGACAACGTTTCTTACAGCAAATGTTCCATGCTTATCTTTCAAAACTAAGCCTGTTTTTCCAACAATTCGTAAATCACACAATCGTGAATGGACCAGAATATTCAACTTATTGGCTGTGGATCTCCCCCTTTTCTAAATTTGAGACACATACACAGAGACAATAGGTTCATTCCAATTGCTACGAATGTCTACGAATATACCCGAAAAACTACGAAAAAGCGTTCCATTAGCTGATTTTTTCGTGATAGCTCACGAGAGAGCAAAATATTTCCCCTCCCTACGAATTTCTGCCGAAGTAAAAACTGTGGGCAGCAGCTCGGCAGCAAATGGCTGTCAAATCAAAAATAAAAAACCTCTGACATTTCATATGTCTGATAGCTGTTTACGAATTTCAACGAAAAGTCGTTTCACAATTTTCGGTTGAGTTACTCTCTGCAAGAGACATTTTTACCCAAACTACTCAACTACGAATTTCTGTACAAAAATCAATTTGAACAGACCTAATGGGTCAACGCTCCCTTATCTCTGTACGCACACCAATTAATTTATCAGAAAACCAACAACCTAAACACAAACATTTCTTGTGTTAAAATGGGCAGGGTAGGAAAATATTTTACATTCGAGAGAGCGCTCATTTGACGTAAAACCCATTTTTTCGGTATACCGGAACGGACTTTCTGTTAGTTTGTGTTGTTTGTTCACATACGGCTAATATCAGCATCGTCATTGTTAGCCAGTCATTTGTCAGTTACTGTTGGCGGAACTCCACTCTTTTCGGAATGTTGTCTTTATGGACTTAAAATTCGATGGCAAAAAAGTTAGCAGCAGAAGGGACCACCCAACTATCGCGAAATTTGACAAACCACTTTCAATTTAATTAAGTTTATTTCAAGTAGATTAAGTTTAATATATTGCGAGATTACAATTTAAATTTAAATTTATATTTAGAGTTTAAGGGCACAATTTGTCTTTACAACTATAATAATAATAACTGTTGGGGCGACAGTCCACAGGGGGACCAGGGCCTAGCTTGCTCATCAACTACTCGTGTTTGTGCGCGCTACTGTTCTCTCACGAGTAAAAGGAACCTATACTTTTTGCCGACTCCGAATGGCGAATTTTGAGAAGCTTTCTTAGACAGTTATTACTCTTTGAGTATTGTCAGCAGCTCGAAAGAGGTGGTGCCGTGAAAAATTCGAAAAATTGGTGTTGAGCTGGGAATCGAACCTAGACCCTTCGGCGTGTGAGCGTCCTACTCTACCCACTACGCCACGGCGGCCATTTTTATTTTCCATTTGATGAAATAATTTAGCAGTATGTCTAGAGTACATTGAATCTCATAAATGACACTCTTCTTCTTCTTTTTCTTCTTCTTCTTCTTCTTCTGGCGCTACAGTCCGGAGGGAACCTGGGCCTCAACCAACATGCCTCTCCAGCCAGCACGATCTTCCGCCAGCTGTCTCCAGTTGCGCACTCCAAGTTGGTTGAGGTCCTTCTCCACTTGTGTGCGCCACCTCAGTCTAGGTTGTCCTCTGTTGCGTTGTCCCGATGGCTCGGATTCAAAGACTTTTCGGGCCAGGGCAGTGACACTAAGTTACATTATACCAGAGTCGAAAATTGCTGTATTATCTGCAAACGTATCTACTTTTATACTATCACCTAGATTGGGGAGATCAGATACACATGTATTAAACAAAAGGGGACCGAGAACAGATCCCTGAGGTACACCGTAGAGGATAGTTTTAACCGATGAGCATCAGTTTTGGATATTAACCACGAACTTGCTTTCTAAAAGAAAACTATGTATTAGCTTGATGATTGTAATTATAAATCCAAATACGAAAAGCTTGTGAACCAGTCTATCGTACCATACGGTATCGAAAGCTTTCTCAATATCAAGCATAACAAGTCCAGTGGATGTTTTTAACTTAAATTGTTTAAGAACATATTTTTTGATCCTAACTTTTTGATGGGTTGTATTATGCCCACATCTAGAACCAACTTGAAAGTGGAGCAACACTCGTCATTTGACAAACCTTTTCACAAAGAGTCAGTATTTTTTGAGTGTTGTCAACAAATCGGAAAAAGTGGTGCCGTTGAAAATATGAGCACTTCAGACCTTGCATCGAATCTGGCATCTTTGGCGTCTGAGTCGCCGTTCTCAAACACGACGATAAAGTTTGTTGACCTAGCTGTAATCAGTGTCTTAAATTCTGCTGATGGTAAATGGCCGGCAAATTTAGCGCTGTTCAACAATAAGGTTTCGTTCAGGGTAATGATGGCGTAAATTGTTAACTCCATCAGATTGGAACCCATTTTTAAAATGCTACTTCACGTGGATTGGCCACTCTGGGTTACCATTTCAGTTACTATCAACTGAATCCAACCCAATTCATGGGTTTTAAGATTTCTGCGAATTTCCTCCATCTCTAAAGACAATTCGTTCAGCTCGCAAAGCAAATTCGCAGTGTTATAAGCAGCAGCAGTTTACCCAAATGTGCTTCGTTCGATTGCCACCAGATTCCAATGCAAGTTTGAACTGAAATCAGATACACCCGGTGTACCATCGGCGTAATCCCATATTGAACAACGATGCGTTGCAACTGATGAAATAATTATTTCCCTCTAATGCCACATCCAATCCGGTGCCAGACCTGCTGTCGATGTGTATCGATTTCTGCCGCCAGATCAATCATCCCCCCATTCGCGGAGCTATAAAACAGTTTCGGGGCCGGGAAACCTCAATCAGTCTCTAGTCGGGTGTACTTGTACTAAGCACATATTCAACGCGCATTAACGTCGCCGACAAGAATGGCTTTCCGTGGAAAGAACGCAGTCATCACTGGAGGTGCCAGTGGAATTGGTCTTCAAGTCTGCGTTCAGCTCCTAAAGAACAACGCTGCAGTGAGTTATTTGAAATCTTGTTCTGCGTGACGACACTCACGTTATTCGTTCTGTGCAGAATGTTGCACTGATTGACATTCAGGAGAATCTGGAGGAGATTGCCAAACTAAGGGCAGCGCATCCTACGCAGACAATCCTGCTCATCAAGATGGACGTGGCAAATAAGGCTGGAATTGAGGCTGCCTACGAAGAGATCGTCAAGAGCTTTGGAAGCATCAACATTGTGGTGAACGTTGCGGGAATTTTCAACGATCTGGACGTAGCAAGAACGTTACAAGTTAATTTGGTAAGATTCGCTCATGGACTGAAGTGCATTTCGATTTTACACTCTGTGGTGTGATCCAACGCAGGGCGGTATCATAAACTCAACTCTGGCAGCGATGAAGCACATGAGCACGGAGAATGGAGGCGAAGGCGGACTGGTGGCAAACATGTCGTCCGTAGTTGGCTTGGATCCAATGTTCCTGTTACCGGTGTACTCATCCACAAAACATGCAATAATTGGATTCACCCGATGCTTAGGAGTAAGCACTCCTTCCCCGAATGTTCCGTGGAGACTTATGTTTTTCATTTTTTAGAACGACTTCTACTTGCAAAAGACCGGCATTAGGTTCATCACACTCTGTCCTGGGGCGACCATTACCGACATGTTCACCAACTTCACAGAGAAGATTTTGTTCAGCGACATGAGCGACGAGTCCTACAGAATTCTGGACCGCCTTAATAAGCAAAGGTTTGTTGTATGTGCAGTTGGTTGGAATTGCCTTGTAACCTGGTGTTATTTTCAGTGCTGCTGATGTGTCTCGCTGCATTTTGCAAGCTCTGGAAAAGGAGGATAACGGAGCTGTGTACATAATCGAGAGCAAGAAACTATTTCCGATTGAAATGACACGTTACTGGCGGGGAATCGAGGACAAGCTTTAATCTGGCAGAGGTGCATCCTTTCGGGTTGGGTTGCTTCTATGAACGCATGCCTCGGCCAAAGGTTGAATTAACTTTTGAATCTCCACTTCGTTTCTATTGTCTCTAATTGATGAACTTAATAAATGCTGTACTCCTTTAGGTTATTTTACCAGGCTGAGCAAAAAATTTCGAGAGTCTGCATGAAAAGGAAAGAAAATTATTGCTTAGGCAGCTCATAACATTTGATTCTTCTGAAAAAAGACTGTAATTCAAATAGACTGAGCGTGGGTAATCCCTAAAGCATATCTGGGCCTGGGCCCCCGCCTCATCCAAGTCGACAATTTGTTCGTTCTCTAGCGACGCTCTCTTCGCAATCAAAATCAACCTGAGAGCGTAATTCACGCCCCAAATTGATGAGTTTGTTTGTTGGCTACAAGATATGCTTTGAAATTGACGTCACTTAAAAAACAAACAATCCGGGAGGAACAGAGCTCATACAGATGCGGGAAGAACAGAGTTCATGCAGATGCTAGCAATGGGCCCAGCAAAGAACATCAACTTTGGGGAATGCCCTTTTTCGCTATAAGAATAGGAAACATATTTCGTATACCAAATTGTTATCAAATACATATATGTATGTTTGGGGGAGCTACAGCCCAGTCGGAGTTTAAAAAGGGATGTGGGAGTTGCCAGCTCTCTATTCTGATAGGAGGAGGATATTGATTCGTGTGTCCTGCGTAAGACGAGAAGAGGACCAACTTCTCAAAAGGAACAGAAAAGGCTAAAGAAGCGCGCGGTCGAGGAGGTGGATAGGCAGAAATGAGCCCAAACTTCGGACGGAAGCTTGTTAGAATAAGGAAGAACAATTCGTAGCAAAGTCGAAGTCGTTACTGAGAATAAGAAACAATTATGTCTGCCGCTGTCAGAGGGAATACTCCATTTCACATAATAATTAATAATTGAATTGCGCAACAGTCCACAGCGGGGCCAGGGCCTAGCTTGTTCATCAACTACTCGTGTTGTGCGCCTTACTGTTCTCTCACAAGTAGAAAGGACCTACAATTTTTTGCAGACTCCGCACGGTGAAGTTTGAGAAGCTTTCTTAGACAGTTTTACTCTTTGAGCGTTGTCAGCAGCTCGAACGTGGTTGAAATGTTCAACTGAAAATTGAACCTAGACCTTCGGTGTGTGAGCGTCGCACTCTACCCAAAACGCCACAGCGGCTAGGCCCACACAACAAAGGATAAAAAAAGAAGATCCCGTCTCCCCGATCTTGCGTTGTCGAGACCAAACCCCAATACATCCGCTGCTGACGAACTGTATGCCTTCCCGTAAGAACATGCATGCATCAACTCCTCTGTAACGTATGGTTGAAGAAATCTATGTCCGACCACTCAATCAAAATCTTGTTTGACCGATTTTTAAAAGGAAACCCCCTTAAATTAAGGAAATTACCGAGAGGTTCTTCTTCTAAACATCGCGTGCAAAATCTTTTCTGCCATTTTGCATTGAAACCATTTGTCAACAAACTGATAGGTGCCGATTCACACAGCATCTACCCTTGATTAAATTTTCACACTTTGGCAGATTCTTGAGTACACAACATGGTCAGGCTTTGTAGAGTGTATTGCCCCAGCCCGAAGAGGAAAAGAACGCAGCAGTAGCATAAATTACCCAACGAGCTATGTGAATCGACTAAAAACAGTATTGCCAACCAGATGACACCTTTGCTACTGCTTTTCTTTGGCTCCCATTAAGGCAGCGGTTTTTGTCCAGTTTGACAAGCTAATCAGCGTTTTACTTGAAGTTCTTGACTTGTTCCTATACAATTTAATAGGAGAGAAATCAGATTTTCACTCTGTAAAGAACCAAAGAAGTGCAACCAGAAACTCATCACCTATTTGTCGATTTTGAAGCCGTACATATGGTACATATGCATGATAGAATAGAAATGATGATGATGTATAGAAATGAGCTATACGTACAATGTAATCTCTGTCTTGTCAGATTGTCTATTACATGCTGGATAATTCATTGAAGTAGTAGAAGAGAATCCATGTAAGATGTCGGTTGGCCTCACAATATTAACTACACAAGTAAGTAAGCACCAACTAGTATTGCATACGATCCCACGAAATATAAATTTTCGTTGAGATTATTGTTGCCACCCTGTGACCAGAAAACACACACAATGTTTGTGGGGTAAAAATTACGGTACATTTTGCTTACCATCTGCATTTGATCACCCTTTTGCAAATACAAGCAATTTTTACGTCACAAAAGTAAGTAAGCAGTGTAGGCATCAGAGATAAGCCTTATCTCTGGTAGGCATTTAGAAGTTAATCACTTACTAATTTGCACACCTACTGGTAATATCGATACACCATATTTTTGTAGTTTGCAGTATTATATTCACGGTAACACATATTGTGGTTAAAAACGGCACCAAGGGAAAAGGAATTGAGTAAGATTTGAAGGAATTAACTATAAAACACTTTCTGAAAAACAAATCAGAGCGGGAAATTGTTAACAAAAGTCCTTCCACCCTTCACAAGATAATAACAAAATACAAAAGCATTGGTAACATAGAAAATGATAGCCGATCTGGACGCCCTCGTAAGTTTACAGAGCAAGAGAACCGAATTATAGTCAGAAAAGTGAAGCAGAATCCTACAATAAGTGCTCCAAAGATATTAATAATAATAATAATAGTTGGTGCGACAGTCCACAGGGGGACCAGGGCCTAGCTTGCTCATTAACTACTCGTGTTGTGCGCGCTACTGTTCTCTCACGAGTAGAAGGGACCTACAGTTTTTTTGCCGACTCCGAACGGCGAAGTTTGAGAAGTTTTCTTAGAAAGTTATTACTCTTTGAGTGTTGTCAGCAGCTCAAAAGAGGTGGTGCCGTGAAAAATTCGAGGTGTTCAGCCGGGAATCGAACCTGGACCCTTCGGCGTGTGAGCGTCGCACTCTACCCACTACGCCACGGCGGCCAAAGATATTGGCGGAGATAAATAATGAGACGGGTAAGTCGTGCAATCCCCAAACGATTCGTTGAGTGCTTCATGATGGGGGGTTTTACGGCCGAAACATTTGAAAGAAACCTTATATAAACAAAATCAACTGTCTAAAGCGACTTCAGTTCGCCAAACAGCATGAACATTATAGCACATACTTCTGGAATACCGTGATATTTTCTGATGAAAGCAAATTCAATATTCGCGGGTCGGATGGACCTGAAAAAGTTTGGCGAAAAAAAATGCAGAGCTGGATCCCATCAACATGTCAGGGACAGTGACGTGAACAGAGCGTGATGGTTTTTTTTTTTTTTGAATTTAAAAAATGTATTTTTTATTTATCAATTAATATTCTTAAATCTAGACAAAATACTTAACTAGTTTATCATTTATTTTAAACTTACAAAATTATCTTACTGGCCCTAGACGGGAACTCCAAGTTAATCTGTTCTTAATTGTTAGTGCTTTCCAGCTTTTTGACATTTTCGCTTGTAAATATTTACATTATTTACTTAATTCTAGATAGATAGCGTGATGGTATGGGGATGTATGTCAGCATCTGGAGTCGGCAACTTAGTTTTTATAGAATATATACTATATACTAAATATACTGGCCGAATACTCAAAAAGGAAAGCGGAAGTTGGTTGAAAACTGTTGGTACCAAAAAAAAACATTTGATGTCGTCCATAAAAGTTGTGAATCTCTGGTACCTTCAGTAGTCCATTCGCCCTTTGTATAGTGTTGACTCCGTGAGCAATCCGGTGTTTAAAAAGTTGATCGTCGTATCTTTCATTTATTAGTTTGAAAAGAACAAGTTAACGGATTTTTATTAAGTTTAAGGCTTCGCTCATATTACTATAGTTTCCTACATAATGATTACCATACTCGTCATTACATTTAATTGAATTTGGAGCACCTCAACGTTCTGTTCTTGGTCCCATCCTGTTCAATATATTAATATCCGATATACCAATGCTGCAAACACTTTTCTTGCTTTGTTTGCTGATGATGCAGCCCTGTTCTCATCCAACATTTTAACACAGGAGACCATAACTTCGTTTTATTATTAAGTGTTCTCTCTTAGAGCGAAACTATCCGAAACTTTCTGAACCAACTAGTTTTAAGAACGTATAGCTGTAAGATGTTTTTGCTTGTAGTGTTTTTCCCTTAACTTTTATTTTTCTACTATTATGTCCAAACCTTATTATATTATCTGCAACTTCATAGTTGTAAGGAACCCTTGTTCTGTATCTCTAGAATACGTCATGTTAAAATGTAATTACTTATGAATTAAACTACAAATAAACTGAACTGAACTGATTACCATACCTAGTCCGCCGGAGGATTTGGAATATCCTGTTTTGGGCTCGTTAATTTCCCCACGCCGTAATTCTGTACTGCAGTATCAATTCCACTAGGGAGAAGTACATATATCTGTTTTAGAACCTCAAATGGGGCTTATGCTGGCTGCCGGAGTCGCTAGCAAAAAGAGACTTTATGTGAAAGTCCCAATTGAAATTGCAATCTACTTCGACTCTAAAACATCGATATACTTTGACCGTATCAATATATTCTGCACACTCATCTGTCTTAGGTGTTTGGTGAAAATTGTGCAGGCATTAAAAACGATGAAAGTGTATTTTAATAGACGATCTTATTATACGGCTAGGTCGTACATACATATGTGCATTATTTTCGTTTTTTGTTTCGAGTTGATGATGAGGCCGTTATCGTGACATCTACGCAGAACATTGTTGTACCCCAAAGCATTGTTTGAGCTGCTCTGGTTACATCTTTATAATTCACAATTATAACCAAGAATGATAGAAATACAGATTACGCATTGCGCATGTCTGTCACCTTCTGTCAATTTTTGATGACGTAGGCTGAGACAACGGATGTTTACTTTTTATATACGGATGTCAGGTTTGACTGCGATTTCCGCGCGTTTATTTGAAAAAAAAATTAAAAGAAAAATATTTTGTAATTTATTAACAATTAAATAAAGATAAATTTTTGAAAATGAGGTGTGCTGTGTTTGGCTGCAATGCAAACAACAAGGGAAAACCGAATGTACGGTTTTATTCGGTTCCAAAACACAACATCCTACGGAAGCAGTGGATTCACTTATGCAGGAGAAAGGATAAGTGCACATTTCACTGCGGATAGTTTTGAAAGAAACTTACAATTTGAAATGGGCAAGATGATTTCTTTATTCACTTACATATTAAGTCACAATTTTATAACAGGCCTTTGCAAAAATAATGGATATAAGTACAATCCAACTGAGAGCAATAGTCGCTCCTTCATCCCGCGACATCAGAATGCAATCAAAGGCAATACGTGAAATGATTGCAGAGCTACTAGCGGAGAAACCAGTGGCATTGACATTTGATTAAACTCCTTCGGAATCATTTTATTGACCAAGGGTTTAAAATAAATGGAAAGGAAGTAAAAAAAAAAACAATCCTTACGCTTCTAACGTGCACAGCGTCTGAATGTCAGTCACCCATAAGATATCGGAAGACCATTTAAACGTTATTGGAACTAATAGACAGAAAGTTAAAAAGGCTACAAAACTTTTTTCTCACATCTCTCTCATTTAGGTGATCAAACAATTGCTTCGGATGACACGCCTGACTTAGTTTCCGAATGTACTCTTACAAGTAATGTTTTGTCTACATACATATCTGAATTATATAAATATGTTAATATTTTTTTTACTTTAAGGTACGATACTTAAGAGTATAACTATAAATCCTCCGAGCACTGATGTCTACAGCCAGGTGGACAATGTATTGGAATCTTTAAACTTGGCTGGGTACATTTGCCATAAGTTGGGGGATGAAATTCCCGACATACGTGTTCTTCAAAATAAGGAAACGACTTTTACGTGGGTTAACCATCTCAACGAAGGAGGCCTGGATAAACTCACATCTGCACTAATGGTTCACATGAAGCAACTCGAAGAAATTTTCGAAAGTGTGAATGGGGATGACCTCTTGATTTCCCCCGAATATCTTAAGACACATTTGGAATTGACCGAAAATGTGAACTGTGGTGAGAAAATAAAAACAAAAATACTTTATTTTAGAGCACGAATGTATTTTAGGATAAGGAAACTAAACAAGGAAATTACAGAGTTTCAATTCAGAAAAAAAGAAAATATAATAAAATTTTCCACTAGTTCAAAATTCAGTCTCGCGTGACGTAAGCTGCGCAGAACGAAAGAAAATTGAACACTCTATTGCGCAATCTCTTTTTCTATCATTCTTGATTATAACTGTATTATCAGCATATTGAAAACCAACGTTATCTTGCAACACCGAAAGCATATCATTCACACAAACAATAAAGGGGAGAGGTCTGAAGAGAGATCGTTGAGGAATACCCAACTCAACTTTGTGCACATTGCTATAATTATTCGATATTTTCACTTCGAAACCCCTGTTACAAAGATAGCTCTCAACCCAATTCAAAGTCCCATCACGAATTCCTATCTTTTCCAGCATTTGAATAATACTTTCATGAGAAAGCGTGTCAAATGCTTTTTGAAATCAATAAAAATCACTAGCGAGTTCTTATTTATCGTGATCTTTAATTAAAAATAAGAGGTTTAGACAGAAATAAATTCTTCGTACTCTCCGGGGAATTTTTTATAATTTGAAAAAGAAAGTCGAAAAGAACCTGCACTAATATTAATGCCATATACCCCTTCTTCTGCTTTCAAAATGTTTAATTCGGCTCGTCACCAGAGATAAGGGAATCAATCTCTGCTCGTCACCAAAGAATATGATTCAAACAAATTTAATTTACACTTTCCAGCGAAAGCAGCGCCACTATCAACAACTTTGACAAGCGACAAATGTCAAAATTTATTTAGTATCGTCAGTTACGCGCAAAAATGAAATGAACTTTATGAGGTGTAGCCTTACATTGTTTTGCTTGTTTCGTTGTATATTTGTACCAAGAAAAAGCGTTTAATTAAATTATGAGTAGTCCAGAAGACAACTGCGACGAGGAAAGTCTAGTCAATATCCTGATAGCAACAGATAACCACTTGGGCTACTGTGAAAAGGACGCTATAAGAGGTTGTACACCAGAATTCAGAATACAGGTTCTAAAACAATTATTGCAGGTGATGACAGTTTCATTACTTTCGAAGAGATACTTGAATTAGCCGTTGAAAAGGATGTGGACTTCATTCTGCTTGGTGGAGATCTCTTTCACGACGCAACTCCTAGTCAGAATTCCTTGCACAGGTTGGAATACAAATATGTTTTTTCATTCTTATGCGAATTTTTTCCTCACAGATGTTTGAAATTGTTGCGGCTGTACACACTCGGCGATCGTCCCATTTCTTTGGAATTTGTATCTGATCAGTCTCTGGCATTCCACGACGCCCTCAACCAAACTGTGAACTATGAGGACCCCAACATAAACGTCTCAATTCCGGTGTTTTCAATTCACGGCAATCACGATGATCCCAGCGGGTTTGGAAGACTGAGCTCGCTCAATTTATTGGCCACCACTGGACTCATAAACTACTTCGGTCGATGGACTGATTTGAGTCAGGTCGATATCAATCCAATTTTGCTGCGCAAAGGCGAGACACAAATAGCACTGTACGGGCTCTCCCACATTCACGACGGACGCCTGAACCGTCTCTTTCAATCGGGTAAAGTGATTATGGAGCAGCCGGATGAATCCACTGGCGAATGGTTTAATCTGATGGTTTTGCATCAGAATCGAGCGGATCGGGGACCCAAAAACTACGTTCCTGAAGAGGTCCTTCCAGAATTTCTCGACCTTATTGTATGGGGTCACGAGCACGATTGTCGCATAGTGCCTGAAATCAATGTACGTCGGAACTTTTACGTCAGTCAACCAGGGTCCTCGGTTGCCACATCACTGGCTGAAGGGGAATCTGAGCCTAAGCACGTGGCTATTTTGCAAGTTTTCCAGAAAAAGTTTCAAATCGTTCCATTGCCATTGCAAACCGTTCGTCCATTTATATTTGAGTCGATTAATCTGACTGACTACACCGAGGAGCTCGGCTTAGATCAAGTGGATGCCGCAGAGAAGGTCCAGAAGTTGGCGCAGTCAAAAATCGAAGAAATGATTGCAGCTGCTGCAAAACGACTAACTGGCCATCCAAAGCAGCCAAAGTTGCCATTGATTCGATTGAGGGTTGTCTACCACGATGAGTCACAGATGTTTAATGCGATTCGCTTTGGTCAACAGTACAACAAGCGGGTAATTTTTGAAGTTTGCCTTCAGAGGATGCTTTAACAATAATTCTCTTCCTGGCACAGATTGCCAATCCTGCAGATGTCGTCATTTTCAAAAAGTTGGTGCACAGAACAAAGACCGAGCAGAAGTTCGACAAGGAAGCGATGGATAGCGCCTTCAAGAAGAGGGTTTGTTCAAAAAATATGATCAATATCGAGTTGTTGCTGAGTCTGTGCAATTTCAGGAAGTCGACGTCGAGATCAAGGTGGAAGATATTGTCGACGGCTACTTCGACAAAGTTGATGAAACTAAAAAGCTGCAACTTATTAACTCGAAGGTCCTCTCCGAAATGTGCGCAAGGATTGTGGAAAAGAACGATGTCAACGCAGCAGAGACAATCTTAAGGTAAGAAAATTAGTTCACCATTGCGTAACAATACTTATTTAAGGATGGGAATAGCTTATACCATCAGAAAGCTGTTGAGCACCTTATGTCAAAACTACCCGATGAAGACGCGTGTGACGATGAAATACAGAAATTTATGTTTCATGGTGGTGACACTCTTGATTTTCTCCTAAAATCGCTGGACGAACGAGGTGTAAGGAAGGTTGTTCAGGATGATGAGTTTTTGGGTGTAGCAGAAGTAACGAAAAAATCAACATCACGTTCATCTAAAGCGGACGAAGTGATGGACGAGACAGTTAGCAAGCCTGCCAGGGGAAGAGGTCGTGGAAGAGGTGGTGGTCGAGGCAGAGGACGAGGTGCTAATACAACCACTACTGGGCGAGCCATGCCTCAATTGGATATCTCCTTTGGATCGGTATTTCAATGTGCTTCCGTTTTAGTGGAGTTTCTGACAGAATCCTGATTTTATTTTTAGAAATCCAACACCTCGACGAGACAATCTACACTTAAGGAAGTCGTGGGCGCAAGGAAATCCAAACCTCGCAATGAGGTTGTCTACGACATCTCATCAGACTCGGATTAACTTCTTTTTTATATTCACGCACACAATAAAACTGTTAAATTTTCTAACTTAACTGACTGCAGAGTTTCCAAACTTATAAATGATGCGCTGAACAAGGGTAACACTTTGTTCCATGACGTAAAAGTCAAAAACTTTACGGCTCTGCATTGAATATTGGACTAAGGCGGGAGGTTCGATATTTTTTATTTGTTATTGGTGTCGTAAAACATCATTTTAAAACCTACTTTCAATAGACATCTTCACTTCCAGGAACTAAGAGACTATTTGTAAGTCCGTTTTAATTCGAATTGTATTTCCTTTAAACTTCTAGCCTCCATGTTCCAGGTCATTCGCCAAAAACCGTGAACGTCCAATGAAAAACGCCATTCAACAAAATAAGAATTTATTAATCTCTCCACGTGACATACACTTCATCTGTTCGAAATCTTTGCACAATGGTCGAATCCTTGAAGTCCATGCGAGTTCCACTTCGAAACATTTCCGCCCCAGCGTGTGCAATCATAAGTCCGTTGTCAATGCAATACCGCTCGTCGATTGCAAACAGCTTTCCTCCGCGCTCCGCGCACATGATGCCCATCATTTCCTGCAGACGCAAGTTGCAGCCCACTCCACCCACGATTAGCACCTAAAACACACCGACGCTTATTCCATATCTGAAATAATCAATCAACGAATAAATACCTCATTTGACCCACAATGCGCCATAGCCCTCTCCGTTATCTCAACCAACATGGCGAAGATGGTTTCCTGGAGAGAGTAACAGAGATCTTCCTTTGAGTACTCCTCCTCATCCTCCTTCTTCCTTTTGTTTTTCCTTCTGCCTGGATCAGCAATGTCCTCAATGTTTGACAAGATTCCCGAGAAGCTTACATCCATGCCTACAAACAATTGCAATAATTCACAATCAAGCTTTGTATACATTTTGTACCTTTCACCACGTACGGAAGTTTTATGAATTTCTTTCCATTCTTCGCCAACTGTTCAATGTTGTATCCCGGACTTGGGTCGTTTGAAAGCTTTATGATCCGTGCGAATTTATCCAAGCAATTGCCAACCGCAATGTCAATAGTTTCGCCGAAAATCCGATACCTCTTGTTGGAGTATGCAATAACTTGTGTGTTACCACCGCTGACATATAGAACAATCGGATTCTCGGCTTTTGTGATAAGTCGACCCATTTCGATGTGACCTATGCAGTGGTTGACACCAAGTATTGGTTTCTTCCAGATCTGTGCAAGTGTTCGTGCAGCAAGCGCACCAACTAGCAGACATGGGCCCATTCCCGGACCTTTTGTATAGCATATGACATCAATTTCAGCAGGTTCCAGTTTTGCTTCAACCAGTGCGGATTTTATTAGGCCAATTATTTTCTCACGATGATGCTTGGCTGTTTCACGTGGCTGGAAACCTATGCGGGAGGAATAAATATTGTAAAATGTGAAGAAGTCTGGTTTGAGTTGCATGGAGTCCAAAGTACCTTCACCGGGTGGGGTTATGTAGGTCTTTCTAACATTTGCTAAGACATCTCCATCTCGAATGATTCCAACACCAATTTTATTGGCACTGCCTTCAATTCCAAGTGCACATACCATTTTTTATTTATTTTATTCTGATGAAATCGGTTTTCCAACTAAAGGTAAACAATATCCGAATCTAACCTTAGAAGTGTCAAAATAACAGCTTACCTCAGGCAGATAATTCTCTGTTGTCAAAATACAGAGATAGAAAACCTTTTGTCTGTGTTTCATTACTGAAGTCCTGTATATGATTAATGTATACAAAACTTATTTCTTCAGTCCACATGTAGCAAAATATACTCAGACATCATGAAAAAACATGAGGTTATATGTATAGAAAATGTAAATTAAAGTAAAGTAACAAAGAATTGCAAATTTACATGCTGCGATTCACATACCAATCGGCATTTTGAGGCGATACTACCACCGTACGCATGATTGCAGGAATGTATTTCAAATATAAACTGAGTTTTATGTGCCACTGGCTCTAAGTGAGCTTTAGTCTTTATTTACGACAGAATGTAGTGTCTCCCTGAGCGCATAAATTTATAGATTTTAGAATAATCACTTTAGAATTGTACTGTTCTAAGCTATTTGACATAGAAAAATGGCTTAATAGTTAGTATTCATGCTACAGAATCATATACAGCAACATATGCCAAACAATGTACTTTATAATCAAACACCGGGTGGTAGAAAGTATAAAATCAGAAATAATTAAGGAATTGGTCTCTGAATAACATTCAAAAAACTTTTTAGTCATCGGTTAAAAAAGAAACGAGTTCAAAGTTTGTGAACACATCCAATTGTCACACGCTTTCATTTGTTTTTAAGAAGTGAAAGATTTTGACGTGTAAACATGTAGACGTGATAATTTTTCGCAAAATTTTCTAAATTATTTGCATTTATTCGCTAAACATATTTATACAATGGAAACAAGCAACAGTGCAAACTCCGATTTTCATGATGTATTGCTTGCAAAGGAATTGTCCGCCAGAGAGGTACCCGCAGAGGGTAATTATCCTGTCCAAAGTTCACGTATTGATGTTGAAACAGAGAATAGTTTCCCTCCTCTCGCTGATGTAAACAAAATCTCAAAGCCATTAGAAACCGAAGAAGATTTAGTGCCACATAATGATACAATCGATAGTATTCCATTGGACCCACAAACCACTTCAAATGGTTGCCCTTCCGAGCTGATAAACGACCAAATTGCAGACGAGACTGTGTCCTGTTTGGAAGAAGCTACACAAAAAGTCGACGACGAGATAATCAACCCTGTACCTGATATAAACACAAATACAACTAGTACAGAACCTCAGTCTTCAGAAAATGAAGAACACGTTAATGCTAAGCCTCTATGTTTGCAAAGGTCTCAGTTGCCATTGCCAGAGTCAACAAGTGCGTCGACACCACAAAAAATTGCCCCCGATGTATTGGAAGCCCAAAACAAACTGTTGGAGCAGCTCAAAATCTATGAAAAACAAATTGAACAAATGAATGCAGCCATGTCGCAAAAGGAAAACACAATTCTTCTGTACCAGCGGGAAAACTCCCTCCTGGAAAAGGAGAAATCAGCAGTAAGTGCTCACACATTCACCTCTCTCACGTTCAGTGGCAAGTTTAATTTTTTCTTCTAGTTCCGGAAGGAAAAGGAATTGGCCACAAAAGAGAAAGAAAGCATTGTAATTAAATTTGCCACAAAGGAGAAGTCGTTAATTGACGCAAAGAAACAGAAGGAAGCGGTTGAAAAGCAACTTGCAGATTCCCGGAAAGAGGTGAAAAATATATCAACGAAGTTCCACGCATTGAACGAGGAGAAATCCAGAATCACATACATGCTTGACGAAAAGGTAAGAATGTACTCTTTCAATTAGAGCGTTGAAATATTCACTTCCCCGCCCTTAGTGCAACGAAGTGAAAAGGCTGCAAAAAGAAATCGAGAAGCACAAGGCTGAATGCAACAGCCTGGAGATGAAACTAAAATGGAATTCTGTCAAGCTGACGCAAGAGACCGAAGCCAGACAGGTAATTTTTTTTCTACAGTCCTCCGAAGAGACCGATTACTTACCTCTGAATTCCAGATTGCGGAGAAGAAACTGGAAGAAGAACGTAATGCACCCAATCCACATGAGGAAAAGGCCAATGGTGAGTACAATTTCGCGAATGGAATTGTTACTTTAAGCTCCATGTGAAATTGCAGAAAAATTGCGAATGGAATATGAAGCCACAGCGATTCTTCTCAAACACGAAATTGAAAACAAAGACAAAGCCATCGATAGCTTAACCAAAGAACACAAGCAAACCGTGGAGAAACTTACACAAACCCAGGACGCTCTCAGTAAGCGCACTCTTGAGGTAGATAACATGGAGTGGGTGCCTGGGTGTCCTCAAGATAAATATTCATCTCTTTTAGAACACCAACCTGTCCAGGGAATTGGAATGTCTTCGTCAGGAGCATGCCGTGGTACAGAATTCATACAGTGAAGAGATGCTGAACTCGGCAAAGTTACGTGGCCAACTGGACGAATTGCAAGTGCTCCGCACTCAGCACACATTGTAAGTGATTCACTTGCCTACAATCAAGGAATTAAAATAAATTTATTTTTCTTAAGAAATGAGGAGAAAATCAACACACTCAACGCGAACATAGAGCAACTTAAAGATAAGCTCTCGGATACCACACAGGATCTAGAGAGTCTGCAAGCCAAAGAGAATGAGCTGCTGAGCATAAACAAGGAGATGAGCGAAATGATTGTTGGTCTGCAAAACGAAATATGCCTCTTGAAGTCGAAGGTAAGTTGCAAAAGAAAAACGTGGAGAGATCGAAAAAAAAAAAAATAATGCCCCGGGTGAGGCTCGAACTCACGACCTTAAGATTATGAGACTTACGCGCTGCCTACTGCGCCACCGAGGCTGTGATTCGTTCTGTTCTACTTTCCAAACTGTTCTTAGCAAGAACAAATTTGGAAGTGAAATTAGATGTTAGTCTACCACAAGCCTTGAAGTTTCCTCACATTTCTATGCTTTAGGATACATCAGAACAATAAATTTACTCTTGCAGATAAAAGGCGTTGAGGCGGAAAATGTTATTCTCAAGAAGGAAAAGGACGATTTTGACTCCAAATATAAAGAGATCGAATCTCAGTTGAAGCAGGAGATTCAGCAAAAGAACGACGAGCGTGTCCTTCTCACAAAGCACCTGTCTGAAAAAACCAAAACGTACGAATCTCTGAAAGTGAAACTGGACAATGCACAGGGCGACTTAGACGCAACGAAAAAGAAGCATTCACAAGTAGTCAAGGTGAGTTAAGAATGATACTCAGCCTCGAATTCTAATGAGAACGGAAACTGTTACTTCTTTAGGAGCTTCAAAGGGAAATTCAAAAATACAAAAAACTCTGCGATGAAAACACATTGCCATCATCACCCGCATCTCAGGGATTCTGCAGGAACTGCCAACTGAAGAGTACAAGCCAGGAGCGCATCGCAACTAGCAATTCTCGAGGAAGCAACAACAGTCGTAGTGACAGTGAATCCGAAGTCCATAGCACCACATCAACCATGAATCGTGATGTTGAGGTAAATAAGAAATATTAAATGAGAATGCTAATGAAACCAACATTTCAATTTAGGGTCCTTCAAAGCAGCATTTGGTTGAAAGAATTCTTCGTCTCCAGCAGGCGTCCGCCAGACAAACAGAGAAAATCGATTTCTTAGAGAACCACACAATGTCGTTGGTGGCTGAGTTGCAAAAGAAATCAAAAGTTGTTCAGTATTACATGATGCGCGATCAAGCTGGCGCACTCACCTCGTCAAAAAGCGATCAACACAAAAGCGAACTGGCAAAATACGGAGGCGTCATGTCGGCAATTTATTCAGGTATCAAAGGTCAAAATCAGAGTATGACGTTGGAGTTGTCACTCGAAATCAATAAGAAGCTGCAGGCAGTCTTGGAAGACACTTTGCTCAAGAACATAACGCTCAAGGTAAGCAGCATTCACTACCAGGAAAAAGAAAATATTAAGAATTTTCATTCTTTCAGGAAAACCTTGATGTGCTCGGTCTGGAGGTGGATAAACTAACACGGAAACTTGCTCAGACCAAATCATAGCGTATTGGTGCCATTGTTCGAGTCGCATTTCAAATTCAAGCGTGAATTTTACTTAATGTCATGAATGTAATATAAAACTGAAATACGTCGTCTCAAGTGACAATTTGTTTTATTCTTCGCACATTTAATTTACAAACAATTTTCATACAATTTAGGACTAGCGGGAGTTCCCAAGCCCATGCTAAGTTCAATTGTTGGCTTTTCACCCTCTTTTGCCAGTCTCGCAAGTTTGTAAGCGTTTGTCTTGAAATGCACTTTCATCTTGGGATTCTGTTGGCCGGTCTCGTCAATCACTAGCTCCCTCAGCAGTGGTGGCAGATCCATTTCACGGGACACAATCTGCTCCACTCGGTTGTTTACGGTTTTGCAATAAGCGGCTTCCTCTTCTTTTGGAATAAGTCTGTAATCCGCCTTGTATGACGTGCTGAAGACTATAACTGGTTTTGGCTGAGTAACCCCGCGAAATGTTCGCTCAGCGGTCACACGAACTTTACGCACTTCCTGAAATTATTACGCATTGAATACTGGGGTTTTTTTGTTTTCAAAAGATTTGATTGTACTTCATTTGGTACAGCTTCGACTTTGAGAATTCTCAGGTAGGATGGCTCTGGGTAACGTTCAAACATGCTCCGGACGACCACACGCCCGACACCAAAATTTTTTAAGTTTCCGACAATTTCCCACAAAGTCTTGCCGCGGAAATCTGTTTTACGGCCAATATACTTAACAACTGACATTTTCTGAAGAGTTTTGTTTTATTTTAAGTGTTTCTGATTGAGAAGTTATGTGAAATTGATTTTAATGAACATAACAAGGTTTATCTGGGGTTAGGTTACACTCCGAATGACATTTAATGGATGAACCAATCAGCTGCTTGAAGTAACATAATGAACTTTAATTCTGTGTAGGGTATGTGTAGCAGTTGCTGGCAGAAAATTACCGCTCCTTGTACATGTTATAATATAAAGACAATGTATACGTTAATATACAAGAATACTGTATCTGTTTCTGTGTCTGTATTAAAATGTATTAATATATGTTAAAGTTCCATTTGAATAATATCAGTTAACTATCGCCACCAATCTGAAAATGCTAGACTTCTCTGATATCTCAATATGCAGAATTGAAATGATCCAAATCTTAGTAGCTTCGTATTTTTAAGGGTTCGGTACTAGGCTGCTGAGTGTTGAGAAAAGAAATGAATTAAAAAGAAAAATTGCCAATGAAACGAATGAGTTACAAAATACTAAGAGAGTAAGGAAGATTTGCTACAAATTTCGAAAAGCCTGGACGAATAAAATTAGAATCACGTTTGTATTAAGTTAAGTGTATTTTTCCGTTCAAGCACCTATTAAAAGAATGATTATTTGTACTATATATCTCTGTCGCCGAAACATTCTTTCTCTTACCATCTTCATCCGCGTGTTTTGAATTCGTTGCGATACTTTATCGATTGCTTAGCAGTGTCGGGCAAACTTTAGTCGAATAAGGACTAATGAATAAATTAGTCATTAGTTGCCGGATTCAAGCGACTAATGACTAATTTATTCATTATTCATACAAATTATGATTGACCAATAAATTATTCATTATTCGCAGAAATTATTCATGACTAAATCAATCATTATTCATGAGTTAATCGAATAAGTTAATCATTAGTCATTAATCACTAAATAAGAGCATTGATTCAAGCCATATTTCTGTTCATAAAAAAATAAGACATTGTATTGAGTTATTTCAAAAGATTTTTTTATTTTTAAAACAAAGTAATTTTACCTCACAAATAAATAAAATATGTTCATAAAAAAAATCAAACATATGCTTAATTTTAATTATTAATACATAATTTCATTTCCACATTAAAGAAAAAATAAATAAAGATAGTAAATGGAAAACTTAGTTCTTATTGAAAAGTAAGTGTGCGTTAGCCTTCAAAATGACTCTACTTTCAAAACGCATATCTTACAGTTCATTCCATTTGTCAGGAATGTTGAGAAAGTCAAAAATTCGTGGAACAACACTTAAGGCGACCATAGACTGGATAATGAACTTTAAAACAGAGACCAATAGGGAGAAAGTCAACTCCCTCGTCTCCTGCCATTGAATTCATTTTGACAGCGTTTTTTATAACATTTCCCCTCCTGAACAGCTGACGCACAAAAAGGATTTTGTTTGTTTTCAAATGAGAATACGTGTGAACTGTCTATAAGGTGGATCTCCTCACTCTTCACACTGTTAGAAGGAGAGAACATATAAATCAAAACGTAAACATGTGTGAGTAAAGTGAGACAATGTTCGATGATACGTAAATAACTTTCAGAATTTGAGGTTATGTCTACTAAAACACGTAAATAACAGTCAAACGGTCGATGGACAAAGGGGAAATCAGCTGTTTGATCAGCTGTTCAGTTGACCATCTCCGTCCTTATTGGTTTCTGCTTTAAAATATTATTGTCGAATTCACCATGAATTCTTCTCAAATGACTAATGTACCATAATTGGACAATGAACTCGAATGCCCCTTTATTTCGACTCTTGTGTGTAGGCATTTTATACACAATGCAACAATATGATCAGCATCGCCCTTTTCTTTTAAGAGCTGGAAAAATTTTCCATCAACAATAGAAGATATTTTAATGTTTATAGTAGGATCTGTTAAAAATAATGTTGAATATCTTCACAGTGAATATGACTTCTATTCATATATATCCTGATAGCAAGAAACATGAAGTCTCCATATCTTCTTAGATGAAGATAAAACCGGATAACTTTTCAATCGCGAGACAATACTAAAGAATAGCCAGAAAAGTATAATGTAGTACAATAGTGAAGATATGTGATCTTTTGTGCAGACGCAATGAACTCTACTATTATCATTTATAGATTAAATGCACCGCCAAGGCAAAGAAATACTGCGAGGAAGTTCAACGTCAGTCGTCGCAAGAGATTGCCAAATCCTTTTCCGATCGTGTCTCCTTTAACCTCTTATCATATCCTACGCCGCCAAAATCAAGTATTGAAGACCAGTGGCAGCATTGCCAAAAATCCATGAGAGATGATGATGTGCTGGGTATCAATCCCAACAACGAGTGTCGGCAGGCGAATGCAGCCAAGCAAGAAGCATACAAAACGGCACTGCAAAGAAGGACAAGATCTACTCGGGAGATCTGCGAGCAGAAGAGGTGACACAAAAACCGGCTTCTCAGGAGATAAAAAGAAGGAGCATGTGAAACGCGCGATCGGCAGAATAGACTGTAGGAACTTTTACCAAAGAGTAAAGTTAACCAGTCAAGGTTGTAAAGTCCGAACCAAAGCCTGTAAGGATGATCAAGGGAACATCGTAGTAGAATCACAGTCGATGCTGAGGGTATGGAGAAATCATTCCTACAGAGTGTATAACGGCAACGAAGACCCAAACCCTGCTGTCAGACAGAACGAGCCATTCGTCCTCAATGCAAGAGACGATGAAGATCAAAAATTCCGTCCACCCGACCAGTATGATGTGAGGACTGCCATATCTAAACTGAAATCCAACAAGGCTTAAGGTGCTGACGGCCAACCCGCCGAGCTTTCTAAAGCCGCGATGATTTGGTAAGGAGCATGCACCAACTCATCTGTAAAATATGGTCGGAGGAAAATATGCCCGATGAATGGAACCTCGGCATTGATTGCCTGATCCGTAAAAAAGGAGATCCTTGAACTGCGCCAACTACAGAGGCATCAGTCTCCTAAGTATCGCATACAAAATCTTATCTGTGTGAACGCCTAAAGCCATTCGTCAATAACCTGGTCGGTCCATCAAGTGTGGCTTTCGCAAAATCCAACAAAATCCACGATCCATCCAAAATCCAGCAAAATTCACCATCGACCAAATATTGACACTACGGTAGATTTTCGAGAAACCCCAGGAGCAACAAATCGTACCCACCAACTTTTTTTCGATTTTAAGGCCGCGTATGATAGCATCTATAGAGACGAGCTATACAGAGCAATGTCTAGGTTTGGTATTTATACAAAACTCATCCGTTTGTGTAGGATGACGATGGAGAATGCACGCTGCTCCATCAAGGTCGGTAAAGACCTAACCTAGACCTTTGATGTCAAATGAGGATCCAGAAAAGGCGACGCGCTGTCATGCGACTTTCTCAACATCGTTCTTGAAAGAATTGTTCAAAACTTGAACGCACTTGAACACCATAGGAACAATCTTTCAAAAGTCCGTCCAACTACTCGCATATGCCGAGGATATTGACATTATCGGAAGAACGTAGCGTGATGTCAATGGCACTTTTGTGGGTATTGCAGCGGATGCCGCGAAGATGGGTTTAGCGGTAAACGAGGGTAGGGGCAAGTATATGCTGTAACGAGAAAGGGCATTTAACACATACGCCTCGGTCAGAACGTTACAGCAGACAGATATAACCTTGAGGTAGTCAAAACATTTGTCTACCTAAGCACCGCTATCAATTCAGACAATGACACCAGCGCCGAAATCAAACGGAAAATAACTCTTGCCAATCGTTGTTTCTTTGGGCTAAGAAAGCAATTGGTAAACAATATCCTTTCTAGAATAACCAAGGCAACACTTTAGAAGACTTTACGCGTCCTAGTCCTGCTTTGTATATGGCGCGGAGCCGTGAACTTTGTCAAAAGCGGATAAAGCTGCTCTTGGTTGCTCCGAGAGGAATGTGATTTTTGGACCCGTCTGCATAGATAGTGAGTGGAGGAGGAGATATAATGACGAACTATACGGGCTGTTCAGCGAGATCGACTTAGCCAGAAGAGTGCAGATCCAACGATTAAGATAGCTAGGCCATGTAGAGCATAGAGTGATGATAGATAGAGTTTTCGGATCAAAGCCATTGGGAGAACGCATCAGAGGACGGCCTAGGTTAAGATAGCGCACGCAAGTGGAAAGGGACCTCAACCAACTATGCATGCGAAACTGGAGACAGCTAGCTAAAGATCGAGTTGGCTGGAGACACTTGTTGGATGAGGCCCAGGTCCACCCTGGACCGAAGCGCTACTTTAAGTAAGTAAGTCCTTGCCAAGGAACGACACTATATTCAAAAGGAAGATAATTTTTTCTGGAGGTTGCTAAACAAACGGGGTAATGGAGCTTGCTCTCTATCCCCTTAACTAAAATGAAATACACTTTTGAAATACACAAACTGAGACCAACATGTCTCACAAAGATCGAGACATCTTGTTTACTTTTGTGACAAACATGTTGGTTAATGTGAATTTATTGTTTTTATACTAAAACATTGTGAACTCTCTAGTAGAGTAAATTTTTCAGGGAATTAGTTTGAAAACTTATTTCAGTAATGACACGCATTGCGCAATTTCTATTTTCCGCCAGTCAATGTTAATTCACAACTATAATTTATTCGTCTGAGTACATTATGAATTCAAAATATGTGCAAAATAAATTTACAATACTTGCAAGTGAACAGAATTATAATTAATGCTCGTCACGTATAAATGAAGGAATAAATCGACAAGTTGAATGACACACTTTAGATAGGCCTCTGCTAGGTAACATAGTTCCCATCAAAAGGCATTCATGTGAGAAATGCATAACTGTGCTTATAGTACCGTTAAATGAGTTTTCACTTTCAGCTCAAGCAAAGCAAACATTTAAACAGCATTTTCACGAACTTTTTATAATAAAGGGTGATTTTTTAGCTATTATCTTTTTGGCAACACTGGTTTAAACAGCTGACGCACGTTTCGTGTTTTGTTTCTCTGTCAAGCATCTTCAGTTTGGTCTATAGTTTAACCAAGAATCGTCTTACAAACGAACAAGGCTTGCAAATTATTGAATTTTATTATCAAAATGCGTGCTCTGTTAAGAAAGTTCATCGCGTGCTTCTTCCACTTTATGGTCAAAATGGACGAAGCTCGTTTTTGGCTCAATGGGTACGTAAATAAGCAGAATTGTCGATTTTGGAGTGAATATCAGCCAGAAGCATTGCAAGAGCTACCAATGCATACAAAAAAAGTCACAGTTTTGTGCGGTTTATGGGCTGGTGGCATCATTGGACCGTACTTCTTCAAAGATGACGCAAATCGTAACGTAACTGTGAATGGTGAACGCTACCGTAAGATGATATCCAACTTTTTTTGCCCAAAATGGAAGAACTTCCATGACATGTGGTTGCAACAAGACGGTGCCACATGCCACACAGCACGCGCAACAATGGACTTATTGAGATGCGAGTTCGGTCAACATTTTATTTTACGTTCGGGACTAGTCAATTGGCCGCCTGGATCGATTTGACGATTTGACGCCTTTAGACTATTTTTTGTGGGTCTATGTTAAAGCTCATGGCTATACAGACAAGCCCGCTTCAATTGACGCATTGGAAGTCAACATTGAAACATTTATTCGGCCGAAATGTTGGAAAGTGTATGCCAAAATTGGACTAAGCGGATGGACCATTTGAGGCGAAGTCAAGGGCAACATTTGCATGAAATAATCTTCAAACATTAAATTATATGGACCATACTATCGATGTAAATAAAGATTTCATTCATTTTTCTGAATTTTGTGTTTTTTTTTTTTTGAAAAACTTTCCTACAGCTTTTAAAAAATCACCCTTTACAAATTTGATGGCGGAATTTCATCCAAAGGAATTAGAGCTCGGCTTCTACGGCTATCTCCACTTTTATTACGAGCTCTCATGAGTAGAATGAACTTAAGGCCGTTGAAAAAAACGAACAGCGAATGTTGCGAAGCTCTTTCATAGACAGTTAATGTACTGTAAGCGTTGTCTGGAAAGAAAGAATAAGTGTCGGGTTCCAGTCTTGGAATCGTTCCAGTTCCAGTCTTGGAATCGATCTTGAGACCTTCGGAGTGAGAGTGTCACACTTGACCCTTGCATCACGATGGTCCCCATAATTTTATTAATACTTATGACTCGTACTCACCCAATCATGTGTTCTCTACAAATTTGGCGGTGTCTTAAGTTTTCTTTTTAGGAAGCACCGTTTGGATGGAGAATGTTTTATGAGGCAGACGTGCCTTATATCATCAGTCTGGGCGAAAATGGCGAAAAACCTAATAGAAGTCCTTAGGTGACACTGTGCAGTAGAAAAGTACGCCGAAGAACAAGGCCTCCTACTACCCCCACCGCTTTAGCACAGTTTACACGACAAGAAAAGAACTATTGGTGACATTCTACATCCAAGGATAAATTTACATATAAAATATTGTCGTCAAGATATTATTGCAACGTACCTTTCAATTAAAATGAATGATTTCGAGGCTTGCGATTGGACGTTGGTTTAGTTCATAGTCTCTCTAAATGATGGTGTATCTCTCTTAAAATGATATTATAGTTGCACGGTGTAGAGGTCAGTGAAAGTGAACATGTTCCCGAATCTTAGAAAAATGGAGATTTGTTTTCTTTCAAATGCGTCCGCCAAAAGATGATTGAATGAGTTTCAAAGCAGCCAAAGCAGCCAAACGTCGCCATGCCCTTGAGTACCAAAATATATGGCTACCACGAAGTATTGCGTATCGACATAATCTCCGATTGAAGGTCCGCGAGCTTACTGAAATGAAAGGCATGGCAAAAGACTGCGTGGGTCGTGTCCTACATATAAGTCGCGAGAAAGCAGTCTGCGATATGGGTAACACGATTACTAACCATTAACGTCAAACGCCGCTCTGAGACCCCTTCACAGTATTGTTTACACTCGTTCGGAGAGCAAGATGAAGCTTCCAATTTACGACAGAGACTAAAGAATATTCAAATTGCTGGACTTTACCCCACGAAAGTGCTCCATAAGAGGTCAGATTTTGGTGTATCTGGGATCGCAAGGCGTGATTTATCTTGTAGAAGGGAAAATGATGACAGGGAACAGGAATTGTGAGGATAAAAAGCAGACATAAGGGGCTCTTCTAATGGCAACGAATTGACTAATGTATTGTTTTGAATCTTTTCAATCATCGCCGCCGTCCTTTCATGGGTCTTTCGATGTTATAACCAAGTAGTCATGATTCATCACAAGTTATGAACTTTTGAAGCAAATCTGAATAGCTATTGAAGTCATTTAACGATTCCTAAGCGATGCTCATGCGACATTTAGTATTAGTCAGAATTCAGCAATTTTCGAACGAACTTAGCTGCCACACAGTTCATGCCAAAAATTTCTGAAAAATTGCAAGACTTCTCTTAGCGGCTTCCCTAATAGTGATTAGAGGATTCTCCATAACAATTTACTCGGTTATTGTTGTGCTGGGACGTCCAGGGCGATCGCTGGCATTCACATCTTTTCCACCTTCTTTACATAGTTTGTACCACTTTGAAACATTTCTCCGACTCAGAGCATACTCACTGTATGATACTGTCAACATTTTAAGTGTATTTGAGCACTGTATACGTAGGTTGCCTTTTATATTTCGGGATCGGGCAACTCTAGTGTTGCAATCTTGCAACTGCCAGCTCTATCGTAAAGTTTGACATTTTTGAGGTTATAAGTACTCAGAACGTTTTGACATACGAGCGCTATTTATGTAACAGTAACTTAAGAGATTCATCTCTCCCAAAAAATGGAATTAAATCGTGAAAATTTTCGTGCGATTATTTTTTACAACTTTCAACGTGGATTAACTCAACAACAGTGCATCGATGAACTTGATTCAATTTTTGGCGATGAAGCTCCATCAAGGACCAGTGTTTATCGATGGTATAGTGAATTCAACCGAGGTCGTAGCTCACTCCAAGACGAATTTCGTGAAGGTCGTCCAAAATCAGTTGTTCTTCCGTAAACTACTGATGCTGTGCGCCAACTGATGTGGCAAGATCGTCATTTGACCTATCGTGAGATTGAGATAACCTTAGTCATTAGTGGGACCAGCATACATTCAGCATGCACGAACATTTGACCGTCAAAAAAATTTGTTGGCGTTGGATCCCGCACAATTTGTCAATCGCTCAAACTGTTAATAAATGCTAGTGAACCAATTTAACAAAATAAAAAGATCGATCATCGAAAGTACGTAGCCCGCGAAATTTTTAAAATTTTGAACAGACCTCGTATACTTGTCCCTTCGGAAAATTAGGTGAATCATTTAAAGAACTGCAGTCGCAAAACCCCGTATTTTCGAAATTGGTCCAATGAGACTTTAGTTTTAAATAAACGTATTCATGCAGGCATTTTGTGGCCGCCGTGGCGTAGTGCATAGAGTGCGACATGCCGAAGGGTCTAGGTTCGATTCCTGGACACCTCGAATTTTTCATGGCACCACCTCTTTCGAGCTGCTGACAACACACAAAGACTAATAACTGTCTAAGAAAGCTTCTTAAGCCTCGCCGTTTAGAGTCAGCAAAAAACTGAAAAACTTCTACTCGGGAGAGAACAGTAGCGTGCACGATATGAGTAATTGATGAGTTAGCTAGGCCCTGGTCCCCTGTGGACTGTTTCGCCATAGAATTATTATTATGCAGGCATTCTACTCAAATGAGAAGGTTATCCTCGCCACTTAGACTAGCTTAACAAACCGCAACTTTTCACTTTGACGGTTGTTTCATTTGTTTCGGACTCAAAGAAGAGGAATTCTCGTGTTTCATTGTAAACTTAGAAACTTGACGCACTTACGTTAATTGGTTTTGCTCCCACTTAGGCAGAAAAACATACAATAACGCTTTCCTTGTTTTGTTTACACTAGACTCCTTCAATCTCGTTTGTTTTGCAATGGTGTGCATTTGTTCATATATTAGGTCTGTTCCAATTGCTTTGAATTTCTACGAATACTTACGAAATTCGCCGGAAAGCTATCAAAAGATGTTCCATTCGCTGATTTTTTCGTAGCAGAGAGAGCTGATGAGGGAGTAAAATATTTCCTCCCCTACAAATTTTTGAAAGTGAAAATAAAGCAAACTCTGACATTTCTCATATCCGACAGCAGTTTACATATAATTTTTTTACGGTTCGTTAATAATGTAGATTTTTAAGAAAAGTCGTTTCACATATTTCGGCTGAGTTACTCCCTACAAGAGAGATTTGTACCCAAACTACTGAAGTACGAATTTCTGTAAACAAATGAATTGGAACATACCAGTTAAAAAATATTTTTACTGATTGACAGTTGAGGTACCAATTATCAAAAAACAAAAGGTGTGTTCTTCTACTCAAAATAAACAACACATATCAGTGCAAAACAACACAAACTAACACAAACTCTGTTCCCGTATACCGAAAAAGTGGGCTTTATGTCAAATGTGCGCTCTCTTGAGAGAGTTAAATATTTCCTCACTCTGCCCATTTTAACACAAGAAATTTTGGTGTTCAGGTTGTTGGTTTTCTGTCAAATTAATTAGTATGCGTACATTGATATGTGAGCATTGGCCCATTATCTCTGTGTACGTGTCTCAAATGTTGTTGTTTTGTTTTTGTTTTCTGTAGTGAAAAAGTGAATTTGAAATTTCTTAATGACATACTTTACACATTTGGATTAGGTGCGTTCCCATACTTTGCCCCTTTCCGAGAGAGATTTACCCCCGCTAATTAACAAATGACAGACTTCAGAATTTGGTACAGAAAGTATTGGAACACAATAAATATAAATAAAATGTTTTGACATTTCGATTACGTCAGCAAACCTAACACTTCAACTAATAAGTGAAATCCGCAATTGCTTAGTTGCCAACCCAATAGAAAGAGACGACAATAATGCTCATAAAACGTTGTTGCCAGGTCAGCTGGTTAGGTTTACTCTGCTGATTATTGGCAGGCCGTCATGGGGACTTTCGTTGCCCAGCACGGAGTCGCATTTCAGTCGAGTGCCGTATCGCAAAGAAATGAAGATGTCAAGGAAATACCCGCTTCCTACCAATATGTAGTGATTGTCCCTGTAGCATGCGCTTAGATTGGTAATTTTGCATAAAGGGTGCCTTGTTCGGCGTTATTTTCGACCCTTAAGGCGAGGCATCATTAAGCCACACATCTGTATGCAGCAGGTGAGTGCAGGGTGTTATACATTTCCTCCTTTCTCTCTGATCCAAATTATTAAATAGCAATAGGCACTTCTATTGAATTTGCAAAGAGGGCTAGGCTTGTGGATGTGATGGCCTCCTCTCTGAATTGTAAAAGAGGGAAGGCAAAGTAATGCATCAGAGGCCGTGGACCATTCACTACATCTGCTTAATGATCTTGCTGTGATCTCCGATTTGTTGTGCCTACCGGCTTGTTGAGCCAGTAAACCTGTTCTCGGCGTTGTATCGAAAACAGGAACTCAGTCATCATGCCAAATGGGCAAGTAGGTGATGGGCTGCCGTAGAGGAGGACAGCAGCTTTTACATTTATTACCTCATCACCGAGACGGCCTAAAACCATCCGACGGAAAGGAAGAGTCGCTACTGGCAATAACTTCCGTTTGTAGGATGCCATCCGTTTTGTTGATTTAAGTCTGTTAATCGACTCAAGTTGCATTGTCTGTTTGGTAATGACTTCCCGCTTCTCTTAGACATCTGCATCGATCAACTATGCCAATGACCAGTGATACACTCCAAGAGATCATCTACTCGCAAGTCAATTAGTTACGTCTTCGGCAGCGCGCAAAATTAAAGCACTCACTCACCACAGCAGATGTAATGAAATTGCAGTGCATCGCAAAAGAGCGTAAAGTATCCCCGAAATTCACTTAAGTGCCGTAATTTTTCAGCCACTACAAAACCCGCAACCACAACAAGTCTGGAAACAATGAGCCTACTGGACTGGACGCAGCGAATTCAATAATTACAGTCCGATATGAGGAACAAAGCAGCGCTAGTTCACCGCCTCCGTCTCTCCATATGCGCAGTCAAGTCACAGTCACCGATTGCACTTGGCAAACACTTCCTTCTCTCACAGTCCAACCAAACTGGATCTTGATAGTGTGGCCGATCCTCGTCGATGGTGATGGTGGTGGTGGTTCCAAAGTGCTTTGTTGCACGAATTTCTGCGGCCGCTCTTCTAGGCACAGCCGCACCAGAGTGTTCATTTAAATTTTTGTTTGCACTTTCGAAGCTGTTTGGCCAGGCACTCTTGGCCAAAAGCATGGTCTACTAGTTTCCTCTCCTAGTGGAGAGCCGCTTGAAGCTGGTTCCGTCTTCTTGGCAAAGTGCGCTTGTTACCTATAAAATGCTGCTTCCATGGAAGACTGGCAGCATTAGCAAGAGCGACTTCATTGGATACCCTCGCAGCCTAAACATGAAGTTTTTGACAGCAGTGGCCTTCGTTGGTGAGTCCTTTCTTTTCCTCGAGCTGCAGGGGTAGTGGATTAATTTGGTCTTTTTGAATTTCAGTTCTGTGTGCGTCCGCAGAGGCTGGACTTAAGAAGAGAAACGGATACGATTACAAGGGCGCAGCTTCTGTTCACTTTGAGTCAGCGAAGATTGAGCCTTCCCGGGAATACTATGAGTACCATCCAGCCGTACCATCAGGCTCACATCCATCCTCGGCAGGATCTCACTCGTCCTCCTCCGGAAAATCAGCTGGCTATAGCATTGGCAGTGGCCTGAGATCCATTGCTCAGGGTTCGGCGAATCAGGCCCACTCTGCCGTTGCCAATCAGCACGCAGCAGCCAAGCAAGCAGCGTTCATCGCGAAGAACACCCTCGCCCAGGCAGCAGTTCAGGCAGCTGCTACAGCGCAGGCAGCGCTCGCTGGAAAACAGGTTATCTTACAGGAGCTGGAACAACAATCCTCGGAAGCACATCGGTCGCTGGCTAGAGAGCTGGAACAATTGCAATCGGCGAAAGTGGCAGCCAAGCTGTCGCAGCAAACCGCTCAGGTGGCTAGTAATCATGTGTCGATTTTGATCTCAGCCGTCAACGATGCCAAGGCGATAGCTGAATACGCAGAAAAGGCCGCTGCCGAAGTGGCCAATCAGTTGGCATCTCAATCGTCGATGGTGGGACAGGCGAAGTCACGTCTGGATAGTTTAGAGGAACAACTCAAAGAGGCCAGAGTCGATTATGAAGCGACAAAGGAAGCCGCTTTGAAGGCAGCATCTTCCGCATCCGAGGCACAAGCGAACGCGTCGCACGCTGGGGCACGAGCCACAATTGAATTGCACGAAAGCGTCAACAACGCCGACCACGGCAGTCAGTCGTACGAAGAGGTTCACGTTGCACAGAACGAACATGAATCGGTGGAGATCGCTGCTGGTGATCACAGTGGAGGTGGACATTGAAGTGGTAGAAGGTTCTTTTCTTTCCCTCTCTTTTCTAAGACTGGAGTTCATGCGAAAATAAATTAATTTTATTAAAGACTGTGTTAAGGAGTCGACTTTCTCACGGTAGTCAAATCTTGACCGTTTTGAAAAAAGGCAAAATTCGTGTGCTTCCAAGTGGTGTTGCCCTGCAGCGATGTTACATTACGCACTTGCGTAATTGCTTGTGGGAGCAGAACAGTTGTTTTCAAGTGCCGTTGCTTTACTCTTTTCTTTACTCTTTGGACAGGTAAAGAAAATGGAATGTTGTCGAAAAGAAAACACTTGCGTGTGTGTGGCTTCTGTTCGGTTTATCAGGTTGCAATTTTAAGACGATACATTTTAAATGGTCTGTTGTGACGGTACTGTGGAGCTGACAAGTACAAAGTATTGTTCCGTTTTTTTTTTATGACATATTGTGGCCGCCGTACACAGTGGGCAAGTGCGATACTCAAACGCCGAATGTTGCAAATACATGGCCGAAGATTTTGCATTTTTTTCACTCCACCATCTCTTTCGAGTTGCACACAACATTCACCGTTCAGAGTCGATAATAAACTGCAGGTACCTTTTATTCGAGAGAAAAGAACACTATACAAGAACAAATCACGCACAACATAATTTATTGCTGAAGAAGTTAATAATAATAATTGTTGACGCTACAATCCAAATGGAGACCAGGGCCTAGCTTGCTCATCAACTACTCGTGTTGTGTGCGCTACTGTTCTCTCACGAGTAGACGGTACCTATAGTTTTTTGCCGACTCCGAACGGCGAAATTTGAGAAGCTTTCTTAGACAGTTATTACTCTTTGAGTGTTGTCAGCAGCTCGAAAGAGGTGGTGCCGTGAAATATTAGAAAAATTGGTGTTGAACTGGGAGTCGAACCTAGACCCTTCGGCGTGTGAGCGTCGCACTCTACCCACTACGCCACGGCGACCACACGTCCCGTCCAATTATACGACAGGTTGCATTTAAATTAGAAGACCGCCTTTTTTGTCACCACTTTAACAGAAAAAATTTATTGAGAGCTAAAGGTTCAAATGGAAGCTCCTAGGGTGGATGCCAGTCCAACAATCCTATAGGGCTTCAAAATGCCAGAAGAAATTGTAAGTAAAGCTTCCAGTCAGCTCTAGAACGAATGGTGTTCGGGAAATGCTTCCCGAAGATGTGTTTAATTTGAAGTGAGATCAGTGACCACTGGGAATAGTTTAAATTGCTCAGTAATTTAGAAAAAGCGGTCAAAGTATAGTTTGAAACTGCTTGATGACGGGAACAACATTAAGTGCAGCGGTTGTTTCCTTTTCCGTTACTCACAGACATGGAGTCATTTTCTTTCAGAAGTTCCAGAAGTGTTCAGACTAAATTGTTTCGCAACGAACAACATACGAGAGTTGCCTTTAATATTTCGGGATTAGAGAACAAAAACAAATATTAATCATCGAAAATAGCTCTGTTGTTTTCAAAATATTCCCCATAAAGATCTATACACTTTTGCATTCGTTTGAACCAATTGTCGAAGCCCGTTTGCTACTCTGATTGAGATACCTCCAAAACACGCATTCTGAACGCATCAACCGCTTCTTCAGGTGTCGAAAAACGTTGACCTCTCATTTTATTTTTTAATAAAAAGAAGTCGTTCCGTGCCAAGTCAGGACTATGCGGTGGATGACTCATCAAATCGATGTTTTGAGTGCTCAAAAATGCAGTTCCGATCTGCGAGAGCTCGCATTGTCGTGGTGAAGAGTGATCCGTCTTCGGCGGTTGGTTTTCCTGATTTCCTGGCAACTGGCAAACAAATGACTGTGTACCACTCAGAATTGACTGTTCTGCGTTGTTCTAGAGGAACGGTTGCGACATGTCCAATTTTTCCGGGAAATCAGGCGACCATTTGCTTGGAAGTGCTTCGTTCGCGAGCAACTTTTGCTGGATTTGGCTCAATTTGAAACACCCATACAGTCGACAGCTGTTTAATTTCGGGCTCATACGTGTAAATCCACGATGTCACGAAGTCATAGACGTGTTTCGAAGCACCGCGATCGTATTTTTGGAGCATTTCTTTCGAGCAATCGACACGAGCCTTTTTTTGAGCGATTGACAAATTGTGTGGGATCCAACGCGAACAATTTTTGACGGTCAAATGTTCATGCAATATTGAATGTGCAGGTCCCACTAAAGCCTAAGGTTGTTTCAATCTCACGATAGGTCACATGACGATCTTGCAATATCAGTTGGCGCAGAGCATCATTGTTTTCAGGAACAACTGATTTTGGACGACCTTCACGAAATTCGTCTTGGAGTGAACTACGAAATCGATTCAGTTTACCATATTATCGGTAAACACTGGTCCTTGATGGAGCTTCATCGCCAAAAATTGAATTAAGTTCATCGATGCACTGTTATTTAATTAATCCAAGTCGACAGTTGTAACAAATAATGACACAAAAATTTTCACGATTTAATTCCATTTTTTGGGGCGAGATGAATCTTTTAAGTTACTGCAAACAACACAAATAGCGCTCGTATGTTAAAACGTCCTGGGTACGTATAACCTCAAAAATGTCAAACTTTACGATAGAGCTGGAAGTTACCAGATTGCAATACTAGGGTTGCCCAATCGTGAAATATAAAGACAACCTTCGTATTTTGTGTGCAACTAAGTAATTGCGGATTTCACTGATGGATGCCTTTAGCTGGATTTTCAGGTTTGCTGACATAATCGAAATGTTCAACACATTTAAGGTTTGTTCCAGTACTCGAAGAAATAACACAAAACAAAACAAAACAACACAAACTAACGCAAAGTCCGTTCCTGAATACCGAAAAAATGGGTCTTATGTCAAATGAGCACACAAGAAATTTTTTGTAGGTAGGTCGTTGGTTTTCTGTCAAATTGAGTCGTGTGCGTACAGATATAGGTGAGCATTGGCCGATTACCTCTGTGTATGTGCCTCAAATTTTGTTGTTGTTTTTGTTTTCTGTAGCGAAAACGTGAATTTGACATTTCTTAATGACATACATACATTTCACATCTGGTTTAGATGCGTTCCCATACGCCTATTTCTGAGAGAGTTTTACCCCCACTCCTTATCAAATGACAGACTTCAGAACTTGGTACAGAAAGTACTGGAACACATCTTTTGTTATTTATTAGCAGGTACTTTAACTGTAATTTGGCCGCTATGGCGTAGTGGGTAGAGTGCGACGCTCACACGCCGAAGGGCCTAGGTTCGATTCCCGGCTGAACACCTCGATTTTTTCACGGCGCCATCTCCTTGAAGCTGTTGACAACACTCAAAGAGAAATAACTGTCTAAGAAAGCTTCTCAAACTTCGCCGTTCGGAGTCGGCAAAAAACTGTAGGTCCCTTCTACTCGTGAGAGAACAGTAGCGCGCACAACACGAGCAGTTGATGAGCAATCTAGGCCCTGGTCCCCCTGTGGACTGTCGCGTCAACAATTATTATTATTATTACTTTAACTGTAAAAGCAGTTGTCAAAAATAGAAAATCAAATCCAACTTTTTCGTCATATTTTGTTTTTTTTTTTTATTTCCGGAAAGGAAAAAAATGCATCACAAGTTCACAAAAAGTAAGCTATTTATGATGACGAAGATTTAAAAGAATGGCGGCTTCAAAATTATTTTGTCAAATTTTGTTCTGGCGATTTTTCACTCAAAGATGAAAAACGCTCTGGCCGTCCAGTTGAAGTTGATGACAATCAAATCAAGGCAATACTCGATTAGGATCGTCATAGTGCAACACGACAGATTGCAGGGGCGCTATATGCCTTATCCACTATGTTGTGGATGTGGCAAGACACCCCAACCAAACTCCAATATTTCTTCCAATTGACCAAACATGTGTGTGTCCTTGCATTGTCATGATGGAATAAACACATTTTCGATAAGGTTTGGATAGAAGGGCTCATTTATGAACTCAAATTAATGAGATTTCTGTCTAACCTCATCGCGATCATCCATAGTTTTCTTCACACCAGGAGATTCTATGTAGAAATAGAGGAAAGTAAATCAAGAACAAGGGACATCCAGGCAAGCGTTGCACAGGGATCGCGACTGGGACCTATGCTGTTTAACATCTACACCGCTGACCAACCGTTGGCATCATTGGACCGTACTTCTTCAAAGATGAAGCCAATCGCAACGTAACTGTGAATGGTAAGCGTTACTGTGAGATGATATCCAACATTTTTTGACCAAAATGCAAGAGCTTGCCTTGCATGACTTGTGGTTTCAACAAGACGGTGCCACATGCCACTTATTGGACTTATTGAGAGGCGAGTTCGGTCAACATTTTATTTTACGTTCGGGACTAGTCAATTGGCCGCCTAGATCGTGCGATTTGACGCCTTTAGACTATTTTTTGTGGAGCTATGTTAAAGCTCATGCCTATACAGACAAGCCCGCTTCAATTGACGCATTGAAAGACAACATTGAAGCATTTATTCGTGAGATACCGGCCGAAATGTTGGAAAGAGTATGTTGGACTAAGCGGATGGACCATTTGAGGCGCAGTCAAGGACAACATTTGCATGAAATAATCTTTAAACATTAAATTATGTGGACCATACTATGGATTCAAATAAAGATTTAATGCATTTTCCTCAATTTGATGTGTTTTTTTTTTAAAACTTTCCTATAGCTTTTAAAAAATCACCATTTACATGCTGTCTTCAAGAAAGGTTACCCAAAAATGACGTTATGGGCACATATGGCAGCAGTAAAAGGCAAGGATTTCGTCTACCTCGGCTCCGGAAACAACAACTTCATCGCTCTTGCAAATCGCTGTTTCTTTGAACTCGGGACGCAGTTGAGTATTAGAGCCCTCTCTCGAAAGACTAAGCTGGCTTTGTACAACAGCTCAGTCATTTCAGTCCTGCTTTATGGCACGGAAACTTGGACGTTACTAAAAGCGGATGAGAAAGCCGATGGTCTTTTCAAGAGAAAAGTTCTGCGTGTAATTTTTGGTATTGATAGCGTTGATGGCATCTGGAGGAGAAGATTCAACGACGAACTCTATTGACTGCGCATGTGCCTGGTTAAGCGGATAAAACGTTTAAGATGGCTAGCCCAAGTGAAGAAAATGGACGCCACATCTCTGGCCTAAAGTTTTCGATTCTGAGCCATTGGGATAGAGCAACAGAAAACGGCCTAGGCTAAGATGGCGCACCTCAACCAACGTGGAGTGCGAAACTGGAGGAAGCTGGCAATGTATTGTGCTGGCTGTGAAGGCAAAGTTGTTGAGGCACAAAGAAGATCTAACCTCATTGGGCTAACAATACAGCGATTTCCTTAAAGCAATGTTTCCCTTAGAGCGCATCTTCGCCGATGTTCTTCACCATCTGCATATTTACAGCGTGCTTACAGTTGCATCGTGGTCGCTGTGGCGTAGTGGGTAGAGTGCGACGCTTACACGCCGAAGGGTCTAGGTTCGACTCCCAGCTCAACATCAATTTTTCGAATTTTTCATGGCACCACCTTTTTCGAGCTGCTAACAACACTCAAAGAGTAATAACTGCCTAAGAAAGCTTCTCAAATCTCGCCGTTCGGAGTCGGCAAAAAATTGTAGGTCCCTCCTACTCGTGAGAGAACAGTAGCGCGCACAACACGAGTGGTTGATGAGCAAGCTGGGCCCTGGTCCCTCTGTGGACTGTAGCGCCAGCAATTATTAATTATTACAGTTGCATCTCTGCGCATTTGTTGCATTTTGGCTGCCTATCGTAGTTTTCTGCGGCGTGACCAAATATTTTGCAGCTTGCGCATAGAAGCATCCGTCTTGCACCCCTCAGCCTCTCCCGGAAATCATCTGGGAGTCTAGGATCTTGATGGACCAAAGAATTTCGATGAAAGAAGAAAACTAACACCTTAAAAAATAACCAGTTTTTCGAACTAAATAAGATTTGTCAAGTGAGAGTCACAATTGTATCAGAACTCTTGGTTTGGATCATGTACTCGTTGCACGATGTTTTCCGCATAAGAACCGCTGCAGTTATCCTTCAACAAATTGCAAAATTTGTCTGTCACAAGTGCCTGTTTTACTGTTTCATGAATCCTGCCTCCAGTTCTTTACAGACACAGTCCCTTGTGGTCACAATAGCATCCTTACACGCATTGAAACATTCTCTCTGTTTCTTTGTTGCTTCAGCAATCCTCCGCCTTTCGTCCTGTAAAGGAAACGATCCCAACATAGTGAACTATAACTACGCCTCGTAGCTCACCTTCATTTCCAAAAGATTGTATTTGAGACGGACTTGATGTCCTCTGATCCTCGATTGAATTATAGTGGCAGCTTCATCAGCGGTAAGGAACAAGCGATACTTGTAGTATCTGCGATCTCTGTAGAATGGTCTGTAAATCATATTCCATAAAAACACGTTTTCAAGAAAAAGAAGAAACTCACTGATTTGCGTATACAAGGTAAATTGATTTCCATGAGCTTCTTCTCTCTGGGTGAATGGTATTGGTGTTCCAAAGAATTTCAGCCAATAAGTCGAGGAAGTCAAAGAAGCGAACGTCCATACAGTGCGCGGAATACTTCAAAGTTACAGTGCACATTCTCTGAAAGGCCGGAATCAGCGCGGGGAATAGTTTCTCTGCAATGTACTTCGATTCACATTGGAAGGATGGGAGATTTTCCTTCTCCTTCTTCCTTAGGTATCTTTCTATTTCATTATCCTGCTCTAATATGTCCCTCCACAGTGTGGTACGGAAGTTAAATTTCTTTTTTCGATTCTGTTTTGCATATCTTGATTGAACTGAAGCATTCTTTTTCGGGGGTGCCTTATGGCAGTGAAAATTGGGCATTTTGTTGGACATTGGAATTAACAAAATGTACAGACAGTATATTAAAGCAAGCCTGACAATATATTCAAGCGCGTGTGCGATATCATTGAAATTAAAGTAACTTTAGAGAACCTAAGTGATCTTTGCAAACTTTATACCAGAAACCATTTAGGTCGAAAGAAACCATTGGTCTCTGCTTTATACTCTATACGCATAGATTTGCTTTTATAGGCTTTGTGGATTAAAGTCAGGCTTTTTTCAAATATAAAATAGCACTGACATTTGACTTTGTTGCCTTACTTTGACGTAACGAGCAATTGTAGACTAACGTCAAGTTCGTCTCAAGAAATCTGTCTACTTAACATCTACACAGTTGGCTGGTTCATTTGGACATAGCTTCCTTATCCCTTTATAATTTTCCTTCTAAGCAGTCTTTTATAAGTACAATTTAGTTCTGCCTTGTTGTAATTTTCTGTTCAAGTTTTTTGTATTGAGAAAATGTTAAAACTCAACGTGTTATCCGTCGTAGTAGAGTCGCAGTCTGTGCTGAGAATTTGAAAGGATTATTTCTGCCGACTACTTAACGGCAATGACGGCCCAAATCCCGCTGTTAGGCAGAATGTTTCACTCAATTTGGACGATGATAGACAAGCATTCCGTCCCCCGACATAGACGAGGTGAAGATAGCAATATCCAAGCTGAAGTCGAACAAAGCTGCTGGAGCGAACGGACTGTCCGCAGAACTATTTAAAGCAGCTGGAGATAACCTGGTTGGGCGCATGCACCAGCTCATCTCTAAGATATGGTCGGACGAAAGCATACCCGATGAGTGGAATCTCAGCGTCGTTTGCCCGGTTCACAAAAAAGGAGACACCTTTGACTGCGCCAACTACCGAGGGATAAGTCTCCTGAACATCGCATACAAGATCCTCTCTGCCGTATTGTGTGAGCGTCTGAAACCATTTGTCCATGACCTGATAGGTCCCTATCAGTGTGGGTTTAGGCCAGGGAAGTCCACAATAGACCAGATCTTCACATTACGGTAGACCCTGGAAAACTCCCAAGAAATGCAAATTGACACTCACCATCTATTTGTCGATTTCAAGGCTGCATATGACAGTGTGCATAGAGACGAGCTATACAGTACCATGTCTAGTTTTGGCATTCCTACCAAACTCGTCACATTGTGTAGGATGACGATGCAGAACTCTCGCTGCTCGGTCAAGATCGGTAACAAACTCACCGAGACCTTCAATGTCAAAGACGGTCTTAGACAAGGCGACGCACTGTCATGTGACTTCTTTAACATCATCCTCCAGAAGATCGTGCGTAACTCACAAGTCAACACCAGAGGCACGATCTTCCAGAAGTCAGTTCAATTGCTAGCATACGCTGATGACATTGACGTGAATGGACGAACACAGCGAGCCGTCAATGAGGCGTTTGCTGGCATTGAAGCGGAAGCGGCTAAAATGGGTCTGGCGGTAAATGAGGGCAAAACTAAGTACATGCTGTCATCAAGGAAGGACACACAACATCGACGTCTCGGAGTGTCACAGTAGGCAGCAGAAACTTCGAGGTAGTCAAGGACTTCGTCTATCTCGGTTCCGCGGTAAATAGGGACAACAACACCAGTACCGAAATCAAACGCAGAATCACTCTTGCCAATTTGCTGTTTCTTTGGGCTCAAGAGGCAATTGAGTAATAAAGCCCTCTCTCGAAGGACTAAGCTCGCTTTATATAACAGCTTGATCATCCCCGTCCTACTCTATGGCGCGGAATCTTGGACGTTAGCAAAGGCGGATGAGGAAGACTTTAGTCTCTTCGAGAGAAAAGTTCTGCGTGCGATTTCTGGTCCTGTTTGCGTTGATGGCATCTGAAGGAGAAGAATTAATGACGAACTCTATGGGCTGTACAGCGACATGCGCCTGGTCAAGCTCTACGGATACAACGCTTAAGATGGCTAGGCCATGTAGAGCGTATGGACACCACTGCTCCTGCCCGTAAAGTCTTTGAATCCGTGTCATTGGGACAACGCAACAGAGGACGACCTAGACTAAAGTGGTGCACACAAGTGGAGAAGGACCTCAACCAACTTGGAGTGCGCAACTGGATGGATACAGCTGGCGGAAGATCGTGCTGGCTGGAGAGGCATGTTGGTTGAGGCCCAGGTCCACCCCGGACTGTAGCGCTACAAGAAGAAGTTCTCCGTCGGAAGAGACTAGTTTTACCCTTCATCAAATAATTTTTGAACACCGTCTCTAAAAAATGATCCCTCTCTGGCGTCGATCTATTGATCGATCATTGGGTTATTGTTCGATTTCTTCAAAAGGCCCGAACCGATGACCTACCAACTCAGTCAGAAGGTCAGAAGGAGCAAGGTCTACAGAACATGTCGGGTAGGGTAGGGCTTTTCGCTTGTGACCGTTAAATTCACGTGGCGCTGAGCCGCAAAATCACCCCGTCTAGCTTTTCGATAGTTTTTGACAGTTTTTTGCTCAAACGCGTTAATTGCAGTAGAAGACATTACCCAATTATGGTTTCGCCTCGATATAGAAGCTCATAGAATATCAGACTCCTCTGGTCCAACCATCTGCAGAGCAACACCTTTGAACCGTGAATGTCTTTCATTGGCCTAAATGTAGACGAAAATGGAACAGGTTCATCTGGCTTCGCCGTTTTTGTGGTTGCCGTAGAATTTTCACTAATCATCTCCAGTCATGGTCATTGCAGTTCAAAGTGAAAAATGGTTATAACTCGTACGGTATCCGATTTTCTTTCTTATGTAGACAGAAAAATCAAACAATTTTTAATTTCAAATGAGTTACTTTTGTGAACCACTGTATGTACCTACTTTAGCTCATTCTATTACATGTAACATTATCTGTGCTAATATTAGGAGGTGATTGTACTGAGATCTCTCCAATAGCTACCGAATGTATAAAAGAAAGTTGAAAAATAAATTAAGGGCTCTTTTTGTCCATATAGTTGAACTGTCATCAGTGTCTTTCTTTTACGGAAAAGTCATACAATTAATTTCTTCAACCAAAAGAATTTTGTTTTCTGAGTCCCTCCCAACGTTTCATGGATCATGGCATGAATCATGATCCAGCAAAGCCTTAAATTCTTCATCTTCACACTTACTGGGCTGGCTGAGACCTTCTTTGTCTTCGCCACTTTTGAATTTACCAACCGCAGCACCGTAAACGTCTATCAGCATCCGACGGGCCTCGGTTGCACTTTCCTTCCAGTTAAATAAAATAAATGAACACTTCTTGCGAATGCTGTTTATTTGCGAAAAATCCGGAGATTTTCGAAGAGGCAGAAAACATGTTGTTGTCTTAAACAGACCTCGATATGTATTACTAGTTGCTGACAAATGTCGCACTTCCAATGAAGTGTGTTATCGCTTCCAAGATCAGCCACTTGCAGGTGGCGCCATCTTTTGAAAATAAAGCAATTCATTTGTACCCCCGAGATATCTGTCAGAAGTCCTTTACTTTGAAAAAAATGTTTCTTTCCTTTTATTTGAGCTGTTTCAAAAAATAATAAACTATAATTTTGAAGGATCAAAACCGGAATGAAAATATTCTCAAGGATTCACGTTATCCTTGCGAGATAACGATAATCAATAATTGTTACCTTATGATACATTCCCTCCCTCCAGAAAACAACACTTCATTAAATAATAATTTTATTTTGTAACTTTTACTGATTCAAATAAATAAGGAAATTTTTACAAGTCCTTAACAGGTTCACAAAATAAATTACAAAAGGGCTTTTTAACTTACAGTACGCAGGCATAAATAAATAATTTATAAAGCAAAATGAAACGGAGCTTCTCAATGACACGACTGACCGCATTCAGAGCGAGAAATGAAAGTTGAACACATCTTTCGGTACTAATCATTTGTAGTACTGGGTGATCTGTCTGATCCAGTCGAGGTAGTGCGAGACTCGAACGTACACTCCTGGCACGTTTACTTCGCCGCAGCCAATGCCCCAGGAGACAACGCCCACAACGTGCCAGGCACCATTGCGATCGCAGACCAGTGGGCCACCGCCGTCACCCTTGCAGGCATCCTTGCCTTCCTCACCGCCGGCGCACACAAAGCCTGGATTTAGCTTGTAGCCATATCCGAGGCGGGTTTGGCGTAACTGAGCTTGACACTGCTGCTGTCCAAGGATAGGCACATCGACCTCCTTCAAGATGTTCTGGTACTTGCCGTGGTCACCGAAGGCGTCCTTGCCCCATCCGGTGGTCCAACAGCGGGCGCCAGTGAAGTCCGAGAACTTGTCTGGCAGACATGCGGGGCTGATGTGCGGGTTCTTGGTGAAGTCAACCGGGTGATCTAGTTTAAGCACGGCGAGATCGTTGTCCAGAGTGCCGGCATAGTATTCGGGATGAACATGAACGGAGACCACATCACGCTCGATGTACGGGAAGAATTCGACATCGTGGTTCACATCCCACTCACCCAGGCGGACACGCAAGTCAAAGCCTTGGTAACTACAAAGAAAGTTTTTCGTTAGTCGGCTCTCGGTGGCTTGGACGGACTTTTGTAGACTTACGTTTTGATGCAGTGAGCCGCTGTGATGATGTGTTGGCCGTCGATTAGTGTGCCACCGCAGACGTAGACTGACTCCTTGGGGTCCTTCTTTAGAATGGCCACGTGCCAGGGGTACTCGCCGAACTCGGCATCACCGTCGACATACACGGGGTTCTTGATGCGGCCAGTGATTCCTGCTGCGTTGCGAGTTCCACAGCGTCCGAGCTGCTGCTGTTGTGGTGGACGGAATGGCCGACGGCAGCACACTTCGTTGACCCTGCACTGCTGTGGGCCTCCTGGACGTCCCCCGTAGTAGGCGCGCTGTTGAGTAAAAAAACCAATTGGTAAGAAATTGCTACAAGGAGCCAACACTAGGGGAATTTGAAAACTGGAACAGGGAACAGGGGCTGTTACCTCTTCTACTTGCACACTCTCTCTGCCGTCATCGGCACTTCGTCGCCTCCGGTCGCGAGGAAAGGACACCTTAGCACTTCCCTCAGCCGCTCCTGGAGCCTGCGTAGGGATCGGCCTGGCATAGTTCAACTGCTTTCCATACCGTTGGCTCACTGAGTACAAGTCCTTCGAGCTGGAAGCTGAGGGCCCATTGAACGTGATCGGGTTACTGAGGTTCGAGCTTCGCTCATACACGCCGAAGCTTGGATCATATGTGTCTGAGCCGTAGTAGGCACCGCCGCCGGCGGAATGCGAGTAAGAGGGTGGATTGTACGATCCCGAGGGTGGGTACGACGATGTTGGATAGTAGCTCGGAGCAGACGAGACGTGACTGGGTCCGGAAGGATAGAAGGGGCCGCTGGGATAGGAGGGTGCGCTCGGATAGGTTGGCACGCTGGGACCAGTTGGATAAAACTCCGGATGACCAGGACGGTGATGGTGGTGGGGGCTATCGCTTTCGATGTGCGTGTGGTGGTGGTAGTGGTGGTTGTACAGAGGCTTTGGCGGCTTTGGCTTCAGGAGCTCACCGACCTTTTTGAAAATGTTCTCATTCGGAGTCACATGCAAGTTCACCAGTGGCTTCACAACTTTGTCCCCAAGTTCGGTTTTCGTGACCTGCACTGAAAGCAGTGGATTCACATTGATCAGGCCGAGGTTCAGGCCGTTGGGGCTAATTGAGCCGAAGTGCGGATTCTGGGCGGGATGCTGGCCGTTGATGGCATTCACTGGGTAACCACCAGCGGGATAAGGCAGCCCGAAAGAGACACCGAAAGTTGGTAAAACCTGCCGTTGGCTAAGGCCAAACGTTGTCATTGGGCGGTTGAAGAAGTCGGCTTGTCGCTAGGGGTTGTGGAAAAAGGTTCAAATTAAACGATGCTTTGTGAGGCGGGTTAGAGCATGCGTGCGTGCAGGTACCACAAGCCTTCCAGAGGTGCTGTTAGGTTAGTTATATGTTAGTTACTGGGAAGGGCCTTCATATAGACTAACCCAACAGCGGGACCACCTCATCGTCTCGACGAAGTTTAAGTGCAGGCAGAGAGAGAGAGAAAGAGAGTGGGCTAGACTTAGGGCAAAACATTCATTCACATAAGCAGGGGTGAGAGATGTTAGGGAACGTAAATGACTAATTGTTTTCAAGCTTACCCCCTCGGCGTCAGTGGGCTGGGCGTCGATATCGTCGTCAGGCTGCTTGTCCTCCGCTGTTGCCTCACGCTTTGCCTTTTTCGATTCCTCCCTGTTCTCCACGGCGGAACTGGTGATATTGGCAGCGGCTTCGTCGCTCAGGGCCTCGATGTCCTTGCCAATGTTGCGTGGGTCGATGGGGAGAATAAGGTCTTCCTTGCGTCCAATTCGGTCGGCTGCCGGACACTGGTTAAATGGCACACAGGTGCAGTCGACGATTTGCTGTCTGGCGGTGTCGTAGTTGCCTCCAAACTGGGACGATGCGTACTTGTTGTCGTTGAAGCCGCCATTAAAACTGTTACTAGCGAACTGAGCTGAAGAGCCTGATTGAAGCTCTTTCTTGAAGTAGTCAGGGTTCTGAGAGTGGTAGCTTCCAGAGAGACCGTTCGACCCGAAGTTCGACTGGCCGAAATTGCCATTTCCTCCGACAGGGGCAAATCCACCATTTCCAGACCATCCTGACGATCCAGGACTGCCAAGGTTTCCGGCTGGCTTGTAGAGCTCTCCTGCGTTGGGCCTTTGGTAGTTGTTTCCGTTGAATCCATTGGCATTGAATCCGTTCGATCCGGTGAGGAGGCCGCCTTGAGAAGCTCCGTTGAAGCCGGCCGCGAAGGCTGATGACTGTGAGAAACCGCCGCTGGTAATGGGGGCAAAGCCAGCCGAAGATTGGGCCAGGGAAGAGAAATCAGTCTTGATGCTGCTGCCTCCTTGGATGGGGATAGCCACTGATGGGGCCTTCACAGCCGAACCCTCTCCCTCAACGTGGTGGTAGTGGTGATGGACGTGTTGTTGCAGAGTCGAGGCTGACGCAGTTTGTGTTTTGAGGGAGTCAACAGATTGTTGGGTGTAGAAATTACTTTGCTGTGAGCCAGCGACTTGAATCTTCTCGCCAACAGTATGCTCGAAGTTGTAAGGACCGTCCCCTCCTTCGACGAGAACGCCTGTGGGTGGTTTTGAATCGTAAATTATGGATCCGGGTGGGGGTTTGGTAAACGAGATAGATGAGTCGCCAACAGAAGATGGATGCGATTCGTGGAATGGTCCATTGTACACTGGACCCAATCCTTGAGGGCGTCCGTAGATGGGCTTGGAAATGGGCCCCTCATAGCCGACCTTCCTTGGTGGTCCGAATTTGTTTGGGTTTTGTGGGCCATAGGTGTTTGGTGGGCCGAACGAGTTCATTTGCGGAGGTCCAAACTTGTTTGCAGGTGGTCCAAAACGGTTTCCTGGTGGTGGCATTGGGCGTGGTGGTCCATAGGGGCCGCCAATTCGGTTCGGTGGTGGTGGGCCATTGGCATAGATTGTCGAGTAGAATGGACGCTTCTCCTCCGGTTCGCAACTCATGAGACCCAGAACGCACAGTTTTTCCTTAATTAAGTTTCTTGCCTGCATATCGTCGCCCTTCTGCAGGGCCATTTCTACGTTGCCGTCAGCGTAAACCTGGTCGTAGTCGCCCAATTGGCGTCCCTCACGACGGCCCATCAGGATTTGATCAATGATGTCGTTCACTTCGGTGTCGTTGCTATACACTGGCTCCTGGACGGCATAACGCCCCTGGCTGTCGTCCACGTACTCCTCCTTGTCTGACTCCTTGGTGTCGATCTGTGCTGACCGCCTGGCAAGCGGTGACTTCGACGTTGTAGGCTGTGCCCCACTCCATGACCACGATGATTCAGAAGCCGCCGCGACTGCCAAGAGTCCAGCTGTCATAACAGCCAATTCGAAAATCTTCATAGCGTACCTAAAATGAAGACAAAAAAAATATTCAGGTCAATGGGCGTTATACAACCGACAGGACTGGTTAACCCACAAAAATGGGCTCGCATCAAAACGGTCATTGTGCCCGTTTTCGGCGAGATATCATCGCAACTGTGTGAAAAGTAAACAAACCAAAAAGTGACCAATCTCAAATGTCACGAGAAAGGGGGAGAGAGCAAAAGAAAGAGAACCGTCACTTCTTCACTTTTACTTTCATCATCGCCATGTCCATGTCCGATGGCGAGCGAAGGGGGGAAAACCGATTTAAGGTCGTTACTTCATTATTTATGCGCCACTGCCGATGCCAGCCAGGGCGAGGGGCGCCACTTACGCCGAGTCAAATCTTACCTAATGTGATGCGAGTGATGCCAAGTGGAGTATGCGCTGGCGGTGATGATTATGTGGTCTGGGGACCATCGGTGGCAGCGCGGGCAGTGGGGCTGTGACTTGTTTCTTTTGTGTCTCTCAGGCCTGAGGGGGCCAAGTTTACGGTGTTGAATTTGAGCTGTTTGTCACGGTTATGAAATGGCGGTGGTTATCTCACCAGACAAAATGTTAAGGATTCGCTGAATGAGTCTACGCCTTTAAGACGGAAGGGCAAAGTGCAGTACAGTCAAAAACGAACTTTCCATTTCCACTTCTCCCTATACGTCGTCTGTAATTGGTTTTGTAATTTTGCTCTGTGTCATTGTTGCACGATGCGCTTCGTTGGATTGCGAAAGTTGAGAGGAGTGGATGCTTTGCAAGCGTCACACAACAGACTCAGAAGGAGAGGTGTGTTGGATTGATTGTTTCCTGTGTCACATGGCAAATTTGGCTGTCATGGATATCCGAGATCTAATGGCAAGCAATTGCAAAAAGTTGAAATGGGTAATTGTTCATGATGTGTTGGAGTCTCTGGAGTCTCTGTCATTATTTTGTTTTGTTTTATTTTTATTTTTAAAGAAGCTTACGTTTAAGAAACTAAATGTAATCAAACATCTTTGAGAAGCTCTTGTTATTGCTGAATTTGATAAAAAGTGGAGATATGGAACAGCCCAACCGTAAGATGATGATGCCGTAAGAAGCATCGTCAAGATTCAAAAAATTCAAACAGGTTGATGGAATGAAGTCTTTCTAAATAACAAACTGATACTATTGACGTTTGTCGATATTCGCTGTTTCATGAGGTTTCGTTAAGTTTCGTTGAGTTTCGTTAAATTTCGTTTAGTTCCGTTTTTACATTCTTTACGCTTTTACTGTCTGAAAAATTATCACTTCTTGCGGCCGTGCGTTAAAGAACACATCACTTTTGACATATGAACACATAGTGATCAGAAGTGTCAGGACTGTGTGTGAATACTTATGCCATAATTTTGTTGTCTTGGAAACAAAATTGCTCCAGTTTATGGACGTACCCAAAAGGAAAGAAGAGAACACTGAAATAGTGTTGACTGTAAAAGAAGCCTTGGTCATGGTAAAAGCCTTATTAAGTAAAAAGCAGTCGAAATTCAGCAGAAGTTGAACGATTGTCCACGTTTAAGTCACCAACATCAGTGGAACAAAGTGTTCCCTCGTTTAAGGAATAGGTGGAAAATTGGTTTACATTGTTGACTGAATTTAAAAAGTTGAAAGATAGAATAAAGTAAATAATAAAGAAAATCTGAAATTGATATATAATACGGAAGAGTTTCTTTCGATAAAGCGTTCTGGACGGTGTTTTAAATAGTTTTTGGATCAATTTTTGATTTAGACTTTTATTGCTGGAGATGTGTGTGGAATAGATTTTTTAAAAAAAATTGCCTTTGATCTTAAAATTAGATTTAAGGTAGAGTATGGATATGAATGTGGTATTTCAAACAGTTTTTGAATAAATTCGTCAGAACCGGGCTTTGATTTAGTCCATAGAATAGTCTTTTGAAATATTTCTTGTCCAGTGTTAACCAATATTCTGAAAATGGGTTTGTGGCTTTTGGGATAGTTTTCAGCCTTTCATGGTTATCGTTCCTTGCCTCTGTTTTAAATCCTGTCATTGAAAGAATTTTTGGCTAATGTTTAGGAGTTAACTATCAGTTGGGTTTTTCGTTTACTTCTAAAACTGTGTGTGTAGACTCTGAATTTGAAATTTAATTAGTTCTTGGTTATCATTTAGGCAGAGTATAGAAAATTCTTCTAATAAATCGTTGTTTTCGTAAATCTAACATAGTTTTCAATTTTTCATTCTGGTATTAAATTTTGCGTAGTCTTCAAAAATACGTTCTCCAACTTATGTCCTTAACAAACTTAATTTTTATGTCGATGTACAGACATAAAATGCGAAAATCTTAAAATTTTTAGTTCAACATCTGTGAATCCGAAGTCTTTTACACTTTTTGGAGTGTATTCGAAATAAAAACAAATGCAACTGTGATTCTAATCCAAAATTACGAAACGACAAATAAAATAGAAAACAGTGTAATGGAATCCAAGAAAATGGTGAATAATTTGAAGCTTTCGGATCTCTAATTGTCAATAGGAAAGGAAAAGTTGATCATGTCACAATGCATTTCATCGAGAAAGTTTTGCTTAAAATTGCGTATTACGGCTTCAAACCAAAAATTCGCGATCATTTGAAGACCTCCACTTCAACATGTGGAAACTCAGGAAAACCTACAATTTTTTGCCAAACTTCACATTCATCATTCACGCAACTTTGAATACAATACAAATTCAGATAAAGTCATCAATCACTCGCAGATCAGACCAGGGAAGCAAATTATGGTCATAAAGTAAAAGCACGTAATCCGGTATTTGTTATGCAAACATGCGAATTCAAATATTTCACAATGCATGCTGCAATATCATCTGCACACTCATTTCATTCTGCGGAGAAAGTGATCGAAATAAATTTGCATTTCAATTCAAAGTTTACGAAGCAGAACACCGCTTAAGATCTCGCTCTCAGTCCTGTCAACTTTGCCGGCAAACTCTCGGACTTTCGAACATCCTTTGACAGTACAATCAAATATTCAAGAAACAAATCAAAGCAACAAAGGAGGGATCGTTGCACTTTAGAAGATCACACAACGGTCTTACAAAACACACTTTTCTCGGCGTCAAGCAGAATTACATCTGTATTCGCGATCACTTTCGTTTTCACTTGCATTTTCATTTTGCACACAGCTAGCGACTTACCTCTTGAATAAGAAACGTATCCACGAGATTCAAGTGTATTCGATTAAGCACTGAGGTACCAAGTAACTCCGATATAATCCGTATGTGCAGTCTCCTTACGTAATCCAACAGTTGGTACGACAAAGTCACAGCGCTGTTATGCTGCTTTGTTGTGTTGCGTTTCGAATGAAGCTGTTGAACTGGCTTGGGTTTTGGCTGAACCTCGGGTTATATAGGATCCCACCCCAAGACGAAAATATCGCACCGAGGCTGGTCATTGAGCGCTTCTACGTCATGAGTGTGTTGCAAAGTCGAGCTCAACATGGCATCGGTGTTATGCGAGTGGTGGAGGAGGGAGCGTAGTGACCGAGGTGAGTAATGCTTGTGTTTTTCTTTTTGTTTTGATTTTGAACTACCTTCGGGTTTTTTCGTACTTTTTTTTAGGCCTCAGCTGGATTGGAACGAAACTTAACGCCAACTGACGGGCAGACATTGCAGACAGTGAAGAAAGGGAAGCAGCTTGGGGATGGTGAAGAGAGGTGGCTGAAGGGATTTGTGGCAGTTCTCTACTTTCTCCTTCATTGGATAGGTCTCAAACCGTTTATGTCTGAGACTGAGTTTTATCCCCTAGGTTCGCTCCTAGCCAGCGTGTGGGGAGTGCCGTCATGAGGTCTTTGGTTTGTTCGTTTTAAGATTGTCTTATTGTGATGGTGGCTATTATGCTACGGCAGATGGACAATGGATTTGTGATCATGTCTTTACGGTTGAGTTCTACTGAAGGAGACAGTACATTTCGAGTATAACCTCAATTTTTGAAGTGTGATGCAGTTTGTTTTTTGCAAAAAATAAACAAGAAAGCACTTTAGTGAGCACCTGTATATCAATCTTCTGCAGCATTTAGAGATTGCTTGAAATTGATTTTGTGAGACATTTTATATGTTTGTGTGAATCTACAACAATTTCGCCTTGGACGAGGCACAACAAAAAAATGGTTAGGCTTAACGAGGGTGGGTGTTCAATTTTTTCTCAAGAGCTTCCATTTACCCAAGTCCAGCAGACAACGTCCAGGGGAATTTAAGCAAAGAAATGTATCGTTCAGTACAGCTGAACACAAGGGATCAGGCTTAGCTTTTTCAACAACCACTCATACTGTCATGCTCATGTGCTCTCATGAGGATAAAAGACTTACGATTGATGGGTTTGATGGGCTCCTTTTGACCTTTGAGTAGTTTCGGCAAATCCGAAAAATGTGGTTTCGTAAAATTTGTCCTGAGGCAAGCAAGTTAAAGCTAAAGAATGGAAAAATTAAGCTGCTTCATAAAAAATTAAATTTTTCCGTTCACAGTCTGTACAGCATTGTAGGTTTAGCTAACGTGGTTTTGTGCCACAAACAAAACAAACGCTAAAGAAGCTACTTCTAACTTATGCATCTAACAACTATCATCTCAACTCAACTCAACTCAATTTAGTCTTAGAATCTGGTACAGAATCTCTTTATTTATCAGAATTTCAGTTTTGTACGGTTCCAGCAAAAAAGCCAACAGATGCACACTCGTTAGTTATTCTATTTCGTGTTTAGATCAGATCCTTAGTAGGTATAGCTTGTTTCAAAAAAAAATTATCTCGTTTCGTTTACAAAACTAGGGGCAAACTTTAAGACTATGTGAAACCTAGATTAACGACGAAACACATACGCGATGACTTTTACGAGAATTTAAGTGATATCCGAACAAGCGAATCTACTGACGATTTGTGTTGCTTATGAGTTGGCAATTACCCGGAGCTCAAGTGCAGATTGAAAACGTATTTTTCACTGAATTTCACAGGAGGGAAAATGGTAAAAAAGAGTGCATGTATACATTTTGTAACAAGTCCATAATACTTCATTATCAACCTCATTCATTTGAATTTAACAAATTGCAGCTAAAAAAAGCGAGAAAGAAAAGCCAACAGATGCATACTCGTTGGTTATTCTATTTCGTGTGTAGGACAGATCTTTAGTACAGTTTGTTTCGAAAAAATTATCTTGATTCATTTACAATACAAGGGGCAGGACTACGTGAAAGCTAGATTAACGACGAGGCAAATAGACGTATGTCTTTTGCACGAATTTAAGCGACATCAGAACAAGCGATTCTATTGGCGATTTGTGTGTCTCTTTCGAGTTAGCAATTTGCCGGAGCTCAAGGGCAGATTGAAAGCGTATTTTTCACTGGATTTCACAGGAGGGGAAATGGTGCATGTATACATTTTGCAACAAACCCATAACACTTCATAAATCATTTGAATTTAAGAAACTGCAGCGAAAGAAAGCGAGATTTTTTTCACAACGTTTCGCTGGTGATAGCGACTTAACACCAATTTTCGATTTTTGGTCGTTTTACTGAACTACAAAACACTCTAAATATCAACAAAATATATTAGGTCTGTTTCAATTCATTTGTGCACAGAAATTTGTAGTTGAGAAGTTTTAGTAAAAATCTCTCTTAGAGACAGCAATACTGCCGAAACTTGTGAAACGACTTTACGTAGAAATTTGCAGAATTATATACGAGTAGATCAGATATACGAAATGGATTTTTTTATTTTTATTTTAACAGTCATCTGCTGATCACAGAATTTTCTGCGGCAGAAATTCATAGAGAGGGGAAATACTCTCTCAAGATCTCTCTCTTCTACGAAAAAATCGGCAAATGGAACGGAGAGGCATGTTGGTTGAGGCCCAGTTCTACTCCGGACTGTAGCGCCATAAGAAGAAGAAGAAAAATAAGTCGAGTCCTTATTGAGAAACCTAGGTTGCAAGCGAAATATAATAAAAGCGCAACAAACTGGGTACATACGTTTCATTTAAATAGTTTCAAAGTTTAAGAGTTTGCAGATATACCTACACAATTCGAACTAAAGAATAGCTTAGGAAAACATCCTACAGCTATATATATTTTTACTTTAACAGTCATCTGTTGATCACAGAAATTTCTGCGGCAGAAATTCATAGAGAGGGTAAATACTCTCACAAGATCTCTCTCTTCTACGAAAAAAATCGGCAAATGGAACGTCTTTTGACAGTTTTTCGGCGAATTTCGTAGGCACTTTCAGCATTTTGAGCAATTGAAACAGACCTATTGTGATATGGGACTTGAGAACTCTTTCGTTGAACAGACCCATGTGCCAGGGTTCGTTCGTGGCAATGGTTAATAGGCTTTGCCTAAGCTTTGAGTTATCAAGCAAATGTGGTCCAAGAGAAAGGACGACATCCTTGTTCTTCTTGATTAAGCCACTGCATTGGTTTAGAGTGTTACTCTGTGGTATTGTGGTGGCATCATAAAATTGTCTCATATTCTACATGACTGGTAAAAGAAATTAGCTGTGCTTTCGGCCTTAGCCCATGAAGTTTTAAGCAATGAAATGGTTTCATCAGGGCACGCTGACGTATGAAATAAAAAAAGAGTGAGAGATCGAAAATGGAGAAAGAAGAAAAGTGCTGGTTCTGGCACAAAAAAGAGCGTCTAAACTGACAACACCACCAGACGAAATAACTAGTGACGAAATTATTATACTCAACAGGTATAAATTAACAGGGAGTTCCAATATAAAGGCTTCAACAACAAGAGTTATTGAATTCAACTGATACAGGACGGCGTGTAAAAGCGAAGAAGAATGTTAACCAACTTGGTGTGCAAAATTCAAAGTAGTAGGCGACATGTATCGTATGGCAGTTATATTGGATATGTTACAGAATCACTCTAGACTGTTTCGAAAATACGGCAAAAATGAAGAGCACACGCTATGGTTATGCTACATGTAACGACAAAGCAGAAAATATCGTTAAACCTCTCAAGTACATCTATCGCATAAAATGTGGGTTCTTTCCATTCAAACGGCTTTCACAAGTTACAGCTTCTTTCACTTTTATTAATTTTTTTTTACATATTTTGGTGCCACTTTAAGCTTTAAAAAAAAACTCAGCGAATTTCGTGTGTGCAACTAAGTAATTTCGGATTTCACTCATAGATGGCTTTAGTTGAATTTTAAGGTTTGCTGACGTAATCGAAGTCTTTGAATCCGAGCCATTTGGACAACGCAACAGGGAACGACCTAGACTAAAGTGGCGCACACAAGTGGAGAAGGACCTCAACCAACTTGGAGTGCGCAACTGGAGACAGCTGGCGAAAGATCGTGCTGGCTGGAGAGGCATGTTGGTTGAGGCCCAGGTCCACCCCGGACTGTAGCGCCCCAAGAAGAAGAAGAAGAAGACGTAATCGAAATGTCAAACACATCTTGTTTTTTGATAGTTGGTACTTCCGTTGTCAAACAGTAAACTAATTTTTTTTAACGGTTGTGTTGTTTTTTTCATTCGTGTTATATCAAGAAATTGGTCGCCGTGGCGCAGTGGGTAGAGTGCGACGCTCACACGCCGAAGGGTCTAGGTTCGATTACCAAATCAACACCAATATTTTGAATTTTTCACGGCACTACCTTTTTTCGAGCTGCTGAAAACACTCAAGGAGTAATAGTTGTCTAAGAAAGCTTCTTAAAATTCGCCGTTCGGAGTCGGCAAAAAACTGTAGGTCCTTTCTACTCGTGAGAGAACAGCAGCGCGCACACACGAGTAGTTGATGCGCAAGCTAGGTCCTGGTCCTCCTTTGGACTGTAGCGCCAACAATTATTATTATTATTATCTCAAGAAAAGAAATATAGTGCGATTGACAGCCACTTAACGATATCCTGTGACATGATGCATTAAGCCATTGGTTCATGTCAGCACGTCAATGATGTTGGAGGAGCTCAGAGTCAACATTGAACGCGAAATAGCGTCTGTTTGGAGCAAAATGCGAGGTCGAGTACTTGAAAAATGAGTCCCACGTCCCCGCGGTGGTCCTATGATATAGTTGCAGTTCACGCATAGAGCAACATTTTAAAAATATCTCCAATGGTTTGGTATTTAACAAAAGCAAGTCGAGTCCTTCCTCATCCTCATCCTCGGTTGAGGAAGCCTTTAGTCTTTTCGAGCGGAAAGTGCTGCGTGCGATTTTTAGTTCTGTTTGCGTTGATGGCATCTGGAGGAGAAGATTTAACGACGAACTTTATAGGCTGTACAGCGACATGCGCGACAAGCGTCTACGGATACAACGCTTAAGATGGCTAGGTCATTTAGAGCGTATCCGAGCCATTGGGACAACGCAACAGAGAACGACCTAGACTGTGGTGGCGCACACAAATGGAGAAGGACCTCAACCAACTTGGAGTGCGCAACTGGAGACAGCTGGCGAAAGATCGCGCTGGCTGGAGATGCATGTTGGTTGAGGCGCAGGTCTACCCCGGACTGTAGCGCCATAAGAAGAAGAAGAAAATGAAGTCGAGTCCTTATTGAAAAACCTAGGTTGCAAGCGAAAGCGCAACAAACTGCGTATTGGTATAGGGTTCATTTAAATAGTTTTAAGTACTTAGCTTCTGAGTTTGCAGATATACCTATACAGATCGAAATAAAGAATAGCCTGGGAAAACATCCTAAAGCTTTATCATCACTTTCAAACACAGCAATCAACGGACTGAATAGATAAAGAGAAACCACAACTAAAAGGTTAGTGTTGCAACCTTTGGTGTTCGCATTCTATAATAGTTTATTTTGCGTCATTTTGAAATATGTAGTCCAAAAACGAGCATCTATGCCGTGAAACGCTTAAAAGTTATGTTATATCTATTCTGACGAAGCATCCAAAGTAAGACACTGTCAAAATTGGTTTAAGAAATTCTATTCTGCTGATTTTTCACTCAGAGATGAGACTCGTTCAGGCTGCCAAGTTGAAGTTGATTATGAATCAAATCAAAGCAGATCGAAGCGGATTGTCCTATAATTGTGCGCGTGAGATTAAAAAAAAAGATTGAATTTTTCAAAAGCAATAGCCAGCCCTTACATAAAGCGTCTGAGACTCGTAAAATGCTTGATATTGAGGTACCATATTAATGGAAAAGAACTAATTCAACAAACAGTATCAACGTTTGTAATTTACATCTTAAACGCTATAAATTCGATGCGTTTTTCAAGCGAACTGGTAAGAGCAAGTGAGTTGCTTACAAGAACCTCAATCGAAAACTGTAATAGTCAAAGCGTGGTGAGCAAAGGTGTCATATTGCACTATGACATTGCTAGACCGCATACATCTTTGGTAACTCGCCAAAAACTGAGAGAGCTTGTCTGATAACTTGATGCATCCACCGTATCATGAAGATGCAGAAAAGATGACGAAAGATCATCGATCAAAATGGAATATTTGATTAAAGTACTTGTTTAAAGTTCATTGAAAGAAAAAAATGTTATTCACGACTGTCAGATTTGCAAATGTTGTCAGATCTTCAATGCAAAAGTCAAATATCTTACAATCATATAACCTCAAAATTTGCAAACTGCACTGTCAGGTCATTGTCAGCTGCTGTAATACATTTTGAACAACTTCAAGCAGTGATAGATTTGCCAAAATTTGCAGATCTGGGAATCTTCTGAACCTAGCGTTACTTTCAATGTTCAAATACGCAATTTCTTATGCAACAACAAAAAAGGGTGCACTGCGTAACATGATTCGAGTGATCACAAGCCTTTACATATTTTGAAATACTATAAGGAGAATAAGGCTCACTAAAGACATTTTATGTCAAAACTTTGGTAACGACGTTGAAGCACAGCAAATAACGTCCGTCACAATTTCAATCGGCCATGACCTTATTAATATTTCAAATAAATCTCTTCTAAAGCATTGCACATTTCTACCCCTTGCTGGATGGCTAAAGTCATTCACAAAATTTCACATATTCAGGGAGTAAATTCTCCATTCCCGCTTGGGAACCCCAACCTAAGGTTGAGAGTTTTCCAGCACCTTTTCAGCGCTATTTTCCATTCCATACTGACAAGCCACTGGCTCAGCATATGCTTTCTTTTTAAATCTCTCAAAAAGAATGCACAAAAACTGACCTGAATTTATTCTTTTTTCACACGAACTTTTCCAAAAACATAACTTTCGGTATCATCAAGTGCAAGTCTGCAAAATGGAAGTGGAAGAACATCATTCATTCACCAGCTCCTCAAACCGGTTTCGAGCCCATCAGTTCCTGAACAACGTAAAAGCAGTCAACATTATGCACTGTCTGTTCCCCCGAGCCGAGTTACGCGGCCGTTAAAAAAGCTAATAACCACTTGACCTGCCCACAATTATGATTTACTTCACAACAAGAGACAGTTTTGCTTTTCAGTGCTTTAATTACCAGACCGTTACCTTACGTGATGACGGGCGATCGTAAACACGGGCTGCCACTTAAGTGCTCCAGCGACCTCTTCCCGCCTGGGCACATTGAAGCGGATCGCAGATAAGCCGCGTTACGTTCAGGAGCTCATATTTATCTTAGTGGCGTTGGTGTACACTTTGGGCATTAGCGCTTTCGCTGTGAGAAACGAGACGATTTGTTTTTCCCAAATTTTCCATAGCATGACCGATCGGTGGCCAGCCGCTGCGCTCAGGTATGGAGTGCGTTTGCATAAGCGAATTAGACAAGCTTCCGCCGTGAGCCAGATCATCGCGTTGCGTTGGTGTTGTTACACTAGACAAGCGTGTTACAGCTGACGTCATGTAGTCACGACGACAGCGGCGATGTTTTGTCACTGTTTGTTGCCAAATACCGGACTCTGAGGAGCACACGATGAGGTCGAGCGGGTTTGGACAGCTAAGCTCGGACCAGCTTTGGCCTCGATGCCGGGCCGACTGATGGAATAACCGAAGAGCGCTTGATTCGACAAATGACCTTCTTGTGTTCGTTGGAAATAGGAAAGAGTTGTGAATTGTGGCGCTGTTCGTTTTGAGGAGTGAATTCAGTTGCGGGAAATTCTCAATGAAATTTGTTTGGAAATTTGTGTTGCGACCGGAATGCTGAATCAGCTGACGGGGAAGTGGAAGTGCAGACGTCGTTGAACTGTGGTCTGTTCGTGAGCACGAGCATCTGTGGAGAGATGTGAGGTCTCTGACTTCGTTTTCGTGCGTTCAACTTGGAAATACTGTGATAGGATCGGTTTGTGCTAAAATATTTCTTTTTGAAAAGGAAATCGCGCAACGGAATTTAAGAACTAATAGATCCTTTTTACGCAGACTAATTTCCTTGATGACAGCCACCAAAAATTGGTTTAACGAGTTTCAACATAGACGCCAAATTTAATAAGCGAGTCCCAGGTAACCTAAAAAAGAGCTTTAAATAGTGCGGTATGACAAAATTGACAGCAGCATCCCATTAAAGTTTCACGTCTTGTATTCGAAATAAAATTTTGTACAATGGAAATCTATCTGCGTGATGAAATCTATCCCTATGATGCAGGGCTTAGCATAGGCGTAGCATTCTTCCACTGGTACACTTATAATGTGCACAACAAAAATATGCGCACGGATATTGAATATTTGGGAATATTGTTATTTCCAAACCAAAATGTTAATAAAATAATAAAATCTTGCAACTTTCTGTTTTATTTTTGTTGTTTAAGTGGAAATGAATTAATATACATACGATCCGAAGCAAACCGCCAAGCAACTAAAGAATGGGTTACCAATAATGGAGTTACTCTTTTGGTGGCCTGCTCAGTCGCTTGACTTAAATTTGATACAGAATTTGTGGAAGCAAGTGAAAGATTTTGTTGGCAGCACAAACCCGAAAAATGAAAAAGAATTATGGCAGTCCGTTCGAATGACGTGGGAGTCAATACATTTGGAGGCATGCCAGCGACTTGTTAATTCTATACCAAAGAGAATAAGTGCAATTATAAAATAAGGGCCATGCAATAAAACATTTTGTACTCTAATATAATACTAGTTGTTATAATTTTCTAAAACTAGTTTTCTAGTTAATTTACCGGTGAAATATTGAGCTATTTATTTTGCCACTACAATCTATTTATTTTTTATACATTACATATACAGTGGTTCAAAAAAGTTTGGCAATAAAAGTGTTATTTTAATTTAACACAAACTACTCTTTATTTCATTGAAAACTAATTTTATTTGAAGGAAGAAACAGGGATGAATGAAAGAAGAAAAATAAAATTACTTTAAACTCCATCTCAAAAAAGTATTAGCAACACTTTTTGATCATGTAATTGATGCCGTTATTTGCAATACCGGAGACATGTAAGCTTGTAGTGATTTGAAATTATTTCCTCAAAGTTTGGGAGTTTGTTCACACGTGTTTACATTTTAAAAATCAATTTTAAAAAGTATGGGTCGAAAATCTAAAGAGCTAGACATTTGTGTGAAAAACAGAATAATACTAATTCGGTAAGATGTAAGGGTGCCCGCCGTGGCGTAGTGGGTAGAGTGCGACGCTCACACGCCAAAGGGTCTAGGTTCGACTCCCAGTTCAACACCAATTTTTAAAATATTTCACTGCACCACCTCTTTCGAGCTGCTGACAATACTCAAAGAGTAATAACTGTCTAAGAAAGCTTCTCAAATTTCGCCGTTCGGAGTCGGCAAAAAAACTGTAGGTCTCTTCTACTCGTGAGAGAACAGTAGCGCGCACAACTCGAGGAGTTGATGAGCAAGCTAGGCCCTGGTCCCCCTTTGGACTATAGCGAAAACAATTATTATAATTATTATAAGAGGGTTTTACCTATAGTGCAATTTGAAAAGAATTAAAAATAAATTAATTCACCGTTAGAAGTGTTATAAAAAAGTATGAAAGCACTGGATCAACAGAAAACAAAACAGAACGGGAGGACAGCGCATTTTTTCAGATAGGGAAAAACGAGATATTATAAGAGAACTGAGAAAAAACCGTAAAAAAGTGATCCAAAACTAGCCGAAGAAGTCGCAAAAACAACTCAAAAAGTTTTTAATGTGCAAACTCGTCGTAATGCTTTGTATGAAGCAAAATATTATGAAATAGCTGCTCGGAAAAAACCATTTATTTCGGAGACCAACCGAAAAAACGTTTAGAGTTTGCCAAAAATGATGTATATAAACCTACGGAATTTTGGGCATCCGTTATATTTTCGGAGTGTTGTAATGAAATTAAATTAAAATTAAACTATGTTCCTTCTTTGATGTTTTTTCTTTAAAATAAAAAAGTTTTCCAAAAAATAATGTTTAATTTGCGTTAAATTGGAAACAAACCATATTTCCAATAATTTTTTGATCCACTGTTTATCAGAAATATATTTAAGAAAACTGAAATAGAGCAAATCTTTAAGTGGTTACAGGTGAATTTATTTTCTTGTCCATCACTGTATTGAAAAAAAAAACTGATAGTCCAGTCTTTGCTTTATTTAATTGTATGGTACCTTGTGAAAACTTTTGGTTTTGAAATAACAACCTTGGATTCTGAACAGAAACAATCATTAGTGTTAAGAACTTAACTAAACGAGATATTTTAATAATTCACAATTGGCTTTCAAACTATTTGGAATTCAAATTTTGCTTTTGTTGTTAAACAAATTTTTTTCTATATTTTATGGGAGGCGAGGAGTGGACGCCGTGGCGCAGTTGGTAGAGTGCGACGCTCACACGCCGAATGGTCTAGGTTCTAGGCACCACCTCTTTCGAGTTGCTGACAAAACTCAAAAAACTGTATAAGAAAGCTTCTCAAACTTTGCCGTTCGGAGTCGTCAAAACTGTAGGCCCCTTCTAGTCGTGAGAGAACAGAAGCGCGCACAACATGAGTAGTTGAGGAGCAAGCTAGGCCCTGGTCCCCCTGTCGCGCCAACAATTTATTATAGGAGGCGATTACTTGTTAACATTTCTCTGGCATCGATGCAATCATTGTGCCATTCCTCGATTTCTTCCAATGAACCGAACCGATGACCCCCTAAATTGTTTTGCATCCATCGAAAAAGCCAGTCGTCGGAAGGAGCAAAAGCTGAAGAATACGGCGTTTTCATATAGTTTTTGACCGTTACATACACGTGGCGCTATCTTGCTGCAAAATCACTCCGTCATGCCTTTTGGTCGTTTCTGTCAGTTGTTTTTCCGCATACGCATACGCATACGAACGTTAGTTGCAGTCAAAGACGTTACCCAACAATGGTTTCGATAAAGCAGCTCGTAGTACACCACACCCTTCTGGTCCCACCATATGCACAGCATGAGCTTTGAACCGTAAATGTCTTTCATTGGCGTAAATAAAAGACGGTGATGGAATGGATTAACCAGGCTTCGAAGGGTAATCTTGGTATATTCTCTTTAAATCTCATGTAAGCCTCAGAATCTTCATGTTCAAACTTTTTCGGCTGGACAAAATGCTCTTTGTCTTCTACCATCACTTTTGTGGGGTCGAAACCGGTCGTAGCAGATTCATAAACTTCTACTAGCATTTGATTGGCTCCAGCTGCACTTTTCTTCAAATTATAAAAGAAAAGGGAAGTTTTGATTTTCTTTTATATTTTGAAGAAACGTACAGCTAAACCCAATCAAATCCTAGTAGAAGTTGTTGAATCTGCTGCGACCGGTTTTGACACCACAAAAGTGGTGCTAGAAGACAAAGAGCGTTTTGGCCAGCCGAAAAAGTTTGAACATGAAGATTCTGAGGCTTTCATGTTGTTGTCTAAAACAGAGCCTGTTGTACAATAATTGTTATTGACAAATATCAATAAAGTAGGTAATAATTTCTAGGTGGCGCTCTATTTTGAAAACGAAATTTATTTATTCCGTTTTTATACAAATTCTATGACGAAGATTTGAAAATGCATCATTTTTGATGTAGTACCGTTTCATCACACGCTTATCTTTTATGGCAGTCACTCCCATTTATGCCCCAAAAATTAAATTTCATTAAAAGGCAACGCTCGCTTGGCAAAATGCATTCTTCTTGGGAAGTTAGGTCAAAAGCTTAGAACATATGCAGACTGGCGGACGGCGGTGCATAGTGGAGCTCTTGTATGGGGGAAAGCGTAAATCTGTAACTTTGAGTCCCTTGACGGATTTTGAAGAAATTTGGAATACAGCATCATTGCTGATAAAAATTTGCCGATATGGAGTGGAGGAAAGCAGAATACTCTTAAATTAAAAAATAGAAAAAACGCACTATTTTCTTTAATTGCATAAAAAAAATATTTAATATCAATTTACGACAGTAAAATTAGGCTATAAACAAAGGTGGAATTCAATTCTATATAAAAAAAAATTACTCTCAATTCTATTTACTAACACTTTCGTTATAGAAAATTTTAAATCTGAATTTAATGTAATAAGGCTCGCGCTTCATTATTTAGTGGTTCATGTCCATGATACTTGCGCAATACACGCTTTAGAAGGGAAATCGTAAGAATATACAAAAAAGACGAAAAATGCCTGAGATTGGTCCACTTAGACGACTCGTTCTCTTAAACTGCAAAAATGCGCATTTTTATTTTTACATCATTGATGGAGAATATTTCAAGCTTTCAGAAAAAAATGTGGTTTCCCGTGGGTGCCTCTTGGAGCACTTTTGTTATGCTCCACCAAACTTCCCGCAAAAGTTGGCCCTAACCAAAAGCCTGGTCTTGAAAACTGGTGGACCAATTGAAAAAACTGTTTATGCAGTTTGAAGTTTGAATGTACATCCTTTCAAACAAATATGACATCATGTTCGAATGTTAAAAAATTTACCACACCGAATTTTCTTGAAAAAAACGTTCAATTTCTAAAATTTCGAAGTCCCAACATTGAGCTAGTGGTATACCAAAACCGCTCATTAGAAGTCAACAAAATTTTAGCTTTCTAAGTTCTCAAATATGAACAATCGAAAAACTAATATTTGGCCGAGAAAATTATTTCATTTCACATATTTTTATTTTCGCTGTGGCACCACTGTGCGACGTTCTTAGGAAACGAAACCTTAAAAATATTTGTCGACAAAGTGAGTTAAGAAATGTTTTGCATACAGACATACATATATACGTGTATTAGGAGTTTGGGCAGCCGTGGTCTTGTGGGTAAGTGTAACGATTTCCACACCGAACTTCCCAGGCTTGTTCCCAAGACCCAAAAATTTCGCATTTTTCCTACGACATACCTCTTTTGAGTTGTTTATACCACTCAAAAAAAAAATATTTTTTGTTCACCGTCGTCGTTGGAGGAAGCCTGCTACTTTCTGCGATATCTAAACCATCCATTTGACACAAGGAATTCACAGGGCAAACTCTTAAATGCAAGGTGCAGATCCTATTTAATACTTTACTTTCGTGGAGAGCAGTATTCCGAAAGCGCTTTCCAGACATTCATTACAAACGTTTATTGTGCAGTCCAATTGTTGTCTATTGTCCACGATCCTCCTGGTCCTTGAAGTGTTCTCGGTATGCCTCTATTTCGGACAAGTGGCAGGCACTCCTTGAGGTTTTACGAAACAAAGTATTCAAATTTACTTTAAATCGGCACGCACTGCATCTGACTACTGTTGACCTCCTCAATAGTGGGCTTTCGCTTGAAATAAACCCCAAGATCCATCACACATCGGACGACATCAGCTCAATTAGTCTGATTAGCATTCAATTGGCGTTCGGAGCGTAACCCACTTTATCGAATTCGCATTTTTATTTCATTGTGAGACAGAGTTGCGGTCCCTCGATGAGTCACATGACTGGCTAAGACGCGGCTGGCGGTGTAATTATGAATGTTGGGGATCGTTATGCAACGAGGGTCGAAACACCGGGAGATTCCCCAAGGCTACTTTGCGGCAGTGAGTTGAGTGTTGGCTGTGCGCTTGCGTTGTGGTCTTTGCGTGCTTTCTGTTTTCTTTCCTTCGAGTTTTCGGAGCGGTTCGTTGCTGTTGGGAATTTCCAGATTTTCCTCAGTGCATTACCTCTCTGAGTGAAAGAAACCAAAGAATTCCTGTCAATTGAGCAGGGAGTTTCAGCGGCGGTGCATGGGCTGTGCAGTGTGGCGCAACATTTTCTTTGTCAAACAAGTTATCTAGACAAGCGTTGGTTTTCCCAAAGCCTATATTACAAACGAAGCGTGGTTGTAGGATGTGGATTTCTTGTGCAATTGCAGATTTAACATGCATTCGACTGGGTGACTGAAAGCAAACGTGTGCGTAAGGCGGTGGGAATTGGCATTACATATTCATCGTGAGGCTGTTCGGGGGTCTAATTGAATTCGCAATGAGGCGGTGAGTGCTTGAACGGGTCCCAGGATCCTATTGGTGAGGTGTGAGTGTTGTGTGGGTAATCGGTTTTGCAATATGCGATGTTGCCGAATTAAGGTTACCCATTTGAGGGTGACAATTAACTCAAAAACGTTTGGAAATCAAAGAGAAAAAATTAATATTCTTCCTTTTCATTTCATAAAAACAAGCTTTCTAATTTAATCTAGTCATCGTAAATCTAATTCATTTACCTCTCACGATTGCTCTTAGCTAACCTAGAATCCTGCCTTCTTCCGTCTGGGAAGAACTCTCGTTGAACCATACAATAATTATAATTGTTGGCGCTACAGTCCAACAGGTGGTGCCGAAAGAGGTGGTGCCGTGAAAAATACGCAAAATTGGTGTTGAGCTGGGAATCGAACCTAGACCCTTCGGCGTGTGAGCGCCGCACTCTACCCACTACGCCACGGCGACCCCGTTGAACCATGCAGTACAACTATATACCGTGATTGGCTGGATGAGGAGGAGTCAGTTTTGAGGCTTCCTATAAAACATCTGACAAACATTGCCGCAGATGTGGGAATGCGCTGGAGACCATATCGCTTCTCCTATCCTTCAGGTATAGAAAACATTTTCTTACAGATATGAGTAACAAAGCTGGACCCAAATTACCAATTTATATTTTGACGAAGATACCTGGCGCCTATTCGCGGATGACGATTATCATGCGACGATATCGTTTTGGTTGATCGTCAGGGCGATAGTCGCTCGAAAAGTTACGTGTTTACTGCCCTGGTTGTATAAAAATGTTACTTGCAATTTCAGCGTTTTATCTTTCAATTCGAACGTTATTCGAGAAAGCGAAAGTAGCAAAAATGACTCGACTCTGAATGTACATATGTCGACGATTTGATACGGTAGAAGAAGCCATAATTTAGAGAAACGAGGTGAAGGGTATCTAGGAAAAGCTTGATTTAACCTAAGGAACTGCACACCAAACAACATATCGACTGATGGAAGGCAGTGCAAAAACACTTTGTAAACATGCATACCATAGATCATGCATCATGTGAAACATTTGGTCATATTTTGGTCAACAAATAATCTAGCTGAAAAACGAGTACTCTGCATTTACATTGCCAGCAGTGTCCTTATTCTTGGAACATGTGCGGAAATGATGTACTTGAACCTACCTTGAAGTCTTGGTGCGGATAAATGAATGAAGATGTTTTTACTAAAGTGTTGACACTGCAAAGCAAGAAGGGCGAGCTGGTATTGAAGTAAATCAGAAGAAATTGTCAATATTGAGTTAGGAATTTGTCTTTCTCTTGGGAAACGTAAACTCCCACAGCGGTATCTTGTAGAAGATCCGACGTAGAATCTCCAGACCTTTTTTTTTTGGGGGGGGGGGGGGATACATTACACTAGAGCGCACACCCTCAAAGACTGGTCCTTTGTACTACTAGGCAGTAACCTTCATTTAATGTGTTTTCTTGGTTTTTCTTCGGAAATGCTCTTCTGGGATAAAGAGCTTAGGCTTTCAGTTCACACCATGAAATGCTCTTCTGTGATAAGGAGCTTAGGCTTTCAGTTCACACCATGAAATGCTCTTCTGTGATAAAGAGCTTAGGCTTTCAGTTCATACCATCAGTCTTCAGACTTCTGACTCAGAGGAACGTTGATACGTTGAAGACGTTTTCTTTCAATTTTCTCCTACACAGTCGGTTGTTTAACGATAAGCAAGACAGACGAGCGGGGCGTAGTGGGTAGAGTGCGACATTCACACGCCGAAAGTCTAGGTTCGATTCCCAGCTGAACACCTCGAATTTGTCACGGGACAACCTCTTTCGAGTTGCTGACAACACTCAAAGAGTAATGACTGTCTAAGAAAAAGCTTCTCAAACTTCGGCGTTCGGAGTCGGCAAATAACTGTAGATTCCTTCTACCCGTGAGAGAACAGTAGTGCGCACAATACAAGTAGTTGATGAGCAAGCAAGCTAGGTCTTGGCCCCCCTGTGGACTGTAGCGCCACCCAAATATTGTTATTAAGACAGTGGAGCACGTTTGCTTTGAAAGACAAATTTTGCGTCGGCTTTACAGTATGTCCGCTTGAAGGTAAGAAAAGAAAAGAAAACAAAACCGCGACTTCTACATGTTGTACTGAGTTGTGGAAATGTGGTCACTTCAATTTGTATACCAGGTATACCGGTTTAAAGTGAGCGTCAAGATATAAATGTCTCGATAGGGACATTTGTTGTGTACGAGCTCCTATTTTGTTGGTTTGTTTGCTATGACATCTGTGAAAAATATTTAGTATACATCAAATCATTGAACAGACAAAATCATATTTTTTCATTGTGTGAAAAATGTCGAATTTTGTACCAGAAAGTGATGATTTGTGAAAAGCATTAATTTTTTGTTTTCATTTGAAGAAAAGTGCTGCAGAGTCGCATCGAATGCTTGTCGAGGCATATGGTGATCATGGTCTATCAGAAGCAACATGCAAAAGATGGTTTCAACGGTTCAGAAATAATGATTTTGATGTGAGAAATGAAGAACTTGGAACATTACCAAAACAGTTTGAAGACGCCGAATTGCAAACAATATTGGATGGAGATGACACTTTGAGTCAAAAGCAAGTGGCAGCAATGTTAAATGTTGCACAACAAACAATTTCTGACCGTTTAAAAGCTATGGGAAAGATCCAAAAGTTTGGAAAATGGGTGCCACATGAATTGAATGAAAGACAGGTGGAAAACCGAAAAAACACTTGTGAAATTTTGCTTCAAAGACACGAAAGAAAATCGGGTTTGCATCGGATTGTTACTGGCTATGAAAAATGGATTTATTTTAAGAATCCCAAACGGAAAAAATCATGGGTTAATCTGGGACAACCATCAAGATCGACTGCAAAACCAGATCGATTCGGCAAGAAAACAATGCTGTGTGTTTGGTGAGACCAGAAAGGTGTGCTGTACCACGAGCTCCTAAAACCTGGTGAAACAATTAATAGTGATCGCTACCGACAACAAATGATCAATTTGAACCATGCATTAATCGAGAAACGACCAGAATGGGACAGAAGACACGGCAAGGTAATTTTGCTCCATGACAATGCACCTGCACACAAAGCAAAACCGGTTCAGGATACAATCAAAACACTTGGCTGGGAGCAGCCGTATTCACCCGCCGTATTCACCAGACTTGGCTCCTTCCGACTACCATTTGTATCGATGGGACACGCATTGGCTGAGCAGCACTTTGATTCCTACGAGGAGGTCGAAAATTGGGTGTCTGATTGGTTTGATTTAAAAGAGGAACAATTTTATTGGCGTGGTATTCACAAATTGCCAGAAAGGTGGTCAAAATGTGTAGAAAACAATGGCCAATACTTTGAATAAAATAGTTTTACTTTCCCATTAATAAATAGTGTTTAATTTTAAAAAAAAACGCTGATTCCATACCGGTATACCTGGTACAAGAGGGTTCTAGGTCTTGAAGAAGTTCAGTTGGACCAGAACATTGATAAGAAATCCAAGTCATCGGAGATGGAACACAGTGAAAACAGAAGTGTGAATTTACTAACAACTTAATAGAGTCCATGATATTAAAGTCAGTTTGGTGTTGATGATGATGCAAGAGGAAGAATGGAAGGATATGGCAGCAAAGCAGATAAAACCTCCAAGCATCGTTGACATCATTAGTTTATTTGTTGTGATGTAGTTTGAAAAGCGCTTATGGGTATTAAGTCATGAACAGTCATTGTAGCTGCTGTTCAAAGAGTTCTCAAAAAGGGACTCAATTAAAACAAGAGAAGACGTAATAAATTCATTTGACGCACATAAGTGCAATAGAATTTCGTTCAACCAAGCTTGAGATTAAGAACTAATTTTAAGCGGGTTGTCCACACTCACGGTTGGGTAAAATCTCTCTTGGAGAGAGTAACTCTGCGGAAGCTTGTGAAACAAAACAAAAAATTCGCAGAATTCAATGTTTTTTATTTTCACTTCGACAGTAATCTGCCCACAGATTTGTCTTCGGCAGAAATTCGTAGGGAGGAGAAATATTTTACTCCCTCATGAGCTCTTCCTTCTACGAAAAAATCAGCAAATGAAACGCCTTTTAATTGTTTTAAACAGTGCAAGCGCTTAAGGTTTAGTGTGAACCTGTCACAATGCGCAAAGTCAAATGACTTATTTTGTGGGCGACTGAGACAAGGTCGCCGAGCTATAAGCCCATAAAAAGCAGATCAGCGTGGCGATATGCGCATTCAGATCATTTAAGACGAATTCCATTAACCGTGCCCAAATAAGACAGAAGCAAGACAAGACCTTCGAGAGGAGTGATCAGTAACGTGGTACCGCCTCTTGGGATGTATTTCTTGTTAAGCTTGAAGCTACTACTCAGTACAATCCTTTTAAATATCATCCTATTCCTCAATCAGAAGAATGTTAACGTGTCAGGAGTGTATGTCAATCTCAAATGCCCGTTTGTCTTTTATTCGTTTGTAAAGATTTGCAGAGGGTCGCCTGATTAAAAGATTCGTCTCTAAATTGGACAATCATAACAAACATAACTTAAGCACGTAATAAGTCGAGTATCCCGTTGGCGTAGTTCTTAGCAAGCCGCTGTCTCAAAGGCAGGTTGGTTGTTGTTGATGGTTTTTGTTGCTGTTTACAGCTTTGACAGGAGCTGTCCGCCTCGCAATTGAGTTTGAAATGAAAAATCGCTTAAACAATTGTATTGTGCAGAACCCGAAATATGCAACAGTAATAGGAAGCCGTCAAACATCGCTGGACCACACCTGGATCACTTAGTTTCCAAGTAAGTTTGCTGCTATGAATTACGTTATACGGGCCAGCCAAGGAGCTGTGCCACTCAGTTTTAGGAGTTTAAATGAGGGAAACCTTATGTTCATGAAAGGACTACAAGTTTTGTTTCCAGAAAAATCACTTATTATTTCGTCCTCGAGTTTGGAGAAGGCATGTTGGATGCAATCTTTAATTGTTGTGATGAATCTTCACACAATGCGAATTCATTTAAAACAATTACTTTTCTGCCAAGTTCTGCCTTTGCAGACTTTTCTTTACGTTCTGATCGTGCTCAATCTGAAACAACAAGCTCTGCTATGCCATCGCCGATGAATAAAAGCGGCACGTAATTTTCTAATCTCTTATCTGGCAGAGAGGATTCTTCTGTTCTTTCTTGTTGAAGGCACCTAGCTCTCGAACACTGTTTCCAATGCCGTAACGTTTCCAGATGTTTTCATTATACATTTTTATTAAAAGATTTAAACAAGTGTTTAAAGCAAATATTAACTAAGATGACAGATCTCAACCTACAGCCATTGGAACACTGACCACTTCTGACAAAAGACAAAGAATTTGTTACAATTATGTTTTGTTTTACGCTTCATTTTTAAAAAATGCAGAAAATATACATACAAAATTTCTTTATACAAATAAATTACTTAACATTAACTAAAATAAATTTTAACAGTTTCGATTAAGTATATAATCTGTTTCTTCCTAGACATGTGATGTAAGTCATCGTACAACTGTGTACGTTGTAAGAGCAGGGGATACAATACATCTCTCCCGTCATGTATATCTGTACTTAAATGCTATACAATATCTTTTGTTCAGTGGTTGAAGGAGGTAAAGTGTAAAGTATTACCGACTAACAGCACACGTGCATACACATACACGAAAATTGACAAGGATTGCACTTCATTGAACTGTGTGTGAAAGGGGAAGGGAATGAACCGCGTCCAGCGCATGGGAGACCTTACAAAACTTCTCTCGGAAATTGTATGAATACACGTAGAATGTACTCGATGGGTGTCTTTTCCAATCGAATGGTTACTTAATTCTGAGCAGGAGTGTTTGGTGTGATATAGTTTGAATGTTCGGAGTTGTTCATTTCTTTTGGTTTTGCCACTAATTAAATAGTTGGATTGATGGGTCGTGAATATTTTGTTATCTCATAAGCTTGCGGAAGTTTTCCAATTCGTATATGCTGTTTGAGAGTCTGAAAGTAAGGAAAGTGTGGCTCAGTTGTCACTCTTAAGCACACATATATTGAATTATGTACCTTCCAAATGCGTTGAATAAAGCGACTATCTCGGAGCGCGTTAGTCTGAATATAGGATCAGATGCAACGTACTGGTTGTCCCAAAGTCCATGTTCAGTCGCTATTTCAAATTTTTCGGAATACAATACTTTCAGCGCCGTCCCGAGACCTTGAGTCTGTAAGGGGATTTCAAAACTTGTTAGTACAAAACTTGATCAAGAAACGACAATTCTTAGGTTACCTGAAGTTTTCCCCACAGTCGACATTTGTCACAACCAACACAATCCATTATCCTGGAGATGTTGCGGAACTTCTCCTTGTAGTCGTTCTTTAGTTTTATTCCCTCGTACTCGCCGGCAAAAAGGACGTGCTCATTGAAATGCGATGGGAATGATCTGAAACGAACAATTCACTTTCTGTTGCTTTGAATATTAGGGTCGACACTCACTCAATTACGCTCAACAAGTCCTGAATTGCCATTTTAACCTCGCTGTCGTCTTCTTGAATTCCCGTGAAATACTCCTCCCGCCTGAGGTATGGAGCAGCTTTCGCTAGCGCACGCAACTCAACCAAGTAGATGAAATATAAATTCTTAAGCCAATGAGGACCTTCGCCCTGGGTGCTTTCCGGACTGAAACGCCTCTTGAACTCCTCCAAATTGTGACCCCATACTCCCTTGGGATCAATAAAGTCACTCGACTCTGACAGCAAATACTTCGCAGACAGGTGTATGTTTATGCTTGTGTGCAGGCCAGAGATGAGGCGATAGAAGGCCTTCTGCTCCAAGCAAACATCGCGCAAATCCAGATGTGGGATGTACGCCGATAGAGATTTTGTCTGATTGCTTGCCTCAAAGCAATTCTCCAGATATATGCTCTTCCAAATTCGATGGGCCGAATCACCTTTGTAACCGGTATAGCGCTCGGGGTTCAGCAGCAAATCTACGTATTGCGCTCCGTTTTGCATGTCGTCCAAAATGCAGAAATCCTCTTCGGCCTCATCGTGCACTGCCCACTTGGCGAACTCTTCGTGCACTTGGTCACTTATACTTGTGTCCAAGAAGCCCAGTTCCGTGTTAAAGTCATCCTCCGCACAGCCCAGCATTTGACCTTCTTTGCTGTACTGAAATAAAAAGGAGTAAAAGAAAGTAAGGAATGATATCCACCACACATCCTTTGCAAAACGAAAATTCTTTTTCGACGGCGACTTCCTTGAGTTCTGAAGCAAAACTTTTTTCAATGTGACCAGAAGCATATGCTAATCGCTGCATTCCCAATTCCAAATGTACACAAAAATAACCTGTCACAATGCCCGAAGTCAAATGACTCATTTTGTGCGCGTCTGAGACAAGGTCGCCGAGCTATAAGCCCATAAAAAGCTTAAGTGCTTGAGGTTACATAGAGACAAAACTAATATTCGTACATTTGCAATCAGCGATAAGTCAATTAGGAATTTCGCTTAAAAGATGGTAATCCCCGTGATATGTGCACCTAAGTGCCTTCATCAGGTGGGTTTTAATTTAATCAGAAAAAAAATATGAAAGCCGCTATCGATGTCATAATTGAACCAATTCATAAAAACAAAAATCTCAAAACGGCGGGAGTTAATTAAATTCTTATTTTTATCAGTTGCCTCCATCGCATGCAGTACCCAGGAAGCACTGATGCCTCCGCAATCTTGGGAACCTGAGGTTTTCTATTTGTTTTGACTCCTCACAAACGAAAAGGCAGACGTGAGAGTTAACAGCTGCCACGATTATCTGTGATTAATCATTCATATTGATAGCACTCGCAATTGGATCGTTTGTTTGCGATAAGGCGCTAAACAATTGAAGACCACGTCAAGTTGAGACACGTAAACGAAAGTTGAATTGCCACATGCAACAGCAGTTTCTATTGAGGTGCAACCCTTGCTCGCAACACGCCGGTAATTGTGACATCGTTGTTTGTTTAATTGAAACAAGTTCCGAGTCAATATTTGCTGTTGTTTTAGATAACACAGTTTGTAGGCGTGTATCGGTGAGTGTAGATACATCATCAGACAGAAGTAAGACTCCAACAATTTCCCAAGAATAGATTGTTGAATGTGAAGCGGATTTTTTTTAGTTTTTGGAAGAAGGGGTCTTTCGGGGAACTCTACAACTTCTGCTAATGAAAAGTTTAAGAAATCAATTAGCGCGCGAAAGGAAAACACTAGTTCTAAGCCAAGATCTCCATGATTTACATCAATCCTCGTTGGTACTCACGATACAGACTTGAAGAGCTTCGGCATTAAAGCAAGAGTTTAAAGAATCAGCGCTAACAACCGTGCATGCAAAATGTCTGCAAATTGCCTTTCAGGCTTAGAAGAACAAAGTGTGCACTTCCACCACCAAATTGAGGTAGGTAGGTAGGTTAAGGTGGCTGATGAATGCACTTAGTCCCATACAGGAACATTGTGCTACCACACCATGTGGGAAGAACCTAAAACCAGTTGGAGCCGATGATAAAGTTTAAAATGTCGACGGGAGGGGTTTTATTGAGGTCATGTAGGCCGTTGAGGAAATAGCTTCCAAAGGGTTTGTGTCTGAGGCGCGAGAGCGCCGGGCATGTGCATAACAGGCGTACGAGAGTTTCTGGTTCTTCCTCATCCCTGCAGATTTTGCAAAAATCGTTTGAGGAAGCCCCTAGCCTGCTAGTATGCTCGCCGATTAGACAGTGCCCGGTTATGGCTCCCATGACCAGGCTTATGTCTGATCTTTTAAGCGATAGTAGCAGTCTGGAGCGTTTGGGTTCAAGAGAAGGCCACACCTCCTTGGAGACGCGTCAAAGGTTATGGTTAGACCATCTTTCATTAGTCTGATGGATCGCGTTCAAATGCAGTACTAACTTGCATGTGGCGAGAGGGATACCGAGGTGTTCGTGTTCCTGAAGTAGTGGTTGCGTTGTGGCAAGTCTGGCCAATTCGCCTGTTTGGCAGTTGCCCGGAATGTCTCTGTGGCCTGGCACCCAGCACAGGCTAATGTTGAACTGCTCAACCATCTCATCTAAGGATGTGCGGCAGTTCATGACCGTCTTGGAGTTTGTTGAGACGGATTCCAGGGCCCTGAGTACTGCCTGACTATCCGTAAAAATAAGGATATCAGCTGAGGATAGAAACTGAGACAAGTGCAGTGTTCAGGCATGAGCAATGCTGCTCCAATTGAACTTTATCACTTAGCATCGGTCAAGTCACTCGGTGGTTGAAAGGTCATTAGTACGATCTTCTTGATTTCAAAACTAACAGCTGCTTCGTTGTTACACTGCCCGAATGGAAGTGTTGCTCTAATGCCACGGAAGCTCAGAAGGCTCCTGGATCATGTTTGAGATATGGGCATAAAACTTTCTAGCAGCTTTTTTCTTTTTCTTTCATCTCGCGAGTTCGAAGCGTAAACAGAATTACGGTGACGACTTTTGAAAGTGTGTAGACGTGGAAAAGTCTAGATGTTTGTCATTGTTCTCAATGAAATAGAGGTACAAGCGTTTATAATGAAGCCAACTTTCTAGCCACAAGTCAATTATGACGACAACTGTGACAATAAGACCACATCTATGTTCTACTGAGTTTGTCAATTGTGATTTCCGCTTTCGTCATCACACTGCGCAAAATGAATGACGTTCCGTACGATTTATCTAAATACTACTGGGCACGTCGTTTTCTTGAATGAAATTTTGGCAGTGTGCGTTTAGCTACGAATGTCGAAGCAAATGAAAAGATCATATTGAACGAATATCAAGATGTGGCTTGATGGATGGGACAACAAACTTGCAGAGTTCCGATTGCAGCTGAAGGGTGTACTTTTGCTTTGGTCTTTTCGCATCAGTAATTCTTTGCATATACACAAAGGACAGTCGTTTCGCATTTTTCTCTTTCAGGGCTGGTGAATAAAATTGACGTGAGCTATCGAAATTACGGCGTTATTACATTTTTAAATTTCACATCTTATACCATCAAAGATAACCGCCAGATAATGTTTTATTTCAAGTCTGGCACTCCCTATAATCTACTCATGTCCTAATCAAGGTCTAATGACACCGAACAAATGGTCTCCTTGTTCAAACAAAATTTTCAATTCACAAATTTTGTTTGTAATCTTGGAATACTTACAAGATGTACACACTTTATGCGTCAAGATCGGTTCACGCTCACGTAAATATATCACAGTCGGCGCTCGGTTTTAATTGCACGTTTCAGTGCGAGTCAAAATTCAAGCACAACAACGATAAGTTATTACAGAATACGCCTCCCCACGCCACAGTCATTCCCCTCTGTGGCTTATCTTTCACCGCGTTGTGTTCGTTGAATTGAAGACAAATTAAAAACCACGAGCACCTGGGTCTGAGTTCTCCGATAACTTCGTGACTTAATGAACGCTGATTAGAAGCACATCAGAGAACATCGGTCACTTCCCGTTCAATGCAGCGAAGTAATTGATTTTCGTATGAAATAGCAAGAAATTTACCTTGAACGACGGTGCCTCGTCGCTGTGTTCTTTCAGCCCCACTGGAATACTTTGCTCCTCACAATGTTCCACATGACAGAAGCGCATTGCACACTTACTGTCGTCCACCCAAAACGGACAGTCTTGCTTCAAATTAACCTTATAGAAGCGGAAATAATTTTTCACAAGCAGACTCTTGAGACGAGGGTAGATTTTCACATTGTTGAAGTGGTCCACTGTGTCCACACTGCAGCTGCAGTCGTTTATCGAGCCTTTAAGCTGAAAGCAAAATCGAAACACCAAAAAGCACATTCAACACTGTGTCTCTAAACTTTCTTCAGAGTTCACTTACCTCGCAGAAGCAGGCCTTGTCATCGTTGTTAACGCTTGAAAAATAACCCAATGCAGTGAAGACTAAGATTCCAAGTACATAAACAAACAAACAGTTACGGAGCTGCCTTGACACTGACATTTTGCCCGCGATGGGTCTTCCTAAGAGTTCAAAATAGACCTGATACGCCCCCCCTTGAAGAAGATTGTGTTGATATCACGAATTTAACACTACACAATAATATGCACTCCAAACCGACGACCGTAAACCAGTTGCAATACAGATTGAAAGCACATTGATTCCGTTGGAGAACACAAATGATTTTTGTAAAACTTTGAAAAATTTAGCAATATTAATGAGAATTTAATAGATCAGCACTCGGCACGTCCAACGCGACAGAACTTTGAATTTTGCACTTTACCTCCGGCTAATTGTGAAAATGTTATGAACCATGACTTCCTCGAGATGACTTCCAACATCAGTCACCAGACGAAATTTAATCCAAAAAACGATAAAACCGAGTATAAAATAACGCTAGCGAAAGAAATATTCTGAGAGGGACACGTACTCTCTTCCGAATATTTAATGGACGTCGTCGTCGTCTTTTTTCTTTCCTCGTTTCGTTTGTTTTGTGGGTGAAAGCTGATGAGGATGACAGCGCGTTTGTATATGAGTGAGTGCTGTCAAAAACATATGATTTCAGATGCGGTTGTTGAAATCGCTAATGATGTGAAATGTGAATTGGAATGGAGTGTGTCTGGGTTGCGTACAGTTCACAATAGAGAAACATTTCAACATAAGAATTGCCATTGAACTTTTCTTTTGTAAAAAAAATCAAATACTGAATAATGTATATTAAGGGAATACTACTTTGAATAGTTGAATACTTTTGTTTTTCCTTAAGTCGTCATCTCCTAGGAAAGTTTTAAATTTTCTATGTATCTTTCATCTCAATGCTCTTGGTAAGGTTTAGAGGGAGTTTGAACAAAAAAGTAATTATTTCACACCAGAAGAAAGTTTCGTGGCTTAGTGGCACAAAACAGATTTAATGCATCCTTACCATCCGACGTGGGCAGATTGAAATTGCAAGGACCTTGACTTCTAGACTCTGCCTATCAAAGATGCGGGATAGAAAGCAGCTAAAGCTCAAATTTTCAATTTTTATAAGATATAGGGTGGGCGTAAGAGTAATTAATATGTATCGTAATGAATTGTTTTTTTGAACGCATCACTGTCTGATTGAACTTCACTGCATAAGGGGTTTCTTAACTATTTCAACACACAAAACGCATTGCCGTGCACAATTTGTGTTCTCTTTTACTATACGGGAACAGATATTGTGTTGGTTTGTGTTGTTTTGTACTGTTTCGTATTCTTTGCTTTGGGCACGAGAACATACCTATTGATGTCAAATATATAAATGGCGCTTCGACAAACAGTTCAAAAGCCTGTGGATCTGTTTGCGTTCGAGCACTGAGTAGTTTTCTAATTTTAGCAAGCGAGGGTTAAAATCTATCAAGTAGTGCAAATGTAACGAATCAGTAATAGTTCGTTCCAATTTTGACTGTTTTCAATGGCTGTCTGACAATGGCTTCGACAATTTTTTCCAGTCTCGAGGAGTTTTTGATCCTCTTATGAGCTCTTTTTTGAAGAACATTGCCATTTTGTCAGCGTACGCGAATAGGACTTGGACATGTTTTTGTTTTATGTAATTTTTGACAACATAGCTTAGAGTTATCAGCTAAAGTTTTATATTATTAGGGTCCTTTTCGATTTACAGATTTATTTTTAATTTTTTTCATCTGTTTGCTAAAAGTTTCTCTGTTTAATAGAATACCAAGTTTGAAGCCGTGTCAAAGGAATAGAATTTTGCTGCCCCATCAAAATGTCAGGCCCAAGATACACGGTCTGTTCCAATTCATTTGTGCACAGAAATTCGTAGTTGGGTAGTTTGCGTAAAAATCTCTCTTTCGTTTCGTAGAAATTCGCACAATTAAATTTGAACATCTGTCAGATATATGAAATGTCAGAGGATTTTTAATTTTCACTTTGACAGTCGTCTGCTGTCCAAAGATTTTTCTTCGGCAGAAATTTGTAGTCTTTAGTACTTTCGAGAGAAAGTTTTGCGTGCGATTTTTGGTCTGTTGCGTTGATGGCATCTGGAGGAGAAGGTTTAACGATTAAATCTATGGGCTGTACAGCGACATGCGCCTGGTCAAGCGTCTACGGATACAACGCTTAAGATTCCTAGACCATGTAGAGCGTATGGACACCACTGCTCCGGCCAGAAAAGTCTTTGAATCCGTCCTATTGGGACAACGCAACAGAGGACGACCTAGAGTAAAGTGGCGCACACAAGTGGAGAAGGACCTCAACCAACTTGGAGTGCGCAACTGGAGACAGCTGGCGAAAGATCGTGCTGGCTGGAGAGGCATGTTGGTTGAGGCCCAGGTCCACCCCGGACTGTAGCGCCACAAGAAGAAGAAGAAGAAGAAGAAGAAGAAGAAGAAGAAGAAGAAGAAGAAGAAGAAGAAGAGGAAGAAGACGAAGAAGAAAAAGAAGAAGAATAAGAAGAAGAAGAAGAAATTTGTAGGGAAGGGACATATATTGCTATCTCATGAGTTCTCTCTTCTACGAAAAAAAATTCAGCAAATGAAACGCCTTTTGATAGTTTTTCGGCGAAAGGAACAGACCTGCAGTCAACAATCAAGACATGTCTCAATCATTGGAAACATGTTTTTAAGGATGGATTAGTTTTCGACAAGAATATTACAGTCCTCCATCGTCGATGAAAAGCTATTAGTTATTTTTTTTATAATTGGCGCGCACTAAAGGGATTGTTAACACCCTTAAAGGACTGGAATTAAGTCACAGCATGGGCCGAAGGTAAAGAGGACGAAAGGGAAAGGAGGTACCGATGCGCATTGGTTTTAAATGCCTGTAGATTGTAATGCGGGGGAAAAATTGGGCTGGGAAGAGCATTCCATATTCGTGTGGTGCGGCTGAAGAACGAGTCTCTGAACTTAACTGTACGTCCGAAGGGTGAACGGGTGAGCATTCCTAGCGAGGCGGGTATTGCGGGTGAATTCTCGAAGGAGAGGAATACAGCTGGCTAACTCGTTAGGGCACTTTTGTTAGAATAGCGATAAAATAATGATAGAGATGCAACATTTCGTCGATGTTCAAGCGAGTCGATTGACTTCGCAGCATTATTATTGGCAATAAGTTTTATGGCTCGCTGTGGGATTCTATCCAATAGGTGCAGGGAGGTCTTAGGAGCGCCGGACCAGATAGGAGCGTTGTATTCAAGCTTTGGGCGAATGTACGCCTTATACATTGTTGCCAGGTCAGAAGGGGTGAAGTATTTCTTGCATCGCTTTAAGAAACCCGAACATTTCGCAGCATTTTTGGCGATCTCGAATATGTGATCGTTCTATCTTAGTGTTGAGTTGATGCACGTACCGAGGATGGCAAGTCGTTAAGTTTCAACAATGCAGGAGCCATTCATAGATAATGGCAGGTTGTTTTGAGAACGCTTGAGTGACAGTAGACAGCAGTGAGTTTTGGAAGCGTCAAATTTCACTTCTTTCTTTTTAACCGAATCAATTATGCTGTCAAGGTCGGAGTTTAATGTGCTTAACATACGCTGCCGTTCCGAGTCTAAGGCCGAAGTGGATGGACGTGAGCCAAGAAACGAATATGAAAAGCTGAGGGTACTGTCATCACCGAAGGAAAGAATAGGATTAGAAGTAGCAGACAAGAGATCATTTATAAAAATGAGAAAGAGTGTCGGAGACAAAACAGAGCCCTGGGGAACACCAGCATTAATATGGTGAATATCAGACTTGAACCGATCCAATACAACTTGTATTGAACGGTTCGAAAGGTAATTTCTAATCCATTGAAGAAGAGACCCATCGACGCCAAAAGCACGCATTTTCGATAAGAGAGCCTGATGCCAGACTCTGTCAAATGCTCTTAAAATGTCAAGTGCAACGATCTTTCTGTCTCCTACATTGTGCAAAGATTGGTTCCATTTTTTCGGTGAGATAAGCAATCAAATCACCAGTGGACCAGTTGCTACGGAAACCGTATTGTCGGTAATTAAGAAGCTTCCGAGTTTCAACATATTTCATAATAATAATAATAATTGTTGGCGCTACAGTCCAGAGGGGGACCAGGGCCTAGCTTGCTCATCAACTACTCGTGTTGTGCGCGCTACTGTTCTCTCACGAGTAGAAGGGACCTACAGTTTTTTGCCGACTCCGAAATGCGAAATTTGAGAAGCTTTCATAGACAGTTATTACTCTTTGTGTGTTGTCAGCAGCTCGAAAGAGGTGGTGCCGTGAAAAATCCGAAAAATTGGTGTTGAGCTGGGAATCGAAAAGACACCCTTCGGCGTGTGAGCGTCGTACTCTACCCACTACGCCACGGCGGCCACAACATATTTCATAACTTGACGATTTATCAGCGTTTCCATGACCTTGGAAAGTAGGTACGTAAGTGCTATGGGTCGGTAAGATGTGGGTAAAGATGGTTCGCCTTTTTTAGGGACGGGCTGGACAAATGCTGTTTTCCACTTTGATTTTTTGATTTTTCTTTTCTAAAAAAGTAAGCTTTTGTAAACTATGATTGAACTTCAGGTGCATACGTCAAGATTCAGACACATTGTGTCGTGTCAGCCAAATTCTCGTACTCCTCCCACACAGTTAGAGAACAAATTCCGAAAAGAACAGTATGGCTCTACGAGAGAGTCAACTGGAGCGGACTTAACAACTTCTTAAGGAATTTTAAATGGTCACTATGCTTCCTTGATAGTGACGTGGATGCCGCTACTGATGCGATCACAAACATTATTTCGCTGGGCATGAGGTACTTCATTCCTCACAGAGTGAAGAGCATCTAAGCAGCCTAAGGCAAACGCGTGGTACGACTTGAGCAGCAATGAGGCTATCAGGATGAGAGAGTTGAGTTTCCGGGATTATAAAGCCAACTTTTCTGAGGAAGCCCGGAAAAAGTTCAAACGGATCCGAAATGACTGTAATGCACTAATACGACGTGTTAAATTCTCCTTTGACCAAAAGTTGAGGCAAAAAGTTCAACAATGCCACAAGGGTAGCAGAAGCTTTTTTAATTTAAATTCAACCTCGTCTTCGATCCCAACGTTCATTTGCAATGACATTCCAGCTGTCAGCTCTTTGGACAAAGCTTATCTGCTTGCAGCTAGCTCAACGCTGCCAGATAACACTTTGTCCCCGCCTGTACTTGAGAGCGTAGATTTCTCCATGGGGCAAATCAATTTTCGCACTCGTACAGTAGCACGAGTACTTACAGATTTAAACATACACAAATCCGCTGGCCCGGATGGTATACCCCCTGTTCTTCTGAAGAGGTGTTCTTCTACGCTGGCAAAACCACTGCGTAAGCTTTTCCATCTGTCCTACTCTTCAGGGCTTTTTCCGAGTAAGTGGAAAACTGCATTTGTTCAGCCCGTCCCTAAAAAGGGCGAATGTTCGTCATCCACCTCCTACCGACCCATAGCACTAACGTCCCTTCTAGGTCATGGAAACGCTGATAAACCGTCAGCTTATGAAATATTTTGAGTCCCGGAAACCGTTCCACTGGTGATCTGATGGCATATCTCACTGAAAAGTGGAACCAATCTTGCACAATGTAGGAGAAATCAAGATTGTTGCACTTGATATTTCAAAGGCATTTGACAGGGTCTGGCACCAGGCTCTCTTGTCGAAAATGCGTGCTTTTGGGATCGATGAGTCTCTTCTTCAATGGATTAGAAATTACCTTTCGAATCGTTCAATACAATTCGTTTTGGATGGATTCAAGTCTGATATTCACCATGTTAATGCTGGTGTTCCCCAGGGCTCTGTTTTGTCTCCGACACTCTTCCTCATTTTTATAAATGATCTCTTGTCTGCTACTTCTAATCCTATTCTATCCTTCGCTGATGACAGTACCCTCAGCTTTTCATATTCATTCCTTGGCTCACGTCCCTCCACTTCGGCCTTAGACTCGGAACGGCAGCGTATGTTAAGCACATTAAACTCCGACCTTGACAGCATAATCGATTGGGGAAATAAGAATAGAGTGGAATTTAATGCTTCCAAAACCCAGTGCTGTCTACTGTCGTTAAAGCGATCACAAAATAATCAGCCGTTATCCATGAACGGCATTTGCGTTGTTGAAACCGAAAGACTTTCCATCCTCGGTATGTATATCAACCCAACAATTAGTTGGAACGATCACATATTTGAGGTCGTCAAAAATGCTGCGAAATGTCTAGGCTTCCTTAAACGGTGCAAAAAGTACTTCACCCCCTCTGATCTGGCTACAATATACAAGGCATACATACGCCCAAAACTTGAGTATAACGCTCATATCTGGTCAGGTGCTTCTAAGACCTCCCTGCACCTGCTGGATAGAATTCAAAAGCGAGCGATAAATCTTATAGGTGACAGTAATTTTGCGAAGTCGTTTGACTCGTTAGAACACCGACGTAATGTCGCGTCGTTGTCACTCTTTTATCGCTATTTTAACAAGAAATTCTCAGATGAATTAGCCAGTTGCATTCCTCCCCTTTAAGAATTCACCCGCAATATACGCCTAGCTAGAAATGCCCATCAATTCACCCTCAAGCCCTCTTTCGGACGTACAGTCTAATTCAGAGACTCGTTCCTTAGCCGCACTACACGAATCTGGAATGCTATTCCCAGCTCGATTTTTCCTCCTCATTACAATCCACATGCATTTAAAACCAATGTGCATCGGTACCTCCTCTCTCTCTCTCTTTCTCTATACCTTCAGCCCGTGCTGTGACTTGTTCCGGTCACTTAAGGGTACTCGCAACCCCTTTAGCACGCGTCAATTATAAAAAAAAAAATGTTACTTCCTTTTGTTTTCTAGGATTGCAATTTTGGTGTTTTTTTTTTCTTTGAGAAGCGTGCAGTGCATGATGCATTTTGTGTGTATCAGATGCAAGACGTCAAAACCCCCGTCAAACCTGTAAAAGTCACATAGCTGCGTGGGACTCTCTTTTTGTCTCTTCCTTTGTTTTAAACAATTTTAGAATCCATATTTCATTTATTTTATGTAAATTTCGTCTTCTGCTCCTTTATCAAACCCAAATCTGTAAGAAAGAAAGATGAAAACCTTTAAGGCTTGCTTTGCGATCGATGTACCCTTCAAGGCTCAAGATAAAAATCTTTGCATCGCTTATGCATCGCGACAAATGAGACAATCTGGTCTTTTAGCAGCACTGACCGGTCGAATTTGTAAACACTATACGCCACTCCTGATGGATGTCACAATGTGACGCGCAAATTTCACTGGCAACGAAAGTGGAACCTACAATTCCGACCAATGCCTTCCCATCAGAATGTCATTTCATCATGACTTTTCAGCAGCAAAGATAAGCGTAGTCTCTACATAAGCACCCGTGTGTGGAAATCTAAGCCACTGGAGATAGAGGGAGAGAGAATCCAAACAGCGATTAGCAACTGATGTCGGTTTCTAGTCATTTCAGCAGAGGCAGACGAATTCCTTCACGATTATGACGTTATTGGCGCCAGTACGGGTACAGAGAACAGTCACCAACCCTCTTCGCTGTACACCTGTTTTCCTGAATATCTCTGGGGACCTTGTCATACTATTTTATTGACAGATTATTTTAGCTTTTCCTTTTGACCTGCAGCAGGGACATAATAAAATCGATTTGAGGAAGCAATGTTTTCAAGTCTAGAGCGGCATTTTAAAGGCTACCTTTGTACTGATGCAGGCTTGCTAGCTAGTGAATGAAGAAACTCTCAACGGCGGCCTCAATGAGCAGCACAATTTCCAGAACCACTCGCATTAAAACGCAATTAGATGCCCAAACTCTGCAGAGGAGCCGTAAATGATGCACACACATCCGTCTCAATTCAAAATTCGCGCATTTACGATACAGGGCGCTGTCAGTGTCAACAGCACAAAGTCCATTGCCAAAGCAAGCGGTCACAGGTTCTCAGGTAAGCGCACATATCGTCATACACCTAGAGCGGTGACGTGTGTGCGTGTGCCAGTACCAGTGCTCGCCTACCTGTTGGTGATTCTTCCACTCATCATCAACTGCGCTTTCTTCTTTCCACTTACACGCACACACACACCCGCTCTCGCGCCCACTCCTCAACTCATTGGCTTGGTCATCGTTGTCGGTCGTCGCACGACCGTTCTTTTTCTTCTTGCATCTTCCACTTGTTGCTCCTTATGCCACGACGAAAAGAAGCAGAAGATACCTTCCTCAGATATCGCCTGTCCAACGAGGCCTCAGTACGTCTTGAACTTTCGAGTTGTTCGCAAACTTCTCGTCTCACAATCGCGGACTAAGGACTTTTGTGTTGTCTAAGTGTTTTATTTATTTTTTATTTGACAGCAGTGATGGTCACTCGCTTTCTGTGATTTAACGTCTTTCAGATACAAACTGTCTAATTAGTTGTTGGTGTAGTGAGGAAATATCTAGCAGATAGCCGTGGCCTTTGTATCTGTTTCACGGTTTCACGGAGAATCAAAGAAGAATTTACCGTTAGAGAGTAACCAAGTGCCGTAGATGTGTGTATCTCTAACTTAACATTCGCGCATGTAGACAGATACGTATACTAGATACTAAGTACGTGGTGCGACGTGTTACAATCCGTGCGAGTGCGGGTGGAATTTAAAGAACTTCATTGCGTTGCTGTTTTATACAGTTGATTTTGTTGTTGTTGCTGTTAGTATGATTTAGTTTGTGGAATCCAAATAAAGAGTATGGTCCCGTTTTCCTTTAGCTAAAATCCGTTCGCGTATGCATATGTGACACACTTTTCCGGAAGAAACACTTGGGATTCGGCAGATATTCTGAATGCGCACGCATGCGCCCTGGGGCGGGTAAAGAAAGTAATCCAAAGAGTAAAACGTCTTTTTCTTATTTTTCTCTCTTCCATTCTTCAATATCAATTTTTCGGGTAAATAAAGAGGAGCACCAACAGGTATCAATTATCTAATTGAGAGAGTATCTGTGGTGAAACGAATCGTTTTCCATCGATCATGCGCATGAAAAACGAAACGCACAGAATGAAAATACAGAAAAAAAAAACGCCAAAGTATTTGAAAATGAATCTGTGAAGTGGTTGAAGAATTTTTGAAGAACAACACACGCGTCGAGTATAATGAGAGGAACTTTCGCTGAAATATCTTTGCATTCTTCAAGTGTATAGATAGATAGTGGTTTTCTTCGATTATTTATTTTTTGTTTTCTGAATGGTAAACATTTTCGCCCAGTGATAATGGATGTTGGCTTGTGGATCTGCACGATTTCGAAAACTAGCAATTTGCTTTCGTTTGACATTTGAAGTATGACAAGATAGCCTGGGGTGCAGCAGTCGATAGATGCAATCATGAAGTTCGTGATCGTAAGTGATCAGGAGTCGAAATTTCTTTTTTTGCACGAACACTGCAATCGGCGCCTTGAATGGGAAATTATGAAAAGTCTAGAAAACTCTTCCACAAGAAAGTAGTTGCACACATTGAGCTGTAGCAAATGAATTGCTATCTACTTCAATTCTTTCAATTCTCCTCTACTGGGAGTCTTTTGTATGAGTGCTTGCGATGGGAAGAATCGTTCCTTCAGTTGTATTGAACCAACGGTAAGGCTTTCGATTTGTCGATGTTTTTTAATTTTGTAGCTAACAGAAATCGAATTAAGCAAAAGTTGTTGAATCATTACGTGCTAAATGTTGGTAAAAGTCATGTCACTTTCAACACTTTAGCGGTGTGGGAAATGTATTCCATTTTAAGAACTTTAGCCCCATATGCAGTTGCCACTTTATTTCTTCGGGCAGGGCATTTTCTTTCAATACAATGATGCAGGGAGGAGTGAAAGTTTGCCAGGACTGGCATACTTTTAATCATTCATTTCAGGCGAGTTTTTGGGATTTTGTTTAAGCCACAGTTTCAATGAAGCTACAGTTTCAATGAAGCCACAGTTATAAAGAAGAGATTAACAGTGAAATAGTTCGGTCCCTCCAACTAAGTGAAAGAAAATTGGGAAGTTGCTGCATTATTTTTTAATTTTTTCCCCGGACAGAAATGTTTTGAAAAAAAGTAAAGATGATAAGAGCTAGTGGAATTACAGACGACGTAGTGTAGTTGGTAGAGTGCGACACTCACACGTCAAAGGTCCCAGGTTCGACTTCCGCACTGAACACCACCTCTTTACGACGGCACCAAATTGTTACTGCCCTCAATACCAAAAACTGATAAAGTGTAGGCTTTTAAAATATAATTATCTAAGAACACAACCTTCTGTTATACAAGAATGTAAATCAATCACATGCACTCAAACTGTCGATAACATAGTGTTAACAAGAGATCGCATGATCATGTAAATTATTCGTGTAAATGTACACATTATAAATATGAGGTCAAGTGAAATAAACGCAGAGTTTCAGACTGCCGCTTGTCGAAGCAAATTTGTCTTTTTTTTCGATGGTTCAATGCCCGCCACCCCTCTACAAAAGTGACCTCGTGACTAAGCTTAACTATTAGAATCGCAAAAATTGTTTCCCCTACATCATATTTCAGATCTGATATTGGGTCTTTACGAACTTTACAATTTTCTTCAACAGTCGGCGAGATTTTCTACGTGTTTCTTATAAAGAAACAGCAAATTGCTTTTTATATGACTCATTTTCAAACTCTAGTTACTTTTTTTGTAAAAACTGTAACTTCAAACAACTCTTCTTGCGAAATGAAGCTACCATAAGAACTCAATTTTTCATACAAGCTCTAGCATACAGAGAAATATAATTAATAAACCGAAGGCATTGGCTTTCTGAGTCATCTATCGATATTTTGTTTTCCAACTACTTCGAACAGTCAACACTAATGTCGAGAGATAGCACCTTAAAAATTGCTCTTTAGAATTCAAATCAATCGTTTTAGGTATGAGTTCATCGGCAAGGAAAAAAAGGATAAAAAGAAGAAAGGAAACTTAACAGACAAACAACGATCACAATCTCGAAACTGCCGTAATGCACATACTTTTCAGGACAATTTTCTTCGAGATTGCGGTTTTTAGGATAAAAACTATCAAGTGCTGGCTCATTATCATCCAGGAAATATCGACACTCAGTCATTCAACCATGTTTCGTTCTTTTAGAATACTTGAAAGCGTATTTTGAGCTTTTCCCGGGACGGCTATTCGGAATGCACGTGTGCCAGTCAGGGCATTGTTTCTCCTGCTGACCTGTTTAAAATTGAATTAGTCGTAAAAGTGTTGACAAATTTAATATGCCGAGTTTGTAGTTCATAAATTGAAGGGCGCAACTGTAACTAATGAAACTCGGGTCAAACTTTATTTTTCTCATTGGTTGGGAAAATATGCAGTGTTTATAGTCGAATAAGATTTATGAAAATGTTCACAGGCAATTGGTACTCGTTGAGTCTTAGTGTTAGAAATGAAATGACGACTTTAGAGTTGTCGTCAACAAAGCCAACACAGTTCCAAGCAGGTGTAGCTTGACGCATTTCCATGCAACGCCACAGTAGCAAATGGAACTCACTTGTTTAATAATGGTACTTAATGGGCGTTTACTAGGTATACCGGTATGAAATGTTTGTCATTGAAAATAAAACACGAATTATTAATGGGAAAGTAAAAATATTTTATTCAAAGTATTGACCAATGTTTCCTACACATTTTGACCACCATTCTGGCAATTTGTGAATACCACGCCAATAAAATTGTTCGTCTTTTAAAGCAAACCAATCAGACACCCAATTTTCGACCTCCTCGTAGGAATCAAAGTGCTGTTCAGCCAATGTGTGTCCCGTCGATGAAAACAAATGGTAGTCGGAAGGAGCCAAGTCTGGTGAATACGGCGGGTGGGGTAGCTGCTCCCAGCCAAGTGTTTTGATTGTATCCTGAACCGGTTTTGCTTTGTGTGCAGGTGCATTGTCATGGAGCAAAAATTACCTTGCCGTGTCTTCTGGCCCATTCTGTTCGTTTCTCGATCAATGCATGGTTCAAATTGATCATTTGTTGTCGGTAGCGACCAGTATTAACGGTTTCACCAGATTTTAGGAGCTCGTGGTACAGCACACCTTTCTGGTCCCACCAAACACACAGCATTGTCTTCTTGCTGAATCTGGTCTTGCTGGGTTTGCATTCGATGTTGATGGTTGTCCCAGATTAACTCATGATTTTTTCCGTTTTGGATTCTTAAAATAAATCCATTTTTCATCGCCAGTAACAATCCGATGCAAAACCTATTTTCTTTCGTGTCTTTGAAGCAAAACTTCACAAGCGTTTTTCGGTTTTCCATCTGTCCTTCATTCAATTCATGTGGCACCCATTTTCCACACTTTTGGATCTTTCCCATAGCTTTTAAACGGTCAGAAATTATTTGTTGTGCAACATTTAACATTGCTGCCATTTGCTTTTGACTCAAAGTGTCATCTCCATCCAATATCGTTTGCAATTTGGCGTCTTCAAACTGTTTTGGTCGCCTTCCACGTTCTTCATTTCTCACATCAAAATCATTATTTCTGAACAGTTAAAAACCATCTTTTGCATGTTGCTTCTGATAGAGCATGATCACCATATGCCTCGACAAGCATTCGATGCGACTCTGCAGCACTTTTCTTCAAATGAACACAAAAAATTAATGCTTTCCGCAAATCATCACTTTCTGGTACAAAATTCGACATTTTTAACACGATGAAAAAATATTATGTTGTCTGTTCAATGACTTGATATATATAGTTAATATTTTTTGCAGATGTCATAGTAAACAAACAAAAAAAAAATAAGGGCTCGGCCACAACAAATGTTCCCTATCGAGACATTTGTACCTTGTCGCTCACTTCATACCGGTATACATACTTATACCCGTATACCTGTATACCATATTGTTTGACAAAATCTGTTCATACTCATCACTGTTTTTCGCATACCATAAATATAAATGTCAAGTGTGGTACCTGTGCCATAAGACACAGCAAAATGTATATAATTGAGCCGACCCACTTGCTAGAATGTCTAAACTTCCTTTTCATATGTGTCGACAACGGATGTTATTATTGTAAATGAAATTCTGTCGATTATCCTTATCACGGTATTTATCACAGATTAAAAATGAATAACTTTTTACAGACAAACAATGCAATGACTTTTGAAGAAAAAAATTCCGTCAAAGAAAGCATATTACAGTGAACTAAAGAAAAAGGCGTATAAAAGGTTAAAACGCTACACTTCGTTAAATATTTCAAATCGATAAGAAACACAAAAATCGTAATTTTTTATGTTGATACTTTTTCTGGGCGAATGAGGATGATAAGGCCCTTAGTCCTTCCGAGTGAAGAGTTTGGCGTGCAATTTTTAATCCTGTTTGCGTTGATGGCATCTGGAGGAGAAGATTGAACGACACGCGCCTGGTCGAGCGTCTTCGGATACAAGGCTTAAGATGGTTCGGCTAGAGCGCATGAATACCACTGCTCCGGCTCGAAAAGTTTTCGAATCTGAGCCATTGGGACAATGCAACAGAGGACAGCCTAGGCTAAGGTGGCGCACACAAGTTGAGAAGGATCTCAACCAACTTGGAGTGCGCAACTGGTGGCAGCTGACGAAAGATCGTGCTTGCTCCAGAAGGACCTCAACCAACTTCAAGTGTGCAACTGGTGGCAGCTGACGAAAGATTGTGCCTGCTTGACAAGGACCTCAACCAACTTGGAGTGTGCAACTAGTGGCAGCTGGCGAAAAATTGTGCCTGCTCGAGAGACACGTTGGTAGAGGCTCAGATTCCCCTCGGACTGTAGAACCACAAGAAGAAGAGAGGGATACGCACCGCCTATATTTGATTTTGTCGGTTTCTTGTTGGTCAATTTTTGGGGTGGCCGTCTTGGCGATTCCTGAACTCAACATCTCGCAGTTTTTCACGGCACCGCCTCTTTGCAATTTCTGACTAGTTTCTGTCTAAGGAAAAGGTTTCCAAATTTCACCGTTTGGTGTCGACAGCAAACTGTAGGCCATACAACCTGTGAGAGAAAGCAACATTTTGAAATTGTGGCTTTTATGTCGTTTTTAAAATTTTTCACACATCTGTGGCATTCATTTCTGAAATATCTGTCTGTTCTTGGTGTCTTGGCAAAACACACTTAACACGATATAGTCAACGTAGAAGACGATATTTCGAAAATGTGACTGAACAAAATTTTCAACAAGATCCCTGTTCCTTCCATTTCTTTGTGTGGGTCTGCAGTACGATTTGAACCTGGGCCTCAACCAAGATCAAAGTTCTCTGTTTGATCTGCTCAAAAATCCGTTTGTTTTGTTTTTTCTCTTCTTCTCTGTTAAAAGCGGGCAGTAAAGGATGTTGATACGTATTCAATTGCTTCATCAAGATCGGGCTAAACTGAAAAGAACGTGTGTTTAGAGTTTCCTTCTTTGTGTATTATAGGTATGCCCTTGAATATTATCGCCTAACCCACTCCGAAAGCCATCAGCTTCCCTATATTTTACTGACAGAATTCTAATAACTTTATAGATTCCAAAGAAAATACATCAAATCAGATGTTTGTCGTAGTTTCAAAATCGTATTACCAATCCAGCACAAGTCCTGTTCCATCGCATAAACACCTTCCACACGAAGCAGTTAAACTTACGCATATCCGAAGCGAATCCCAATTGAATTTCAAGAGAGACCTATCAGCTCACCACAAATTCGCCTTCCCCCATGCCCCACTCGCCGACTCACAGAGTTCAACGAACCCATTGCCGACCCACTAACCTGAAGAATAAACAACAGATACGAACACACAAGTGTACGCCCCTGCAATTTCGCTCAACCATTTCGAACGTTTCCAGCACACATCCAAATGTGTCTTCTTCAGCAGCGCTTCAACAAAGAGACGACCTCTTGGAATTAGGACGTCACTGTGACTGAATCTTATACCCGTTCCGCGGTGGATTGCCGTGTGTGTACTTCAATGAAATCGCACCGCCATGTCACGGGATGAAGATTGGAGTACTAATTAGACTCTGTCATATACATACATCTGTCATTTGCTACTGTCAAGTCTAGCCAACAACTAGTTGCATTCGGTGGTCGTCACTGACTTCGGGAGTGAGGCGAGGCCACAGACGCAGGTAACCCAACCTGGAAAAGAGTCGGCACAACCATTCGAATTCCAAAACAAAACCCAGAACCAACTTGGGAACGCGTAACCTAGATACATACGAACACATCGCTTAGAACGAAAACGAGGAGTTTCTTTCACAATTTCGGTGACTGCTTCACGGTGGCGGCTGTGATGGTTGCGGTGAGGTTTTAGCAAATGGGTTGAAGGCCCGTGTGCCAACTCTCCCAACACACGCTCATAGACATGGAGTTTCTGGTTTTGGTCTGGTTCTACTACTGTGCGTCTCAAGTGAAACGGAAGACACGACGATTTGTATCGCAGTACTGTTGATCGGGTTGCTGTCACCAGAGTGGCGGCAGCACGGTTATGGGAGGAGAACCTGAAATGCGCGGAACCAATGTTCATATCTGGGAATGGTAGCGTGCAACAGTTACACGAGTCTCGGTCGGATGTGGTGTGTTATTATGCTGGACGTTATGTCACTTACCAATACCACTGCCGGCTGTACCGTTAGTTGGAAGAAGAACCACAAAATACCAGTTTGATGTGCGACCAATCTGCTGGGAACCACACACCCGAGCAAAAGAGTGTGACTGCGACTTTTCGATCTGGGTAATTCCTTGGCTGGACGGATGACAATTTTCATGGCTATCGTGTGTCGGAAACAATCCAGGGAGGCATGGCCAATTGACAGCGGTTTATCAATTCACAATGATTTCATGTGTGATGTCGTAATCTGGTTTTTGGGATCGGAGGTTCTGTTTGGTTCTCTGGAAATAACTTTTGCCGGAAATATCTGAAGTTTGTTTGTTTCTGTTTCTGGTCTGTTTAAAGTTTCTTCAAAAAGTGGGATAAATTTACGAGGACTTGAGGGCTTGAATATTGCTTTTTATGAACGAATTTTTGGTTTTCTTAGACAACGCATTTTTTGATTGGCTGTTTTTTTCGATTTTTTAAGAAATGTTATGATGAAAGAAGACAGAAAACAGAAGACAATGAACTGAAAATGAAGGGTGTTTTTCTTAGAGGTATAGAGCTTCAAAGTGGAATGAAGTAAACGTGCCTTCTTAAAGTTGTCTAAAGGTATACTTAATTTGAGAGGTAATCATTTGGCATTATAAATAAAAATTGTTTCTGGGATACGATCGCCATGGTTGGATTCGATAAAGTCTGAACTGGAGGTTCTATTTTCCATGACTTCTTAACATTTGTTGACGTTTATCGGCAATATCATGGCGTTTACGGCTTCCTAACCTGAAAGTATGTGCTTATCAATTTTTTCCTTCAATAAACAATTTGTGAGAGGAGCTGTGTGATTTGATGCGCCGTCTTATTGAAAGCATAGCTCTTACAGCCCCACAGTAAACCTTACCATTGATTGTAATATTCTGGTCAGCATCGTTTTTAAAGAAGTAAAGACGAAGGCCGCCGTGGCGTAGTGGGTAGAGTGCGACGCTCACACGCCGAAGGGTCTAGGTTCGATTCCCGGCTGAACACCTCGAATTTTTCACGGCACCACTGCTAACAACACTCAAAGAGTAATTACTGTCTAATAAAGCTTCTCAAACTTCGCCGTTCGGAGTCGGCAAAAAACTGTAGGTCCCTTCCACTCGTGAGAGAACGTAGCGCGCACAACAAGAGTAGTTGATGACCAAGCTAGGACCTGGTCCCCCTGTGGACTGTCGCGCCAACAATTATTATTATTATTATGTTGCATGATGGTAGGCAAAAGATTTTAGCAAAGTAGTGACAAAGTCGAACATGGTGTTATTATTTTGCACAGTGTTGTGGGTGGAGTGATTATGTCTGAAACAGTTTGGTACTTGTGCATCGTGCGATTAGTGGCAATATTATATCAACCCTGTGGTGACAGACGGATTAATCCAAATCCCACACATGATCTGATTTTTATTTTTTGTTCAAAAGATCACATTTTCTAGGAAAATTTTGCATTTTTCAACTTAATGAAAAAATTGAACTGTCTGAGGAAATACTTGGTGTCGACAATAAACTGCTGTTGCTCTCCACTCCTGAAAGGCAATAACAACTTAAGTTGTTGCTTAAGAAATCGTGTCCTGGACTCCAATAGACTGCAGCACCATCCATCTACATTAATGTCTTGCAGAAAGCTCAATGCAGGTCTCACCAAGCTTCACGTTGTACGCTTATTGACTCTTTGTAAAGTGCAGGAGCAGATTGTTGGTTTGTTGAAAATTCTCTGTTATTTCCACTTCAGGAATCATTGTTATTGTGGTGTTATGAACCTCGGGTTTACTGCCACGTTGATCGTTTTTGCTTGCTCGAGAGGTGCTAATTGCCATGCGTTCCTGACTTATTTTCTTCAGTTGCCACTACTGCAGAATCTCTGAGATGCATCGTTTTGTATTTTTAAATTTTCCACTGAAGTTCTTCTTTAAGGGGTACAGATTTCTGTTCTCTTAAGGTCGATGTGCATGTTGATCCTTTTTCGAGGGCAAACTACAAAAAAATAGTTTGTTTTTCAACGTTACTGTACTTATACTTTCAATATTTTGGCGAAAGTGTTCAAGAATACACATCCTCATTACACCCACAGTCACGATATACAGAATAGAAGATAATGTACTTCTTTATCTGTCAATTTCCAGTGATGTCATCTGCTGACCCGTAACTTCCATTTGGGTGTAGAATAAGATTAGAAACTCGAAGTAGTGTTTGAATGTGTATCATTTGTGGCATAAATTAAATGAAAGTAATGTGTTATTTTATAAACAATGAAATTATGTTTATTTTTCTTTTGTTTAATTATTTTTAGCGCATTAATATTTACAGAATATACACACATTTATTTGTTATTTTAAATTTCTATGAACCTATTCGAATTAATTTTGTTTTCAATTGCAATTTATTATGAAAAGAACTCTCACTAATTTTTTTATTTTCTACACTTATTCTAAAGTACACTTAAAAAACGGTTTAATTAATGGAATATGGAATATTAATGGAATATGGAAAAAATATATAAGTAGTATCACCCAAATATTTTCCTTAGTCCTTGAGAACAAGGTAAAAGTAATGAAACAGTTCTGTTAGCGACTTATGAGTAAAAAACAATTTATTCAAAGTAATAATACACTGCGCTTCTTGCGACTTACTCTCTCTACACTTGGAAATAGACTGTGTAGATCCTTTGCCAAAGTCTGTACACATCTTTTCTGTACACACACATGTGTACTGCGTAATCCTTCACACATATCGTATTCAGATTCACATTGTGAGTTTCTTATTCAACATTAATAATAATGTGGTTCAAAGAACATTCAGAACTTAGATATAACATATCATTAATATAATTAATTCCTCACATTCTTATTATTATAATCGTTTATTTTCGGTTAAATTTAACCGAATATTTGACTCTGCTAATATCCCCGATATATTCAGAAAAGCAATAATTTTTCCTCTACACAAAAAAGGTGATTACAGGGACCCGAAGAACTACAGAGGAATCACATTTTTAAACACCTCTGCCAAGCTGTTTGCCTCATTAATTTACAAAAGATTGCATGATTGGGTTCAAGAACATAACATCCTTAAAGAATTTCAAGCTGGATTTAGAAAAAGTTATTCTACAATCGACCAGATATTCTGCTTAACAAACATTGCCGAAACATATAAGAGAAAGAAAAAAAGTTGTACGCCTTTTTCGTAGATTTTCAAGCAGCGTTTGATTCAATACCACGTGAAGCACTCTTTTTCAAGCTTTCGAAAATCGGCGTATCAAGCAAAGTTATAAGAATTCTGAGAGCCTTGTATGATAACAATACTACACATGTATGGGATGGAGACTTAATTTCCGACGAGTTTGAAACTTCAATGGGTGTTAAACAAGGCTGTACTCTAAGTGCACTACTTTTTAAACTATACATCAATGATATAACAGATGATGTCAAAGGTGGAATAAGATTCAACGATGTATCCATTCCCGCGCTGATGTATGCTGATGATATCGTCTTTCTGTGTGACACTATCCAAGGTATGCAATTAATGATAGACAGGATTAACGATTTCTGTAAAAATTGGAATCTGACTATAGACCTTGGTAAATCGAAAATGATGATATTCAGAAACGCAGGGGGACGCGTCTCGTCTTTGGAAAGAAATTGAGGTAGTATCCAGATACAAATACCTAGGTATCATAATATCGTCCTCTTTAAACTTGAAACCACACTTTGAGGAAAAATTAGCTGTTGCTAAAAGAGCTATCTGTTCGATTTGGGAACGTTGCTTCAAAAATAAATACGTATCGAAAAGCGCAAAACAAACTTTATTCCACTCAACTGCAGCTTCAATAATGCTCTACGGAGCTCAGGTATGGGGCTACAAAGGCTATGATGGTGTGGAAAAATTCCTTCGCTACTTTTTGAAAAATATCTTTCGGTTACCAAAAAATACCCCCAACTGTATGCTACATATTGAAACCGGAACTCCTCCGTTGCTCTTGTATACCATCAAAATGCACTTCAACTATATTTTAAAAGTACTACAGATGAGCGAATGCAGATTACCAAACGTAGTTTTAAGAAGTATAATTAGAACAAACGGATACATTTGCGAGGAATGGAAAAAAAACAGCTTCTGAATGCGGTCTAAATCTGTCTATTGAGGAGGACGAGCCTCCTCATCTTTTAAGAACAAAATTTAACTCTGTTTTGGAGAATTTTGGTAGACACACATATGACAAATATGTCGAAGAAGCTGAATCTTCACCGTTTAGGAACTACTACAGCAAACTAAACCATTTTTTAAATGAAAAAACATACTTCCTTGACAGTTACTTAATCGAAAAAATAAGCACAATTTTTAAACTGAGAGGAGAACTTGTTCAGTTAAACTTTTTCCCCCACAGACCAGATTTACCAATTCTTTGTAACCTATGTAACATGAGGAAGAGAGAAGACATCTTACATTTTATTGGTGTTTGTCCGATTCTAAGAGAATTTCGACTAGCAATTTTCGAAAAACTTGTTTTAGACGAATATGAAGTAACGATTATACGATTATTCAGTAGCAGCACTTTGTTATAGAAAACGTATCATAGATGGAAATTTTTAATGTAAAACGTATGCATGTATTTTGTCAACCTGGTAGACGGCCATAGGCCAAACCATAAATGACTTAGGTTAAACTTTACATTGTAAAACATTTATTGAAAATAAAAGTCAAACTAACTAACTAACTAATCGTTTAATACCTTATCTAAATATTGAATTTCATCCATAAATGCTTGATTCGGCTTATGTAGCCCTCCTTCATTTATCACGTCTGTCCAAGTCATTCCGATGTTTTCATCCACTCTCTCGGAATACATGTCTAGAAGATTACCTATCTTCGCTTTGAACCGATTTAGTGGATACCCCGCCAGATGTTCCAATATTCCCTATTGCATTGCACTCCTGCCGTAGCATATAATTCTCGTGGGTTAACTTGAGAACTTGTGCGTGCAATGATTCTTTTTCATTCTGTAGCGACTCAATTTGAGTCTGCAGGTTTGATATTATATCCTGTAACTCCTGTTCTTTAGATCTAAATATTTTACAACAATAAGAAATGTAATGTACGTGAAAAAATTCAAACTTACGTTTTTTGTTTCAAATTTTCTTCAACGATGTGGTCTTCCTCTACGCTGTGGTCTTCTTCCTTGCTTAATTCATTCAGCAAAGATTGCATCATATAATAATAATTGTTGGCGCTACAGTCCAAAGGGGGACCAGGGCCTAGCGTGCTCATCAACTACTCGTGTTGTGCGCGCTACTGTTCTCTCACGAGTAGAAGGGACCTACAGTTTTTTGCCGACTCCGAACGGCGAAATTTGAGAAGCTTTCTTAGACAGTTATTACTCTTTGAGTGTTGTCAGCAGCTCGAAAGAGGTGGTGCCGTGAAAAATTCGAAAAATTGGTGTTGAGCTGGGAATCGAACCGACACCCTTCGGCGTGTGAGCGTCGCACTCTACCCACTACGCCACGGTGACCACAAAGATTGCACCATAGCTTGGTTATTTCGCCGTTGAATCGTTTCCTCCCTTTCAGCAATCAGTTCTTGTTTCTCAACGGACATAAAACTTGCATATGGAAGATCTTCTGAGGGTACTGCATCGTTTCTTAATATTCTGGCTTTTTCGGGGAAAATAATTCAATAGTTCATGCAGTAAATTACGTGCATACTGATCTTTATTTAAAATGTTTTGAGCATATATACGCATTTTTTAAATTAAATTTGTCTTTTCGTCCACACTTAGTTTGCCAAACTTTTGTTATTTTAGCATCTCGCGGAAATCGAAAGAACCTTGTTTTTTACACCATTATTTTCGTTGCTTTTTTCTTTGGTGCCTTTTTTTTACTTTGGTGCGTATTGTTGTTGCATCCAAATACTGCACAAATTGCCATTTTTTAATTAAACTTTCACTGAAAACTATTCACAACAGATTCAAAATACACTTTAAATACTTCGCAACAAAGCAAGATTGTTGCGCTTGATATTTCAAAGGCATTTGACAGGGTCTGGCATCAGGCTCTTTTGTCGAAAATGCGTGCTTTTGGGATCGATGAGTCTCTTCTGCAATGGATTAGAAATTACCTTTCGAATCGTTCAATACAAGTCGTTTTGTCGTCTGATATTCACCATATTAATGCTAGTGTTCCCCAGGGCTGTGTTTTGTCTCCGACACTCTTCCTCATTTTTATAAATGATCTCTTGTCTGCTACTTCTAATCCTATTCATTCCTTCGCTGATGATAGTACTCTCAGCATTTCATATTCGTTTCTTGGCTCACGTCCATCCACTTCGGCCTTAGACTCGGAACGGCAGCGTATGTTAAGCACATTAAATTCCGACCTTGACAGCATAATCGATTGGGGAAATAAAAATAGAGTGGAATTTAATGCTTCCAAAACACAGTGCTGTCTACTGTCGTTAAAGCGATCACAAAATAATCAGCCGTTATCCATGAACGGCACTTGCGTTGTTGAAACCGAAATACTTTCAATCCTCGGTATGTGTATGAAATGTCTAGGCTTCCTTAAACGGTGCAAGAAGTACTTCACCCCATCTGATCTGGCTACAATATACAAGGCATACATACGCCCAAAACTTGAGTATAACGCTCCTATCTGGTCAGGTGCTTCTAAGACCTCCCTGCACCTGCTGGATAGAATTCAAAAGCGAGCGATAAAACTTATAGGTGACAGTAATATTGCGAAGTCGACTGACTCGTTAGAACACCGACGTAATGTCGCGTCGTTGTCACTTTTTTACCGCTATTTCAACAAGAAATGCTCAGATGAATTAGCCAGTTGCATTCCTCCCCTTTAAGAATTCACCCGCAATATACGCCTCGCTAGAAATGCCCATCAATTCACCCTCAAGCCCTCTTTCGGACGTACAGTCAAATTCAGAGACTCGTTCTTTAGCCGCACTACACGAATCTGGAATGCTATTCCCAGCTCGATTTTTCCTTCTCATTACAATCCACAGGCATTTAAAACCAATGTGCATCGGTACCTCCTCTCCCTCTCTTCCTCTATACCTTCGGCCCGTGCTGTGACTTGATCCGGTCACTTAAGGGTACTCGCAACCCCTTTTGCACGCGTCAATTATAAAAAAAAACCAAGCCAAATGTCAATTTCGGTTCGGCAGTTGACAGAACGAGAGAAAAAAATTAATGACAGAAATCCTCTATCTTGTATTCTGTACATCGTGACCCACAGTGAGCATCAAACAAAGTTCATTCATTGGAAACCTTTTCTAAATAACATCCTTCATAAATAATCAATATAAAAACAAACCCCAATAGCCAACAAGTGTGTCTGAAATCTACTTCAACTCGAAACTCGGTCAGCAAGCGAATTTCTCACGAAGAAGTGACCAGCCGAGAAGTTGTCATTTATTAAGCCGCATAACGGTAACCCACTTATGAAGCTTACCAAAAAGGATAATAATTATGAAATTCCGATAGCCTGCGGCTCTCTCAACCCACAGTCTCTCGAGAACCATTGAGAATTGTGAAACCAATTCCAATTGATAGACACGCAAATCAGGTTCCAGATCATTGCGTGAGATTTGCCCACACACGCATTTGTCCGTGCTGGCGACACACGCTGTGCGAACCGGTTCAAGAAATAACGGTATTTTTCATCGTAATTTCAAACAACAAGGTCGGCGAACTTAAGCCCAGATAAAGCGTCACACAAAACAAAGAAAACAAAACGAATGCGGTAAATTCATAATCTCTTCAATTTGTAGCACCTAGAGCGGTAGCGCGCTGTTCATCGATCACACACGTGCGCTGCTGTGAACACGTCACGATAGCAAGCTCTTTTGAGCTCTGTCAGAGCAAGGGAAAATTTGTCCACAAAGTGAAACCAGACGCAAGCACTTCATTTAAAAGATGCTTATCTGCTTAACTTACTTTCTTCGGAGTGCGTCTTTTATGCCTCAACTCGTTGCCATCTCACGTCACCGACCTTGACACTCTGTGTGTGGCAAGCGGCATACATCTTCTTCGGTGACAGCGGCGGCGTGTGTGTGATGGTATTTGTGTGGGCAACACACCTGCAAGTGAACAAGGAATGCGGCCCAAATGACGGCCGGACAAGAAAGAAATTTAATTTTCGAGCCCGGAAAAGTGAAGTCACATTGTACATGCGTCGGGCGTCAATTAATCGAAAGTTTTTCGCCCCTTTTCCCCTTGTTGTGGCATTTCCAATCAAGAGATACTAATTTAATTTGATTTCGTTTTAATTTGGTCATTTTTGTTGGTTTTTTCTTTTTACTTAGAAGATTGACCACCTGAATGCATCCATTGGTGGCGGACATTTTTGACTCGGAGACAGTGCCACACGGAAGGGCATAGTGTGTAAAGTGAAATGAAGTGCTGAGTGCGAAAATTGAAAGAGAGAGCGTTTCAGTGAACAGAGAAATAAGGCAACAGACGCGAGGCGTGGTAACGGCAACCAAAAACTTTATAGACGGCTGACCAGAGCCGCGGCACACAAAACCAAACACGATTCAACAGAAGAGGAAGGAAACGAAGGAGAGAAAAAAGAAAAAGATGAATGAACTGGTAACGGTTAGCATAATCGTGCTGAGTCTACTCACCGCGCAGCCGACAGTGGTGAGATGTGAGGAAGACTCATTGGCCGGCAGCTTTCTTTCGGGTAAGTAACTGAATTTAGGTTAAACGGTGGTGACAGGTATCGGGGTATCTTTGTCGAGCATCCAATTTAAGCCGATGACACATATGTATGCATGCGTGTTGTGCCAAAAATGTCTGTTGATTCATCAGATATGGAATGGAGGAATTTCTTCTTGTGTGGCACTCCGCTAGAGGCCCAGCTCCAGCAAGGCGGGAAATGCAATTGAATTGTGGACGTTGAGCTCAACTGAGCAAAGTCCTGAAATGACCCAAATAGATTTTTGATTCTCCTTTGCCTCCTTCCGTGGACGGTTGGAAATATGTTCCCGCTCTATCGTGGGTCAAGACAGCTCAGAGTTGATTTGTCTGTCGTCCATCTGTGGGACGATAGACCGTCAATCTCAACTGCATCGTATGAAATGTAGCAACAACAAAACAAAACAATTTTTTACGCAGGTCTCTTGGACACAATTACAAGCACAGTCGACACAAAGGATTGCCCTGGGGTTTGCGTTCACACATTGGCAACACTTATTTGCTATGAGGTCCTCGACAACGTACCATGTCCATCGCCAAGCATGAAATGCTGCATAGAGAGTGCGGCGGGAAAAAATGTGAGCCTGGCGCACAAAGCTCCTTCAACCACCCCGAAGACAACTACAACGACGAAGCTGCCGACAACAGCCTCAACGACGACGACGACTACAGTGGCAACCACAACCGCAGCCCCAACTACAACCTCACCCAAGCCAAAGCCGACTCAGAAACGGGTTACAACGACAACAACCACTACAAAGAAGCCCACCTCCACGAAGAAACCAGCAAAAGCTGATGAAAAATCTGAATCGGACCCCTCCAGTATGTCAGGTCATCAGCTGTTGCCAAACATCTCAAATTAAACAATTTCTTCTTTTCAGAGGACAGCTGCCACGGTGTATGCGTTGCGGATAGAATCGCGGAGTACTGTGAAGCCTACTTAACCACTGCGGGTCTTTGCAAAGCTGGCACAAAATGCTGTGTCTCTCTGGACGAGTTCCCCGGTGGAAAGCTTCCAAAGGACATATATATTCCAGCAAGTATGAAAACATAGCCCTCGTCTGCTGTGATTGAGTTTTAAACGAAAATTTAATTTCCAGAGCACCAGGTTGGTAACAACAAACTGAACAAGACCACAACAGCTGCGAAACCCAGTCAAGCACCTAAGCCAGCTGCAACGTCGACAACCACCTCAACCTCAACGACATCTACCTCGACCAGCGCATCAGCGACGAAGGCCGCCACAACAACAACCCCGGAGCCAGCCCGAGTCAAGACGAATCCTTCTTCAAAGCCGCAGAAATCTGCCCAGAAAAAGGTCCCTCAATCGACGACAAGTACAGAGTCCCCGGAGGAGGACGAAACCTCAGACGATGACGACGATGAGTCCGAGAACAGCGGCAAGAAAGCTTGTGATGGTGAATGCACGAGCGGACTGTTCGCGCTATTCTGCGATGAGATTGACTCAGAAGCGTACTGTCCTGGAGAAGGTAGCTGCTGCGTAACAGGATCCAATTCAGAACCGCCAGCAACAAAGATCACTTCAACAACTCCCAGTCACAAGCACCCTGCCCCAGCTCCAAAGATACCACCGAAGTCCCCACCGAAGCCTCCACCAAAGACGCCACTGAAGACCGCAAATCCACCACAGCACACGCAACAGCCCTCACTTCAGTCCGCTGTATCCGACATGCTCTTCTCTCAGATTCTGAATTTGGCAGAGAACACCTTAACCGGTGGCGGCAACAGTGGAAGCAACTCCCAGCCACGACCACCACCGCCCCCGCAGCAGCAGCAGCAGCAGTACCAACAACAGCACCATAACCAGATCCCAAGCTGCCCAGGTTTCTGCATGCTGAACATCATGGAGGCCTTCTGCGAGCGGCCGTCCGTATTGATTCCCCAAACCACTACCTGTAAGAAGGGCTCGATTTGCTGCGACAACACAAGGTAACTGCGACAAGCAAAACACTTCAAATCGCTCAACAAAACATCCCCTTTTAGAGCCGGTCCATCGAAGCAGCGCCCAGGCGGCCCACCCCCTCAAGCTCCACCACCAACTCACCCGCCGACCGCGCCTCCCTATGTGGTCCCCATCACCCCTAGCCCAGATCCGCGAGAGGAGTGCCCGGGATCATGCATCGTCAGTCTACTCAGCTTCACCTGCTTCAGTGAGTGACTTGGCACAAGCATTTGTTGATTCCAATAACCCCTCTCCTTGCAGAGAACGCGGAAATGACCAACCTCTTCAAGTGTAAGCGCTCTGGCCAGATGTGCTGTGCGCCAAAGAGTAAAATCCTCGAAAAGCAGGAGTTCATGTCACGCAACGACACTTACGTCCACTATCCCCAGCCTCCGCCGCCGCACGCCTACCCACCCCAAGTTCAACCCGGAGTCCAGTACCAGAGCTACATGCCAGCTGGCGCCGCGCCCCCACCTCCACAGATCGTTCCGTACCAGACTCCCATTCCGCAACTCTACCCTATGGCCCCGCAGTACGGACCCATACCCGCACCCCCCATGCCAGGTAACTCTTATTCCGAGCTATCCATCGCGAGAAGACTCAATCTCGTCTCTTACAGTTCCCCAGCCCCCACCGCCAACAACAACGACAACCACAACGACCACCACTACCACGACACCCCGCCCACCGGTCTACTCGAAGTACGTGTGTGGCGTTAAGGGCACCCGGCGAACTGGTCGCGGCCTCCGCCTGAACGCAGTCGACTACCGTCGCGAGAAATACGGCCGTGCCCGCCGTCAGCTGCAGCAGCAGCTTCGCCATCCGGTGTACAACCCAAAGGGATCCAGTCCGGCTCAGAATGGAATCACGAAGAGCACTGAACGCCTCATCCTTGGCTCCACACTCATCCCCATCCAGATTAACAACGACAAGCTCGGCGATTTGGTCTACGGAGAGTTCATCGAGAACAACCTCATCAGGCAGTCGGCAGAAAGCGGCAAGGCGATTGCCCAGCAGGCGCCCGCCTACCAGAACTTCACCATGCGCCGACGTGGGCGCGTTGTTGGAGGAGAGGACGGCGACAACGGCGAGTGGTGCTGGCAGGTGGCGCTAATCAATTCGCTAAATCAGTACTTGTGCGGCGCCGCGTTGATCGGTACTCAGTGGGTGCTCACCGCCGCGCATTGCGTTACAAAGTAAGCGCCTCTCATTGCACTCATGCGACAGAATCCAACATTTTCTAAATTTGCAGCATTGTTCGTTCGGGCGATGCCATTTACGTTCGCGTTGGGGACTACGATCTGACGAGGAAGTACGGCAGTCCCGGGGCGCAGACCCTGCGAGTTGCAACGACCTACATCCACCACAACCACAACAGCCAGACCCTGGACAATGACATTGCGTTGCTGAAACTGCACGGCCAAGCCGAGCTTCGAGATGGAGTCTGCCTGGTAAGATGCACTGCCCTCCCATTCACATGCCCCTCCTCTCACAACAAGACTCTTCTAGGTCTGCCTGCCCGCGAGAGGAGTGAACCACGCAGCTGGCAAACGCTGCACTGTCACAGGCTACGGGTACATGGGCGAAGGTGAGTTGCGAACTGCTTCTGGGAGAAATGCGTGAAAATCTGAAATCTCTCCTTTAGCCGGTCCGATTCCGCTGAGGGTGCGTGAAGCCGAGATACCAATTGTCAGTGACACCGAATGCATTCGCAAGGTGAACGCAGTGACGGAGAAGATCTTCATCCTGCCAGCGTCCAGCTTCTGCGCGGGTGGCGAAGAGGGCAACGACGCCTGTCAGGTAAGTCGGTCGATTCGTGCACATCGATCGGGCGCACTAACAAAACTTTGCTCCACTTCAGGGCGATGGAGGCGGCCCATTGGTGTGTCAAGACGACGGATTCTATGAATTAGCGGGCCTAGTGTCGTGGGGCTTCGGCTGCGGCCGACAGGATGTGCCCGGCGTCTATGTGAAGGTGTCATCGTTTATCGGATGGATAAATCAAATCATTAGCGTTAACAATTTATAGTTCTAAGCGATCACCGAATTCACTCTTCAACAACACGAACTGAAGCACACAAATTAAGGACCTAGGGGGCGGAGCTGAAATCTTAGATTAGTATTAGTTAACTTATTGCATACCAGTGTATCACATGTCCTTCTCTTTGGAAGAACCACATTTTGACCTCCTTTAAGGTTTCCGATGTCATTTTTCTCCACTTAGAAGCCGAACAGAATTTTGTTATTTTCAAAGCACCAACTGGCACCTTTGCGCAGCCGCGCAAAGTCGAGCTTAGGGGTATTTTGATGGCACTCGCCTTAGGAGCGAGTGCTGTAATTGAATGAAATGTATATAAATAAAAACGAACGTACTTTTGAATAATTTTTTTGGACGTGTTTGGTATTTTTCAAGATGGTGTGAGTTTCCTTGCCATGATAGACCAGATTTTCACTTCACGACAGATCCTTGAAAGGACCCAAGAAGTACAAATCCACACTCTCCATCTATTCGTCGTTTTTAAGGCCGCCTATGGGAGTGTATGCACGGACGAGCTATACAGTGCCATGTCTAGTTTTGGCATTCCTACCAAACTCGTCAGATTGTGTAGGATGACGATGGAGGACTCTCGCTGATCCGTCAAGATCGGTAACGAACTCGCCGAGACCTTCAATGTCAAAAAAGCTTTTAGAGGCGCCGTACTGTCGTGTGACTTCTATAACATCATTCTTAAGAAGATCGTGTGCAACTCACAAGCCAACACCAGAGGCACGATCTTCTAGAGGTCAGTTCAATTGCTAGCTAACGCTGATGACATTGACGTGATTGGTCGAACACAGCGAACAGTCAATGAGGCGTTTGCCGGCATCGAAGCGGAAGCGGCTAAAATGGGTGTGGCGGTAAATGAGGGCAAGACTACCAGGTATACCCGTATGAAGCGAGCGTCAAGTTACAAATGTCTCGATAGGGAACATTTGTTGTGAACGAGCTCCTATTTTTTTGTTTTGTTTGTTTGCTATGACATCTGTGAAAAATATTTTGTATACATCAAGTCATTGAACAGACAACATCATATTTTTTCATCGTGTTAAAAATGTCGAATTTCGTACCAGAAAGTGATGTTTTGCGGAAAGCATTAATTTTTTGTTTTCATTTGAAGAAAAGTGCTGCAGAGTCGCATCGAATGTTAATCGAGGCATGTGGTGATGATGCTCTATCAGAAGCAACATGCGAAAGATGATTTCAACGGTTCAGAAATAATGATTTTGATGTGAGAAATGAAGACCGTGGAAGACCACCAAAACAGTTTGAAGACGCCGAATTGCAAACGATATTGGATGGAGATGACACTTTGAGTCAAAAGCAAGTGGCAGCAATGTTAAATGTTGCACAACAAACAATTTGTGACCGTTTAAAAGCTATGGGAAAGAACCAAAAGTGTGGAAAATGGGTGCCACATGAATTGAATGAAAGACAGATGGAAAACCGAAATTTTGCTTCAAAGACACGAAAGAAAATCGGTTTTGCATCGGATTGCTACTGGGGATGAAAAATGGATTTATTTTTAGAATCCTAAACGGAAAAATCATGGGTTAATCTGGGACAACCATCAACATTGACTGGAAAACCATCAAGATCAGATTCAGCAAGAAGACAATGCTGTGTGTTTGGTGGGACCAGAAAGGTGTGCTGTACCATGAGCTCCTAAAACCTGGTGAAACCGTTAATACTCATCGCTACCGACAACAAATGATCAATTTGAACCATGCATTGTTCGAGAAACGACCAGAATGGGCCAGACGACACGGCAAGGTACTTTTGCTCCATGACAATGCACCTGCACACAAAGCAAAACCGGTTCAGGACACAATCAAAACACTTGGCTGGGAGCAGCTTCCCCACCCGCCGTATTCACCAGACTTTGCTCCTTCCGACTATCATTTGTTTTCATCGATGGGACACGCATCGGCTGAGCAGCACTTTGATTCCTACGAGGAGGTCGAAAGTTGGGTGTCTGATTGGTTTACTTTAAAAGACGAACAATTTTATTTGCGTGGTATTCACAAATTGCCAGAAAGGTGGTCAAAATGTGTAGAAAACAATGGCCAATACTTTGAATAAAATGTTTTTACTTTCCCACTAATAACTAGTCTTTTATTTTCACAAATAAAAAAAACCGGAATACCTGGTAAGTACATTCTGTCATCAAGGAAGGACACACAACATCGACGTTTCGGACAGAGCGTCACACTAGGCAGCAGAAACTTCGAGGTAGTCAAGAACTTCGTCTACCTCGGCGCCGCGGTAAACAGGGACAACAATATCAGTTCCGAAATCAAACGCAGAATCACTCTTGCCAATCGCTGTTTCTTTGGGCTCAAGAGGAAATTGAGTTCTCTCGGAGGACTAAGCTCACTTTATATAACAGCTTGATCATCCCCGTCCTACTTTATGGCGCGGAAACCTGGACGTTACCAATGGAAGCCCTTAGTCCGAGGGCTTGAGGCATGAGGAAGCCCTTTGTCTTTTCGAGAGTAAAGTTCTGTGTGTGATTTTTGGTCCTGTTTGCATTGATGGCATCTGGAGGAGAAGATTTAACGACGAACTCTATGGGCTGTACAACGACATGCGCCTGGTCAAGCGTCTTCGGAATAAACGCTTAAGATGGCTAGGCCATATAGAGCGTATGGACACCACTGCTTCGGCCCAAAAAGTCTTTAAATCTGAGCCATTGATACAACGCAACAGAAGACAACCTATGATAAGGTGGCGCACACAAAAGGAGAAGGACCTCAACCAAGTTCGAGTGCACAATTCGCGGCCGCTAGTGAAATATGATGCTGGCTGGAGAGGCACGTTGTTTAAAGCCCAGGTCCACCTCGGAATGTAGTGCTACAAGAAGAAGTGACTTTTCTTGTGGCTCTGTCCGGAAACTGAGCCGGGAAGGGAATGTACTCGGAGACGAACGACAATATTAGATTTCACACTTCTTTACGCAATTTCTCGTCCGTCTTCTAGACGGAAACGTATGCGATCGTAATGGTCACAAACTAAATGATGAAGAATAGGTAGAAGCGGCGAAGTTTCTGCGTCTGTAGCAACAGTCAGCTTACCTGCCTTATTCAACTCTCTAACCATTTCCAAGATATTACAGGAATGCAATCAATTATTTGATTTGGTTGTCAGACTAAACTCGCTATGCCCCAGGAAACTAAGGGATCATGCGGGATGAGATAACCGGAAACGTGCGAGGCAAGGATCAAATGAGGCACTCACATGGCCTGAACCCACCTTGGGACTACCCGCGTCCTTGATTAGGGCTTCCGTCGAAGGTTGAGTCTCCCGACAGCACTACAAGAGACGGCATGGCTCTTCAGGATGCAGGCTGACCAAGTGCATGCTCCCAAACGTCAGCAATAAATCTGCTGCTTTTCTTCTATCCCTATGTAGGAAGGACTGTAGACGTCTTGTTGGCATACAAACGGCGCACTTCACCTTGCCTAAGCACTTAAGAGGGCTTGGACTTAGTGACGGCACTGTATGCGACGCATGTAGAGAAGGTTAATGCACTGCAGAGTACTTTCTTAGTCAATCGCCTTTGATCGAATAAAGTTTCGGCTGTTTGGGGCCGATTCGGTGGGACCAGTTAATCTAGGGTCTTTATAAAAGAAGCGCTTGCTGGCTTTCCTTCAGAAGGCCAAGAAATTACGTTAAATGTAAGTAATTGCCTGGTTATTGGTGGACCAGTTTTGAGTCGGAGAGCTCCAGTGAAGTATTATCCGACCTTCAACAATTAGAGGGCGTTGGTAAGCGTCCATCTCATTTGAGACTTCCGGCAACCAGCAGTTATTTCGGGGTTTTGCGCGATGTTTGTACTGATAACTACTATTCCTCAGCGGTAAGATTTGTTGTGCGTAAAGGGGAGTAATGTGAAATAACGTTGGAAACCTTCAATACTTTTGTTGGCGCTCGCCATCGAAGAAGAAGATGATCCAAGGTACACAGCGTTCAAGTGGTTTTTAACTTCGCTAAGCGATTTTTCTCCTAAAAATTATAATCGAATCATTGTTACTTTTCTAATCTTCTCTTCTCACACTTCCACACGCGTTTAATAGAAAGTCAGAAATTTAGAATACCTACAAGACAGAACCTAATGATCTGTGTGGCGGACAACCACACCAACGGTCCGGCCAACCAGTGCAGCTGAGCATACTGAACGGACCACGCAACGGCACACTCAGCAGCACATCGCAGTACGTGAACTAACCCAACGGCACATAACCCACGCGAGGATATCCTTCCACGCAAAAAAACATCTGCGATCGCGGTTCGTACGTCGTTGGGTAAACAACCCAACGAACCCAACGGTGCCCGCGACGCACAAGAGGATATCCTTCGCATCCCACCAACGCCGAGGGATGCAACGTGGGCATGTGCCTACGGAGCAATAAAAGGAATGGGTTGGGTCACACAAAAGGACACTCGCAATTAGAAAGTCACACGGATCAATACTTACATAGAAATCGCCGACGATAACTTATCTAAATAAAATATTGTATACTTAAATCGACTCCTCGCCTTTTAATTAACTCCAAGTAGGACATACTTGTGGCAACGAGCTACATCTGTTGCGGTTGTGGAGCCATCTAACGGCGGGGGTAAGTACAAAGCTATTACTTATTGGATTACGTCATTTGGACTCAAACCAGTGTGCGGCATCAGTGGTACCACGTTGGAAAAAATAGGTCTGTTCCAATTCATTTGTGTACAGAAATGAATTAGAACAGACAGCAGTTGAGCAGTTTGGGTAAAAATCTCTCTTGTAGAGAGTAACTCTAACAAAACTTTTGAAACGACTTTTCGTAGAAATTCGTAAACAACTATCAGATGTGGGAAATGTCAGAGGTTGTTTTCACTTTTTCACTTTGACAACCATCTGCTGCGTACAGATTTTTCTTCGGCAGCAATTCGTAGGGAGAGGAAATATTTTGCTCTCTCGTGAGCTCTTTCTTCTACGAAAAAATGAGCTAATGTAACGCGTTTTTGTAGTTTTTCAAGCAAATTCGTAGACATTCGTAGCAATTGAGGGCAATTGGAATGGACCTAATATCTAAAGTGAAACAATTTGTCCGGTTTTATGGAATTGGTCTTTTGATTCAATAGGGTGCCACTTTTTTGGGAAAACAACTTTAAAATGAAATTATTTAATCACAAAGATGATTATTTTTTTTGTAAACTGACATTAAATCTACATAACTCGAACTTATTCCATTGTAATTTTTTATTCTGGGGGGCATGGGCCTGTGCACGCGAGGTAACGTCGTTGATTGCGCTCAACATGGCGAGCTGCCAAGGCTATCCTCGTTAGTGCACAGGTCAAGTTGACATACAGCCTCCACGCGGCGCCGTCTGGATAGCCATCACAACACCTATTTATTCTATTTATGGGATTGCAATATAACTTGGATTTTTGGCTTACGACCGCCATGGCGGGCTCGGACATAATCTAATCAGAAAGCCAAATTTTTTCCAACAAAACGACGATTATGTTCCTCTAAGTGGACTTTACTTATCCCCACAGTCTAGCGGGGTTAAGTCATACGATCTTGCACGCCAATTCACGTTCAAACGTTACCGTTTATAAATAAATTGCGAAACGAATGTCGGCGTCTTGTGGAACGCACTGCTCCTATACATCAGGCTTGTTTACTTGATGAACTAAATTGTCCGTTCTGTAGAGGTCACAGCTCATCAGTAACATCCTTTTTAAGGAAATACGGACCAATTATTCCAACAACGTTAAAATCACCAAATAGTCAGTTTTTGCGGATGTAACGGTATCTCGCCGTACACTTAAGGCTCACTCCATATAATGGAAATTTTGTTTATTGATGTATTCATCCAACCAATCTCAATCACTTAAGAAATTAGATCAACAGCAATCTTGGTTTGGGTCAAAGGATAAAGTTCCGAATAGTACTCACCCCCGATTTCCTTGAAATTTTTTTTATAGGTAGCCCTGCACATAGGAAGCCCAAATCCGAATGGTTCTTTCCCGCAAATAACGGGAAAGGACGAAAAGGACATTTTTAGTTTTGGTATTCAGGACTTTATATCTGCGAAACGGTAAGTCGCAGGTGAATAAAATGGGTATCAAATTGAAGCTAGAAGAAAGCACTTTTTAGAAAGATATCCTTGATTTTGCACTTCCAGAAAGTACTTTTTACTGCATAAATATATTTAATAAGGGAAATGTGGCATTCGAAATCCTTTCGGTGTTGAGTGCGAATCATGTGGATGGTTTATTCTTAAGTTTTATCAAAGTAAGTATGTTTGGTATCGTTAAAAAGGTAAAAAGGTGAGCTTTTATATGACATTGAAAACAGTACACCTTTGGTACAAATTTTTTAAGGAAAATTAAATTATATTACTGAAATTTTTTTTTTTCACAAAATTCACTATGACTTCAAAGTTTGTTGATGGATTGTAACAATATATGCAACAAAAAACCAAACCATTCGGATTTGGGCTTCCTATGTGTAGGGCTACCTATAAAAAAAAATCCAAGAAAATCAGGGCTAAGTACTGTTCGGAACTCCACCCGGATCAAATTCTCACAATTCGGAAATGTTGTGCTAACTTGGCAAGTGACAAGATGACCGAAATATTTTCAAAATTTCAGTGAGATTTTACTGTTTATTTATTATGTCAAGTTAGGGTTGTCCGCGGCGCAAAGTGGTGCCCTTGTACGAGGAATGTGGAAATAAATTTGTAACTTTTAAACCCGTTGACCGATCTTTATGAAATTTGGAATATAGTATCACCGTAAAATCAAAATATGGTTGATATAGCATGATCGATAACAGAGTAATCTTAAGTTAATAATAATAATTCTTGATGCTACAGTCCAAATGGGGACCAGGGCCCAGCTTGCTCATCAACTACTCGTGTCGTGCGCGCTACTGTTCTCTCACGAGTAGAAGGGACCTACAGTTTTTTGCCAACTCCGAACGGCGCAATTTTTGAAGCTTTCTTAGACAGTTATTACTCTTTGAGTGTTGTCAGCAGCTCGAAAGAAGTGGTGCCGTGAAAAATTTGAAAAATTGGTGTTGAGCTGGGAGTCGAACCTAGACCCTTCGGCGTGTGAGCGTCGCACTCAACCCACAACGGCACGGCGACCACAATCTTAAGTTAAACAATTTGAACAAACACACTGTCTTATTGAATTAATAATATTAAATATTAATATTATTATTATTAAGGAGTATATTTATTTCGTACAAAGCTGGAATGTATACATATATAAAAAAATTACATTCAATACCATCTACTAACACACTTTCGTTCTAAAAAAATTTAAATTTGAATTTAGTGTAGTAAGGCTTCACTACTAAGTGGTTCATGCCCATGGAATTTGCGCAATATAAGCGTTAGAAGGGAAATTGTAGGAAAATTCAAGCAATTCACGTCGAAAAATGCCGGAGATTGCTCCTCTTAAACGACTCGTTCTCCCAAAGTGCAAAATTGTGCATTTTTATTTTTGCACCAAACTTTCAGAAAAATGTAGTTTCCCGTTGAAGCCTCTTGGATCACTTTTGTTATGCTCCATCAAACATGTAACTGGTTCACACAAAACATGACCTTAATCAAAAACCTGGTCTAGAAAACTGGTGGCCAAAATACGAAAAAACTATTAATGCAGTCTGAAGGCTAATTATACGCCCTTTCAAATAAATACGACATTATGTTGCATGGTGGCTTATTTAAAGAAAAATATGCCACATCGAATTTTACGGAAAAACATCCAATTTTCAAAGTCCAAACTTTGCACAACTCGTACACCGAAACGGCTCATATGAAGTCCACAAAATTTTGGCTTTTTAGGTTTAGAATCGAAAAACCAGTACCGCTTATTTCATTGCACGTATTTTTTTCCGCACGGGCACCACTGTGCGGCGGAGCTAGCATTTCAGTTCAGACTGAATCCTTTGTGATTATTTGTTTTATGCATCTACGCATTGTTTTCTTTAAATAAACTTAATATTGTGACGAATGAAACAAAAAGCGTAAAGGGGTTTCTTACATTTTAACAAACATCAAAGTCGGGCATAGTGAAGGTTAAGTAGTGCGACAAAAAAGGCAGATGTTTTTAGTTAAATATTCGGGGAAAGTCACTCCGAAGTGACGAGACTCTTCTGTGGAAAAATAGAAGAAGTTGATGAAGTCTCCAGACTCAGAAAAGTCCTCTACACCAGTCTAACCATACCCTGCTTCTACAAAAGGCAGGATGGTGAATGGACCATGACCCTAAGTATTCTACTCGACACACACTTTCCAGGCAGTACGGAGAAATCTCCGCTGTCTTAAGAATCAACCGATCAACAAGGCTGCCTCCCTCATCTTGTCACAGAGCGCATGATACTCTTGGCCATTCGGAGCTTCAACCCGTACAAGTCACCTGGGCCCGATGGCATTACACCTGCGAAACTCCTGCAGTCCTCAGAGTTAATTCTCCCATGGCTTGAGGTCATTTTGAACGGTTGTCTCCGCTTTTCATGCATACCAACTAGCTGGACAGAAGTTAAGTTGGTATTCATGCCCAAAGCGGGACGAAGCTCTTATGTTCAACCTAATGATCCCCACCCCATTAGCTTATCCTCATTTCTTCTCATACTATTGGAGAGGATAATCGACCTTCACATCCGTTGCACAGTCCCTGCGCACAGGCTGGCAACCTCCCAACATGCATACTGTAAGGGCAAGTCCGTACACTCACTTGTGCATCATATTGAGAAATCTCTCTACCACAAGGACTATTCCTTAGTAGCCTTCGTGGATATAGAAGGTCATTTTAACAATGTCTTTCCGCATTCGATATCAAATGCACTGACAGATTTGGGCGTGGACGTGGGGCTCACCTCCCTGATACAAAAGCTACTCGTTAGCAGGCGTATCACGGCCAAATTGGGCTCCACCACTACTTCCAGATACGTTAGCAGAGGCACTCCCCAAGGTGGAGTCCTCTCCCCTCTTCTATGGAACACAGTAGTCAAAGAACTGTTACCACTCCTGGAAGTTGAGGGTTGCAAGGTGATAGCTTATGCGGACGATATTGCTATTATGCTCTCTTGCAAATATCCCTTGGTACTTAGGGACCTTATGCAAAATGGTCTTTCGCTCCTTTCAAAGTGGACGAGCAAAAAAGGACTAAGCATCAATGCCAAAAAAACAGAACTAGTCCTCTTCACCAGGAAATACAAAGTTCCCCATGTTGACCCACCGACCATCAGCGGCCAGCAATGCTCTTTTTCCGAGACAGCCGAGTTCCTAGGACTTACGCTGGACAGGAAACTCAGCTGGAAGGCAAATATTGGCGAGCGCGCCCGCAAAGTCCCGACTGCACTCTACGTGTGCAGAAGGGTTATTGTCATGCGCCCTATTCTACTATATGGCGTTGCAGTTTGGTGGCCTGCACTAGACACAGCCTCCCACTATAACACTATCAGAAAAGTCCAGCGACTGGCCTCCATATGTATCTGCGGTGCTCTAAGAACCATCCCATCAGATGCATCGGACGTCATTCTCAACCTTATGCCCATAGATCTGTTTGCCCAACAGGCGGCGGCTAGTACAGCCATAAGACTGATCTCCTCATCACAATGGGACGTGTCCCACGGATACTTAAGAATCCTTCGAAGAGCAAACTTTGTATACCAAAACTTTGACTATGCGGCGCCGAAGGTCGTTTTGACACAAAATTTCCGCACTATGATCCCTGAACGAGACGCGTGGTCGGCTAACCCACAATGGGTTACTGACGCTACGTATATCTACACCGATGGATCAAAAACAAACGAAGGCGTTGGTTGCGGAGTCTACTCGGAGGATCTGAATTAGTCTAAAATTCAGACTTCCCAATCACTGTAGCGTGTTCCAAGCTGAAGTAATGACCATTCGTGAAGCACTGTCTTGGCTGAAGAGGAATAGGATATCCTCAGCTGATATCCTTATTCTTACGGATAGTCAGGCAGCACTCAGGGCCCTGGAATCTGTCTCAACAAACTCCAAGACGGTCATGAACTGCCGCACATCCTTAGATGAGATGGCTGAGCAGTTCAACATTAGCCTGTGCTGGGTGCCAGGCCACAGAGACATTCTGGGCATTCTGGGCCAGGCAGACGAATTGGCCAGGCTTGCCACAACGCAACCACTACTTCAAGAACTCGAACACCTCGGTATCCCTCTCGTCACATGCAAGTTAGTACTGCACTTGAATGCGATCCATCAGACTAATCAAAGGTGGTCTAACTATAACCTTTGTCGCGTCTCCAAGGAGGTGTGGTCCTCTCTTGAACCCAAACGCTCCAGACTGCTACTATCGCTCAAAAGATCAGACATAAGCCTGGTCATAGGAGCCATAACCGGACACTGTCTTATCAGTGAACTTGCTAGCAGGCTATGGGCTCCCTCAAATGATTTTTGCAGAAGCTGCAGAGATGAGGAAGAATAAGAAACTCTCCTACACCTGTTATGCACATGCCCGGCGCTCTCGCGCTTCAGATACAAGCACTTTGGAAGCTACTTCCTCAACGGCTTACATGACTTAAATAAAGCCCCTCCCGCCGACATTTAAAACTTTATTATCGGCTCCAACTGATTTTAGGTTCTTCCCACATGGCGTGGTGGCACAATGGTCCTAAGTGCATTCATCAGCCACCTTTACCTACCTACCTACCCCTCCGAACAAAATGAAGGTCTTCTGAAAATCAAAAAATGTGTTGCGTTCAAACAATTGAGGAAGTGTAAAAGGAGTGTATGAAAAAATAAACCGACAAATAATCGAAATTGTTGTTTGAAACTTTGCAAGTGCTGCTGCCAAGCCTTCAACACGTGCTCCATCAAATGGTTTTTCAGTCCTAATGAAGACCAAGCTTTGGGGAAAAATTATTATAATGGACAATAAGAAATATAACAGATTAAATTTTCTTTTCAATGAATCCCACATTTGTATTCTTCTACGGATTTCAATCATTTCCGGGAAACAAGCAAAAGTAAAAAATTTAACAAGAAATGTGTCATCCAACCAACCAACCTCAATAGATTAAGGATGTCTTTAATCAAATATTGGCTTTATTTGATCTATGGATAACTTAATTAACTTTTTGTTGCATATAAGCTGAGATTTATGCCAAAAAGAGAAATATTAATTTTATGAATTTTTTGCGATTACTCCATTGATCTTATTGCACAAAACTGCAATAACATTTTGCCACTTCATTAAAGCTTCACAAAGATGGGTCTTTTTGTGAAGCCCTGTTTTTGAAGAATTCCTTGCCGGAGACGACGTCATAATCTACAGCTGAAGGACGAGCGTAAATATATTTTCCTGTGTTGTTCTGTAAATAGGAATGGGAAGCAAGGTCTTCTGCTTTTAGTATCTACTCGTGTTTTAAATGCAATTAACAACATTCCCCCGAAGGAAGGACAATATATTACATATAAAAGTTAAAGAAACGCGCTACCAACATTAATAAAAAAAAAATCAAAGGCCGAATGCCTTTGTACCGTTATTAGTTCGATTGAGTCTTAAAACTTAACTAAAAAACATTCGATCACCTAAATTTATTCCCTAATTCCTGATTCAGCTTTCTGTGGTGGCTCGCTGTTTTGGGAACGGATGCACCGTGCAGCAAATGCGCCAGACGCTAGGTCAGCGTTTCCTCAATTCGGTGTTCGCGCGTGCAGGTGTAATTCACCCCGTCTGTTCGTGCTAAGTTATACAAGGGGCCCATACTCTAAGTGCTCTCATCACCTCCAAAGGCCGGATATCAAACTATTTTCCTACCAGCAAATTTATTGACTTTCAAGAAACCAGAAATATTTGTCTGATACTGCAGACAATTATTTTCAAATGACATATTTTAATTCAAAAACCATTATGAATCGTTTTCATCGAACCCCTGTGAGTATAAATTCCTCTGTAATTTTAATTTAAATTCTCCCTTAATAAGGACCATTAGATCTAAAATCTACAAACGTCTTATTGGATTTATGTTTGTATGTCATGAGAGAAAAGTATTGCGAGATATATAGTGACATAACTTGGAATAACAAAAAACAAATGAAGGCAATCAAAACGGTCTCTTCTTCTTCTTCTTCTTATGGCGGTACCATCCGGGGTGGATCTGGGCCTCAACTAACATGCCTCTCCACCCAGCACGATTTTTCGCCAGCTGTATCCAGTTGCGAACTCCAAATTGGTTGAGGCCCTTCTCCACTTGTGTGCCCCACCTTAGTCTAGGTCGTCCTCTGTTGCGTTGTCCCAATGGCTCAGATTCGAAGACTTTTCGGGCCGGAGTAGTGGTGTCCATACGCTCTACATGGCATAACCATCTTGAGCGTTGTATCCGAAGACGCTTGACCAGGCGCATGTCGCTGTACAGCCGTCAATGAGGCGTCTGCTGCCATTGAAGCGGACGCGACTAAAGCGGGTCTGGCGGTTAATGAGGGCAAAACAAAGTACATGCTGTCATCAAGGAAGGACACACAACAGCGACGTCTCGGACAGAGCGTCACACCAGGCAGCAGAAACTTCAAGGTAGTCAAGAACTTCGTCTACCTCGGCGCCGCGGTAAACAGGGACAACAACATCAGTTCGGAAATCAAACGGAGAATCACTCTTGCCAATCGCTGTTTCTTTGGGCCCAAGACGAAATTGAGTTCTCTCGAAGGACTAAGCTCGCTTTATATAACAGCTTGATCATCATAGTCCTACTCTATGGCGCGAAAACCGGGACGTAACTAAAAGCGCATGAGGAAGCCCTTTGTCTTTTCGAGAGAAAAGTTTTGCGTGCGATTTTTGGTCCTATTTGCGTTGATCGCGTCTGGAGGGTAAACCGCAGCTATGTCCATACATTTTTATCCCTGGTATTACGATATGTATATGCCAGCAACGGTTCATAAAATTCTATTCCACGGAGCAGAAATAATATCATCAGCAGCGTTGGCCATCATTGTCTGAGGAGGCCAAGGAAAATAATAGCGGAAAATGTTCTCGTTCGGCGACGAATGAAGTTACGAAGATTGCCCTTTATATTTTAGATGGCAACCCTACTCTTGCAATCTGGCAACTGCCAGCTCTATCATAAAGTTTGACATTTCTGAGGTTATACGTGCTCAGAACGTTTTAACATACGAGCTTTATTTGTGTTGCTGATAGTAACGTAAAAGATTCATCTCGCCTAAAAAATGGAATTAAATCGTGAAAATTTTCATGCATTTATTCATTCATTTTTTACAACTTTCGACGCGGATTAAGTCAACAAGAGTGCATCGATGAACTTAATACAATGTTTGGCGATGAAGCTCCATCAAGGACCAGTGTTTATCGAAAGTATGGTGAATTCAACCGAGGTCGTAGTTCACTCCAAGACGAATTTCGTGAAGGTCGTCCAAAATCAGTTGTTCTTCCGGAAACCATTGATGCTGTGCGCCAACTGATATTGCAAGATCGTCATGTGAGATTGATCGTCGTCACGAGTGATCGTGAGATTGAGACAACCTTAGACATTATTGGGACCAGCATACATTCAATATTGCATGAACATTTGACCGTCAAAAAAAATGTTCGCGTTGGATGCCACACAATTTTTAGATCGCTCAAAAAAAGGGTCGTGTCGATTGGTCAAAAGAAATGCTCCAAAAATACGATCGCGGTACTTCGAAACACGTCTATTACATTGTAACAGGTGATGAATCGTGAACTTACGCGTATGAGCCAGTAAGTAAACAGCAGTCGACTCCGTATGGGTGTTTGGGGAGCCAAATCCAACAAAAGTTGCTCGCGCACGAAGCACTTCCAAGGAAATGGTGGCCTGTTTTGTCGGAAGAACTGGACATGTCGCAATAGGACCACTAGAACAACGCAGAACAGTCAATTCTGAGTGGTATACAACCATTTGTTTGTCAGTTGTCTTCCAAGAAATCAGGAAAACCAACCGCCGAAGACGGACCGTCTTCAGTCATTCACAAGTCAGTCAGTCAGTCACCACGACAATGCGAGCCCTCACACATTGGTTCAAACAACTGCATTTTTGGGCACTCAAAACATCGATTTGATGAGTCATCCGCCGTATAGTCCTGACTTGGCACCGAATGACTTCTTTTTATTCCCGTATGTAAAAAATAAAATGAGAGGTCAACGTTTTTCGACACCTGAAGAAGCGATTGATGCCTTCAGAATGGATGTTTTGGAGATACCTCAATCATCATTGTCAAAAGTACTTCGACAATTGGTTCAAACGCATGCAAAAGTGTATAGATCTGTATAGAATATTTTGAAAAAAAAAAACAATAAAATTTTATTATAGATGATTAATATTAGATTTTGTTCTTTAATCCCGAAATATAAAAGCAGACCTAGTTTAATTCTTTAAATGTCGGTATGATCTGATCCATGGATAATATATTTGAGGCCCGAGCCAAAACTAAAAGGATTTACATGCACTAAGTAGCGAAGCGCAAGCCTTATTACATTAATTTCCGACTTTACAATTCCTTACAACGACAGTGTGTTATAATAATAATAATTGTTGGCGCTACAGTCCAATGGGGGACTAGGGCCTAGCTTGCTCATCAACTACTCATGTTGTGCGCGCTACTGTTCTCTCACGAGTAGAGGGACCTACAGTTTTTTGCCGACTCCGAACGGCGAAATTTGAGAAGCTTTCTTAGACAGTTGAGGTGGTGCCTTGAAAAATTCGAAAAATTTGTGTTGAGCTGGGAGTCGAACCTAGACCCTTCGGCGTGTGAGCGTCGCACTCTACCCACTACGCTACGGCGGCCACAACTAAATGTGTTACAGTGTGTTACTAAATAGTATTGAATGAAAGTTTTTGTACATAGGAATGAATTCCAGCTCTGTTTTGAGCCTAAATTTGTTTCTGTTATTTTTGTATGAGTTTTTAAAATTGTTTAACTTAAGATTACTGCGTTATTCTTTATGCTTTATTAATTGTTGAGAGAGCTCAACGGCATTCCAAAGAGTTCATATCTGAACTGCTTCGAGGATTGGTAAAAACGCTGCCACAAGTCTAAGGGGGACTATTTTGAGGGGCACAAAATAGCAAAATGGAAATTCGTCCTTCGCGATTTGACAAAATATTCAGATTACTTTTTTCACATATATGCACAACAAAAGATTTTTTGTGACAACCGCGGAAACACATTTTGAACATTTTGAAAAATTTTAATTCTCTATGTGAGAATATAAGGGAATATAAGGGAAAATTGACTTTTTTGTCTTTTCGTTTCCGTTTTGCTACATTGTTCATTGTTCATGTTGTTTTTACTGCCACGAGAGCAGGTTGCAGTTAACATGTTTCTAATACAAAGTGAAGAACAGTATTAAGCACACTATACAAAAACAAATAAAATTAAAATTCAATGCAAATTCAATGCATAAGTAAAACCAACTTCGTTGCTCTGATGAATTATTTAAAAAATGTCAACTGGGATGCCATCTTAAATTCTCCAGATTTGAAAGGTAATTATGATATGTTTATGAGTTCGTTAGTTGGAATTATGTATGAATCAAATTCAATATTTAAAAAGTCTGAATATTCATAACTTCAATATCATTGGTGACCAATTGATTTTAGAGTAATTGAAGGATCACTAATTACATCAAGTAGATATAATAAACGTAAAGATGGAATTGAATTCTGGTATAGAGTTATTTGTTCCAAAAACGCGTCGGAATTATCGGTTCAAAACTCCATGGGCAAATAAACAGTTGGTTAATTTAAGAAATGTCAAAAGGAAAGCATATTCTATCTTTGTTTCAAACAAATCGACATCAAACCGTGAAAGATTTTTGAGACTTAGGAAAGAGTATGAGTTCTTGAATAGATATCTATACAAGCAATATATCTTGTCAGTAGAATCTTCGGTGAAGAGCGATAGTTCAGCATTTTGGAAGTACGTTAAATCTAAGAGAAATTCTTTAGGCTTGCCTAAATCAATGGATCTTGGAAACGTAATTTCAAATGACTTGAATGGAACTTGTGACTTATTTGCCGACTTTTTTGAGTCAGTTTATAATGAAACCGAGGACCATTTAACGATGCACTATTATTCAAAAATACCTGAAATTCTGGACATAGGTACGTTGCAATTATCGAATGACGATCTAATGAACGAATTGAAAAATCTTAAACTTAATTACAGCCCAGGCCCTGATGGGGTCCCGGCAGCAATTTTAAAAAATTGTTGTTTGAGTTTATTGTATCGACCTCTTAGAATTATATTTAATCAATCGCTAAAAAAGGGTGAATTCCTAGATGAATGGAAGTATTCCTATTTAACACCACTTTATAAAACCGGGTTGAAACAAAAAGTAGAAAACAATCGTCCTATATCAAAGCTTTCTTCCATTCCAAAATTGTTTGAGAGCCTCGTAAAAGAAAAAGTGTATTTTCTAATAAAAGAGCTTATTTCAAATAGGCAACATGGCTTTATGCGAGGTAGGTCATGTTCTACTAACTTTTCTTTATTTACAAATTATATATTTACAAATTTAGAACATCGCCTACAAGTTGATGTACTTTATACTGACTTTTCGAAAGCCTTTGATAAAGTGCATCACACTTTGCTTTTAAACAAACTTAAATCCATGGGAATTCATTCAGCAATGCTAGAATGGTTTTTAAATTATTTAAAGTAGAGGAAGCAAATGGTTAAGGTCGATAGTTACATTTCTCGCGTAATAAAGGTAACATCGGGCGTGCCACAGGGTAGCCACTTGGGCCCATTATTATTTCTTTTATTTATAAACGATGTTCACGAAATATTTAGATTCTGCGAAATTCTAACATTCGCGGATGACTTTAAATTATTTTTGTCGATTAACAGTATAGCTGATTGCATTAAGTTTCAGTCGGATATACATAATCTAGCGGAATGGTGTAAACATAATGCTCTAGATCTAAACATTTCAAAGAGTAAAATTTTTACGGCACATAGAATAACATCTCCAATTGTTTATGATTATACTATCAATAATCATAAACTGGATCGCCTAGAAGAAGTTAAAGACCTTGGAGTAATATTCGACCCCAAGTTGGATTTCTCACTACATTATGATTACACCCAAGAATGATAGAAAAAGAGATTGCGCAATAGAGTGTTCAATTTTCTTTCGTTCTGCGCAGCTTACGTCACGCGAGACTTCTGGTTTGACAGCTTTTTGTTATTGTTTACTATCTTCATACAAATTGAAGCAGGAAAAGTTATTAGTTGATTTTTTTTTCTAATATTATTCACGTTTTAAGAACTTTTTAACATAAAATATGTTTTAAGTGTATATCCAATTGAGTTAATTTAACTATCCAATTACTTTACGAGCTATTAAGTCAAGCATTTTGCATGCAGAGTGGAAACAACTTTCACAGAGTTTCGTAAAGCAATAATCATAATTGTGTAAAGTTTTAGAATTGCCATTAACAGTTTAACTAAATTTTATTATTGCATGTTTTATTTCCAAAAGTCAACAAGTTATTGAAATAAAAGACTAGATTTAAATTTTGAACTAGTGGACAATTTTATTATGTTTTCCTTTTTTCTGAATTGAAACTCTGTAATTTCTTTGTTTAGTTTCCTTATCCTAAAATACATTCGTGTTCTAAAATAAAGTTTTTTTTTATTTTCTCCTCACATTTTTCGTCAATTTCAAATGTGTCTTAAGATATTCGGGGGAAATAAAGAGGTCATCCCCATTCACACTTTCGAAAATTTCATCGAGTTACTTCATGTGAACCATTAGTGCAGATGTGGGTTTATCCAGGCCTCCTTCGTTGAGATGGTTAACCCACGTAAAAGTCGTGTCCTTATTTTGAAGTATACGTATGTCGGGAATTTCATCCCCCAACTTATGGCAAATGTACCCAGCCAAATTTTCAAGCCCATCGTGAGCTAAAGACTCCAATTCATTGTCAATCTGGCTGTAGACATCAGTGCTCGGAGGATTTATAGTTATACTCATAACATATTTAACATATTTATATATTTGAGATATGTATGTAGATAAAACCTTACTTTTGAGAGTACATTCGGAAACTAAGTCAGGCGTGTCATCCGAAGCAACTGTTTGGTCACCTAAATGACCTAAGCTGGCGGCTCTTGTTATTGCCTGAGCTATAGTGTGAGAAAAAAGTCTTGTAGCCATTTTAACTTTCTGTCTTTCAGTTCCAATAACGTTTAAATCTCCTGCCGATATCTTATGGGTGATTGACAATTCAGACGCTGTGCATGTTCGAAACTTAAGGATTATGTTTTTTTTTACTTGCCTTTGAGTGCATTCTGATGTCGCGGGATGAAGGAGCTACTATTGCTCTCGGTTGGATTGTTGGAATTGTTCCCGCCTTCAACTTATATCCATTATTTTTGCAAAGACCTGTAATAAAATTGTAACTTAATATGTTAGTAAATAAACAAATCATCTTACACATTTCAATTGTAGGTTTCTTTCAAAACTATCCGCAGTGAAATGTGCAGTTATCCTTTCTCCTGCATAAGTGAATCCACTGCTTCCGTAGGATGTTGTGTTTTGGAACCGAATAAAACCGTACATTCGGTTTTCCCTTGTTGTTGTTTGCATTGCAGCCAAACACAGCACACCTCATTTTAAAAAAAAAGTAAACATCCGTTGTCTCAGCCTACGTCATCAAAAATTGACAGAAGGTGACAGACATGCGCAATGCGTAATCTGTATTTCTATCATTCTTGGATTACACCATTGCGAAGTCAAATTCTATGTTAGGATTTTTAAAAAGAAATAGTAAAGATTTTCGCAACATATCCAGTTTAAAGACCATCTTTGTTTCGTTAGTAAGCCCCTATTTGGAATACGCATCCATTGTCTGGGACTCACCTTACGATAATGAAGAACTTAGACTCGAACGAGTTCAAAAGAATTTCACGAGATATGCTTTCCGAAAGTTGTATTCCTTTGAAGATCTTCCTAATTATGTTGAAAGATGCAGAAAAATTGGCCTGCAAACCTTAAGTTTCAGGCGTAAGGCAACGTCAGCCATGTTTATTCGTGATATTATTAATTATCAATTAAATTCACCAGAATTACTTTTTCTCATAAATATATATGCTCCCCAAAGATTTCTACGGGTGAGAAACTTACTTTTTGACAAAAAGGCACAGAACCAATTATGGTCGCAATGAGCCTATTACAAGGTGTATAAATACATTTAATGATCTTTGTAACGAATTTGATTTTAGCTTGCCACGGTTAGAATTTAAAAACATGATTATTGCATCGTATTTGAATTAATATTATTTATTGAAGTAATCTGTAAGACGATAAGAGTCGGTAGATGATCCTAAGTCGCTCAGCAAACATCTGCTCTGTAAAGCGATACTGAGAGTTAACACTTAGAGAACGTAGTGTTTTGTGTTACTCTGTGATGGATATAAAAAAAAAAACAAAACAACATTAAAAAGTAATACAACAGTAAGTCGCTAAACTGTGCTGCATTTAAATTTTTTGAAATCTTTTTCACGAAAATCTAAGTTAAATTGAAAAATGTAAGCCATCAAAGAAATAAATATAAATAAATGAAACTTAAGGATATTAACAACATTCATGAGATATGTTTTCTTTTAAATGAACCCGAATTTAAAACCAAAGAAACAGCTTTCTACATCTTTGTGCAGATGACCACGCAGTTCTGAGTGTTAAGAACAAGTTGTCAAGTATATCGCAGCAAACCCTAAAGTTATTTACTAAGCAACGGCGACGAAAAAGCAGACCGTTGGCTTTAAAATCTACAAAAATAAACCCCCATGCAGAGCAATCCCAAAACCTATTCGTGAATATAAACGAAATGAACTGCTTTGTACAACACCGAATTTCAACAAATTTCGGAACCTAATAAGGATTTTTTTTTTTTTATTTTAAGCGTTTTTTCTTCGAGTAAGCGCACATGCACATAAGCGCATTCCGCATTCAAAGAAGTAACCCCTTCGCAAGAATCTCTTCTCAGAAGGCATTCCCCATCTGCTTCGCGTATAATAATTCATCAAGGACAATGAATTGAGGCGTTAATACCAGCCAAGCAAAGGGCTGAATTATGGCAACCATAGCAATTGAATCCTTTTCCGTTAGTATCACAGAAATGCGCGCGAAAATCGTCTCTCCATTTGAATGCGCTGCCTAACACATCTTTTTGCAGGAAAAAAAAACTCATTTCGATGTCGATTTATTCATAAGAAGTACATAAGGATCATTGAATACACTTCCTAGATAAAATGGGTGCACCCAGCTCAATTCAACCCTTCCTCACTCGCATTGTCACAGCAAACTGTACCCTTTCAGGAATTTTAATTTTTTGCTCACCTCTCGGTTAATTACAGAGCAGAAGATGTGTTTCCTAATACAGCAACAGCGTGCCCCTTATCTCAGACGCACAGGGCGGGGCAATACCACTCAGGCCACTCAGGGCTGATGAATTTCTTCTCAGGGTCCTTCTATTTGGCAGAAACAGAGATTCCCAATAAGATGTATCGGTCGATGTACATGTACATACCGATTCCTCAGCAGAGTCGGGGTACGGACAGAGAAAAAAAATGGAAGGGTCCATCCTGAGTCTAGGTACACGCGAGAGTGTGTGTGTGTGAGTTTTTTTTTTGGACGTCCCTCTTTTTTGTTTTCCTCCTTATTCTCCGGTAAGTTCTTTCCCTTCCTTACGCTCTCCTTTTCGTTCTCCTTCTTAATCGTCGTCTTGTCCAGAGTCATGTGGTATCACAGGGAAAGGGTAAAAAGTGGTAAAAAAGATTTCCCTTCAAGACGATGGTCGCTGGATGGTCTGCATTGTGTGGTGCACAACATTGAACAGAACTTTGTCTGGCCTCGGCAAGAACGGTTGGAAATTGTGTGTCTTCACTCTGTTTTGTGCGGTGTCTTATCTGAATAGAACTCGTCGAAAATTAACTGCCAATACAGACGAGATTGTTTTGGGCAAAAGAAAAAAAAAAACAGAATATCCGAAGATTTTTATTTTAGTTGTAATTTATGTGTGCATCTCCTTGCTTATTCTGTGTGCCTGGTTTGCGTTAATTTTTTTTTTTGTTGATTCTGGTGTGCATGTGCTTATTCGTTAGAGTTAGTTAGGTAAATTTAGTGAATTAGTTTTGGTTTTTGGCGGTAAACAAATGGAACAGCCATCGGGAAGTTCACACTCAACAGCTTCTGCAGTGACCAGTGTGGTGGTGCCTGCGGTGGCCAGTAGTGTGCTTGGGGCTGGGAATCTGCAGGAAGATGTCAACACGAGTATATCGCTGCCCAGTGGTGCTCTCTCCGAGGGACAACGTTCTCTGTCTGGTGCACCTTCGGCTTCATCCAGTCCAATTCTGAGTCCGCCTGGAAAAATATTCGGACGCAACGCAAATGGAACAAGTGAGTATGACTTCACATATAAATTGTGTTTCTTTTTTAACGCCATTGCAACAGTTCACATATGAGAGAGTAAAAATTGGCTTTTATACTTGACTTCAATTTGAATTCAGGAATGCCTCGACTTCGTTACTTTCTTGTTCGTTTGGCAAAAATTTTGAAAATGTCTAAAAAATTTTAATTGTACAATCAAATAAAATGCGGACTTAAACCTTGAAATGTTTGAGTGCAGCTTCTGTGCTTGATAGGTATGAAAGTCCCCGTGCTTTCGCGTCTGCTTCACCTAATGGTCTTTTAAATGAAAAAGCGGGATAATTCTATCCAAGATCTGGCCCGTATAATTCAGGGACAGGTTGTTGAAGTTAAATAAAGCAAAGGGGTTGCATTCGCCTTTTATTAATTTTGCGATAAAAGCCGAAAATCACTTTTCCAATAAAATCTTGACAACATCTTTTTCCAATTAAAAATTAAATTTTAAAATTTTTTTCTTATTTATAACTTACATACGTTGCTTGTACACATACTTTTCATGATAAAAATGTCGAATTAACTGAATAAATTTACAGTGACGATTTTGTGATATGTGAAAAAGTGCGATCAAGAATTTCATTTAAAGCTGTCGAAATTCTTTTGGAAACTCTTGAATTTTTACATCCAAACATTCCTTTTTCTGTTTAAGTTGGCTTACCGTTTGGTTAAAGGAATTTGAAGAATTTCTTTTATATAAGGTTGTCAAATATCCGCTTTTTTATCTCTTCATTCAATGCTTCATAAAAAGTGTTACAGTGATCGGATTTATGCGCCGTTTTGTTCGATAATCTGTTTCCATCTAGACGACTTCATAATACATAACTTCATAATACCCCCCTGGTAGAAGCCCCGTTCCTTATTTGCGAAGAACTCGTACAGCCACTTTTCAAAAGCCTCTTTTGAGTTCAACTTCACACCACCTAGAGCGTTCGCCATGGGCAGGAACAGGTGGCAGGTGGCAATCATTTGGCGCTATGTCCGGCCTATATGGTGGGTGCGATAAAACCTCCCATCCGAGCTTTCGTAGCTTCTGACGAGTCATCAACGAAGTGTGTGGTCTGGCGTTGTCCTGGTGGAACACTACACCCTTTCTGTTGTCCAATTCAGAACGATTCTGGTTGATCGCCTGCTTCAAGCGGTCCAGTTGTTAGCAGTAGATGATAGAATTAAGCGTCTGGCCATATGAAAGCAGCTCATAGTGGATGATTCCTTTCTAATCCCACCAAACACAACAGTAAAACCTTCCTGGCCGTCAATCCCGGCTTGGACACTATTTGGGACGATTCACCATCCTTCAACCACGACTTTCACTTGATATTGTCGTATGTGATCCATTTTTCGTCGCCAGTCACCATCCGCTTCAAAAATGGGTCCAGTTCGTTCCGTTTCAGTAGCATATCGCATCCGTTGATTCGGTCGAGAAGTTTTTTTGCGTCAAATCATGCGGCACCCAAACATTAAGTTTTTCTTGTATCCACCAAGATGCAGATGGTTTACAATGGTTTGGTGACTATTTCCCATCTCCTAGGCCCTATTGTAGTGAGTAGAGTGCAACGCTCACACGCCGAAGGTCCGATTCTCGGCTAAACATCTAGAATTTTTCACGGCACCACCACCTTTTCAAGGAGTAATAATTGTCTAAGAAAACGCTTCCCAAAAATTCGCCGTTCGGAATCGGCAAGAAACTGTTGGTCCCTTCCACTTGTGGGAGAACAGAAGCGCGCACAACACGCGTAGTCGATGAGCAAGCTAGGCCCTGGTCTCCCTGTGGACTGTCGCGCCATGCAATTATTATTATTATTACTGTTATAGCGATATCCAGTCATAGTAACATGGCAATAAGCTTCATTAACAGAAAATGTGGTCCAATGTCACCTCATACAGGTAATCCACATTAAAAAGTGATTTTTTGGAATGCCATTCTGCCTCATGAACCAGATGATGAGACTGGATTTTATGGACGACATGATTCAAAAATAACACCCGTTACACTACTTATAGGGACAATGTAAACACTGATGGAGAAAAGATAATCTTGTGGCGGCATGACGGCTTACAGACCCAGGTTTTGAGGGAGCCTAACTGGTAGTGACAACTTAACCAGATGCTATATTCTGGTGCCACGGGAGGCAAGGAGCTTCTGGAATTACGGTTTCAGCTTGACCGAGCGGTAGGCCCCCTTGTGGGAGCATCGTGGTGACTGTGATTTACCACTAATCATCGTCGAGGATAGTGTACTGTGCCGACTTGTCTAGTTGCTTGTTTACCCAAAATCAAGGCAAGGCGGTTAGGAGACTATCTCGGCTCAGTGTGGAGTTTCATTCTCAACCGGGTGTTGCGACCCAAAGAGCGGAAGATTTTTAAGGAAGGCCTCGCATCAAACAAAGGTGGGGTGATTGCCCCTTAATCATGATCTCAATTTGGTACTTGGTTAACTAAGGCGTTTAGTCTTGCGTTCTCAACGCGCTTAGGCGTTTAGTCTTGCGTTCTTGGGAAAATGGACCCCGTGATATAAGCCGTAAAGTTAGGTGATCGCCTAAAACCAAATCCCATAACTTTGCTTCATTAAGCACGTGAAGCGAAACTGTACATTAAAATTTTTTCAAGACACATCAACATGTCACAAATAATGGCATTGAAAAATTGTTCTAAATTGCAGAGACGGGACGTACGTGAAAAACTTCCTAACGTTGTTTAAGTCTGCATTGCCCCATGATGATTTGCCAACTTAATAACAGTAATAATAATTGTTGGCGCGACAGTCCACAGGGGGAACAAGGCCTATTTTTTATTTTTTCATTTCTTTATTGAGTTGAGTTTTGATTACAGTGTTTTGATGTTGCCGACTTTATTAGGTATGCCTGGCTTATAAATGTTCCTAAACAACTTTTTATAGTTATTCTTACATAAGCCTACATAATTTTAAATGTTTTTCTCAATTAAATTAGTCGTACGCTTACTCCCGGCATACTTTCACATTGTGACTCAAAAACCAAACTTAAGCCTAAATTAAGACTAATTAAACTTAAATAACAAATGATGCGTTAAATGCATAAACTTACATTTCTGAACAGTTCCTTTTGTTTCTAATGTAGTAGTAGTAGAAGGAACCATTGTAGATTTAAAATTGCAAACCAACACACTCTGCTAATAACATAACTATAATAATTATTAGAGCGACAGTCCACAGGGGGACCAGGGCCTAGCTTGCTCATCAACTACTTGCGTTGTACGTGCTACTATTCTTTCACGAGTAGAAGGGACCTACAGTTTGTTGCCGACTCCGAACTGCGAGGTTTGAGAAGCTTTCTTAGACAGTTATTACTCTGAGTGTTGTCAGCAGCTCGAAAGAGGAGGTGCCGTGAAAAATTCGAGGTGTTCAGCCGGGAAACGAACCTAGACGAACTTAATAACAGTATTGATGTAAAAATTGGGGCGTTGCCTACTGTCCTTACAAAAAGAGGGTTAAAAGAGATTATTGCTGTGCACCTAACATGTATAAACGACGAGTTCTATTTGAGCAATGGACATTCTTACCTCTACTCTTCCCCATTTGTAAGCCGCACATAATAATAATAATAATAATAATTTTTGGCACTACAGTCCATAGGGGACCAGGGCCTAGCTTGCTCATAAACTGCTCGTGTTGTGCGCACTACTGTTCTCTCACGAGTAGATAGGACCTATAGTTTTTTGCCGACTCCGAACTGCGAAGTTTGAGAAGCTTTCTTAGACAATTATTACTCTGAGTGTTGTCAGCAGCTCGAAAGAGGTGGTGCCGTGAAACATTCGACAAATTGGTGTTCAGCTGGGAATCAAATCTAGACCCTTCGGCGTGTTAGCGTCGCACTCTACCCACTATGCCACGGCGACCACCGCACGTAAGCCGCACATGAATTGTTGGTATTTCTTGATGAAATTGGAGACAATTCGCGCTTACGTTTTAATTTTGGTCAGAAAATGGAACTTGCAAAGACAAAATCCACAAATTTAAAAAGCAATGTTTCACTCACATCTTTAACGATTTAAATCAATTTCATGACGGTGTTAGATGAAACTGTATTGCCTACAACAAACTTTCTGACTGTTGACACTCAAGGCTTCTATTTTGAATCAAAAGTGAGTCACAATGGCAACTTAAACGCGATGCCAGCAACACATTTTCGATCTCTTAAAAAATAAATATTGTGCATAGATAAAATAATGTTTGTTGTGTGCAGTTTTCTTCAAATGCAAAAAGGAACGATTTAAATTTTTTCTAATTTTCAAAATCCTTGTTACAGTGAATTTAAACTGAAAAGTCTTTTCAGACCATAAAATGTTATTTTACAAGTTATTTTACAAACCCGAAAATATAACACCTTAAAATGCTTTCAGACTCTCAAAATGTAGATTTTTGAAGTCGGCACATATAACTTTCACATCCCGGTACCCTAGTCATCACAAAATTTAGAAAAGTATTCAACAAAAACAGACATAGGATTCGACAAAAACAGACAGCAAGTTGAACATTGCTTTTCTGGCAGTTTAGCACATTTCATAAGAAATAAGTTACTCTGCACTGGCAAAGAAGAAATGCCCCAAAGGCAACAAATTGAATTTGGCGGGAGCCCTCATGAAAGTTCATTCCATTCATCCCATAGGATGAGCTTCTACATCTTGAGAAAAATCCAATTCAGGAGCCATCACTTATTAATTGATCCTTTTTCACGATCCTCCAGTAAATGGCAATTAAAGATGAAAAATGTATGAACCACATCTCTCTATTGAAAATGTAGCAAAAAGGGTAACATGCACGTTGTCTTGTTGCCGGTCACTGCCACCCTGTCACTCTCATGGGCTAGAGCGCCCTTGCAAACCAACAAATCGCTCCTGTTTAGAGAGAGGGCAAACAAAACAACGCGAACACGGTTTTTTGTTATTAGTTCTATCGATTGAAATAATGTAAACGCGACGGCCGGCTTTGGGAGTGCAGGGCGACAAAAAAACTCAGCCACCCAGTCGCCAATTTCTTGCTCCGTGCGGGACTTTTTTTCCCAGCAACTTTTTCCCTGTTCCTACGTATAGATACCTCGTGTGAGATTTTTCTATACTTCGCCACAGACACTCGCGCAAGTTGTAATATGTTTCGTTGCGAGGTTTCATTTTCCTTTATATGCCGTCGCCGGGACATTTGCCACAGTCAGACTCATATCCTCTGAATGCATTATGCTGTGGAGTACAGAGATGCATTGGACTCTAGGTACTACGGTTTTTGTGTGTAACCGCCGGCCGCCACCGAGGAGATGTGTGTGTCTATGACATCAGACAGTTCTTAGTGAACCGATTAATCGTGTGACGTCAGGGAACTCATTAGGATTCGAAATGAAGCAAAAAGGGAAAATATTCGAAACAAGCGCCAGTTGAGCGGTGAACAATCCTTGCGCTCCCCCCTGTTCGGAGAACAATCCTCGGAGAGTGGAACGCAAACAAATTTTCGGACACATGCTGCCTGGTGTGCCCTACCGAAAGGGTTAGGCAATATGGAGTTTACTTAACAGTCCACTGGGTCTGAGAGAGATTTGTTTGAAGGAAGGGGCCAGCATCAGGAATGAAAAGAAAAAACAAATAAAAAGGTTCAGGGCATATGTTTGCCCAAGTGCACATGTCTTGTGCGCGCCCGCGTTCGTGGCGGTGTACTTTCGGTTTCACATTCCCTTTCCCTCCTGAATGGACAGCTTCGTGGTTGTGTGGTGGGTATTTACACGGCTCTTAGATGAGGTTCATTTACGCATATTTAAACCGATATTAATCTTCAGGACGTGGGGAAAATCCTTTGAAAGGGAAATTTCAATTGAGTTTATCTGTTAATCGCATCCTGACATGAGATCTTGACATTTCCTTGACGAACATATGTTTTATGTTCTCGAGGTCAATGTTCTGAGGGGCTTGACGATAATAGGAACGAATTGTGGGTGATTGTAAAATGTATTGTATTTGTTTGGCTGGTTATTTGAGGGGAATTAAGCAACAGTCTGTTCAAACGTTATCACTGTCAGTCTGAATCAGACTTTGTGAATGCAGATGGCTCTTGTATTGATATTCCATTAATGGAGCATTATAATGTCAACTTTATATAGACATCGTCGCCGTTCAGTGGCCTTTCAGTGTTAAAAAGGCATGTAATAACAACAATTGTATGGCGCGATGGTACACAGGGGACCAGGGACTAGCTTGCTCATCCACTACTCGTGTTGTGCGCCCTACTGCTCTCTCACGAGTAGGAGTTTTTTCCCGACTCCGAACGGCGAAATTTGAGAAGCTTTCATGGACAGTTATGACTCTTTGATTGTTGTCAGCAGCTCGAAAGAGGTGGTGCCGTGAAAAATTCGAGATGTTTAGCCGGGAATCGAACCTAGATCTTCGGTGTGTGAACGGCGCATTCTACCCATTACGACTCGTCGGTGATAGGCATGTAACAAAATTAAAAAATTGTGAACAAAAAAAGACCAAAACAAAAAATTCATTTTAATAACTGTTTACATCAAATGTACTTATCCTGTCTAAAGGATACGCTCTGCAGAGGTCTTAAAAGCAATTCTTCTTCAAGGCGACAAGTTTTCTTTCGTCTTTAACTAGCGGCCTGCCTATGTCATTGTCAGGCTTGGAGAAGGAAACAGAAAGCAACAGAAAAAAAAGAAGCACAGTATATGGGCCGCCGTGGCGTAGTGGATGGAGTACGACACTCACACGTTGGAGGTCCCAGGTTTGATTCCTGGAATGAGCACTTCGAATTTTTCACTGAACATCCTTGAAGCTACAACACTCAAAGAGTAGAAAAAGGTTCTCAATCTTCGTCGTTCGCAGTCGGCAAAAAACTATAGGCCCCCCCTACTCGTGATAGACTAGTAGCGCGCTCAACAAGAAGAAGGAATAATGGGGAAGCTAGGCCTTTGTGGAGTTCGGAGTCGGCTAAAAACTATAGGCCCCCTGTACTCGTGATAGACTAGTAGCGCGCTCAACAAGAAGAAGGAATAATGGGGAAGCTAGGCCTTTGGGAGTTCGGATTCGGCAAAAAACTATAGGCCCCCCTACTCGTCATAGACCAGTAGCGCGCACAACACGAAGTAGGAATAATGGAGAAGCTAGGCCTTTGTGGAGTTCGGAGTCTGCAAAAAACTATAGGCCCCCCCTACTCGTGATGGACCAGTAGCGCGCACAACACGAAGTAGGAATAATGGAGAAGCTAGGCCTTTGTGGAGTTCGGATTCGGCAAAAAACTATAGGCCCCCCCCTATTCCTCATAGACTAGTAGCGCGCACATCAAGAAGAAGGAATAATGGGGAAGCTAGGCCTTTGTCGAGTTCGGAGTCGGCAAAAAACTATAGGCCCCCCTACTCGTGATAGACCAGTAGCGCGCACAACACGAAGTAGGAATAATGGAGAAGGTAGGCCTTTGTGGAGTTCGGATTCGGCAAAAAACTATATGCCCCCCTACTCGTGATAGACCAGTAGCGCACATAACACGAAGTAGGAATAATGGAGAAGCTAGACCTTTTTGGATTGTCGCGCCATCTATTGGGGCAACAATTTGCACACCATATTTGATCAATTTGGTGTCGATCATGATGAATGAGTGAGTCGGCACGCTGTCATGATGGCGCAACGCCTCAGCTAAATTGGAATGTGGGGATGCCAACTACATTGAATAGTCTTGTAGTAGCCATCACTCTCTTAGTCAACAGAAGAGTCTTCGCTTTCTTTATTAGAAGTGTTTGACTTTTATCACGTAAACCTTCACGTTACCAGAGGGAAGTTCATCAAAAATCGATACCCTAAGTCCAAGTTTCAGCCGGTTTAACTAATTTTTGACTAACACAGCAATGTGGCGGCCAAGTATATCCTCTCAAGGCCAAGTATCTCTCTCTGATATCAAGGATCATATCAGCAGCGATTCTGATCTCACGAGAAGAGGGAATCTGCATTTAATTGTCGGTCCAAGGGGAAATGTGGTCAGCTTTCAGTATACATATAGTTTAGTTGGAGCTTGGGAAACACTGCACTGGACGCTTAGATTCAAAAACTAGTCCACTGTTCTACAGTATTAGGCAGCCAATGTGGGTATGCTGTAATTCCTTTGTCTGACAAAGAAAAATCAGCGAGCACTTCTGTGATAAAGAGCCTAGGCTTGCAGCTCCCATCACATCAGCGCCTAACATCCGTCACCTGATCCGAGCAAAGGCGTGACTTTGGCAGAAGAAGTGCTCTGCAGTGTCTTCATCTTCTCCACAGGGTAAAGTTATTTGGCCCAAGCACGCTTTAGTGCTTCGCGAAGTTGAAATGCCCCCAAATGCCAACAAGTCGTCTGCCGTTTTTCCTATTTAGACAATTAGGACTCATTTAATATTGTCAGCAATATAAGGAATTTAGTGCAAAATGAAAGTTCCAGAAACTGAACATGGGACCTCCGTAAAGAGAGTCTATTTCCTAATTCCCTAAATTATGGCTGTGGTTAAAATTTGGTGTAAACTTCCCAACTCCACGTGGTGTGATTCCTGCAGACTTTCGTTTTTTCTTTGAAACTTCTTCACATTTTGGATTCAATTTGCAAATATTCTGGCATTTCGATATTTTAAATTAAATCCAGAAATATTTCGGAGTCCAAAATGTTGGTTATTTTCGTTATTTTAGGCCCGATTCGGTAGTTTGGACATAGTTTTTCGGCTGAACATTCTTCAATTTCAGTCAAAAGTTCAAAATGATTTGATCCTGAACAGAATATTTGCAAATAAAATCCCAGCCTCCCTTTGAAATTTTAACGTAATAAGCTACATAACATACTTTCTGTGATAACGTCGGGAATGCCGAATTTTCAACTGAAAAGAACGACCATTTTTCGAAGTGGTCGTTATATTCCCCTAAATTTCGTGAATTACTCATTCTCTGAGAGTCATTGATTTTGTTTTCGAAAAACGACCGTTATAGCCGTTAAACTGGTTTGAGAATTATGCGTTAAAAGAATAGAAAAGGCACAAAAAACTTAATTCAATTACAGCATAAAACTCTTTACATAGCCAACGAATGCTCATTGAATTGGGAGCAACCAACCAGGATCGGATTCAAAGACTCCCTTGAAACACAATGCCTGTCACCCTCCCCGAGAAGATTCGTTTACCCTCCACAGGTAAAGAAGAACCCTATGTACAGCAGGGTACCAAAATCATGAGGGTCACAGTTTTGCTATTTACCATCCCCTGACGCTGGTTGGTTTCCCATTTTGATTGGTAAACCGTCACAGCCACCGTGAGTACGGCGTTCCCGTCTCTTTGTGCCCAGCATGTATGAATTAAAAAAAAGGATGTCCACATAAGGGTTCCCTTAAACATAGAACAAATCGTTTTTTTTGCGCGTAACTCCATTCAGTATGCGAGAGCTGCAGGAATTTCGGTACCCCGATCGTCAAGGATTCTCTCCGATCAAAGGTCTGTGCAGGACGCGTTTTTATTCACCAAATACTTGAGCATTTAGCGACTATGGGACGGAGAGAGAGAGAGAGAGAGAGAGAAATGATAACAAAAAATATTTCGTGTCTCCAGTCATGCCCGAAAGACATTAGCGCTTCTCCAGCAATACAAGTCCCCTGCGCTGCGTCCCATCGCATGGGATCGGTTTTTGCTGAGGCTACCCCACCGCCATATAGGCGGATGGAATTTTGATCGACAGGAATTTTCGTCTTAAAGTCCTTAATTTATAAGTATTTGTGAAATAGTTTTGGTTTTTGCGCGCACTTTTCGATATCACACGACATACCGCGAGCCGGTCGAGAGCAGTTGCGTACGCGTTTCATTTGGGATTTTTTCTCCCCTTTTTCATGTCGTCTTGTTTGCGCTCATCCTCACCCGGCCTTCTGGCTGCTGTGCTGTCGTTGTCATTCTATGGTGGCTATGGTGGTGATGTATCTTTTTGCTTTTAAGCTTAATTTTTATGTACCCATATGAGAGCAGCAGGAATGAGATGTGATCCTGGCCGGGATGCTCGTACACGATGACAACGAGGAAAAAAAACGCGCCTGATGTGAGTCTTGTTTGTCATCTTGGATCGGCTTGTAGCTATGCATCTAAATGCTGGGCCTTAAAGTGCTAAAGTCATCGCAAGGCAGGGAAGAAAAAATTCAAACACGCATCGCATCCTCCTTCGCCTTGAGAGTGCTGGACCCCCTCTGGACCGAGCCATCATCTGCGAACTGCACACAAAAAAAAACTGCAACATTATTTGTGTATTAAAATCACGTATCATTTATTTATTGCAAATGGAGGGTCTTTAAGTGATCAGCGGCGCGGCTGCGGCGCACGCTGTCGTGTAGTGCCACCACAGCGTCTGCACTTAAGAGCAATTCGCAACGAACTGATGGATCATGCGGCAACTGGTTTCGATATTCTCCCCCGCTATTCCCCACATCCTTCGTGGTCTAGCTATTTGTTTTTGTTTTCCCTTAAACGTTCTGTGCTTAGCTGCACTCCAGATCCTAGCCGATAGGTGTATGTGCGAGTTCGAAGCGCTACCGTGTTGAACAATACCCGAACATGATGGAGTTGCAGTTTTTTGGCGAGGCAGCCACGGCTCCGGTTGGGAATTCTATGTCCCCGCATTGCAGGGCAGGAATAGGCCGATTATGGCCATGCACAGGGACGTGCAATATTCATAAAAATAAAATCGAATTGACAATTAATTTAGTGCGTGTTGTGTGCGCTGTGCGGTTTGTCATATTTAGAAGAAGCGGGCATGTGCGAAGCAGCGACGGGCTTTATTGTTGTCATAACTTTTGATGGCCGCCTCTGGGGTTGATGATGAAAGAATTATGACGCGATGTGATTGTGGTTGATGTGCACTGAGGGTTTAGAATGAAGGCTGACCAGATGACGGGGACTTCCATTAGGTCGGAGTTTATTGCCTCTCAAGTCAAATGACAATTCAATTCTTGTTGATAGACAAGCCCTGTATTTGTAATTGACCGGTTAATGTGACAGGTTTTGTGGCGGCTTTGATCCTTTGGATGACAAACAAATGTGTCCTTTGCCAACGAAATTGTGAAACGATTAGTGAATGTTTATGCACCCGAACAAACAAGACATCTACTTAAACGGTTTTACAGTATTCTGGGTCCCTGTTAGGAGTACCTTGATGCAATCAAAATGAGAGTGAAAAAGTTTGTTGATTGATGTGAGGATAGTTTCAGAAATATGTGCACTTCTCTTATAGAACTCTGCGACGAAAAGGCATCCGAAACATTAAAGGAGAAAATAACGAAAGCTAAAGGATGTTGAAACGGAGACGCGGCGATGCTTACAAAACTTGTTTAATTTTTACTCTCTTTGCCCTTTTTTAATAATAATAAAAAAAATAATTGTTGGCGCTACAGTCCAAAGGGGGACCAGGGCCTAGCTTGCTCATCAACTACTCGTGTTGTGCGCGCTACTGTTCTCTCACGAGTAGAAGGGACCTACAGTTTTTTGCCGACTCCGAACGGCGAGATTTGAGAAGCTTTCTTAGATAGTTATTACTCTTTGAGTGTTGTCAGCAACTTGAAAGAGGTAGTGCCGTGAAAAATTCGAAAAATTGGTGTTGAGCTGGGAGTCGAACCTAGACGTCGCACTCTACCCACTACGCCACGGCGACCACGCCCTTTTTTCAATAATATAAATACTTTGTTCTAAGATTGATAAACCTTTTCCTTTTTTCCTTCAGCCTGTGGCGCTCCTTAGTTTTGATCACTTTTGGGCACAAAATAAACCCAATTAAATGAAGAAACACTGCTCCCACTGTTTTTTTGTATTTACATATTTTTGTCTAAAGTGTATAAGGTATAAGGGAGCTCCATTAAAAGACAAGGAAGTGCACAAAGAGAACTTTAGACATTCATCCAATCATTTTTGATCAACTTTCTTCGTAAGTTTAAGCATGAGGTTCTTTTTTCGAGGAAGTGAAACTCAGGATTGTTCCAGTCTTAACTTTGGCAAAAACTGCACGTTCTCTCTACTCGTCAAGTTGATGCCTCATATTTGTCTTGATGTTGCTTATTATATAAAATGTTGATTGCACTGATTTTTAAATAGCTACCTTCTATTTTTGTTCACCGTTATTTTCAGACCAAAAACAGAAGTTCTGGTGTTCAGAAAATTTTAAGTTAACTAGTTGCTACGTGATCTTATGCGTACTCTGAACTTTTTCGATATCGTTATGTATTTATTCAGACTTCCTTATTTGTTTTATAGTGTTGAAACTTAGACTTATTTGTTTTATAGTCTGAAAGTTACAGCGTTGCAAAGACGCCTTTAAGAACTTGAGTTCCCTAGTCTTAAAGATGTCCACATTGAGTCCAAAAAGTTAATATTTTGCTTCTTACAAGACAAACCACATCGCCGTTCCGTGTCGGTAACAAAATGTAGGGACCTACTTCTACTCGTGAGAGAACAGTAGCGCGCACAACACGATTAGTTTATTAATACGCTGTTCGCGCAATTCTGTACATACAGTACTGTGCAAAATAACAGCTCTGTGTTCGACTTTGTCACTATTATGCAAGTTACTTTTTCCTATGGATAGGCAGGAGCCTCATAGTTATTGCACAACATCTTTATTACCATATATCAGTCATAAAACACATATAAAGTTTGTCCCAACAAGAACGCAAGATTTAAATTTGGCGCAATTCAAATTGTCATTGCTTGACATTTGAACAATTATTATTGTTTGTTAGTAGAAGGTATAAGGTTAATAAAACTGGAGCGCCAAACGAATGAACAACGCATTCTCATTGTGAAAATGTTTTACCAAAATGGTGAAAGTTTTGAGGCTACAGTTAGCAAATTGCGATCAATTCAGGGTTACAATAATTCTCCAACAGAGTCAACTGTAAAGCGATAAATGGAAAAATTTGCTGAAACTGGGTCTGTAACTGATGTAAAGGCAACAACGCGCCTTCGACCAGATCGATCGACCTAAAATATCGCAGCAGTACGTGATGATGTCGCGTGATAAAAATGGAGCGCTACAGCGAAGGGAGTTCGTTAATTGGGTATTGGAGAGACATACATTTAAGCCATTAAGTAATAATTGTGATCCAAAGTGTGTGTTGTATATCCTAAATAGAAGAAGAACATGATATTGATGTATAAGAGGGCAGTACAGACTTTGTGGCTTTGTGGTGAGCTTCCCTAAGCTCGCCATCTCGAAATGAATCAGCTCTAACCTCAAAATCGTTTGAGAATGAAAAACATTTGCATTGCACAGAGTAGGCATTCTTAAAACTATCGTAGTTTCGAATATGTTGTGGTTGTACATAGGATGAAAGTATTCTCGAAAATTGTGTCGCCAATTAATCTGACCAGACGAGAGAAAATTCGAAAAAAACCGATATGACCGGCCACCAATTTACGATCGACTTGATCCTGGGTTCTCGTGGTGAGTGGAAGTGAATTGAATGAGTGGAAATTTTCATTCGCTATAAAATTTTGTGATGAAAATCCAAACGCCATTTGAGACACACTCTTTGATGTGATTTGTGGGCGGTTACATCTTTGTGTCCCAATTGAGATTAATGGTAAGAGTTGTGGTTTCCCAAAGACTGTGCAACCGGCCACACAACGTGCACTATAAAAGTTATATAATCTGTTTGGGAAACACCTGGGTAGGTGCATAAACATTTGCGTAACGAAAATTTCCTGCAAATAAAGGTTGTCCCAACAAGAACGCAAGATTTAAATTTGGCGCAATTCGAATTGTCATTGCTTGACATTTGAACAATTATTATTGTTTTTTAGTAGAAGGTATAAGGTTAATAAAACTGGAGCGCCAAACGAATGAACAACGCATTCTCATTGTGAAAATGTTTTACCAAAATGGTGAAAGTTTTGCGACTACAGTTCGCAAATTGCGATCAATTCGGGGTTAGAATAATTCTCCAAAAGAGTAAACTGTAAAGCGATTAATGGAAAAAATTTGCTGAAACTGGGTCTGTAACTGATGTAAAGACAACAACGCGCCTTCGACCAGATCGATCGACCTAAAATATCGCAGCAGTACGTGATGATGTCGCTCAAACTCCATCCACCTCAATTCGACACCGAGCTAAGCCAATTGGTGTTTCCAAATCCACTATGCAGCGAATTTTGACGAAAGATATGCATCTTCATGCATACAAAGTTCAATCGGCTCAGGAACTGAAGCCAGCTGACCATGTACAGCGAAGGGAGTTGGTTAATTTGGTATTGAAGAGACAACATGAAAATGCTGATTTTGCCAATAAAATCATCTTTAGTGATGAAGCCCATTTCCATCTCGATGGCTTCGTCAATAGGCAGAATTGTCGCATTTGGGGAGAGGAAAAGCCTCCAGTCATTCACAAGAAGCAAATGCATCCTCAATGTGTCACTGTGTGGTGTGGATTTTCGGCTGGAGGAGTCATTGGACCTTTTTTTTTATGAGTATGAGTCAGGTCAAGCGCAAACAGTCATGGTGTTCGGTATCGTGAAAGATAACCAATTTGTTCGTGCTTAGAATTGAAGAAATGAATGTGGAGGGGATGTGGTGTGAACAAGAAGGCGCCATATTTCATACAGCTAGAGACACAATTGAATCGCTGCATCAGTCATTTCAAGGTCGTGTTATTTCGCGTTTTGGAGACCAGAATTGGCCGCCTAGATCGTGCGATTTAACACCATTGGACTTTTTTCTTTGTTTTTATGATTATGGCTTATACAAATAAGCCGACGACGCAATCCTTAAAAGAGCAAATAAAATACCGCAGCATTTAAGCAAGCCGCGGCGGCGATCTGTCCGATGTGTTATTTCACACATAAAATAAAAACGTGAATTCTACGTTATACCGTAAAGTAAACAGGATAACTTTATATTTAAAGAAAAAATGTGAATTCAACATTATACCGTAAAGGTATAAGGTTATCCTGTCTACTTTACGGTATAATGTAGAATTCACGTTTTTTCCTTAAATATCTTCATTTTATTTTAAATTTAAATCTTGCGTTCTTGTTGGGACACCCTTTACAAAATATACATTAAAAAAATACATCTTGTCATTAAAGAAGGTCCCGTTAAAGGAAATGCAGCTAAATTTAAATGTGCAAAATAATAGCACCATGTCTGTCTGAGGAGCGTTTTCGAAGTGTACACAAGTCTTTTGAATTGTTTTTGGTTATAAACTAATTCTACACATATTATAGTAATTATTAAGAGATAATATTCCAAAGTGTGGTCGCCGTGGCGTAGTGGGTAGTGTGCGACGCTCACACGTCGAATGGTCTAGGTTCGACTCCCAGTTCAACATCAATTTTTCGAATTTTTCACGGCACCACCTCTTTCGAGCTGCTGACAACACTCAAAGAGTAATAACTGTCTAAGAAAGCTTCTCAAATCTCACCGTTCGGAGTCGGCAAAAACTGTAGGTCCCTTCTACTCGTGAGAGAACAGTAGCGCGCACAGCACGAGTAGTTGATGAGCAAGCTAGGCCCTGTCTCCCTTGGACTGTAGCGCCAACAATTATTATTATTCCAAAGTGCAAAGTTGTTAGCAAAGTAAAATGGGTCGTGTTGTTTATGTACTCCTGAGAAACGTTTTTAGGTTAACGAGGTTAAAACTTACAAATTTATAAGTGAAACTATTGGGTGTTTAAATAAAATGATCGCAAATGCCAAAAAATACGCTCAACAGAAAAAAAAAGAGGAAGAAAATCGACACTAACCCCCGCCGATGAACGACAAATAGTAAGATTAGTCCAACGTAACCCGTTTGTGAATGCTAGGAAAATAAAAGAGGAGTTAAATTTACCCGTGGAGACATCAAGAAAAAGAAGAATGCTGGTAAAGAATAATTTCACTGCCAGGAGTCCAAGAAAAGTACCACTACTGTCAAAAATCAGCCTACTAAAAGGAATCAAATTTGCAAAAGATCATCTGAACTGGGAACCTTCTAAATGGCGCAAAATATTATGGACGGACAAATCCAAAATAATTTTATTTGGTTCGCCTGGGACCAGGACATTTGTTCGTAGATGGAAAAACCAAGAGTTTCAACCGGAGTGCACTATCAAGACTGTAAAGCATGGAGAGGCAGAGATTAACGTATGGGGATGCTTGTCCTTTTATAATACTGGTCCAATGTTTTGGATATACCCGTTGATGACCGCTGGAGTTTATGACAGCACAATGAGAGAACCCATGCTACCTTACGCAGAGTAGAATATGTCTCATAGATGGATTCTAAAGCACGACAATGACCCCAAACTTATGGGCGAACTGGCCAAAGAAACTTTCAGTAAGCAATGGAGTTGAAGTTATGAGGTGGCCGTCCCTGTCTCCAAACCTAAATATCATTGAAAACCTTTGGACAGATATATTGAAAGCTGTATATGGGGCAAAATCCAAAAATACAAAACAGCTATGGTATGTTGTGCAGATTGCCTGGAAGCATATCCCTGTTCAGTAATGTCAGGCCTTAATCGACTCCATGCCACAACGTTGTGACGCTGTATTTAAAAATTAAGGTTATGCGACCAAACGTGGCCGCCGTGGCGTAGTGGTTAGAGTGCGACGCTCACACGCCGATGAGGTCTAGGTTCGATTCCCGGCTAAACATCTCGAATTTTTCACGGCACCACCTCTTTCGAGCTGCTGACAACACTCAAAGAGTAATAACTGTCTAAGAAAGCTTCTCAAATTTCGCCGTTCGGAATCGGCAAAAAACTGTAGGTCCGTTCTACTCGTGAAAGAACAGTAGCACGCACAACGCGAGTAGTTGATGAGCAAGCGAGGACTTGGTCCCTCTTTGGACTGTCGCGCCAACAATTATTATTATTATTATACGGCCAAGTACTTTTTCTTCTTGTGGCGCTACAGTCCGGGGCGGACCTGGTCCTCAACCAACATTCCTCTCCAGCCAGCACGATCTTTCGCTGGCTGCCACCAATTGCTCACTTCAAATTGGGCAAGGTCCTGCTCCACTTGCGTCCACCATCTTTACCAAGGCCGTCCCCTGTTGCATTGTCCCAATGGCTCATATTCGGAGACTTTTCGGACCGGAGCAGTGGTGTTCATACGCTAAACACGGCCTAGCCAACTTAAGCGATACGAGCTCTGAAGCGCTTTGTACATAGCCGGAAAATTCAAAAGACAAAAAGGCGGAGGGGAGATATTTGACGACCTTATATTTTCTGTTGTTGATGCTGTGCGGCGTCCAGAGCGAGCGTCGTCATTCCCCTTTTTATTGACCGTTGTTTAAAGCTTGCACCACTTGCAAACATTATTTTGACACAGAGTATACTGACCGTACACCACTGTCAATATTTCTAGTTATGTTTTTTAATACCTTTTTTATAAATTTTAATTCTTCTATTTTTTTACATTTCGGCCTCTTAATTCGTATTGTGTTTTTTTTTAATTCATTTTTAATTCATAAAAAATTTGGGATAAAAATTTCTTAACATATCCCAACTTAAGACTAAGACTAAATACTGACTTAAAGCTAAAAGTAAAACCTTAAACTCAAAACATACAACTTAACTCTAAGATACAGCTAAGCTTGTGTTTACTTTACTATGTCCGTAAGACTATGGACGCATCCACCAGGATGTATGTATACCCAGTGGTGCATCTTTTTTGAGTTTTTTTACCTTTTTTATTGTATTTTTTATGTTTTTAATTTTGTTGCTAAATGCGTTAAAACTACCTTAACCTATGGTATGTGAGTTGGCCGAAGACTTAACTACCCCTTCAATGTCATAAGGAACCTAGCGGCATCGAAAGCTGATTCTGGTTTAACTACCAGTAGAAATGCCTATTTCAAGTTGTTTAGAGCACTCAGTCTCCTTCTTACACAGGGTTAAATGCAAAGTCTTTTTTCTTCGACAACAGGGAAATCGCTGAGCAATCACCACGCGTCTAACTTTTATGCATCTCATAATCAAACTAAATGTGCTATAATGCTGAAACTGAAAACACATATTTGAAACGAGTGCACCAACATAACAAAATAAACAAAATCGATAATCAAATGTATTTAGCCCGCGAAATTTGAAAATTAATCTTGCTTCTTGAACAGACTTCAAATTTTCCGTTTACAGCTGTTTTTTAAGAGTATGCGTCTATATCCACTTTGTATAAAATCATGTCCAAAACCCACACTCTGCACTAAAACGTTCTCACAATCACAGTTCAAACTCCGCACCCCTCTCTACCCAACCACATCTAAACAACCTCTCAGACTAAAAATTAACTAAACAAAAAAATTACTCTCAAAGGACCTAAAAGCGATCCTCGCACAAATTCACACGCTACACGGAAGATTTAAATATTCAAGGTGACGCATCATAAAGATCACCACACCGGCAATTCCACACAAAAAAAATCGAAAGTGATAGAAAAAAACCAAAAAAAAAGGATGCGCCACTAAAAAAAACTCACAAATAAGAGCATCCACCACATCGGTTAGGTAGTCCACACACACGCATCCTGACAATATGACGAGCAAGTCTCACGTTTCGTCAAAACGAGTATCCGCGTCTCGAGGCAAAATTGGTGGCGCGTTGCGTTCGCCTCATTTGGATTCTTATGCAGATGAGGTAGCGCGGCGGCGAGCAGACACGATGTTGTTGTTTTTTTTGCTTTAAACAAAAGGGGTTCGTCCTCTAGATCACATTGGGAGAGAACATTTTTTTCTCCACATTTTTCTTGTTTGTTGGAAAAAAAGTTGTTGACAGACGAAAAAAATAGCCTAACCCTTTCGATTTTTAAGGATTTTTTTGTCCACACGAATTTTTTGCTTATTAGGCGCATTTGTCTTCCGTGAGACGGAGCATGGTAAAGGGTTAGAACTCTGACCGTGGTCCGCGGTCCGATTTTTTGTCTCCTAGGTATACTGAGCACTGAAAGGCTTTGGTTGACATCGGTCGGGAATTTTAGGGACGTCACAAGACGAATGCGGATTTGCATACTCCTTTAGAAGAATACATTTTTTTTTCAACTTTAAAGTGAATACAAACGAAGAAAACGACACGAAAGCGTGTGAATATTTTGGAAAAGGAAGCAATTTAATTTCACAAAGTATTTCAAAAAGCGTCTTGTTGCAAGAAGGCAGATGGATGAAGATTAGGAAAGATTTGATCAATAGCGGGTAAGCGGGTAACTTTAAAATATATTTTACTTGTCCTTTTGCCCTTTTTCTGTTTTTGCAATACCTACAAATTTAATTGAATAAGCTATAGACCCTTTTTCAAACTGGTTTAAACTTCCTTCCTTCCCTTCCTTCCAAATATAATCTTTTTGTGGGCAAATAAAGCTAATCATCTAATTCAATTGAAACATTTCACTCGGAAAGACACCTAATTTAAACGATAAACTTTTTCAAATCTGAATATGCCACTGAACATTCGTTTTAGGCTGACAAAAACTGAGCACCGCAATGCGTATTAATAATTGTTGGCGCGACAGTTCACAGGCGGACCAGGGCCTAGCTTGCTTTTTAAGACACTCGTGTTGTGCGCGCTACAGTTCTCTCCCGAGTAGAAGGGACCTACAGTTTTTTAAGACTCCGAACGGCGAAGTTTGGGAAACTTTCTTAGACAATTATTACTCTTTGAGTGTTGTCAGCAGCTCGAAAGAGGTGGTGTTGTGAAAAATTCGATGTGTTCAGCCGGAAACCGAACTTAGACCCTTCGGCGTGCACTCTACCCACTATGCCAACGCGGCCACCACAATGTGTATTACACGATCTTAAATATTGTGGTGTACGTGAGAAAGATTCTAGAGCAAGATCTTAGAACTCAAATCACTGCGGCTTATTTACTCCATACATATAGTTCGTGTTGGACTAAAGCAAAAAGCAAACATTTGTTAATCGCCTACACTTCAAACTTTACTTTCATTCTCCTCTCTCACTTTCGCCTTTCTTTTTTTTCAAAACATAACAACAGAATCCAGTAGTCCTTGAACAGATCTCTATCCAAACAAGTTCATCTCCATACATTTTCCCAGGACCTCAAGATCAGAAAAAAAACTCTTCTCCGACTCCCAAAGACAGGAGAAAAAAAAATGAATTTTACCAAAAAAAAACTCATCTCAAAGCAAAAGATAAAAAAAATCGAAATTCCCAGAGTCCGATGTATCACCATCCTCACATCATCCTTCCACTGCACACACGCACGTAATTTAGGTGCACACCGCGACGGAAGATCATTCTTCCCTCGAAGGCATCAAACAAAAAAACACCTCACGTAGTCATCGCGATTTAGTATGTAAATCCACGCCTCACACGCATACCGGCACAGCGACAGGATCTGTGCACCTCTGAGGCAGGACTCTCACTCGTATGAGGTGAGGTTGTGTGAATGAAAGGGTCATTTCCTCGTTCCTCAGCCTTTGTTACTCTTTGGTGTGTGAGGCAGCTCATCCTCTTTCTTTGGTGGTGTACCGTTGGTTGTTCTTCTGCCTGCATTAGTGCTCAACTGCTTGAGGTCACTTTCTTCGGCGCACCTCATTTGCATATCGGGAGAAGGAAGAGTTTGTTCGCAGTCCTAACGGGGATCCTTTTGTTTGCTCAAGATCATTTTTTATGACCATAAGTGATTTTCGATTTCTTCTGCATGCCTTCGAGTTGCGGCGCGAAATACCTCCAGGGGAATAGATTGTCTCTGGGCATGGGAAACAATGAGTTCGGGCAACGAGCCTTCTCCGCGGGTAGTGATCCTCGTGAGCTGGGTGTCATTTTTTGCTCGTCCGCTTGCATTAAATAATTAATATTGATGGTGAGTGCTCAAAGGATTTGGTGAGGCCGAGTCTGTAGTTTGCATATTAAACTCATTAAGCAGATGGGTTGGATTTTGACGACGGAATAGATTGTCATGTGAATTTCTCTCCGTTTTATGAGCAATTAATTGGTTACACGGCAGTTAGGCACATTTTTAATTTTAGTCCTTGGAAGGAATAGTTTGCAAGAGATGGAGCAAAGTTCTCCAAAATCTCAATCAGCTGAAACATCTTTCTTGAACGAAGTCCTGTCTACCAAAGGCAATTACTGCCCATTGCTCTTAGGATCTGTTGATTCAGATCCTCCCTCAACCATCAAGTCAAGTGCTGTTTATCGAAGTTATCAATACAAAACAACTGAGGAATAAACACGCCTCTGCGACACAATGCCCATTCTTCTCGGGTTTCAAACCATCTCTTTGTGGTAGCATCACCATTTTACCCCTCAGCTTCGCCGCTTTTGACAACAATTGAACATTGATCGGCAACAGACCAAACACCACAACCAGCCATTGTCTGCTTGCACAAAGAAACAATTTATTGGCTTCATTGGCAAACTCATCCCTTGTCTCGATGCAATTACCGAGTGATGATGCGGCCGCACGTCCGTTGGCAAATTCGCATCCCCTGCGCCAGGTAGAAAGGCCGCTTTATGACAGTTTAATGATATTGTGAAAACAAATTCCGCAAATCCCTCTGGTTAACAGAGATATCATCAAGGAACTCTTGTGAACGTGATTTGCGATGTTGTGCATCTCTGAGGAGCTCGATTATGCAAATATCGTCTTAGGGATGCAAATTTGCCACCTAAGCTGCAGCGGCAGGAAATTTGCATTCCAATCTGCGCTTCTTTTGCTTTCTGTTTCCCTCTTGACGACGAGAGTGTTTTTGCATAATCTGTTAACAAGGAATTAACGACTGACTCGATTGTGTTAACCACCGACCTTTCGAAAGGATTGCTCACGAATATTTATCAACATTTGCGAGTTCCCGTTGATTTGTTTTTAATTGATTGGTTTTTTGCGTTCTCGTTTTAGTGGTGGCGACTTCTCGTCCTAGTAACGAAGCCGAGGTGCAGCTGTACAGGGTCCTGCAGAGAGCCAGCTTGTTGGCTTACTACGACACACTCTTGGAGATGGGTGGAGACGATGTGCAGCAACTGTATGAGGCCGGGGAGGAGGAATTTTTGGAGATCATGGCTTTGGTTGGCATGGCGTCGAAGCCTTTACACGTGAGACGGCTGCAGAAGGTGCTACATGAATGGGCGAATAATCCGGCTTTGTTTCAATCAGCGTTGCCTACAGTTGGTGAGTATGAACAGTTTTTACGCGTCAGCGCATGGTTATAAAAATAAGGACTAAAGAGTTGGCTTGCGAACTTGATTTTTAATGTTGTAAAGTTCGTCAAATCCTCATAGTCCCTCTCCGATGAGCACGTTTTTCAAACATTTTTTTTTAATTTTAGGTTTCCCTGAGACTTCACTGCCCGCCTACCATCCGGAGCCATCAACATTTCGGCCAAAATTCGCGTACTCACCTGGCTTCAATCCCACCCCCCTCATGAGCACGGTGCAAACCTCTTGTCAAGTGATCCCGAGTGCCGCTCCCGCAACTGTTGTCTCCCTAGCTGGCGGTGGCGGCACCCCAACCCACACAGGCCTTTCCTCGCAGGTAACCTCCAGCTCTCCACAGCTAACGCCGATTCTGACCAGCTCCCAGGTCGATCGCATCGCAATGGGAGCGGAAAAGATTGCTCGACAACTGCCCCAGCGTGAACCCAGGGCGCAGACCTCCAAGAAGCGCACTTCACGCGAGCTAGAGCAAGTGATCGCAATGAGCGAAAGCGATCCCAGGCGCATGGAGGAGATCCGTAAGTATTCGGCGATATATGGTCGTTTCGATTGCAAACGCCGCCCAGAGAAACCACTTACTCTGCACGAGGTTTGTGTCAATGAGGCGGCAGCTCAGTTGTGTAAGCTTGTTCCAGCCCTTTTGACTCGGCGTGATGAGTTGTTTCCTCTGGCGAGACAAATTGTCAAAGACGCCGGCTTCGGCCATTCGGCCAGCATAGCGAGGTACGGTGTGGGGCAACCCTCGCAAAGGCCTGACGACAGCCAGTCGGAGAGCTCTGCTAAGCGAGTACGACTTTCCTCCACAGAAACCACAAGTGCTGACTACAAGGTGAGTATGGCACCGTTTTCAGGTTCCAAGGGCTCGACGTATGATGCTTGATGCTGCTGCTTGTACATGGTTGGATTGCTTCTCTGAATGGAGACAGGCTTGTGCTTTGTAGTTAGAGCGAAGGGTTGTGGGCAAGTGTGCCAGTCAGGATGACATTTAGAGCTTGGGACCATCGAAAGAGAGTCTGTTGAAGAGGGTTTAACTTCATAAATTGGGCCTCGTATCCGTATAACTGTGATCTATTTATTTTTCTCGCTTGTGCGTAGAGGTAGTTGTAGTGTGTAGAAATGCTATTAGTCGTTGAAATAAATCATTTACCCAGTAAACAAACGCAGAATGTCTATTATTCGAAAATCTAAGAGATTTTCTTGTTTTTGAATTTGTCAATGGTTTTTGTAGAATCTAGATTTACGTAGAAAATTCTTTCAAAAACCTGTAGTTGTGTTTCTCTAACTCGTACTAGAAATGAAACATATGGCTCAAAAGTGTGACCTCTGTTCACACGCCTTCGCAAATATTTTTCGGCTCTGAGTAGATTTTGACATATTTGGATTGTGCTTTTCCTTAACTGCGACTTATGCTTGCCGCTTTATGAAGCATTTCTGAGCTGGCTTTCGAAAAACACGCTTATTGGCTTTTAAAACATGCGTCAAAAGTAAGATAACTGGACAACTGTGCAAGTGCAGTGAAACTTTAATAATTCTTATATTTCCAAGGACTCTCTGGAGGACTCCAGGTACAACCTGTTCACGATGTACCAAAAATTCGCAAAGCCACCATTTGATTTGACAGACATCGCAAAGTTTTCGTAAGTAATGTCGAATGGAATGAAAAATTTAGCCTTCCTGGAACCCCTTACAGTCCTTTGTCATTGCAGTTTGAACAAATCCGATTTCGAGGACAATGAAAACGACGACTCTCGGTATTCCTTCAGCAACTCTAGCACACCACCACTTCCGGTAAGATTGAAATCAATGTTCAGTGTTATAAGTTTCATTCTTCAACAATTGCAGATAAACGACAGAGAGTTCTGTGACGATTCGTTGAAGTCACCAAATAAGTCAACAGACGCTAGCACTGTGGCTACGTCCCCATTGGGGGTACAAGTCATAGCTGCATCCGGAGGGCACATAATCGCCGTAGCCAATCCGGCATTGGCTATGAGTCCGGCTCTGAACGATGCGATGAGCAGCATCAAACGTGAAGCGGACTCCCCCGAAATATGAGACCGAAGAAACACCACAACGAACAAGTGACCCTCAAACGATGACACCCCCCTTTGACAGAGTGGCATACCGAGTGCAATAGAGCGAGATAACAAACATGAAGAGGCCAGAATGAGACAAACCACAATGACCCTGATTTCATCTTAAGACTTTAGCTGTAAGCCTTAAACTTGGATGTGACAAAGTGCCTGTCGATTGAACCGCATCCCTGCCGGAGATCGACGCAAATTGCCTTCTAGACATGTGAATACAATTTTTGCTGCGTAAAGTAATAGTCTGTGATGGTAAACGTAATTCAACTAGTAACCAATAAACTGGTCAATGACACTAATGAAGTCAGAACTGATGTAAGCCTTAAATAGATTAACCGAGTTGCCTAGACCTTAAGCTGCAGGCGAACTCCATAACGTTTAGCCTTGTGCTGGGAAAATAAAATGCAGTTTAGCAAAATTTTGTAACTGTCTGTTTTCGGGCAAGGGACACCAATCAGAAGTACATCGAATTTGTTTCCTTTCAGTGTACTGCTTGATTTGTGCGTAGACTGAACGATATTCATAAAAAATGGCCGAGGAACTGGAGGGGAAATTTTGAAACACTTGTGGGGTGAAATAGAAACTTCCTTACCGACCCCTCTTCGAAGTGGATTTTTCGGTCATTTTTGAATCGTTGTTAATTTACTTATGGAGTCAATTTGAAGGAGACATTCATTCCTGAGACATTGGTTGGCATATAGAAAATGTGCGCTAGAATATTTTATCGGCATTTGTCAGTCAGAAGGTTGAAGGAATCTGTAACATAATGCGCATTCATTATTTCGTTTTCCCTTCAAATCTAAGATATGTTTTCTTCTTATTGACCTTGTTATTAGGAATGCCCTTTCCCACAAGCTATCCCAACTTGACGCATTCTTAACATTTATTAAAGTTAGTAAAGAAATGTACGCTCATATCAATACATCGGTTTGGAATGGTACTACTTATTCAGAGTGGTTTGAAACGAATACAGGTGTGAAACAAGGATGCCTTCTTGTTTATTTGTTGTTTTCGATGCATTTTTATTGTTTTTTCTTACTTCTTTTTCTTATATTCTAGACAAAAATACTTAAACTAGCTTATTAATCTAATCTAATGATCTTAAATCTAGCTTGCTGACTCTTAACAAGTGCTCTATGCTAACCTAGGAGTAATTAATTTTTTTTAACCTTCCGGCTTCTTTATTAAAGTTTTGTTGTTTTTAATTCATTGTTTATTCTAATACTTACCCAAGAAAAGAGAAAAACTTGGGATAATAATTTTTCAACTTATACTTACTTAAGACTAAGACTACATACTAGCTAAAAACTAAAAACTAAAAGCAAAATTTAAAATAAAAACCTTAAACGTAACTGTCTAACAACTAAGCTTATATCTACTTAACTATGTCCGTAAGAGTACGAACGCATCCACCAGAACGTATATTTTATAAATATGCTTAACATATATATTTAATACGCCGTGGTGCTTCTGTTTTTATTGTTTTTTGTATTTTTTTTTGTATTTTTTTTTTGTTTTGCTATTTTTGTTTTGTTTTTTTTTTGTTAAATTCTTTTTTAGTGATTTTCGTTGTTATTAAATTAAAACTACCTTAGCCTATGTGAGTTGGCCGAAGACACAACTACCCCGTTAATGTTTTTGAGAATCTAGTGGCATCGAAAGCTGATTCTGGTGCAACCACCAGTAGAAATGCCGCTCTTTGTCTGTTAATGCTCTATCGCGGGCAGAAATCGCTCGACTAAACCGTAGGATATCCTACGTGGAAGACCACCAAACCAGTTTTAAGACGCCGAATTGTAAACGATATTGGATGGAGGTGACACTTTGAGGCAAAAGCAAATTTCAGCAATGTTAAATGTTGCACAACAAACAATTTCTGACCGTTTAAAAGCTATGGGAAAGATCCAAAAGTGTGGAAAATGGGTGCCACATGATTGAAAGACAGATGGAAAACCGAAAAAACACTTGTGAAATTTTGCTTCAAAGGCACGAAAGAAAATCGGTTTTGCATCGGATTCTTACTGGCGATGAAAAATGGATTTATTTTAAGAATCCTAAACGGAGTCTGGGACAACCATCAACATCGACTGCAAAACCAGATCGATTCAGCAAGAAGACAATGCTGTATGTTTGGTGGGACCAGAAAGGTGCGCTGTACCACGAGCGCCTAAAACCTGGTGAAACCGTTAATACTGATTGCTACCGACAACAAATTATCAATTTGAACCATGCATTGATCGAGAAACGACCAGAATGTGCCAGAAAACACGGCAAGGTAATTTTGCTCCTAACAATGCACCTGCACACAAAGCACAACCGGTTCAGGACACAATCAAAACACTTGGCTGGGAGCAGCTTCCCCACCCGCCGTATTCACCAGACTTGGCTCCTTCCGACTACCATTTGTTTTCATCGATGGGACACGCATTGGCTGAGCAGCACTTTGATTCCTACGAGGAGATCGAAAATTGGGTGTCTGATCGGTTTGCTTTAAAAGACGAATAATTTTATTGGCGGGGTATTCACAAATTGCCAGAAAGGTGTTAAAAATGTGTAGGAAACAATTGCCAATGCTTTAAATAAAATGTTTTCACTTTCCCATTAATAATTATTTTCAAAAAAAAAAAAAATAAAAATAAGCAAAATTCATATCATACCGGTACACCTGGTATATTCACGGTATCGACATGAGGGAAAATGCGAATTCAATTTCAATTGTTTTTATTTTTCAATATAATCTCCCTTAACACATATGCATTTGTTACATCTTGAGATGAGCTTTTTAGACACCCAGCATTTTCACCTTTATTCGGGCATCCTCAAGAACAAGTTTTTCGACTCCTTTGATGATTTCTTCCGTACTAGCAGTAAGTAAGATTTTCACCGCGAACATTAAAACGCTTAAGATATAAACTTGGTGTTATGGAGAGTGAAAAGTTGTGACCAAGCCAATCAGGTCGTTAACAAAAGGCTTAAGGCGTTCAATTAATATGGCAGAGCGGATCTGTTAGGATCTTGTATACAAATCTTGTATAGGCTAGTCTTTCGAGAGAGGGCTTTATTAGTCAATTGCCTCTTGAGCACAAAGAAACAGCGATTGGCAAGAGTGATTTTGCGTTTGATATCGGTGCTGATGCTGTTGTCCCTATTTGCCGCGGAGCCGAGGTAAACGAAGTCCTTGACTACCTCGAAGTTTCTGCTGCCTAGTGTGAGGCTCTATCCAAGATGTCGATGTTGTGTGTCCTTTCTTGATGACAGCATGTACTTGGTTTTGCCCTCATTTACCGCCAGACGCATTTTAGCCGCTTCCGCTTCAAAGCCGGCATAGGCCTTATTGACGGCTCGCTGTATTCGTCTAATCACATCAATGTCATTAGCATAGCTAGCAATTGAGCTGACTTCTAAAAGATCGTTCCTTTGGTGTTGACTTGTGAGTTACAATCGATGTTCTCAAAATGATATTGAAGAAGTCATATTGCGTAGAACACTTTTTAAGGTCTCGGTGAGTTTTTCAACGACCTTTGCGGAGCAGCAAGAGTTCTCCATTGTCATCCTACACAATCCGACGAGTTTGGTAGGAATGCCAAAACTAAACACGGCACTGTATAGTTCGTAAATATGCACACTGTCATATGCGGCCTTAAAATCGACGAATAGGTGATGAGTGTCAATTTCCACATCTTGAGTCTTTTCCAGGATCTACCGTCAAGTGAAGATCTGGTCTGTCGTCGACTTCCCTGCCCTGAAACCACACTGGGGTCCTATAAGTTTGTGGACAAACGGCTTCAGACCTTTTGTTCTTTAAATGCTTAACTCGATTTATCCATTGTCCTATCTTTATTACCTATCGCATTCCAAGCAGTAAGCTCGCTTAAACATACTCAAAATTGTCTACCCAGAATAAATGTCAACAATCAAGAATTGAATTGTCAATTGACATAAAAGGCAATAAACTCCAACCTAATGGAAGTCGTCATCTTCTGGTCAGTCCAAATTCAAAAACATTAGTGCACATCAACTCTGCCACCACATCTTCAGCCCACAATCACATCGCGTTATAATTCTTTCATCATCAACCCCAGAGGCGGCCATCAAAAGTTATGACAACAATAAAGCCCGTCGCTGCTTCGCACATGCCCGCTTCTTCTAAATATGACAAACCGCACAGCGCACACAACACGCACTAAATTAATTGCCAATTCGAGTTTATTTTTATGAATATTGCACGTCCCTGTGCATGGCCATAATCGGCCTATTCCTGCCCTGCAATGCGGGGACATAGAATTCCCAACCGGAGCCGTGGCTGCCTCGCCAAAAAACTGCGACTCCATCATGTTCGGGTATTGTTCAACATGGTAGCGGTTCGAACTCGCACATACACCCTTCGGCGAGAATCTGGAGTGCAGCTAAGCACAGATTCGTAGAACGTTGAAGGGAAAAATAAAAACAAATAGCTAGACCACGAAGGATGTGGGGAATAGCGGGGGAGAATATCGAAACCAGTTGCCGCATGATCCATCAGTTCGTTGCGAATTGCTCTTAAGTGCAGACGCTGTGGTGGCACTACACGACAGCGTGCGCCGCAGCCGCGCCGCTGATCACTTAAAGACCCTCCATTTGCAATGAATAAATTATACGTGGTTTTAATATACAAATAATGTTGGGGTCTTTTGGTCTACAGTTCGTTGAAGATTTGTCCGTGTAAAGGGAATACAGTCTTGCAGGCGTTTTTCGGTACCACGTTCTGTTATCAATTATTTCCGAAAAATTGCTTGAGGACATTCTCCTCATGCGTTCTTTATTGTGTCGCCCCTATTTTTTCACTCCGATGCGGTGCTGATTTCCGAAGCTTACCTGTGCCTTCCACAAGTCGGCATAAGGCTTATGCATTAAGGATCTTATGTGATTGGGAAGGAAGGGCCTCCTCATTCATTTCAAAGATCCAGGGATTCTGTGACTTAAGGCGATGTATAGAACCAATCTGGTTTTGCGAAAGTCTGTTAACTGAAGAGCTTCATGAGACCGAATTAAAACCAATTGAGAAAATTATTTTTATCCTCGAGGATATAAATACCAGTTTCAATCATCTGCCTACGTCAAATGTAACTCTGCCTATAGTGATAGACTGGCGAAAGTGTCGATATTGTGCGAGTTTTCTCAATAGTACCACATTTTGTTATCAAACCTACTCAAAAAAAAAAAGTTTAGGTCATATATATTTCGACGCTCTCACGTCCTCGAAAAAATTATCAAAGCCGTGATAGCTCATAGCAGGATATGTAGCAGAGTTCTTGATTCATTTTAAATAATCCATGTATTGCTCACACTTGGTCGAGGTTGGCATATTGGCTGTATTCAAATGGGAATAAAACAGAAGAAACCCATCTTGATTCCATTAAACCAACTCTCACGACAACATGTGTGTCTCTCCAACCACTGGTTGATTAAAAGAATACATTGACGTGTAAGAGTTCGCTAATCAACTCTTTTATCTTCCTTGCTTAGTTCGTCGCAGTGAGCCAACAAGCTGGCTCTCTGCAGGACCCTGTACATCTGCGCCTCTGCTTCGTTACTAGGACGAGAAGTTGTCCTAAAACGATAGCACAAAATACAATCAATTGAAAACAAATCAACGGGGACTCGCAAATGTTGATAAATATTCCTGAACAATCCTTTGAAATGGTCGGTTGTTCACACACTCGAGTCTGCTTGTTAATTTTTTGTTAACAGATTATGCAAAAACACTCTCGTCGTCAAGAGGGCCACAGAATGCAAAAGATGCACACATTGGAATGCAAATTTCCAGCCGCTGCAGCTTAGGTGGCAAATTTGCATCCCTAAGACGATATTTGCATAATCGAGCTCCTCAGAGATGCACAACATCGCAAATCACGGGCACAAGAGTTTCTTGATGACATCTCTGTTAACAAGAGGGATTTGCGGGATTTGTTTTCACAATATCATTAAACTGTCATAAAGCGGCCTTTCTACCTGGCGCAGGGGCTGCGAATTTGCCAACGGACGTGCGGCCGCATCATCACTCTGTAATTGCATCTAGACAAGGGATGAGTTTGCCAATAAAGCCAATAAATTGTTTCTTTGTGCAAGCAGACAATGGCTGGTTGTGGTGTTTGCCCTGTTGCCGATCAATGTTCAATTGTTGTCAAAAGCGGCGAGGCTGAGGGGTAAAATGTTGATGCTACCACAAAGAGTTCATTTGAAACCCGAGAAGAATGGGCATTGTGTCGCAGAGGCGTATTTATTCCTCAGTTGTTTTATATTGATAACTTCGACAAACAGCACTTGACTTGATGGTTGAGATCTGAATCAACAGATCCTAAGAGCAATGGGCGGTAATTGCCTTTGGCCGACAGGACTTCGTTGATGAAAGATGTTTCAGCTGATTGAGATTTTGGAGAACTTTGCTCCATCTCTTGCAAACTATTCCTTCCAAGGACTAAAATTAAAAATGTGCCTAACTGCCGTGTAACCAATTAATTGCTCATAAAACGGAGAGAAATTCACATGACAATCTATTCCGTCGTCAAAATCCAACCCATCTGCTTAATGAGTTTAATATGCAAACTACAGACTCGGCCTCACCAAATCCTTTGAGCACTCACCATCAATATTAATTATTTAATGCAAGCGGACGAGCAAAAAATGACACCCAGCTCACGAGGATCACTACCCGCGGAGAAGGCTCGTTGCCCGAACTCATTGTTTCCCATGCCCAGAGACAATCTAATCCCCTGGAGGTATTCTACTCCGCAACTCGAAGGCATGCCCAAGAAATCGAAAATCACTTATGGTCATAAAAAATGATCTTGAGCAAACAAAAGGATGCCCGTTAAGACTGCGAACAAACTCTTCCTTCTTCCGATATGCAAATGAGGTGCGCCGAAGAAAGTGACCTCAAGCAGTTGAGCACTAATGCAGGCAGAAGAACAACCAACGGTACACCACCAAAGAAAGAGGATGAGCTGCCTCACACACCAAAGGGCAACAAAGGATGAGGCACGAGGAAATGACCCTTTCATTCACACAACCTCACCTCATACGAGTGAGAGTCCTTCCTCAGAGGTGCACAGATCTTGTCGCTGTGCCGGTATGCGTGTGAGGCGTGGATTTACATACTAAATCGCGATGACTACGTGAGGTGTTTTTTTTGTTTGATGCCTTCGAGGGAAGAATGATCTTCCGTCGCGGTGTGCACCTAAATTACGTGCGTGCGTGCAGTGGAAGGATGATGTGAGGATGGTGATCCATCGGACTCTGGGAATTTCGATTTTTTATTTTTGTTTTTGAGATGAGTTTTTTTGGTAGAATTCATTTTTTTTCTCTTTTGGGAGTCGGGGAAGAGTTTTTTTCTGATCTTGATGTCATGGGAAAATGTATGGAAGTGAACTTGTTTGGATAGAGATCTGTTTATAGACTACTGGATTTCGTTGTTAGGTTTTGAGAAAGGGAAAGGCGTAATAGTAAGAGGAGAATGAAAGTGAACTTTGGAGTGTAGGCGATTTACAAAAATGTGCTTCTTGCTTTATGTCTGCGCTTTAGTTCTGCACGAACTGGATGTCTAATGTAAATAGAAATTAACCCGCTTACACCAAAATTCGCGAAATTTATCCGCTTACACCACAATATTTAAGATCATGTAATTCGCATTGTGGCGTAGTGGGTAGAATGCAGCGCTCACACGCCGAAGGGTCAAAGTTCGATTCCCGGCTGAACACATCGAATTTTTTACAACACCACCTCTTCCGAGTTGCTGACAACACTCAAAGAGCCATAACTGTCCAAGAAAGCTTCTCAAACTTTGTCGTTAGGAGTCGGCAAAAAGCTATAGGTCTCTTCTACTCCGGAGAGAACTGTAGTGGGCACAACACGAGTAGTTCATGAGCAAGCTAGGCCCTGGTCACCCTGTGGGCTGTCACGCCCACAATTATTGATACGCATTGCGGTGCTCAGTTTCTGTCAGTCTCCAACAAATGTTCAGTGGCATATTTAGATTTGAAAAAGTTTATCGTTTAAATTAAGTGTCTTCCCGAGTGAAATGTTTCGATTGAATTAGATGATATTGCAAGCCTTATTTGCCCACAAAAAGATTATATTTGGTAGGAAGAGAAGGAAGGAAGTTTAAGCCAATTTAAAAAAGGGGCTGCAGCTTATATGTAGGTATTGCGAAAACAGAAAAAGGTTAAAAGTAAAATTAAAAAGTTTTTTGAAGTTACCCGCTGGTGATCAAATGTTTCCTAATCTGCGTTCATCTGCCTTCTTGCAACAAGGTTTTGTGAAAATAAATTGCTTCTTTTGCAAAAATATTCACTCGCTTTCGTCTCTGTTTTTGTTTGCATTTACATTTAAGGTTAGAAAAAATGTACAGGAGTATACAAATCCTCATTCGCCTCGTGACATACTGACTCTGTATACCGAAGTGACCAAAAACCGAACCGCGGGCCACGAACCACAGGCCATCGCGGTCAGAATTATATTCCTTTATCATGTTTCGTCTCACGGAAGAAAAATTCGTCTAATAGACGAAAACGTCGTGTAGACAGACAATGCCTTGTAGTTAGGCTATTTTTTGGTCTGTCCACAAAACACAAAAAGAGAAGAATGAAATCTCTGGACTAACGGTTAGTTTATTATGCGCAAAAAACAAGTTCTCCTTCACCCGCTTTTCATTATGACTGATTGACAGGAGGAAGAAATTCAGTTTTATGTGTACTGAAGGTTTTTTTTACGGCACATAGAATAACATCTTCAATTGTTTATGATTATACTATCAATAATCATAGACTGGATCGCCTAGAAGAAGTTAAAGACCTTGGAGTAATATTCGACCCCAAGTTGGATTTCTCACTACATTATGATTACACCATTGCGAAGTCAAATTCTATGTTAGGATTTTTAAAAAGAAATAGTAAAGATTTTCGCGACATATCCAGTTTAAATACCATCTTTGTTTCGTTAGTAAGACCCTATTTGGAATATGCATCCATTGTCTGGGACTCACCTTACGATAATCAAGAACTTAGACTCGAACGAGTTCAAAAGAATTTCACGAGATATGCTTTCCGAAAGTTGTATTCCTTTGAGGATCTTCCTAATTATGTTGAAAGATGCAGAACAATTGGCTTGCAAACCTTAAGTTTCAGGCGTAAGGCAACGTCAGCCATGTTTATTCGTGATATTATTAATTATCAATTAAATTCACCAGAATTACTTTTTCTCATAAATATATATGCTCCCCAAAGATTTCTACGGGTGAAAAAATTACTTTTTGGCAAAAGGCACAGAACCAATTATGGTCGCAATGAACCTATTACAAGGTGTATAAATACATTTAATGATCTTTGTAACGAATTTGATTTTAGCTTGCCACGGTTAGAATTTAAAAACATGATTATTGCATCGTATTTGAATTAATATTATTTATTGAAGTAATCTGTAAGACGATAAGAGTCGGTAGATGATCCTAAGTCGCTCAGCAAACATCTGCTGTGTAAAGCGATACTGAGAGTTAACACTTAGAGAACGTAGTGTTTTGTGTTACTCTGCGATGGATATAATAATAAAAAAAAGAAGGTTGAATATTTTTAATTTGTACTTCATCTTTGGCGGAGATCAGTTGAACCGTGTCCAAAATAAAAATTTTGTGGGACATTTTCTTTTGTTGCAAATAAATAGAACAGAACAGACATTTTCTTTTGTTGCAAAGAAACGCATTTTTGCACATTACTTGCATCAGATTTAACATTCCCGTTCCTCGGAATGTTTAAGTGATAATTCTATTGTGTTTGTTTTTATGACACATGATTTTTTTTTCAACATTCCTTTTCCCATAATTCAGTTATTTGCGTGGTGTGTGAATGTTTGAGCGATAACCCTTTTGTACTTTAAGATTTTTTTGTTATTTGAATTAATTATTGGATTTTTCGCCTTTGTTTGTCGAAATAAACCTTCGGGGGAAACGGGAGATAGGCTTTGGGAATTTTTTCTAGCGTGCGTATACGCTTCGAAGACATGGAGTTAATTTAAATTAATGATAAATAAATGGATGCCGGTATTGTTGTCTTACGAATGGAAGGTTCTCATATTGTATTTTATACTTCCTTAACACTTCACCAGACGCGGGACCTTGCTTCTGACTGTGCTCGAGTATACTAGTTAAATTAACTTAAACTATTTCATTTTTTATTTTATTTATTATTTTATTTTTTTTTATTTAGCAACTCTGTCGGGCAGAGTTTTCCCGTACAATGTTAAACTAAGACTGAATATCACTGTTTTCCTTAGTCATAACTTAACCTATGGTGCAGCTTGGGCACGTGAAATAATGCGGGATATGGTAGGAAAAGCAACTGTCTCAGGTGACAAGGTAGTGCAGTTTGGATGAGATACAAATTTCGTTTTAAAGTACTTGCTTGTGAGAATATCTCAGGTGGCTCGATGCTGTAGCACTGTCTTGGCTGAAGAGGAATAGGATATCCTCAGCTGATATCCTTACTCTTACGGATAGTCAGGCAGCACTCAGGGACCTGGAATCTGTCATGTACTGCCGCACGTCCTTAGATGAGATGGCCGAGCAGTTCAATAGATGCTTGTGCTGGGTGCCAGGTCACAGAGACATTCCGGGTAACTGTAAAGCAGACGAATTGACCAGGCTTGCCACAATGCAGCCACTACTTCAGGAATGCGAACGCTTCGGTATCCCTCGCGCCACATGGAAGTCACAACTGCACTTGAACGTCAGGCTAATCAAAAGTTGTCTAACCATAATCTTTGTATCGTCTCCAAGGAGGTGTAGCCTTCCCTTGAACCCAGCCGCTCCAGATTGCTACTATCGCTCAAAAGATCAGACATAAGCCTGGTCATGGGAGCCATAACCGGGCACTGTCTAATCGGTGAGTATGCTAGCAGGCTAAGGGCTCCCTCAAACGATTTTTGAAAAAGCTGCATGGATGAGCAAAAATCAGAAACTCTCCTACACCTGTTATGCACATGCCCGGCGCTCTCGCGCCTCAGATACAAGCACTTTGGAACCTACTTCCTCAACGGCCTACATGACCTCAATAAAACCTCTCCCGGCGACATGTTAAACTTTATTATTGGCTCCAGCTAGTTTTAGCTTCTTCCCACATGGTGTGGCAGCACAATGGTCCTGTATGAGACTAAGTGCATTCATCAACCACCTTAACCTACCTACCTACCTACCTACGATCCTGTTCTTGTGAATCGTAGATGTTGGAGGAAATAGCTTATCCGGTTGTTCACTTGCTTAACTTGAGGGTTCTTTCCGAATTCCAGACATAACAGACCAAAATGTAACAAGGCCTTCAGCTGCCCCCAATTTCGCATCGAAACTATGTTATGTGCATTTTCTCAGATGAGGTCATTTTCTGTTGCATTGTTAGAGCGGCAGGAATCCAAAGACTCTTCGAATTGTTGTAATGTCAACCATGCGGTGTATTTGGTGAGGCTTAAGCAGGAGCTAGCCGCTTTCTTACAAAAGTCATCAATGTACCAAGCAGGACCAACAAATTCACGTATAAATTCTGTCTTCAATAGACCAATTGCATCCTCATCCGTTTTTAATAACATCAAAAGGTCTGTGCCAAAATGCAAGGCAATGTTGCGAACACACCAGTCAGTACAGTATTTAAGCCTCGAAAAAGCCCCAAATATTCTGTTTTTTTTTAATATGCGAGTGCTAAAGGGCTTGTTTATACCCTTAACTGACCGGAATTAAGTCACAGCACGGGACGGTGCTAAGGAGGAAGAGAGGGAAAGGGGGTCCCAGTGCACATTGGTTTTAAATTCCTGTGGATTGTAGTGGGCGGGAAAAGTACGGCTAGGAAGAGCATTACGTATTCGTGTGGTGCGGCTGAAGAGCTTAAATGTACGTCCAAAGGTGAGCTTAGGGCTGAACGGTTGAGCATTTCTATCGAGGCGGATATTGCGGACGAATTCTTGAAGTGGATGAATGCAGCTGGCTAACTCACTACAGCATTGTTTGTTAGAATAGCGATAAATTAGTGATAGAGTCGCAACATTTCGTCGATGTTCTAGAGAGTCGATTGACGTCGCAGCATAAATAATAATAATAATTATATGTCGCGACTGTATAGCGGACCAGGGCCTAGCTTGCTCATCAAATACTCGTGCTGTGCGCTCTACTGTTAGTTCACGAGTAGAAGGGACCTAGTGGCGTAGTGGGTAGTGTGCGATGCTCACGCGCCGAAAGCTCAGGTTTGATTCCCAGATGAACACCTCGAATTTTTCACGGCACCACCTCTTTCGAGCTACCGACAACACTCAAAGAGTAATACTGTCTATGAAAACGCTTCTCAAACTTCGCCGTTGGGAGTTAGCAAAAAACTGTAGATCCCTTCTGCTCGTGGGAGAACAGTACCGCGCACAACACGAGTAGTTGATGAGCAAGCTAGGCCCTGATCTTCCCGTGGACTGTTGCACCACTCAATTATTGTTTTTATTATCACGTTTGGGGCTTTTTGATTCCCATGAGTGATTGCCAAAACAATTCTTAATTGCCTTTAAACAACTATTCAAATTTTGGCAGTCATTTGAATTCAATACTAAACTGCGGACTCCCTCCACTCGTGATTAATAGCACACAAAACTCAAACTTGGGGGCAAGCATTTTTTTTTTGGGCCTTTGACAGCAAAATTATTGTTTTGTTGTTTAAGATGTGGTGAGTATTATACAACATTCTAGAAGATGTACTGCGACCTTGTGAGGCGCTTGTCCGCCTCACAATCTGATTATAGGCAAGTAGCTAGTACCATCCCCTTCTTCAAATACTATTTAAACAAGGTTACTAAAAGAGTATGTCTAGTCCAAATTTATTCTACCTGGATGTAGCAGGAGTCTTAAACTCTGAAAAGAATGGATTATGGGGGGCAACTCAAAGTAGCAGAAGGAATCACGGCAGATTTGAGGTTGAAAACCCCTTTACTCTGCTAATAACAACTTAAACAATTAATCTCCTTTGTTAGTTTGTTTATTTCACAATGCATAAGAGTAAAACTTTCAAAGGAAACCTTTTATGGAGTATCAGCAACAGACCTTTGGATCCAATCGATGAAGTTGGCAACCCTCGCATACACTCCGGGGGAGTCTGCCCTGGCACAGCCAATACTGTATGAAACCACGCCGATTAAGAAGAACCGCACGCTGCCATTAAAGGGCTAACACAGAAAAATAAAACTTTTTCAGAATTTTCTCATACCCAAAAGGAACTTGCTCACCTCCGGTGTCATCAGGGGGCCACCAGAGTCACCCTGACAAGTATCCTTGCCAGCGCTTAGCTCTCCAGCGCAAATGATCGCCTCATCGAATTGATTTTCGGTAACAAGATTGGTTTGCTTCTTGTACAAATCTCTGCACATTGAGTTGTTGTGAACGGGAATCTGCAGCTCCTGCAACACTTGGGCTGATTGTCCTCCTTCCCTTGTCTTGCCCCAACCCGCCACGAATGGAGTTCGAGAGACAAACGAAGCTGTCCGTAGTTCCGGTGTTAGTGGTAGGCAAATAGGAGAGATTTTCGCTGAAAGCATAAAATACGTCATCATTCAAAAGAAGGAACCCGGTTGCGTCAGCCTACGTGTGAACTGAACGTTCCTGTCTAGGTACAGCAGAGCGACGTCGTTGTGGCCATCGACAACTGTGTATTGCGGGTGTCTAAGTGCCTAAAAATGGAGACAAGTCGTTAAAAGAACCTCAACTGTGCAATAGGAAAGACAAACTTTTATAACTGAGACGTCGAGGTGCCTGGTCTCGGTGTCTGTGCTCAAATCGTGCTCTCCCAAGCGAACGAAAGACCTGAATTCAGCAAGTTTCAATAAAATGCCTCACATTTCGACAGCTTTACTTACAGTCCCGACAGAACGCAATGGGCGGCTGTGAGTACATGGCGACTGGTGATCAGGGACCCACCACACTTGAAAGTCGTTTCGATGCCGTCGAAATATCCGATGAGGGCTATCCAGGGCCAGGCGCCAATCTTACTCGCAGCGCCGCCAACAATTTTCCTGAACCACAAGTTGCCCACATATCCACAACCGTCTTCAACTGTCAGCAGCTGTCTTGGGACATCGTTAGTGTTCACAGGAAGGACTACGTCTTGGTTGAAAGGCTCCTGGTCGGCGGCCGGACAGCACACCACCGCGTACTCCTTCTTGCAAATCTCGTTCGATATCCTCATGAAGTTGTGCAGGCTTGGATCCGAAGGCGATTGCAACAATCTCGTCGACAAGGTTTCACAGTTCCTCAGAGCTACGAGTACATACAAGCACTTGTGACTGTATTAATCGATTTTTTCTTCTGATCTACTCACGCTGACAGTATCCCCACAACAGATCGGGGCCTTTGCACACGGAGCCGATAATGTTCGAAACCGTGGTGGGCTGAGTCGCAGATGTGGTGGGCGGCGGGAGTTGGGTAATGGTGGGCGGCGGTAGATGGGTAGTTGTGGTTGTCACAACCGCCCGAGCGGTTGTTGTTGTTGTTGTAATGGGTGCTCTTGTAGGTTCCACATAAATGTCAAAGGAGCCCGGATTGGTGGGAAGAAATGGATTTCTATCTGTTGGAGGCACAAGAAGTTGCTGCTTGCAACAAACCTTTGCAAAGGAAAGTAAATGAGAAGAGTGATGTTGCAGGGGTAATGCATACAAAATGACAAATTTTAACTCACCACTGGATCTCCACGAAAATTCACATTCCCGCAGCTACTGTGAGCGGCACGGAGATATTGAATGCCCAGGTTGCGCGGATATTCATTCAGGACGTTTGCGATGCGCGGACAATTCGACAAGGAAAGGCACTGACCGAATTCGTTTTCGGGACTATAACATGGCTGTGCTGAAATGGCAATTATTCGATTAGAGGGATAAGTCATGTGATAACAGTCTTCAACAAATATTACTGGCGCGACACAGGAACATGCTGCCGCAGAAGAACAAATGCATCTTGCTAAGTTGCATAATGTATTGGGGGAACAAATCACAGGTAACAATTTAGTTCATCGTTATCCCACAAGGATTCAGTCCAGTTTTGGTTTTAAACAATTTAAAGTTATTATATATCTCTCTTCCGCCTTTTTGTCTTTTTAATTTTCCGGCTATGTACAAAGCGCTACAGAGCTCACATCTGACAATACTATATGGCACATCATCACATCAAACGTCTTGACATAACGAACAAAACGGCGGTATGCATGATTAGTTTGGATATTACGTTCAACAGCTATAGACGTGTAAACATGGAATTCACTAACATCGAAATTCGCGCTATTTTACAGTTTTCCTTCGTTAAAGTTCGCTAGAGAAACGTTCCGGGAGATTAATGATGTTTTGGTACTCTAATACTTTAAACCGCGGAGGAATGGTTTCGACGATTCAGAGCCAGAACGACACCATGGATAAGCCAGCCGGCTGAAGACCTGTGACGACGAATACCGATCGAATCATGGAAATCATCGAGTTAGACCGGCATGTTGCATCTCGTGAAAGACCGGCATGTGACATCTCGTGAAATCGCTTAGGAGATGGGAATTAGTCACCAAACCATTTTAAACCATCTGCAGAAGGCTGGATACAAAAAAAACTTTATATTTGGGTGCTGCATGATTTGACGCAAAAATAACTTTTGGCCCGAATCAACGCCTGCGATATGCTGGTGAAACGCAACGAACTCGACGCATTTTTGAAGCGGATGGTGACTGGCGTCGAAAAATGGATCACATACGACAATATCAAGTGAAAGCGGTCGTGGTTGAAGGCTGGCAAATCGTCCCAAATAGTGGCTAAGCCGAGATTGACGGTCAGGAAGGCTTTTCAGTGTGTTTGGTGGGATTGGAAGGGAAGCATTCACTTGACGCTTAATTTCACCATCTACTGCCAACAACTAGACCACCTGAAGCAGGCGATAGACTAGAAGCGCCAGAATTGGCTAGCAGGAAGGGTGTAGTGTTCCCCTAGGACAACGCCAGACCACACACTTCGTTGATGACTCCTCAGAAGCTACGGGAGCTCGGATGGGAGGTTTTATCACATCCACCATATTGCCCGGACATAGCGCCAAGTGATTACCACCTGTTCCTTTCCATGGCGGACGTCCCTGGTGGTGTGAAGTTGAACTCAAAAGAGGCTTGTGAAAAGTACACAGAATCGTTTTGGAAAACCGAAAAGTGAAATTGCGTGAGATAGCTGACACCTTAAACATATCGGAAGGTGAACATTTGTCCATGAGAAAGCTGTATTCCAAATGAGTGCAGGGTTTGCTCACAATGGATCAAAAACAGCAACGTATCAATGATTCTAAGCTGTTGGTAGCTATTTCAAAAGAATCAACAGGTTTTTCTGCATCGGTATGCTACAACTGATAGAACATGGATCCAGAACTACACTCCAGACTCAACTCAGTAGCCAGCGGAGTGGACAGCTGCCGATGATCCACACCCCATGTGTTCAAAAACACAAAGTTCGGCTGGGAAGGTTATAGCATCAATATTTTGTGATGCGCAAGCAAATGGTCGCCTGTTTTCCGGAAAAACTCGCCTTGTCGCAACCGTACCACTAGAACAACACAGAACAGTCAATTCTGAGTGGTACACAATCATTTGTTTGCCAGTTGTCTTCCAAGAAATCAGGAAAACCAAACACCGAAGACGGATCACTCTTCACCACGACAATGCGAGCTCTCACACATCGGCTCAAACAACTGCATTTTTGAGCACTCAAAACATCAATTGTCATGATGATGAGTCATCCGCCGTATAGTCCTGACTTGCCACCGAATGACTTCGTTTATGCCTGTACGTAAAAAGTAAAATGAGAGGTCAACGTTTCTCGACACCTGAAGAAGCGGTTGATGCGTTCAGAATGCGTGTTTTGGAGATATCTCAATCAGAGTGGCAAAAGTGCTTCGACAATTGGTTCAAACGCATCCAAAAATGTATAGATCTCGTAAAGGGTTCTATTCTATGTTGATGAATCTTTGTAATCGGGGGTACGACAAAACTTGTTATCAGTTAGATTGGCATCATCAGCATTATCAATATCGAGAAATGGAGAAATTTTCTATTGCTAGACAAATTAATTTAAATTCGTCCTGACTTTGGCAAATATTTGCATATCGAGAAACGTATTTCTAGATGCCCCTGCACTGCACATAGTCCAATTTTATTGCTTAGCTCAGCCATCGGTCAGTAAACTCAGTAAACACTATTTGTTTACTGCTAGGTATCGCAGCACGTAAGTTAACCTTTGCCCTAAGGCGAGATAATGTTTCGAAAGATCGCATGCTTCTCTTATTATTCCAGCTGATTGGCGTGACTCACGATTGGAACTTAATTTTCGTTCAAAGAGATAAAATGGAGGTTTCAAAGGATATCTTAGTTTAGACAACTCCACATCAGCTATGTTTAGACTACATGCAGAATATGTTTTTAGGGTACCTACGTTGCGTTAATCCCTGTGAAACAAGCGCCAAACAAATCAAAATTGTTGTCAGCTCCATTCTCTTCGACACTGGATGCACTTAACGCACAAAACTTGTCACTTTTCACTTCTTCACAGATTTTTCCCGCAGTTTTTCACTTGCTAAGATACGAAATCCAATTCAAGACTGTTTCCATGCGTTTACGAATAGATTGCTTCCGCTTCTGTTGACGCCTCAGGGCGGACTGCAGTTCAATTTTCTTGACTTGAATTGATTGCAACTTTGCTTCGAAGCGTAATCAGGAAACACGACTTGCGATTGCCAAGCTGACGAATTTCTGGGCGAAAATGATCATTAAACTGATAACCGCATCTTATGTCATAATCGTTCTAAGCTACTAAGCATGCACGTTACAGCTTCATACCAGTAAGCTAGCGTAGTGAACAACATGGGAATCGAATTGTAGAGACGAGAACAATCAAGGGGAGTTTTCGATGAAATCAAAGTGAGGTGGTTTCAAATTACGATTGCGAAAAGATTTTATTTAAACAGGCAGACGGTGACGAATTAAAATTTACTGATTCCTTGCTTTTTCATTGGATGCGCCGTCTGACTAAGCCCTGCTAATTAGAAAATAAGTCGAGCGTCTGTCGTGTGTCTATACTTAATGAAGCTTGGAGGTATGGGCTCTGCACTGGGCAGAACTTTAATTGTATCGAAATCGACGTTTTCTAATATCTCTAAAATATCTGTATCTATCCTTAGTAGTGACAAAACCCGACATACAGGCTCTGTATATGGATCTCCCCGGCTATCCAATGGACAAGTCGTTGATGGTGAATAAGCTCTTCCAGTGAATGCCTTCAACAAAAAACCCATCACCTTTTTCCGAATCTAAAATGGCGGTTGTACAAAAATGTTCAAACCTTCCAATAGAAAGAAGAAAAGGAGTGACAAGTATGACAAGTATGACAAGTATGAGTATGGCTGTAATTTGGTGGTCGCGGTGGTCGCCGTGGCGTAGTGGGTAGAGTGCGACGCTCACACTCCGAAGGGTCTAGGTTCGACTCCCAGCTCAACACCAATTTTTCGAATTTTTCACAGCACCACCTCTTTCGAGCTGCTGACAACACTCAAAGAGCAATAACTGTCTAAGAAAACTTCAAAAATTGCGCAAAAACTGTAGGTCCCTTCTACGCATGAGAGAACAGTAGCGTGCACAACACGAGTAGTTGAGTACGCTATGCCCTCGTCCGCCTTTGGAATGTAGCGCCAACAATTATTATTATGGCACGGATTTTAAAATGTCCAGGCCATACGTTACGAAATTAACGTTAATTCCGAGATATTCACGGTCGCAAAAATGTAATGATACAAATTCCAGCTGTCATCTAAGCTGTCACATACTTGACTGCAAATTCTTTGCGAAAAGTTCACAACCCCTTCGAATCTACTCATTAATTCCTCGTCAACAGATTATGCAAAAACTATCTCGCCGTCAAGAGGGCCACATAATGCTAAGAATGCGCAGATTGGAATGCAGATTCCTGCCGCTGCAGCTTAGGTGGCAAATTTGCATCCCTAAGACGATATTTGCATAATCGAGCTCCTCAAGAACGCACATCATTGCAAACCACGGACACAAGAGTTCCTTGACGATATCTCTGTTAACAAGAGGGATTTGTGGGATTTGTTTTCACAATATCATTAAACTGTCATAAAGCGGCCTTTCTACCTGGCGCAGGGGATGCGAATTTGCCAACGGACGTGCGGCCGCATCATCACTCGGTAATTGCATCGAGACAAGGGATGAGTTTGCCAATAAAGCCAATAAATTGTTTCTTTGTGCAAGCAGACAATGGCTGGTTGTGGTGTTTGCCCTGTTGCCGATCAATGTTCAATTGTTGTCAAATGTGGCGAGGCTGAGGGGTAAAATGTTGATGCTACCACAAAGAGTTCGTTTGAGACCCGAGAAGAATGGGTATTGTGTCGAAGGGAGTGTTTATTCCTCAGTCACATTGCACCGATATCTTTGACAAACAGCACTTGACTTGATGGTAGAGGGTGTTTCTGAACCAATAGATCAAAAGCAATGGGCGGCAATTGCCTTTGGTGGACAGTATTTCGTTGACGGAAGATGTTTCTGCTGACTGCGACTTTGAAGAACATTTGTAGCTCTATCCATCAGATATCTATCGGGTATACCGGTATGAAATGATCACTTTTTGGGAAGTAAAACACTAATTAATATGAAAGGTAAGCCGATATGAAATGATCGTTTTTTTTTTTTTTTAAATAATACACTAATTATTAATGGGAAAGTAAAAACATTTTATTCAAAGCATTGGCCATTGTTTCCTACACATTTTGACCATGTTTCTGGCAATTTGTGAATACCACGCCAATAAAATTGTTCGTCTTTTAAAGCAAACCAATCAGACACCCAATTTTCGACCTCCTCGTAGGAATCAAAGTGCTGCTCAGCCAATGCGTGTCCCATCGATGCAAACAAATGGTAGTCGGAGGAAGCTAAGTCTGGTGAATACGGCGGGTGGGGTAGCTGCTCCCAGCCAAGTGTTTTGATTGTATCCTGAATCGGTTTTGCTTTGTGTGCAGGTGCATTGTTAGGAGCAAAATTACCTTGCCGTGTCTTCTGGCCCATTCTGGTCGTTTCTCGATCAAAGCATGGTTCAAATTGATCATTTGTTGTCGGTAGCGATCAGTATTAACGGTTTCACCAGGTTTTAGGACCTCGTGCTACAGCACATCTTTTTGGTCCCACCAAACACACAGCATTGTCTTCTTGCTGAGTCTGGTCTTGCTGGTGTTAATGGTTGTCCCAGATTAACCCATGATTGTTTCCGTTTGGGATTCTTAAAATAAATCCATTTTTCATCGCCAGTAACAATCCGATGCAAAACCGAATTTCTTTCGTCTCTTTGAAGCAAAATTTCACAAGTGTTTCTTCGGTTTTCCATCTGTCTTTCATTCAATTCATGTGGCACCCATTTTCCACACTTTTGGATATTTCCCATAGCCTTTAAACGGTCAGAAATTGTTTGTTGTGCTACATTTAACATTGCTGCCATTTGCTTTTGACTCAAAGTGTCATCTCCATCCAATATCGTTTGCAATTCGGCGTCTTCAAACTTTTTTAGTGGTCTTCCACGTTCTTCATTTCTCACATCAAAATCATCATTTCTGAACCGTTGAATGCATCTTTTGCATGTTGCTTCTGATAGAGCATGATCACCATATGTCCCGACAAGCATGCGACTCTGCAGCACTTTTCTTCAAATGAAAACAAAAAATTAATGCTTTCCGCAAATCATCACTTTCTGGTACGAAATTCGACATTTTTAACACGATGAAAAAATATGATGTTGTCTGTTCAATGACTTGATGTATGATAAATATTTTTCACAGATGTCATAGCAAATAAACAAAAGAAACAAAATAAGGGCTCGTTCACAACAAATGTTCCCTATCGAGACATTTGTATCTTGATACTCACTTCATACGGGTATACCTGGTGCTTGCAATCCACTTCTTCTGAAGTCTTAAATAAAAGGTGAACTTAAATGACGTTCAATCAATTAATTCCTCATGAAAAGAAAAAAAAATTCGCATGACAAGCTATTCCGTCGTCAAAATCCAAGCCATCTGCTTAATGAGTTTAATATGCAAACGACAGACTCGGCCTCACCAAATTCTTTGAGCACTCACCATCAATATTAATTATTTAATGCAAGCGGACGAGCAAAAAATGACACCCAGCTAACGAGGATCACTACCCGCGGAGAAGGCTCGTTGCCCGAACGCATTGTTTCCCATGCCCAGAGACAATCTAATCCCCTGGAGGTATTCCGCGCCGCAACTCGAAGGCATGCAGAAGAAATCGAAAATCACTTATGGTCATAAAAAATGATCTTGAGCAAACAAAAGGATCCCCGTTAGGACTGCGAGCAAACTCTTCCTTCTCCCGATATGCAAATGTGGTGCGCCGAAGGAAGTGACCTCAAGCAGTTGAGCGATAATGCAGGCAGAAGAACAACCAACGGTACACCACCAAAGAAAGAGGATGAGCTGCCTCACACACCAAAGGGTAACAAAGGATGAGGCACGAGGAAATGACCCTTTCATTCACACAACCTCACCTCATCCGAGTGAGAGTCCTTCCTCAGAGGTGCACAGATCCTGTCGCTGTGCCGGTATGCGTGTGAGGCGTGGATTTACATACTAAATCGCGATGACTACGTGAGGTGTTTTTTTGTTTGATGCCTTCGAGGGAAGAATGATCTTCTGTCGCGGTGTGCACCTAAATTACGTGCGTGCGTGCAGTGGAAGGATGATGTGAGGATGGTGATACATCGGACTCTGGGAATTTCAATTTTTTATCTGTTGCTTTGAGATGAGTTTTTTGTGTAAAATTCATTTTTTTATTGCATGTCTTTGGGAGTCGGGAGAACACTTTTTTTCCTCATGGCGATGTCCTGGGAAAATCTGTGGAGGTGAACTTGTGTGGCGGGTTCTGAAAGAAATGTTAATTTACCGTTTTTTTTGTTTTGTTGGCATGGGATGCGATAGTTTAAAGGAGATTTCTATTCTGTCGTCTGTTGTCGTTTTTAAGGGTATCATAAAAAATTAAGTGAAAGGAAAAAGCAAAAGTGAAGAGGTCGAATGAAAGGGAAAAATAAATAGAAATAAAAAGTTATGAAAAAAAAAACCAATTTATCTACAGAATAATTTTTCTTGTCATCTGTTTAAAGTAAATTTAGATTCGTACTACCCAAAGAGCCGGCCGTGGCCTAGTGGGTATAGTGCGACGCTCACACGCCAAAGGTTCGATTCCCAATTCTAAACGAATTTTTCGCGGCACCGCCTCTCTCGAGTTGCTGACAACACTCGAAGAGTAATGAATGTTTAAGAAAAAGTTTCTTTAACTTCGTCGTTCGGAGTCGACAAATACTGTAGGTCGTGAGAGAACTGTAGCGCGCACAACACGAGTATTTGATGAGCGAGCTAAAGAATCAGGGCCCTGTGGTCTGTCGCGACAACAATTATTATTATAACCCAAGAAATTAATTCAAATGCTTTAGTCGTCAAGCATACGTTTAACGAAAACAGGATCAAAAATTGAGCGCAAAAATTTTTTACAGAAACGACTAAGGGGTGCCTCATCTGCTTTCAGCAACGTTTCAGTTGCCGAGCTTCAAGGCTGGACTGTATAGTATATAGCTTAGTATTTTTGGGAGACTACTCTATTTCTCAATTGCGTTTTAAACAAACACCGATTGACAAGAGTGCTTCTGCGCCTGATTTTGGTACTAATATTGTTGTTCCCTTTCACGGAGGTAGACGAAGTCCTTGACAACCTCCACGTTTTTGCTGCCAGTGGGACGACTTGTTCATAACGTCGATGTGAAAGGGTGTACTTCCCCTTGCCCTGATTAACCGCCAGACCTATTTAAGGCACTTTAGCTTCAATGCTGTATTCGTTCAATCACGTCACGTCTTCTTCTTCTACTTGTGACGCTACAGTTCGGGGTAGATCTGGGCCTCAACCAACATGTCTCTCCAGCCAGCACGATCTTTCGCCAGCTGTTTCCAGTTGCGCACTCCAAGTTGGTTGAGGTCCTTCTCCACTGGTGTGCACCACTTTAGTGTAGATCGTCCTCTGTTGCGTTGTCCCAATAGCAAGGATTCAAAGATTTTTCGGGCCGGAACAGTGGTGTCCATACGATCTACATGGCCTAGCCACCTTAAGCGTTGCATCCGTAGACGCTTGACCAGGTGCATGTCGCTGTACAGGCCATAGAGTTCGTCATTTAGTCTTCTCCTCCAAATGCCATCAACGCAAACAGGACCAAAAATCGCACGCAAAACTTTTCTCTCGAACAGACTAAGGGCTTCCTCATCCGCCTTTGCTAACGTCCAAGATTCCGTGCCATAAAGTAGGACGGGGATGATCAAGCTGTCATATAAAGCGACCTTAGTCCTTCGAGAGAGGGCTTTATTACTCAATTGCCTCTTGAGCCCAAAGAAACAGCGATCGGCAAGAGTGATTCTGCGTTTGATTTCGGTACTGATGTTGTTGTCCCTGTTTACCGCGGAGCCGAGGTCGACGAAGTCCTTGACTACCTCGAAGTTTCTGCTGCCTAGTGTGACGCTCCGTACGAAACGTCGATGTTGTGTGTCCCTTCTTGATGACAGCATGTACTTGGTTTTGCCCTCATTTACCGCCAGACCCATTTTAGCCACTTCCACTTCAATGACAGCTGCCGGCTCGCTGTCTTCGTCCAATCACGTCAATGTCATCAGCGTAAGCTAGCAATTGAACTGACTTCTGGAAGATCGTGCCTCTGGTGTTGACTTGTGAGTTACGCACGATCTTCTCGAGGATGATGTTAAAGAAGTCACATGACAGTGCGTCGCCTTGTCTAAAACCTTTTTTGACATTGAAGGTCTCGGTGAGTTCGGTGCCGACCTTGACGGAGCAGCGAGAGTTCTTCATTCTCATCCTACAGAATCTGACGAGTTTGGTAGGAATGCCAAAACTAGACATGGCACTGTATAGCTCGTCTCTATGCACACTGTCATATGCAGCCTTGAAATCGACGAATAGGTGGTGAGTGTCAATTTGCATTTCTTGGGTCTTTTCCAGGATTTTCCGTAATGTGAAGATCTGGTCTATAGTGGACTTCTCGGGCCTGAAACCACACTGACCTATCAGGTCATGGACAAATAATTTCAGACACTCATACAATACGGCAGAGAGGATCTTGTATGCGATGTTGAGGAGACTAATAATTACAAGAACCTTATGAAAGGGTTTTCGAAACAAATACTTTATTTGAGATTTTCTATATCTGCGTCGGATACGGTCAAGTTCGCGAGCACAACAACATAACATGAGGGGTTTTGCCTTGGTTTATATAGTGTGTTCTTGGATCGATTGTCTGCATGTTGCGATGATGTTGCAATGCGTTAAGTGGGGTCGGTCATTGGAGTGAGTGCCTTTGTCTGGGCATTGGCCTGTATTTAGCGCTTTGATGTTGGTCTGCTTACGTTAGTAACAATGTCAGCTTTTTTGGGCGGGGATTGCAACAATTCTGAAATGGTCATGTCTGTTTATGTTTATTGCAATGTCAGCTTTTGGGCGATCGTTGTACTAATTTTGTTTGTGTCGCAACAGTTGCAGTGAATATGCGATATGACCTATATTATGTTCTTGTGCTTTTGTGTTGTGTTATGTTTAGCATTTGCAGTTTCTGATATAACTACTTATCTCTCGGTAGTTGGCGCAGTCAAAGGGGCCTCCTTTTGTGTGAATCGGGCAAACGACGCTGAGATTCCACTCATCGAGCATGCTTTCCTCCGACCATATCTTACAGATGAGCTAAGGCATGCACCCAACCAGGTCATCATCTCATCATCAGTCCGTCCGCTCCAGGACTTTATTCGACTTCAGCTTTGATATTGCTATCTTCACCTCGTCTTATTGGGGGGGGGTTGAATTCTTGGATGTCATCGTCCAAATTGAGTGGAACATTCTGCCTAACAGCGGGATTTGGGCCGTCATCGCCGTTAAGGAGTCTGCAGAAATGATCCTTCCCGATTCTCAGCACAGACTGCGACTCTACTACGAATTGTCCGTTTTGGTCCCGGCAGGCATTGGTTCTAACCTTGTATCCTCCGGATAGCTGTTTAACCTTTCAGTAAAACTTTCGGACTTCATTCCTGCCATATCACCTTTCCAATTCCTCGACCGCGCGCTTGTCATGCCCCTTCTTTCTCCTTCTGAGAAGCCGGTGCTCTTTCCTGTTTCTCCTGGTAAAAACGTCGATGTGAAAACGTGTACTTCGCCTGGCCCTCATTAACCGCCAGACTCATTTAAGCCACTTTCGCCTCAATGCCAGAAAAAGGCCTCGCTGTATTCGTTCAATCTCGTCAGTGTCGTCTGCAAAAACTAGCAATTTGAATTTTGGAAGATCGAATTGATGGAATTCTTGTTCATCATCACCAAATTGAGTGCAAGATTCTGCCTAACAGCGGCATTGCTGAGCTGTCATCGCCCTTAAAGCGCTTGATGAAATGATCCTTCTTAGCACAGACTGCGACTCGGCCCGAGCTCAGGAAATCGGGTGATTTCAGAACACCGGTTGCTGAGTCATCAGGCCACCAAACAAGTGATGGAAATATTCGCTAGGATAGTCCAACTAGCCCTCCAAGAGGAGAAGGAGGGGGAAACCGCAGCCAAGCATAGTCAAGCGGCGGACGGGAACAAACAAGCTACGACTACTGAGGAAGTAGTGATTGCTAGGAAGGCAAGAACAAAGCCTATTAGACCAGCAGCAAATGTAGCAAAAAAATAGGCTACTACAGCCGCAGTCATGGTATTAGAAGTTCTTCAACTTGAACTGAAGAGCAACGAATGTCGATGTTCATACAAGGGGAACCAAAACCCCTTTCAAGTACTAGCCACCTCAGATGCCGATTATAAGGTTGAGGAAATCAGGGAGAAGGTTACCCATTTTGGTCCCTTTGGTAAAACTTTTGGACCTTATTCCTGTATTTTTTTAACAGAGCGCTTCTCGTGTTCCTTCTTTTTTCTTCTAAGAACCCAGAGCTCTTCTCTTTCTGTGTTCCTGTAGAGCTCATGAACAGCCTTCGTTGTTCGATGCAGCGTTGCCTTCTTTGCGTCTTGTTTGGCTGCATACACTTGCCTGCTCTTGTCGTCAAACCATGGGTTCCTTCTGGAGGGTGACTTGAAACCCAACAAATCAGTGGCAGCTTCTTTGATGGCTTCTTGACAACGTTTTCAGTCTTCTTCTATGGTCAGCGCAGGCAGTGTCGAACTCTGAGGGAATTTCAGGGAGACCTGGTCGGCAAAGTTCCAAGCGACTTGTTGCGATTGTAGCTTTCCGACATCAAACCGTTTTGGCCTGTCTCGATACCGTTGCTCTTTCGATATCCGGGCTCTTACCTTGGCTACAACAAGGTGATGAATCGAGTTGATGTTTGCACCTCGGAAGGTTCGGACATCGAGAATATTGGAGGAGTGTCTTACGTCGATCGAAATGTGATCAATCTGGTTACGGTGAGTCGATCAGGAGATGGCCAGGTTGCTTTTGTGTGGGAACCACGTGTTAGCCACAGAGAGGTTCCGCCCCCAGTCGGACGGATTCGAACAGCCTGAGCCCGTTTCTGGATGTGTTACCGACAACTCCAGCAATGGTATGTCATTCTTTACGCCAGTGTCTTCATCAAGCCACGTTATACGTTCCGAAACCAAAACGAACTCAAGTCAGTCAGTCTTTCTGAGCAACTTACCATGATCCTGTTTCTCAGCTTACCACATTGAGTTATCCGAGCAAAAAAGAAGAATTTACAAATTGTCATTACAAAAACAATCTCATCTTATTTGTTCACTAGACTTAAGGGTAGAACATTTACAAGGAAAAGTGAATACATTAAGGAGTATCCGCAACCGACTTCTGGATCCACTCAATGAAGTTGGAGACCCTCGCATACACTCCGGGAGCGTCTGCCCTGGCACAACCAATACCATATGACACCACACCAATCATGAAGAATCGCACGCTTCCGTTGAAGGGCTGAAAAACCAAATTAAATCGTTTTCAGAGTTTTCCTCTTTTATAGCAGGCACACGCTTACCTCTGGTGTCATCAAGGGACCACCCGAATCACCCTGACATGTATCCTTGCCTCCACCTAATTCCCCAGCGCAAATGATGGCTTCATCGAATTGGTTATCGGAAATAAGACGCTTTTGCTTCTTGTACAAATCCCTGCACACTGTGTTCTCGTAGACAGGAATCTGCAGCTCTTGCAACACTTGTGCCGATTGTCCTCTTTCCATTGTCTTGCCCCAACCGGCCACGAATGGAGTTCGGGCGACGAATGAAGTTGTCCGCAGTTCCGGTGAAATTGGTAAACAAATCGGTGTGATTTTAGCTGAAAACAAAGATGGCTGTCAGCCTTAGAACAGAAGCGAGATGGAAGCGAGCCTACGTGTGAACTGAACATTCCTGTCTAGGTACAGCAGAGCGACGTCATTTCGACCATCGACGGGAGTGAATTGTGGATGCTTGAGAATCTTGACCACTGGCACGTCCACGTGCTTGGTCTCGGTGTCTGTGCTCAAATCGTGTTCTCCCAGACGCACGGAGGATCTAAAATTCATACATTTTCAAGAAAACTCAGAACTGAACAGATTGCACTTCACTTACAGTCCTGATACGATGCAGTGGGCCGCTGTGAGGACATGCCGACTGGTGATCAGAGCTCCACCGCACTTGAAATTGGTTTCAATGCCGTCGAAGTATCCGATGAGAGCAATCCAGGGCCAGGCGCCAATCTTGCTCGCAGTGCCGCCAACAATTTTCCTGAACGAGTTATCCACATATCCGCACCCGTCTTCAGCTGTCAGGAGTTTCCTGGGGATCTCGTCGGTGTTCTTCGGGAGGATCACGACTTGCTTGAAGGGTTCCTGATCGGCGGCCGGACAGCACACAACAGCGTACTCCTTCTTGCAGATATCATTCGAGATCCTAAGGAAACTGGCAAAGCTCTGATCCGAAGGTGACCTCAGCAGTCTTGACACTAAGGGTTCGCAGCTCTTCAAAGCTGCAACAAACATGAGTGTAATCGTTGGCCTCCCAGTCTTCTGTGATCTACTTACGCTGGCAGTATCCCCACAAAAGGTCGGGACCCTTGCACACAGTGCCGGCGCGGTCCGAGACTGCCACACCTGTGGTAGTCTGAGGCGCAGACGTGGTGGGCTGAGGTGGTCTGGCAGTGGTCTGCACCACCGGTCGAGGCGTTGTAGTTGCTCTGGTGGTGGGCGCTCTGGTGACAGGTGCTCTGGTTGTGGGCTCTATAAATACACCATCGGTGGTGGGATTGGTTGGCAAAAATGGATTTCTATTGGTTGTGGGTGCAACAAGCTGCTGGTTAAGCTTGCAACAAACCTAAGCGGGGGGAAGCAAATCAAATCATGCAAATCTTCAAAAGAAACTATTCTCTATGGAGAAGAGCACTTGCAGGGGAAATGCATTCAGAGATTCAAATTTGAAAGCCAATTGTGTGTGTGTGCTTGGGGTGTGACTTTAATGCAGAATTTGATGTCGATGGATTTCCCCATGCAATGTGACGTAGTTTACCACAGGATCTCGACGGAAGTATGCGTTTCCACAGCTTCGCTGAGCTGCGCGGAGGTATTGAATGGCTATGTTGCGCGGGTATTGATTCAAGACGTTTGCGATCAGCGGACAATTTGACAGGGGAAAGCACTGGCCCACTTCGTTTTCTGGACTATAACACCGTTGTACTGCAAATGCAATTTTTTGATTGATGGGATTAGAGTAACATGCAAGCTAGAACATTCTGCCCACAAGCAGCATTTTATTCTTATGGTTTTGTGAAAGGAAATAAAAAGAAAGAGAGAGATAGAAGGAGAGAATGAGTGACACCATGACGTGATGACTGCATGAGATGCTTATTAAATGAATTTTGACGTAAGGTGAGATGTCTACGACAGGTTAGTTGATGAAAAAACTTTAAGCCGGGACTCGAATAAAATTGGATAACGCTGCGCTCCACCAGGGATAAGAGCTGGGTCTTCTCAGTGTGTGGAGTCACTAAGTGTTTAGTGATGATGCTTAAATTCAAACCTTCCACCTTAAATGGGGTGCGGTGGCAAACATTTTTATAAGGGCTTAATGAATAGATGGTTAATGGTTTTGATATCCGTTTCCGACAGTTGGCTTCTTCAAAAAATTACAGACTAAGGACGACATCCAACTGTCCATAGCGCAGTTACAACCTCAAGTATTCGGTTAATTGTAATTTTTTTGAATCACGGGATTGTAAATGTGAAAAAAAAACTTGTTGTTAGAAAAATCGCTTCTTATTGTCTGTTGCCTCATCACCCACGAAACCTATCGCAAGCGGAAAGTGAACCTTTTAAGGACAGGTTCAAGTGCGATGCGCATTCAATTGATAAATATAAGGACAAATTTAAAAATTTCGAGTTCTGAAAACAATATGTTTGGCTGATCATGCATTGTGCTAGCCATACAAGTTGTACGACACTTTCTTCAAACTTCATCGCAATGCTAATTAACCCCACAATAATGCGTTCTCAATGAATGATGGAATAGCAGGCAAATAAAATAATTGTTGATTCTTTAATCGACTAATTTGGGCCTAGTTTGTAGGCCAAACGTCGTATATGAAAATCAAATTGTGTCTAATTGTAAGACTTGGTGATGAAGTGTGAAAGAACGCGGCCTGGGATTTTTTCCTGCGATTGAATCAGAATTGATCGTGTGGATAGTTGTCTCGCTTTCGTAAATCAAATGCTCTCTAAATGATGATCTTCAATGAAATACCACTCGACCGTGCGCTGAAGAGTTAGGCACCAATGACGCCTTTCGATCAGAGGACACTCCTAACAGTCACTTTAACTTGATGCAAAATGTACCTCTTAAGAGTTTTTTAATAATAATAATAATTGTTGGCGCTACAGTCCAAAGGATGACCAGGGCCTAGCTTGCTCATCAACTGCTCGTGTTGTGCGTGCTACTGTTCTCTCACGAGTAGAAGGGATCTACAGTTTTTTGTCGACTCCGAACGGCGCAATTTATGAAGCTTTCTTAGACAGTTATTGCTCCGAACGGCGCAATTTATGAAGCTTCCTTAGACAGTTATTGCTCTTTGAGTATTGTCAGCAGCTCGAAAGAGGTGGTGCCGTGAAAAATTCGAAAAATTGGTGTTGAGCTGGGAGTCGAACTTAGACCCATCGGCGTGTGAGCGTCGCACTCTACCCACCACGCCAGGGCGACCAAGGATTTCTAAGCCTACTATTATGCCTGTACGCTTGTAGCACATTTTCAATTGCTGGGATCGCTGGAAAATGACATCATAGCAAAATTTGCCAAATTTTTCCTCTAAATATCAATGGAGATGATCTCGTCACTTCCACTTTCATCACATCGCTTGCGTAGCCTGTTGATCGCCATCGTAGTAGTTTGTTTAAATAGTTTTACGACTTTTTGGATCGTATTATAAATGATAAATATTCACCTAATGTCGTGACATTATAGCGGCGCAGTGTGGTGAAGTTTCAGTGCCAGCGTTAAAATAAAACAAGTTTTCCGTTGATTCCAATTTGTGTAGCGATCGAATTCACATCTGATAAAATCAGTACGTCAGTAAGTAAAATTGCCAGTGATGATCGTCCTCGAGTATAACTTAACACCAGCAGACAGGGTGAAGTACACCTGCACGCGCGAACACCGAATTGAGGAAACGCTGACCTAGCGTCTGGCGCATTTGCTGCACGGTGCATCGTTTCCCACAACAGCGAGCCACCACAGAAAGCTGAATCAGGAAATTTAGGGAATAAATATAGGTGATCGAATGCTTGTTAGTTTAGTTTTTTAAGACTCAATCGAACCAATAAAGGTACAAAGGCATTCGGCATTTGATTTTTTTATTACTCTTGGTAGCGCATTTCTTTAACTTATATGTTGAGAACCCGTTGTATCCACAAAAACTGACTGTTTGTCACTTTTTATAGGTTGGTGGAACAATGTTCCCGTACTTCTTTAAAAACGATGCTGCCCAGAATGTTACAGCTAATGGTGACCGCTATACAGCCATGACTACTGACGTTTTCTTTTATCAATTCAACAAACGTGACTGGCAGGAGCTGTCCCGTCAACAAGACGGAGCAACATGTCAAACTGTTCGCGGCACAATTAATGTATTTATGTTTATGGAAACATTTGGTGGTCGCCGTAGCGTATCGGGTAGAATGCGACGCTCACACGCCGAAGGGTCAAGGTTCGATTCCCGATTAAATACCTCTTTCTAGCTGCTGACAATACTCAAAGCGTAATAACTGTCTAAAAAAGCTTCTCAAACTTCGCCGTTTGGAGTCGGTAAAAACCTGTACCCAGCTTATAGAAAACGCTGGGCACAGGATGTTGTACATGGATCGCGGATCAAATGTCCTATGACTTAAATCCAAATGCTTCTAAGGTTAGACAATTGTTCAACGCTTATTTCCTCCATTAGGTTCAAATCTACATACAACCAGATGAGGTAAAAGACGCTTTCTTAATCCGCTTCACATTACAACAAAAGTCGTTGTAAGGATATTGGGTCTTTTTGACACCTTTGAGTGCTTTGATCGCTGTTCGCTCTAGGCTTAAGTCCACGAAAGTTTGGTTATGCTGAGAGTTGAGCCCCAGCTGAAATCTCCTGTCCAGCTGAATGAGAAGCATAAATGAGTGGCATTACATTAAAGCGAGGCGGTGCTGCTTATGAAAAATAACTACTACGTAGTGTTAGAGTCATCAAAAGGACAATGCCATGTAGCTCTTCGGAAACTCCTCGAACTGTACTGCCATTTAATAACAAAGAAATTTGAGAAGTGTTTGCAAAGACTATTTATACTTCTCAAGCGTTCTTAGCAACTTTATAGAAGTGGTGTCGTAAAAATCATGATTGGATTGACCTAGGACCATAGTTGACCACAGTGCCATAGTGGCCATGTAGAAATAATTAGGTTTTCAAATGTAGTGTATAAAGTAATGCGAGTTTTTTTAACAACAGAATGTACATTGCAGATCATACTACCTATTTACCTAAACTGATCTGGTGATTCAAGAGTTTCAATCCTTTGTTCGGACTCTAAGCGGCATAAGCCCGGCGCTTAGTATGACATAATCTTTTTCTTCTTCTTCTTGTGGCGCTACAGTCCGGGGTGGACCTGGGCCTCAACCAACATGCCTCTCCAGCCAGCACGATCTTTCGCTAGCTCCCTCCAATTGCGTACTCCATATTGGTTGAGGTACTTCTTCACTTGTGTGCGCCATCTTAGTCTAGGGGATCCTCTGTTGCGTTGTCCAAATGGCGGTTTCGAAGCCTTTTCGGTCCGGAGTAGTGGTGTCTATACGCTCTACATGGCCTAGTCACCTTGAGCGTATCCGTAGACGCTTGACCAGGCGCACGTCGCTGTACTGCCCATAGAGTTCATCGTTAAGTCTTCTCCTCCGGAAGCCACCAATGCAAACAGGACCAAAAATCACACGCAGAACTTTTGTCTTGAAAAGGCTAAGGGCTTCCTCATCTGCTTGTAATAAGGTCCAAGTATCCACGCCGTAAACAAGACTGAGATGACCAACCTGTTAGACAAAGCCAAACTGATTGGAAGCTATCAGGTCGTTAACAAAAGGTTTGAGGCGTTCAATTAATATAGCAGAGAGGATCTTGTAGGATCTTGTATGCAAAACATAAGCTAGTCCTTTGAGAGAGGGCTTTATTACTCAATTGCCTTTTGAGTCCAAAGAAACAGCGATTGGCAAGGGTGAATCTGCGTTTGATTTCTGTACTGAAGTTGTTGTCCCTGTTTACCGCGGAACCGAGGTAGACGAAGTCCTTGACTACCTCGAAGTTTCTTTTGCTTAGTGTGACGCTCTGTTCGAGACGTCGATGTTGTGTGTCCTTCCTTGATGACAGCATGTATTTAGTTTTACGCTCATTTACCCCAAGACCCATTTTAGCCGCTTCCGCTTCAATGTCAGCAAACGCCTCATTGACGGCTCGCTGTGTTCGTCCATTCACGTCAATGTCATCAGCGTAAGCTAGCAATTGAACTGACTTCTAGAAGATCGTGCCTCTGGTGATGACTTGTGAGTTACGCACGATCTTTTTGAGGATGATGTTAAGGAAGTCTAAAAATTGGTGTTGAGCTGGGAGTCGAACCTACACCCTTCGGCGTATGAGCGCGGCACTCTTCCCACTACGCCACGGCGACCACACAGTCTATTGTACAGGGTAAACATTAAGGAGTAACTGCTTTGACAGTTGTAGCACTTATTTTTCACACAGCACGGCCGCCACCAGAAAAACATTTCAATGTAATATGCGATCAATTGCAAGGTGTCGTCAATCTAGTATGAGCCTTCAAGTTCAAATCAAGTTCAAGTCTTCGTGAATCTATTATTCTTTTCTGCCCATCTCTTCTTTTTCCACATTGTCTGTGATTTCCCTCCCATAATAAGGCGTACAAGTGACGTTGACTTGCGTTGTACCGACTATCAATGAGAGGGTCACAAATTCAGAATTTAGTGAGCGAAATTCCCCCAACACTAGGCACACGCGTCAAGAGCTGATAAGAAGTTTGAAAAACAAAACAAAAACTCATAACAATTCACTGTGTATGTCATTCCTATCAGAGCCTTGAAAAACGTAGCAGCGAATTGTTGCGAGTCTTGATCTTCAACACTGTGGGAAAAATAACAAAATTTGAAGGGGCCGTTTGGTGACTCATCGATATGTATTATGCTAAGAGACTCACTTTCTAAAATATAATTTGTACAGGCAATAGAATTGATCGAAGATCTGGACTAGTATTTTCAGAGCACACTTAGATTAATCAATTTAGGGTTTCGTTTCAACAGAACTTGTTCGTCTGACCGTCTGATGTCCACACTCTGCATAACTTTTGGAATTAAGAAACGACTGGCATTGAATTTAAAATTAAAAACAAGCAATGTTGGGATATGGAAATGGAAGAGTGCAGAGGATTTGGGAGTGCTTCCCCAGTATATAAATCTACAGGTCTATGAGGTTTTCTTTTTTATTGTTCAACGTAAGTACCGCAACTGTGAACAAAATCTACAGTCTCTCCCATGTCAGAGGACCTTGTGTTTGAGTATTTTTATTTATTATCATTTTGCCAGCGTTGCTTTAGCAGCTTAATAGAGGATAGTGCGATTAATAGGTACAGTTTCCACTAGAATGTGGCCGTCGTGATGCAGTTGGTAGAGTGCGACACTCACACGCCGAAGGTCTAAGTTCGATTCCCGGCTAAATATCTCGGATTTTTCACGGCACCACCTCTTTCGAGCTGCTGACAACACTCAAAGCGTAGTTACTATCGAAGGAAAAGCTTCTCAAACGTCTCTGTTCGGAGTCGGCAAAAACTGTAGGTTCTTTCTACTCGTGAGAGAACAGCAGCGCGCACGGAACGAGTAGTTGATAAGCAAGCTATGTCCTGATTTTCTATGGACTGTCGCGCCGTACTTAGAACGTACTTAGAAAAAAAAAATCATTTGACACTCTAAACGGGTGTATTGCAAATCTCGGATGACTCAAAAATTGAACGCTAATCGTCTGGAACATATCCATCCTTCTTATGAAATAATAATTGTTAAGATACAAGACAATAATGCAGTTTTTGAAATCATCAAACATTATTTCAAATAAGTAATGGTTCCGTTAAAAGACAAACGACACTGTCATAAATTTTAAGTTCTCTTGTTTGAGACTAGTTCTCCGTTTAAAAAAAAAGTTATTCTTTTCTTAAGAAGGTAAATTCCAGGGAACACGGCGTAGATGAATCATTAATAATTGTTGGTGCGACAGTCCACAAAAGGACCAGGGCCTAGCTTGCTCATCAACTACTCGTGTTGTGCGCGATACTGTTCTCTCACGAGTAGAAGAGACCTACAGTTTCTTTGGCGACTCCGAACGACGATGTTTAAGAACCTTTCTTAGACAGTTCTTAGACAGAGTAATTTTGAGTGTTGTCAGCAGCTCGAAAGACGTGGTGCCGTGAAAAATTCGAGGTGTTCAGCCGGGAATAAACCTAGACCCTTCGGCGTGTGAGCGTCGCACTCTATCCACTATGCCACGGCGGCCACAGAGAAATCATTGGTGTTATGAATAAATGCGATGCTAATGAATAGGAATATAATCGAGGAGGCTGAGTGTGATAAGTTTGTAAGGTGGCGTCCAGTCACCTCTCCTATGGCGCATGCTGGTCGATTCTTTGCTTTCCGGTTTGAATAGATCTAATACCTACGCCCAGGCTTAAGATGACGTAGCCGTACTGATTACCGGACCATGCCTTGCGGCCGTTAGTACAAGTGGGCAGTCGGCTCCTGACATGATCGATAACTGGTGTACTAGGAATGGGCTTTTAGTCAACCCTCTGAAAACTGAGGTTGTTCTCTTCACGATAAGGAGGAATCTTACTGGTCTGACTCAACTGGTACTTAAAGGCTTCACTATGTCTAGGTGCTATCCTAGAGAGAAAACTTCACTGGAAAAGACACATTGAGAAAAAAACCTGAAAGGCGTTGTCAGTCTCCTGGTAGTGTAAGGGAGTTTTGGGCAAAACCTGACGTCTATCACCCAAAAGATCCGTTTATATCTACACTGCAATGATAAGACAACATCTCTCTTATGCATCAATCGTTTGGTGGAACAAGCTTTCGTGCAAATACGTGACTGCTGCTTTCACCATGTTTCAAAGAACAGTTTGTGTCGGCTGCACAGGAGCCTTCCCCAGCACGCCTGGCTCTGCTCTTGAAGCACTGATTAATCTCCCTCCCCTTGACCTCCTCATAATGGAATGTACACTCAAGGCCATCTTTCGATAATAAAGGAATAGTCTTTGGTTTCACTTGCACTGGATCCTTGATGACCTCGCACACCGCATCTGCTATGATCATACCCTCATGGATATGCCGTCTGATGCGAGGTCATCAATAGTACAGTTGCGACGCTTATACAAAGTCCACTTTCCCCGTGTCCTGGATTGGCTCTGGAAAGAAACTGAACCGGGAAGGGAATGTACTAGACAGCTCCAAGGCGACGGAGGGTTCTGGAGCTGGGGCCTTGGTAGAAAACGACGACATTAGACTTCACGCCTCCTTAGGTAATTTCGCGTCGGTCTTCCAAGCGGAAGTCTTCGTGATCTTAATGGGCACCAACTATTATGTGTGAAATAGGTGGAAGGGAAGAAGTATCTTCGTCTGTAGCGTTGCGACAGCCAAGCTGTGCTCAAGGCCTTACTCAACCCTTTAACCTACTAGTTCAAGAATGCAAGTCTTCCCTTAATTTGGTCGGCAGGCTGAATTCGCTAAGACATGTTTGGGTCCCGAGACATCACGGGATCTTGGGAAACGAGTTTGCCGATGAACTAATTAGGCTAGGTTTGGGTCCCAGGACATCACGGGATCTTGAAAAACAAGTTTACGGATGAACTAGCTAGGCTAGGTTCAGAAGAGGCATTCGGGCCCGAACCCACCTTGGGACTACCCGCGTCCTTCGAAAGGGCATCTGTCGATGTCCCTACAGCACAACCACAAATGGCGTGACTCTCCAGGATGCAGAATAACCAAGAGTATGCTCCCTAACGTTGGCAAGAAAACCGCGTCTTTTCTGCTATCTCTAGACAGAAACGAGTGCAGACGACTTGTCGGCTTACTAGGGAGACACTTTACCTATGCGCCTAATTCCACTTGGGCTTAGTGATGTTACACTTTACGACACCTGTGGAGAAGGTGAAGACACTTCAGAGTACTTTTCCTGTCAGTGTACCGCTTTTGATCGTATCAAGTGGCGTACCGATCTAACCGCAAACCTAAGTTCTATATCACAGAAGCGTCTCTAGGTTTTTAGTCAGAAAACTAAGAAATTACATTAAATGAATGTTACTGTCTGGCAGCAGTGTTGGGTAAATTTTCATCGAATAATGACTAATGACTAAATTATTCATTAGTTTCTGGGTTCAGGCGACTAATGACTGATTTATTTATAAATGATGCAAATAATTAATAATAATGATTGACCAAAAAATTTTTCATTATTCGCAGAAATTACTCATGACTAAATTAATAAAGTTTCTAAGTTATTCAACTAATTTAATCATTAGTCAATTATTACTAAATAAGATCATTTATTCAAGCCATAGTTCTGTTCATAAAAAAATAAGACAAAGTATTGAGTTATTCTAATTGATAGAGTAAATAGCGAACTTTAAAATATTGATGTAGAACTTTTTGTTTTTTGGTGATTCCGTACCACATAGTTTTTTCAACTGAAGTTTGGCCGCGTTAATAGATACAGCACTGTGTCAAATAATAGCACCATGTCCGACTATGTCATTATTATGCTTATTATTTTTTTCTATGGTCAGGCATTTATTGCACAAAATCTAGTACATATGTCATAAAACCCATAAACAAGACATTCAAAAATTCATCTTGTCATTGAACAAGGTCTCTTTACCGGAAATGCAAATATATGCGTAGATTCCGACATGCCTGCGATTGGTGGCAATCATGATACAGAATTAGTCATGACTACACATTAATCATGAATAACCATCAATCATATGTGTGAATAAAAAAAATTCATGAATAAACGTTAGTCATAAATAAATTCAGCAAATAAATAATTCTTGATTAACGTTCAGTCATATTTCTTTAGTCATTAGTCATTATGTTACTTTATACCCAACTCTGCTGGCTCAGTTTGAGTCTGAGGGCTGCAGTACAGTATATCCTAATCTCTTCTTCTTCTTCTTGTGGCGCTACAGTCCGGGGTGGACCTGGGCCTCAACCAACATACCTCTCCAGCCAGCACGATCTTTCGCCAGCTGTCTCGAAGAGATTAAGGCTTCCTCATCCGCCTTTGCTAACGTCCAAGATTCCGCGCCATAAAGTAGGACAGGAATGATCAAGCTGTTAGTCTTTCGAGAGACGGCTTTATTAGTCAATTGCCTGTTGAGCCCAAAGAAACAGCGATTGGCAAGAGTAATTCCACGTTTGATTCCAGTACTGATGTTGTTGTCCCTGTTTACCGCGAAGCCGATGTAGACGAAGTCCTTGACTACCTCTGTTGCTTAGTGTGACGCTCTGTCTGAGACGTCGATGTTGTGTGTCCTTCCTCGACGACAGCATGTACTTAGTTTTGCCCTCACTTATCGCCAGACCCATTTTAGCCGCTTCCACTTCAATGCCAGCAAACGCTTCATTGACGGCTCGCTGTGTTCGTCCAATCACGTCAATGTTATCAGCGTAAGCTAGCAGTTGAACGGACTTGTGGAAGTTCGTGCCTCTGGTGTTGACTTGTGAGTTACGCACGATGTTCCCGGGGATGATGTTAAAGAAGTTGCATGACAGTGCGTCGCCTTGTCTAAAACCTTTTTTGACATTGAAGGTCTCGGTGAGTTCGTTACCGACCTTGACGGAGCAGCGAGAGTTCTCCATTCTCATCCTACAGAATCTGACGATATTGGTAGGAATGCCAGAACTAGACATGGCACCGTATAACTCGTCTCTATGTACACTGTCATATGCAGCCTTGAAATCGACGAATAGGTGGTGAGTGTCAATTTGCATTTTTTGGGTCCTTTCCAGGATCTGCCGTAATGTGAAGATCTGGTCTATAGTGGACTTCCCTGGCCTGAAACCACACTGATATGGACCTATCAGGTCATGGACAAATGGTTTTAGACGCTCACACAATACGGCAGAGAGGATTTTGTATGCGATGTTCAGGAGACTAATCCCTCGGTAGCTGGCGCAGTCAAAGGTGTCTTCTTTTCTTGTGATCCTAACCTCCCACAGAAAAAAGGGGGAAAAGGAAAACTTAATACCAGTTGCATTACGGTGTCTATTGGTCCGTTGCATTGAATCAAAATTGTTTCTTTGAAAACACAGACACAGAAGTTAAGCCAAAATATCCAATGCCTTCTTAAACCTTTTGACAATTAATAATTGAATAGCACGACAGTGTTTTAAGCAGATCCATAGTGAAAAATTTGAGGTGTTCAGCCATGAGTCGAACCTGGACACTTGGCGTGTGAGCGTCGCACTCTATCCGCTACACCACGGCGGCCACTTCTTAAACATATGAGCTCAAAACTGACAAAGAATGTGGTATAAACATTTCTTTAGGGACTGAAATGATGAGGTGATCCTTTTTTACCAAATCAACAGCTAAACTCCTTAGGCAATCCATATTCAAGGATGTGTCATGACAAGTAACGATGCAAAAACTCAGTACATATGGATGACACTAAAGTCCACAAGGGAACAAGAGCCTAGCTTTCTCATCAGTCAGAGTTGGGAAGCAAATATGGGACCCTCCCCCAACATATTGGATTGGAATTCTGTACCCATGCTGTACATTCTGGGATAGGTAGGGGAAAGATGGGAAAGGTTCAGTTACATTTGTCTTTCCATCAATCTTCCTTTACTCTGTAAACATATAGGGGGCGCAACTAACAAAAATTATTAACTTAATATATTTTCTTTTGTGTTAGTGGCGCCCCCTATATGTCCCAGGACTAATTGGGTGATCTGTTATTTATGCAACAAAAGAGGTGATGACAGGAGTATATGTGATATGAAATTAAATCCAAACATCTCCCTCTAGGGTTGCCCTTTTGTTAGCGAGAAGGTCAAATGTCATAATATTCACCCGATGTGGGAGCCGTGGCGTAGTGGGTAGAGTGCGACGCTCACACGCCGAAGGGTCCCGGTTCGACTCCCAGCTCAACACCAATTTTTCGAATTTTTCACGACATCACCTCTTTCGAGCTGCTGACACCACTCAAAGTGTAATAACTGTCTAAGAAAACTTCTCAAATTTCGCCGTTCGCAGTCGGAAAAAAACTGTAGGTCCCTTCTACTCGTGAGAGAACAGTAGCGCGCACAACACGAGTAGTTGATGAGTAAGCTAGGCCCTGGTCCCCCTTTGGACTGTAGTGCCAACAATTAAGTGCCGAAATATAATGAAAATGCGAACCCGATGAGTTCGACATACGCGGTTTGTATTCCTTCCAAATCCCTTCCTACAGCCAAACACCAACTAAAACTGACACAAAAGATGGTCTAAGAGTCCCGCTTGTTCCAAAACTAAAACCAAATCTCAATTTCAATCGTTATATGTGATTTGCCAGCTTGGGAAAGGAACTCTACGCACAATCGACGCTAGACATACTACGCCCCGGCATCTGATTCCAAGAAAAATGTAAAACAAATTCGTGATTGTTTTACTCTTGAAGCATAGAGGAAAAGACAGCCAGAGCCGTTCTTTTTTAACTATTTGGATGTGCTCCTTGACATAAGTTACGGACACCTAAACAGCTTTGTAAGCAGCACATAATCAAGGGACAAGGTACTCAAGGGCCACTGTAATTGAATGTGAAAAGTGCGGTGGCCGCCGTGGCGTAGTGGGTAGAGTGCGACGCCCACACGCCGAAGGGTCTAAGCTCGATTACCGACTGAACACCTCGAGTTTTTCACGATACCACCTCTTTCGGGCTGCTGACAACACTCAAAGAGTAATAACTGTCTAAGAAAACTTCTCAAATTTCGCCGTTCGGAGTCGGCAAAAAACTGTAGGTCCCTTCTACTCGTGAGAGAACAGTAGCGCGCATAACACGAGTAGTTGATGAGCAAGTTAGGCCCTGGTCCCCCGCCAACAATTATTATAAGTGCGGTAAGTTTAATTTTGCGGAGAAACCGATAACGGGTGTCTGGATAATATTCAATTCACCCCTATTACTAATTCAAATGAATTTCTGAAATTTAAATTGCAGTTGTAGAAAATTGTAGGAAATTGTAGGAATTGTAGGAAAAAATGGTCGAGCTAACCCACAGCTAACCCTTGTAAGGAATGCAACCTTATGCAAGTTTTATACTTAAAGTGGGCTTCGTTGACGATGGATACGGTGTTAATTGGGGTTCGTTGACGATGGATACGTTGTCGGCACGCAAAATTTGTTCTAACCAGTCGCTTAATTCAACTGCACAAGTCTAAAGATACCCGTGAAAATGATATTAAGTGCAAAATGTCTGAATATGCAAAGAATTAGCTCCGATTCAAGAATGCATAGATGAACTACCGTCTGTTCAATCCACGATGGCTTGCGATCGCCTGGAAAAAATTGTCAAATTTCGGCACTTTCGCAGAAACAATAATCTTCCTGCTAGTGTTCGTCCTCCAGTTTAAAAACAAAATAATTCAGAATGTTGCTGGGACCAAAATCAGATCAAATTTCCAGATCGGAAGGCGATTGCAAGGAGAAAAGTGCTTCTATTTCTCGATTAACCCAGATCGCACCTGGAACCCAGTGTACTTAAATTTGCAATCAATCGTTCGTCATTCCTATCACTGCCACGTTTAACTTAATCGCAGCCGAGATGTTCAATATTTTATCCGCTCGAGAAGGCCACCGTAGTCACGCACCACACGAGCCATGAAATCCTCCCCGAACAGCAGTGGAAAGAGGTTACGTTCGTCTTTAACCACAAATCTGCATATGGAGCATTCATTTGTGCACAGAAGAGGAACTTGATTAGTATTTTTAGCACACGCCCGTTGGAAGTGACATTGACATCATCGCCTCGCAAGTCGAAGGCGAACGATATCTATTCTTTCACTGACAAATAATAAATTTTACATTCCAAGGGAATCCCCGAGACATCCCCGAGCACATAAATAAAAAATCTGTCAGCAGAAGCCTTGCTCCCAACGTGGAGACAAGTAATTAGCAATCTCCAATAACCCCCCGAGCCCCCTCAGCTTAAATCTTAGACTCGTCTTTCCACTCAATTACTTGCGGTTATTTACTTATTCGTTGTTTTGGCAAACAAAACTAAGCCCGCCTGAAACCGGATCACCTTGAAAATCGGACACTCTACCAAAGAACACTTCATCCCACTTCGGTCATTCATTCACAACATAAAAAAACATCAAAACTAAAAACAACTGAGTTGATTATCCGCTGTACTGTTAATACAGATTGATGAGTAACTAATCGCCACGCCGTCCCGTCCAACTAGTCAATAACTTGTTTCGAATGTTTACCGAGAGAGAGAATAAATTAACCTATGCCCCCACCCAGGTGATCGAAGAACACATTAATACATGATAACGAGCTGTTACATGACCCCAGTTAGTAAGTTCGACTCAAGCGCGTAAATGAGATGTGAGTTAAACGCACAGGTGTAAAATCGAAAGAGTTGGTGACAAAACCTGGTCCCAGTGGAATATGCGCGCACAGCGGATAAGTGACAATTATTCCTAGGATATACCTTGACGGAACCTACGTTGCGTTAATCCGGGTGCAACAAGTGCTAGGCACATCAACGCCGTCACTAGCTTCATTCTCTTCGATACTGAATGCAATACACGCACGAAAACTGCCGCTATTCAATTTTTTTTTTTGCACTCCACACTTAACACTGAATTTTCACACGATGTTAAACAATCACACAAGTACAAGATAACAAATTCAATTCTAGACTGACAGAAGTATTCTGTTTTTCGTTCGCTCCAAGATAACGCGCACCGCTTGTGTAGACGTCTCAGTGCGGACTGCTTGAAACATTTCGACTTGATTTGATTATAACTTCGTTCACATCTTCGGACTCAGGCGTCATCTAGTGCCTCTGTTTGATTGTGTTGCTGTTTGTTGTTGGTGGCAGTGGTCAACACATGGATGTGCTTGACTTTCGGGCATGTCTTTCGACTACGGCAGGTAAGCTGAAAAGCTGCACAGTGGCGTTGACGTGAAAATTATGATTTCTTGTTATTTTGTTAGTTTGTTTGGCTTTATGGTGAAGGACTGTTGCGGTGTTTGGTTGATGGAAGTGTACGTTATGTAAAATTTTTGATAAGATGAGCCACTGAGCAAAACAAATGGTGGATAAGACGCGCAAAGTATGGCTATATGGCCTTAGGCTAACTGAAACAGCTTAAACTCAAGCTTTGTCATGGTGCAAGTAATATGAGCCCTATACTGACTTGCGTGGTTTTTAAGCCGTTTACTGCTCGCGCATCGATTCCCGTTAGTACCCGTTGTTTCGGATAGTTGCAGCATTGAGGCCATTATGGACATTTGCCTTGCAGAGCATGTAATCATAGCATCGTCAAATACCTCATTTTCTTCTCTAGTCGGGAACGAAATATGCCCCAGAATCGGACTGAGCCCCTACTGGTATCTATACCGTCAGCAAAGATGACGTAGAATGCAGACTTTAATTCGTAGCTACTTTCAAAAGAGTTCATTGATCTTGGCTCACATTAGTCGAATACTTTATGTGGGCTATTTGGACACAAGATCAGAATCGGAATTATTTCCAGTTCAAGTTTCATCGACTCGACTAAGTCATTCAGAAACAGCCTCCTGGCAACAGAAATTAATGATGGATCAGAGCTATGACGTATAAAAGAGTGAAGTTCTTTCCCACTTTGTGTGGGTAATAGTCTTACTTTTACAAAAGTCGCCACTGTGGCGTAGTGGGTAGAGTGCGACGCTCACACACTGAAGGTCTAGGTTCGATTCCTGGATGAACACATCGAATTTTTTATGGCACCACTTCTTTCGAGATGCTGAAAACACTCAAAGAGTAATAACTGTCTAAGAAAAAGCTTCTCAAAACTTCGCCTTTCAGAGTCGGCAAAAAACGATAGATGTCTTCTACTCGTGAAAGAAGAGTAGCATGCACAACACGAATGTTTGATGAGCAAGCTAGGCCTTGATTCTCTTACAATTATAATTTTTTACCAAAGTTGTGTTTCTAACTATTTCTAAATTGGCTGACGCTATTGTTCAACTAGAGTTATTGTTTGCATAGCGATCTTGCTGCCTCTTACAACTGCTCTCATTCAATTCAAGACGTAATCATCTGGATTTGAATTTTCAGCATGGTCATCGACTGTGAGAAGCAGCTGCTATATTCATAATTCAATTTAAAACTAATTTCATTTTTAAGGACTGAAATAGCATTTCGAAAAGTAGTCCCGCACATGTCGAACGAACAAATCATCTGCGACATTCTTTGATTACGCAGATTGTGCTTGATCGGTACTCATCGTCTACCAAAAATGCATGTTCTGTGAAACGTGGCGGACCTTTCGCCTTGAAAGTATTATTACGTATTCAAAATGCTTAGGCAAAGCTATACCGAATTCACATTGAATTGTTTAAACAATGAAGCTAGTCTTGAAGCCAGCCTCGAAAGTGATACTTGTCACTGCTACGATAGCCAAGCAAAACATAAAAACTGGGAATCATTGTCACACACTTCATGAAGTAAGCGCTTGAGGAACTGCTTGAGTTCTTCTTCGAATTTCGCACTCCAAATTGTTTCAAGACCTTCTCCACTTGTGTGCGCCACCTTATTCCAGTCCGTCCTCTGTTACATTGTCCCAATACCTCAGGCTCTACGTGGCCTAGCTATCTTAAGCGTTGTATCCATAGCTTCCAATCGCGCACTCCAAGTTGGTTGAGGTCCTTCTCCACTTGTGTGCGCCACCTTATCCTAGGCCGTCCTCTCTTACATTATCCCAATACCTCAGATTCGAAAACTTTCCGGTCTGGAGCAGTGGTGCTGTTATGCTCTACGTGGCCTAGCTATCTTAAGCGTTGTATCTATAGCTTCCAATTGCGCACTCCAAGTTGGTTGAGGTCATTCTCCACTTGTGTGCGCCACCTTATTCCAGTCCATCCTCTGTTACATTATCCCAATAGCTCAGATTCGAAGACTTTTCGGTCCGGAGCAGTGGTGTCCATACGCTCTACACGGCCTAGCTATCTTAAGCGGTGTATTCGAAGACGCTTGACCAGGCGCATGTCGCTGTGCTGCGCATAGAATTCTTCATTAAATCTTCTCCTCCAGATGCCATCAACGCAAATAAGACCAAAACTCACACACACAACTTTCTCTTGAAAAGACTAAGGGATGTGGTAGTTATTAAAATTTAATTGGGGTTTCGTTAAAACTCTTGCCATAACCAGTCTACCTACGTCTGATTTTCAAATGCAGGTTTTTTTCCCTCAGCTTTCCTTCAAATGTTATTTTAATCGTTGAATTGAAAATTATTACACAAAACACGACTGCTTTTTTCAGTAATAAGGCTTTCTCTGAGCAAGCTAGAGCACAAACATTTGTGTCAAAAGACTGTTATCCTATGCAAGAAATAAAATAGCTCTCTATCTACCTACGTATGTCCGACGCTGCTTTACCTTGCTTAGGCACTAGGCTTATATAAAAAAGACAAGTGTTTGATAAAAGGGTTGAAAAGACATCGAGGCTCTTCAAAATTTCATGAGCTATCTATGAAATGACTTGTAAATACTAAATATGTTTACGCTGCGAACAGGAATAAGAAAATCCCGATTTCACTCGATGAAATACGACTGAAGCTCGGATTTTAAGAAGTTGGCACAGTGTTTTTTCAGGTGAAGAGCCATCTTTTGCTGGGCGTAATCTGGTAGTGACCGGAAAGTTTAGCACGACGGAAGGATGACCAATGCACAAAAATGTCGCCAGCGTCTATATAAAATGGAAATCCTGTCCCATATGAAGACTTATGAAGTATATTCCTGCTATAAGTCACAAGAATCAAAAAAAATGTGGCCGCCGTGGCGTAGTGGGTAGAATGCGACCCCACACGCCGAAGGGTGTAAGTTCGATTTCCAGCTCAACACCAATTTTCGAATTTTTCACGATACCACCTTTTTCGGGCTGCTGACAACACTCAAAGAGCAATAACTGTCTAAGATAGCTTCTCAAATTTCGCCGTTCGGAGTCGGCAAAAAACTGTAGGTCCCTTCTACTCGTGAGAGAACTGTAGCGGGCAAACACGAGCAATTGATGAGCAAGCTAAGCCCTGGTCCCCCTTTGAACTGTAGCGCCAACAATTATTATTGTTCAGTCATAAAAATGTACCCTTTTTTCATATTGCGTGACTCTTTGAAACCATTTCGCACAACGAAATTCGGCATGCACCATGGACAGGTTTTTAAATTGTCATGAGATCATATTTTCACATTTCCAAGAAAACGCCAACGTAGTACAATTCGACACTTCCTTGTATCACGTATTTGGGCCATGCTTTATGATACAACAACTCGAAAACTTATTCCCTTTGGTCAAATCACTTTAAATCAAACTCATCAAATCATTTTAACAATAAGACTAAGGTGTGATGTTTCAAACAAAAAGGGGACTTGAAAGTTATTCATCTTTCTGGCTTGGAGCTTCTGCCCTCGCCGTTCTCTGGGTACCACACCACATCCGCTTCTACAAAGGCTGCCTTTTATACTTCGGGATTGAGCACCCCTTCTGTTGCAACCTGGCAACTGCCAGCTCTATCGTAAAGTTTGACATTTTTGAGGCTATACGTACTCAGGACGTTTTGACATACGAGCACTATTTATGTTGTTCACAGGAACTTAAAAGATTCATCTCGCCCTAAAAATGGAATTAAATCGTGAAATTTCGTGCCATTATTTTTTACAACGTTCGACGTGGATTAACTCAACAACAGTGCATCGATGAACTTAATTCAATCTGTGGCGATTAAAACCCCATCAAGGACCAGTGGTTATCGATGGTATGGTGTATTGAACCGAGGTCGTAGTTCACTCTAAGACGAATTTCGTAAAGGTCGTCCAAAATCAGATGTTGTTCCGGAAACCATTGATTCTGTGCGCCAACTGATATTGCAAGATCGTCATGTGACCTGTAGTGAGATTAACACAACCTTAGAAATTATTGGGACCAGCATACATTCAATATTGCATGAACATTTGACCGTCAAAAAAATTTGTTCGCGTTGGATCCCACACAATTTGTCAATCGCTCAAAAAAGGGGTCGTGTCGATGGGTCGAAAGAAATGCTCCAAAAATACGACCCCCGTGCTTCGAAACACGTCTACGATATCGTGACAGGTGATGAATCGTGGATTTATGCGTATAAGCCCGAAAGTAAACAGCAGTCGACTGTATAGGTGTCTCAAATTCAGCCAAATCCAACAAAAGTAGCTCGCGCACGAAGCAGTTTCAAGCAAAAGGTCGCCTGTTTTGTCGGAAGAACTGGCCTTGTCGCAACCGTACCACTAGAACATCGTAGAACACAAACATTTGTTTGCCAGTTGTCTTCCAAGAAATCAGGAAAACCAACCGCCGAAGACTGACCGTCTTCAGTCAGTCACAAGTCAGTCAGTCAGGCACCACGACAATGCGAGCTCTCACACATCGGTTCAAACAACTGCATTTTTGGGCACTCAAAACACCGATTTGATGAATCATCCGCCGTATAGTCCTGACTTGGCACCGAATGACTTCTTTTTATTCCCGTACGTAAAATATAAAATGACAGGTCAACGTTTTTCGACGCCTGAAGAAGCGGTTGATGCGTTCATAATGCATGTTTTGGAGATACCTCAATCAGAGTGACAAATGTGCTTCGACAATTGGTTCAAACGAATGCAAATGTGTATAGATCCTCATGGGGAATATTTTGAAAAACAATAAAGCTACTTTCGATGATTAATATTTGTTTTTGTTCTCCAATCCCGAAATATAAAAGGCAACCCTCGTAGTTGCGTCGGAATATCTGCGTTTGGAAATTGACAAGCACAAAACAAAGATGTATTAGAATAGAAAAGGTAATGCCTTCGTATTGAAACGAGCATGGTCCTCCTATGGTAGAGTGAGAAATCAAAGTACAATTCAACCGCTCTTAAAATTTCAACGGAGGATTCAAACACGAGTGAGGAGACATAATAATTAATAATTGTTGGCGCTACAGTCCAAAGGAGGACCAGGGCCTAGCTTGCTCATCAACTACTCGTGTGGTGCGCGCTACTATTCTCTCACGAGTAGAAGGGACCTACAGATTTTGCCGACTCCAAACGGCGAAATTTGAGAAGCTTTCTTAGGCAGTTATTACTCTTTAAGTGTTGTCAGCAGCTCGAAAGAGGTGGTGCCGTGAAAAATTCGAAAAATTGGTGTTGAGCTGGGAGTCGAACCTACGCCCTTCGGCGTGTGAGCGTCGCACTCTACCCACTACGCCACGGCAACCACAGGAGGAAACAGCAGCAAAAATTTTCAAATCGAAATAAATAGTTACAATCCGAAGGATTGCAGGGAAAAGCAGAAACTCTACTGGCCAGAAAGATATTCATTTCCTTGCGGCAATGGCGCGTCCATTTAACAGGTCCCGTACAAGGAGACGAAAGTGTGACACCAGACAAACTGTTGGTTTGATGTTCCACTGAAATGAGATTCTACAAGAACTTCCATTACAATTCAGAAAACAAGAAAAGGCTCAAAAATCTTGACCAAAAAAAAAAAATTTTACCAATGGTATAATGCTGTCGGATAGAGTGAAATATTTTGTACAAGTCTCCTTAAATCAGAAGAAAAAACAGCCTGCACCATTGGTTGGGAACGGCGTTTGACGAAATGGCTCGGGAAATAATTTGGCGTGTTTTTCCCAATTCACTGCACAACAAAGATTGATGCAGTCCTTTTTCCGACCATACTTCAACTTTTATGCCGTTTTCTAGCCCAAATCGTGAGCGCTTAAAAACAACAAAATTTTTGGAAACTCCACCCCACTGTACTACGCCACTGTTCAGCGATAAAATCTGGAAAAACATAACGAACGAGAAGGCAATTATAACCGCGTTTTAATGAACTTGTCAATGTAGTAGCTGTTAATCCGAAGGCCAATTGGATTTGGATTCGGTTTTCACTGCCGCACATGACATGCCGTAAAATGCACTCTTCATCTGAAAAGACTTTCGCTTGTGCGTTAATCACCCAGAATTCCAGCAGGCCTATTCACTAAATTCTGTCGAACTGATTGTTGACTCATGACGGACAGAGTTTGGCGCCATCTCCGCGCTCCGATAGAAAATCACCAAAAAGGCGGATCTGTCCAGATATGGGCGTACCGGCTGCCACACAGCAGCGCAAGCGTTTGTAAACAAATCACTTTCAAAACGGAGACCTTGGGAAACCACCAATGGCGCGGGGCTTGCACTCGGGCTCATTGCCAGTAGCATGCATGACATTCATTAAGATTCCAGGGCAGTCTATGGTCAGTGCTCGGCGGGTTGCTTTGCAGTGTGCAGCTTTTGAGTTGTTTATTGATGAAAAACCCCAAAGTGCGTGCAGACGCTTACTCATCTGGAATTGAGCGTGGGACTCGGAGTGAAATAAAATTGACTGCGTGACTCATGTGGTCATGCGCGTTTGGGCAAGAAAAGTTGGAGCAATGCTACAGCAGCGCGCCATTTTCTTATCTTCCGTTTGGCGTGTAGCTGATAACGATGACAGCGAACTGGGCACTTGGGGTATACTAATTGGGTGACGTGAAAGGTGCTTCACCGTGGGAGAATCTGAGAGAATTATCATTTACGCTCCGGCGGTAGTTGTGTTTTAGTTTCCTCAGAAATTACACTAGTGGTGGGATGGTGCAGTAAATTCACTTGAATCGTGATGCGTGAATATGTTTAGCTCACAACTGAATCGAAATGATTTCTGATTGTTTCTAAATTTTCCGTTGCTTGGAAATTACGAGAGTGACGACTGCTTGTTTTGGAAAGCTGGCTGACAGTGATGATTTAATGATTCTTCGTTCTGAGAGTTCCCCTTGTTGTTTTCTGAATGGAAAAAGGGAATTTGGTGAACTTTTGAGTTGTCAGAAATGCTAAAGTGGTACAAGCTCTTGCACATTATTCAATGTTTACCTCACAATAAGCGATGGAAACAGTCACAAAATCTCCAACAAGACGTTTTGTTTGTTGCGAAGAGCTAATACGAACGCTGGTCATTTTCACAAAAAGATGAGACTTAACGTTGGTTCTTAACTTGCAAGTTCATAGATATCACCAATCAATAGCTGACGCTCAGTAGGCAATTGGAACTTTTTGAGTGCCCTCAGAAGGTAAAATATAAGTTTGAAAGATGAGTGTAGAATTCAGAAATGGAATAACGATACCTCGGAATATTAACTGATGCACTTTATCACCACAATAAAGCCCACAGTACAGTCTGATTTCATGTCATGCATTTGGCGTGGAAGACGCTGACATACTTTAGGCGAAATAAAACGTTTTGGATTTTTCGAATATATATCTCCACAGTTTGTAGATCAGCGCCAAGATTGAAATCATGACCTTGAGTATGGATCAATCTGTGGTATTGATAAATCCATTAAAGTGACGTTACGCTTCCCCATGCCAGAGGGAGAAAGTAAAGTGCAATTCAGCCGCTCTAAACGTATATACAGATGGTTCGAACATAATGACGGAACAGCCGCAAGCATATCCTCTTCTCTGTTAAGTTTACTACTATGACAGAATTTCAAAGGGGAGCCGTGTTTCGCAGACAAAGCCATTAGCAGCCAGTGCAGTCCATATACGGGTTTCTATACTGATAATAAGATTGTCGCAAAGGTACCCTATAAGTTGGACTTACTTTCAGCTTTTTATGTTAGTTATTTCACAGTACGCGATATCAAGACAAAGAATCACAATCGGCGACCATACTGCCGGCGTTACCGCGTGAGAAGAGCTGCGTCTCAATGGTTGAAGATAAATCTAATGATGCCCAGAGAAAAGTGTAAAAAGCCTAAAATCCGATAGTAATTCTCGCGTGAAATATATTTTATATGTTGAACAGAGTACCATCGGTCAAAAGCATGATACCATGCACTCTGATCAAGGCTTGCAACTGCATGTACTGTGTTGATGAAAAGTGAATGGAGGACGTTTTCCTTATCTCTGGGTCTTAAGCACTTTGAAAATTTCTTCGTTTTTGAACTTCTCGAATTTTTATAGAAATCTTTCAGTAGATCGCTTGTCAAGACAAGTGTCGTCCTATCAAGTGATATTTTCAACATCATCCTTGAGGAATTGATATAGAAGACACTTACAATCACAGTGGAACCGATCTTCCAAAAATTTAAACAATTGCTATCATACGCGAAGGATATGGATGTGATCAGTCGAAGACAGCGAACTGCCCCCTGCTGGTTTGCTGATATTGCAACGGAGCGTCAAGCGTCTTCCGATACAACGCTTAAGATGACTTAAGATAAGAGAGGCCATGTAGAGTATGGACACCACTGCTCCAGCCCGAAAAAACTTTGAATCTGAGCGACTCTTGCGGGATAACGCAAGAGAGGACGACGTAGACGAAGGAGGCGCACGCAAATGCAGACGGACCTTAACCACCTTGGAACTGGAGGTAGCTGGCTAGAGATCGTGCTGGCTGGAGAGGCATGCTGCTTGAGGCTGTAGCGTTACAAGAAGAAGAAGAAAAGGGTAAAAAGAATTATCTCCGGTAATCTGAAAACAACACAAACTACACGGTCAGAACGTTACCATAGATGACAGAAGGACCTTCTTTGAGTCGCAAGCACAACATTAGAGCCAAGATTAAGCACAGGCAGACAGACAACTCTTGCTAATGGCTGTGTTTTGGGCTGAGAAGGCTATTGATTAGAAGAATTTATTTTGTAAGGGCTAAGCTAACACACCACCTTGATCATCGCAGCACTGCTCTATGGACAATCCAGACTAAGAAGCCATTGATCTTTTCGTCCCTGTTTCCCTGGATTCCACCAAATTAAAATTCCTTAGAAAAAGGTTTAACAAAAACCGTACGAACTGTACAGCGACATTTACCTTGCCAGAAATCTACGGCTTCAGCGTCTGATATAGACTGCTAATGTAGAGCGCATGAACGACACGGCTGTGAAAAGTCCTGAGGACATCGCAATACAGACAACCTCATCCAAGATGGAGTACACAAGCGGAGAAGGAGCTCAACGCACTTGGAGTGCGATATTGTAGGCAGCTGGCTAAAGAATATGGCAGCTAGAGAGGCTTGTTGAATGAGGCTCAGGTCCGCTCCGGACTGTAATATCACATAAAAAAGAAAAAGAAGAAAGAAGCTGGATAAGGTACTCCTAATCCTCAGTCGTTTGCCACACTTGACTTAGCAAACCCATCTATATTCAATGTTGAAACCACGTTGAGTCGATAATGTAGTGTATATAGATCGGTAACAATTTCGCAACATCAGAAACACAAGACTTAAGAATTCCAAAACTCAAGAAACAGAATGATTTAGAGACCCCCACCTGTCCACCGATCAAGTTGAGACCTTCGGTGGATGTGTCATCTGCAAAGAGACTCACAGTTCAGCTTCGCATCATATGAAAGTAGGTCACTATTCTCCGGTTGAATGACGCCCCTTCATGCTGGAAAAACCAATGTCTGCTCTCACCTCGGCCGAATTGCTGCAGCCGCTAAAAGCCAATTGCCTCCCGATGTGAGTAATAAAAATTGTTTTCATCCACAAAACGGACATTTTAGTCATCTATGCGCTAGAACAATTGTATTCGTATGTCATGACAAAGCAAGTCAAGCGCTGCTTCTAAATGAACTTTCTGAGATCATTTCGTCGTTCCCGCCCCACTGCGCGGAACAGTATCCGATTTCAGTGAAAGATAATTGTCTCGCAAGAGTATGCCGCCGGAATGCCCAATTAATTGCAGAAGCAAAGGAGATGGAATTTCGAAAAACTGTACATACAAGCGAATGAGAAATGAAACTGCATCTATACACATTTCGTGCTTTGGAACAAGCAGACTGACGGGCAATAATCGAGCTGTAAGCCCGACCTGTTAACAAATGCTAATGTGGCTTTGACGAGGAGTTCCGTCATCATTGCGAATTGATATCAATGCGTGACGCCTTTGCCTCTGCGGTCGTGTGGAGTTTCTGTCCGTCTCAAGAATCCGGAAGCTGTGTAACTGCAGTAGCTGAATGGATTATGAGCACCTGATACCTGTCAGCAATATGACATATTCATTTGAAAATCGGACATGAGACGAGGTATATGTGTGCGAGGTCCACGACCGGCTTTTCATTGGCGTATCACGAAGGTCAAAATAGATTTCAATTTTGCAATTTTATCTGATCAGTTTAAAATGTAAATCAAGCAATTATTTCGTGTCGTTTGAGATAAGCTCAGTTTTTAATGAAAATCTGTTAAGACTGCCCTTGATTGGGCAGAAACAGATTATCCTCACAAGGACTCGAGCTTGATGACCTTTGTCAACTTTCGCTTTGGAAGTGCCAATGCGTCAGAATTGTTTAATTTCGAACTGCGGATGTCTACATGGAAACACGGTTCCTCGAATCTGGATAATTCATTTCATGTGCACGAACGCCATTGAGTCTCGTGCTGTGGAAAATAGAAAGCGGGACCAGTGCAGATTAAGTAATTCAATGGAGGGGCATGGGAGTAGCGTCCAAAATTACGCCCTCGTGGTAAACAAGGGGGTGACAAAACTTTATAGATAAAGCTCAGTCTTAGGAGCACCCAATATGAATGGTTTTATATTCGACGAAAAGTTGATTAAACGAACTGGAAGGACGAATAACAGTCATCGGGTGAGGTATTGGGATTACCTTCTTCCGAAAACAATTTACGTATACCAGTTTTTGGTCCTGTTTGCGTTGATAGCATCCGGAAGAGAAGATTTGATGATGAACTCTATGGGCAGTACAGCGACATGCGCCTGGTCAAGCGTCTTCGGATACAACGCTTAAGACGGGTATGCCTTGTAGAGCGTACGGACATCACTGCTCCGGACGAAAAGTTTTCGGATCTGAGCCATTGGGACAACGCCACAGGGGACGGCTGAGGCTAAGGTGGCGCACACAAGTGGAGAAGGACTTCAAAACAACTGGAAGTGCACAATTGGAAGCAGCTAGCGAACGATCCTGCTGGCTGGAGAGGCATTTTGGTTGAGGTCTAGGTCCACCCGGGTCTGTAGTCTCAGAAGAAGAAGAGTTGAAAGGGCTGATTAAAATGTTTTCTTAGGACACATTAAAAAAAGAAACTTGAAACATGCAGCAGTAAATCTGAGGGACTCCGGGGGAGAAAGTCGACTCACGTACATGCCACGAAATAGGGCAAAAGCTACAAATATAGTAAGCTTCGAAAAAAAAGAAAATTTATAAGTGGATGACTTTGTTACTCCCCTTGGGATGCGATAAGTAAAGGGTGTCCCAACAAAAACGCAAAATTTAAATTTTAAATAAAACGCAGATATTTCAAAAAAATGGTGAAATCTTTATTATATCGTAAAGTGGAGGAGAGTGGAGTAGAGTAGAGGATATCGAAAAGTAGAGTAGAGTAGAGTAGAGGATATCGAAAAGTAGAGGTAGAGGTTAGGTGTGGAATAACACATCGGCCAGAAGGCCGCCACGGCTTTGCTGGCCCATACGCGATCTTTTAATTGAACTTTCAAAGACCATTTTGTAAAAATGCTGCGGTATTTCATTAATTTAGCGTCCAATTTCCTCTTTAAAGGCTTGAGCCGTTGTCGGCTTATTTGCAAAAACCATCGACTTCAAAAAACCCCAAAGAAAAAATTCCAATGGTGTTAAATCAAAGAATCTAGGCGGCCAATTGTGGTCTCCAAAGCGCGAAGTAACACGACCGGAAAATGACTGATGCAGCAATTGAATTGTTTCTCTGGCTGTATGAGATGTAGCGCCGTCTTGTTGAAACCACAACTCCTCCACATTAATTTCATCAATTCTTGGCACGAATAAATTGGCTATCTTTTCACGATACCGAACACCATTGACTGTTTGCGCCTGACCTGACTCATTTTCATAAAAAAAAGGTCCAATGATTCCTCCAGCCTGAAATCCACACCACACAGTGACACGTTGAGGATGCATTTGCTTCTCGTGAATGACCCGAGGATTTTCCTCTCCCCAAATGGGACAATTCTGCTCATTGACGAAGCCATCAAGATGGAAATGGGCCTCGTCATTAAAGATGATTTTACCGGCAAAGTCAGCATTTTCATGTTGTCTCTCCAATACCCAATTAACAAACTCCCTTCGCTGTGCATGGTCAGCTGGCTTCAGATTCTGAGTCAATTGAACTTTGTATGCATGAAGCATAGAAGAAGAATGGAAACGTTGTCAAGAAGCCATCAAAGATGCTGCCACTGATGTGCTGGGTTTCACGTCACCACCCAGAAGGAACCCAAGGTTTGACGACGAGTGCAGGCAAGCGCACGCAGCTAAACAAGACGCCTATAAGGCGACGCTGCATCGGACAACACGGGCTGTTCGTGAACTCTACGAATAGAGAAGAAGGGAAGAGGACCGGCTTCTCAGAAGGAAGAAGAAGGAGCATGAGAAGCGCGCGGTCGAGGAAATGGAAAGGTGTTTTGGCAGGAATGAAGTCCTAGCGAAAGATCGTGCTGCCTGGAGAGGCATGTTGGTTGAGGCCCAGGTCCACCCCGGGCTGTAGCGCCACAAGAAGAAGAAGAGAAAGCATGAAGATGCAAATCTTTCGTCAAAATTCGCTGCATAGTGGATTTGGAAAGACCAATTTGCTGTGCTCGGTGTCGAATTGAGGCAAATGGAGTTTGAACGACATCACGTACTGCTGCGATATTTTCGGTCGATCGACCTGGTCGAAGACGCGTTGTTGTCTTTACATCAGTTACAGACCCAGTTTCAGTAAATTTTTTTCAAAATTCGCTTTACAGTTGACTCTGTTGGAGAATTATTGTAAGCCCAAATTGATTGCAATTTGCGAACTGTAGCCGCAAAACTTTCACCATTTTGGTAAAACAATTTCACAATGAGAATGCGTTGTTCATTAGTGTAGCGCTCAATTGTCATCAACCTTAGACCTTCTATTAACAAACAATAATTATTGTTCAAATGTCAAACAATAACAATTCGAATGGCGCCAAACTTAACTCTTGCGTTCTTGTTGGGACACCCTTTATTGAGTTTACAGCGAAACACTAAATTTTAAATTTATGTTTCGACAAAGTCTCTACAACCTATAGAAGTTTCGCTTTTTTAAATCTCTTTTTTTTTAATCTCTTTGTGGAGGTCACTGTGTCTCAGTGATCAGCTCATTTAAGTCAAACTTCTGGCCACCGGGTGACTTATTCAAGTGTGAAAATAAACAGATGTCACAACGAGCCAAATCCTATGAGTACTGGGTATGGGATAGAATTGTAAAGTCCTATACAACGGATATGGTCGCGTCGAGGTGATGTGATGTGAGCAATTACGTAGTTGTTGATGAAGAACATTCTTTTTTTCGTTGAATGACGCAACTTATACGGCTATTCGGCGTCGAATATGATCAACAGTATGACAAAGTGAGATAAAGTGACCTTTCTGGCCTTCTAAATGCAGACGATCAAACTCTGTGATAGTTCCAGAGAACGCGGCCGTCACTTTTTCGTTCAATAAGTGGGTCTTTCACTTGTTCAAAGAACGTTCTCAGGGTCAAGTTAGCTATTTTCACTCTTCTTTGATCACTAGCGCTCACTTGGAGATTGATAGATATAAAATGGAGCAGAAAGTCTTCGTATAATTTTGAAGCAAGTTTTGAAGAAGTCTTACAGTTTCGCTTGTAGCGCTCTTTCCCAGGATGTTCAACACGTAGTGTTTGGAAATGATATCTCGTGCAACTTCAATCGGCGATTTGTCAACACGGGATAACGATCTCGTTAACGAACTTCAAGATCAAGTTAACGAACTTGTTTCCAAGATATCCTTCATGTTTCCCCCTTGGCGTAGTGAATAACTAATGTGGGACAGTCACTCGCTAAAGGTCCCAGCTTCTATTCGTACGCTGCACACCTTGCGGTAATTACGACACCACCGCCACCTCCAGACAATGTGACTGGGTTTCACATCGTGAATCAAAAATCACATCCGTAACAATATTTCTAGTGTTAATGGGAACACTGATGGAGAAAACACCATCTTGTGGGGGACGGCGGCTAACAGACCCAGGTTTTCAAGGAGCCTGACTGGTAGTGAAAGCTATCTTCGGTTCCACGGAAGATCATAAACCCCTGGAACCTCGGTTTTGACCTGACCGAGCGGTAAGCCGCCTTCTGGAAGTATCGTGGTAGCTGTGGTTTACCACCTAACATCGCAGGTAGAGTCGGGGTTAGTGTACTGTGCTGACTTGTCTAGTTTTTGTTTACCCTGGGCTAGGTAAGTCGTTTAGGGGACTATCCCGGCTCAATGTGGAGTTGCATTCTTAACCGGGCGCTGCAACCTAGAATGCGGAAGAGTTTTTAGGAAGGCCTCGCATCAAACAAGGGTGGGGTGATTGTCCCTCAAGCATGATCTCGATTTGGTACTTGGGTAGCTAAGACGTTTAAATTTGACTCTTGGGAAAATGGACCCCGTGATATAAGGCTTTAACGTAGGTGATCACGTAAAAACTAATCCCACCACCGCCATCTGTCTATTGAATAGCTTTTCAAACTTCACCATTCGAAATCGGCAAAAATTTCGTAGGTCCCTTTTTCACCAATGGTTACTAAGGAAACTAGGCCCTAGCCCCTTATGGACTGTCACGCCATCCAGTATGGACATACATATACAAGGATTGCCTTATATATTTCGGGATTAGAGAACAAAGACAAATTTTAGTCATTGAAAATAGCTTTATTGCTTTTCCAAATGTTCCCCATAAGGATCTATACACCTTTGCATGCGTTTGAACCAATTGTCGAAGCACTTTAGCCACTCTGATTGATGTATCTCCAAAACTTGCATTCTGAACGCATCAAAAGCTTTTTCAGGTGTCGAAAAACGTTGACCTGTCATTTTATTTTTTACGTATGGGAATAAAAAGAAGTCATTCGGCGACGAACAATTTTATTGCTGTGGTATTCAGAAAGGTGGTCAAAATGTGTAGAAAACAATGGCCAATACTTTGAATAAAATGGTTTTACTTTCCCATTAATAATTAGTGTTTTATTTGCAAAAAAAAAATTTCATACCGGTATACTTGTAAAAAATGGGCTGCACAACGACGTAATTAATAAATTACACAACGACGTTATATATAAATTAATTAGTCGTCTGCGGGGTTTCATGTACTGGGCATAGACAACACTGCTACAGCAACGACTTTTAGACAACTCTTCTACGTTTAGAGAAGAAGTCAACCAACTTGGAGTGGAAAATTTTCAAGCACCTAACTAAAGATCGTGCTTGCGTGAGCGCGTTGTTGGTTGAAGTTCATGCGGCATTGCATAGTTCAAGTGAAGTGGCACATGAAGAAGAAGAAAACGCAGTCTATTCTGATCAGGTTTCATCTTCTTGTATTCTGGTGCGCAATATATTCGAAGGCTGATGCGCAGAGAATACCATTTTTAACGCTGTAATATTTTTTATCTGGGATGAGCTCGATAAAGACCACGCGTAAGAAAACATGCTGTGTTGGATGAGGGGCATGTTGCAGATCATCTTATTTTTGTATTATGTGGGCTGCATCAAGTCGCTACAGCCTATGCGTTCGAGGCGACCATTCCATCGACGGATCAGACTCTTAGTTAAGAAGGACCAGATCGTACGCATAAAACTGTGACTACAACACCTACGCCCACAACCTGATCATTTCTCAATGTAACAAAAAATCCGTCGTATTTTATTCATGATCATCGCGAAACATGAATTTTGCGTTCATTCCTATGGTCAGACATGTTGGTTGATGTCTACTGACCTTCAAAACCCGTTTTGACGTCAAACTTCAATTTACTTCTGAAAATTCAATGAAATTCTGAGCAAAATAAACACATGAAAACATCCAATTCACTCATTTGCATATCTGACGTCGATGCTGTTGCTTATTTGCTGCAGGGCAGTTGCCACGCGAATGTAAACACACCTGCTCCCGCACAATCGTACAACGGCGTTGCGGCGCACAATGTTTTGGCTTTATCTGTAAATCGAACACATCTAAAACCTGTAGTCTTAAAAAGATTTTGTAAACTATGAAACAAAGAACAAGATCTAGCAGGTCTAAATGAGTTCTAAAAATGCTTAATGGAGGTCGAAGGATAATTGTAAGGGGCTCAGCCTTTTTTAATTTGCTCAGCAACGACGTAGACGGAGTTGTGACAGTTCTCTACCATTTTGCTCCAAAATGTGACGAGTTTTGCGAAATTTTAAATCAAACGTGGCACTCCCTCTTTGCCCGCTGTCATTAAGGTCAACAAATAGGTGCTGAGTGTCGATTCGATAATTGGATCTTCTTCGCGATCTGCGGCAATTTTGACATCTTACCTACATCGAATCTTTTCGGCCTGAAAACTGTTCTGTCTTTCATCTAAACAAGGTGGCAAAGAGGATCTTGCGCGCAATGTCAGAGAGACCGCTCTGTCAATTGTAGGTGCAGTCGCCCACTTCTACAAATGCGAATTGATCAAGGTCCGAAAATCCTAAAATCCGAAAAACCCCAAAAAAATGTGAATCCTTTGCGTTACATCTCTCTCTTTTTAAAAGAGCATTAATGGAACACCCTACTACTCTTCACTGCTTTTTATTAGAGACAAACACCCACTTACCCGACAACTTGCCACTTTATGTCAAACCTAAATGTTCGTAAAACACAGTGTGTGCAATTAATGTCACACCGGACAGACGCGCAGTCAGGAAAAGACAAACGGTCACAACGACGAATAAATTTGAAGATGTCGGAGAAATGGGAAAATAAACGACTTCAGTTAGATTTATCGTCAGGAAAAGTGAATAATCTGATCAGATGGCCAGCGCCGCGGCGCTCTGCGGCACTTTGTGTGCGACTGAGAAGGGCAAAGGCGGCAATAAATAACCGTGCGGACGGCTTCATTGAGACATTATTGGCAGCAGAAGTGATTTAGATTGAAATTTGCGATATACTTTCCAGATTGCACTCAAATTTTGATTTATACTTTTGTTTGGACAAACTTAACGCAAAGATGTGACGGAGCGCTGCCCATTCTGGGCTCAATTCAGAGCCGATCAAATGTGCAGAATACCAATGAATTGAAGTCTGAAGATCTTAATGACTTCACAACTTTATGGCATCAGGTTCTTATATCCATTCCTATTGAATCCGAGGGTCTACAGAAAAAGAACATTAGACTGACAGACAATTTTAACTTGTGCCTGCCATAAACTGTTCGCCATTAATTTGATGTCCGATACTTAACCACATGCATGGTAGTTAAAAAGACTCCACAGCCTTAGACTACTGACTACCGACCTACTGCATTATGCAAAGTAATGAACATTTGGTTCAGACACAATCTTATTTATATGCAGACGCCACATTTCTCTGGCCTTCCATTCCACCGGGGCAATTTTTGATGACCAAGTCGGTTAAGCGCACAAACAAGTTCAGACGAACATTTGGGACTAATTGCTCCAGGAACCATACGCATATCAAACATTTCTCGAAATCAAAAATTTTATTAACTCACGAATATGCCCAGCCTCGTAAGCAGTGATCTTTTTGCGTCACAGATCAGATTTCTCAGAAACATTCACGAAGACCGTGGCACCGCTGGAAGCAATTGGTAAACAGTTTTCTGGTGAAAACGCCTTTGTGACACCACTTCAGCAATACAAGAAACCAAGGCTTTACACGTTTGGAACTGAGCCATTACGATTTACCCTCACACATAAATGGTTTCGTTTTTACATTTGTAACAACCAACTAAAACGTCGTATGCTATGGAAATCATCCTAGAATTTGTTGAAGTTCCCATGAAATGCCCAAATTGAACGGCAACCAACTTCAGTTTTCTATAAGTTCCAAAACGGTCATAATAGTGAGCTCAAACTTTGACGCATTACAGAACATTTTTTTTCTATACAAGTTCCTGAAATGATTTGCGTCCCAGTTGTGTGGAAAATTTGCAATAGAACACTCAAAAAGTGAATGCGAATAAATCACTGTTGTCTCGCTTGTTCCCGTTATACTGACAGCGTTGCAAAACTTCATAACTAATAATAATAATTGTTGGCGCGACAGTCCACAGGGCCTAGCGTGCTCATCAACTACTCGTGCTGTGGGCACTACTGTTCTCTCACGAGTAGCAGGGACCTACAGTTTTTTACCGACTCCGAACGGCGAAGTTTGAGAAGCTTTCTTAAACAGTTATTGCTCTTTGAGTGTTGTCAGCAACTCGAAAGAGGTGGTGCCGTGAAAAAATCGAGGTGTTGAGCCGGGAGTCGAACCAGACCCTTCGGTGTGTGAGCGTCGCACTATACCCACTACGGCACGGCGGCCACAAAGAAAACTTCATAAAAGTAAACATAAAAAAGAACCAACCAGAAAAAGAACTCGAATTTAGCGAAATCTTTGTAGAAGCGGGAGAAAAGTGTATTTTGCGCTAAACTGTCTTGGAGGTATTGGAGGTAAATTGTGAAACTGTCTTGGAAGTATTGAAGCCTTGGGCAAACAAACATTTCGATCGGAGACTGTGGTTGTTTCAACAAGACTCGGCACCTTCTCATAAAGCGTACGTCAACCAAAACAAAGTTCTACGCTTCGTTTCTTAAGCAAAAATATTTAAAAATTCTACGGATCCAAATTGGTTGGAGTTCTCTGTCTCTTGGGTATTTTTAAGGCACTAAGAATTCAGAAACAAGTACATTGCCGAAAATTGGCCAAAATGCTGCAGAGCCACATGCGGGAAGAGTGCGATGCTGCACATTTTGCAGCCAGCTCAACGCTTCCAGATTGTGCTTTGTACGCGCCTGTACTCGAAAGGGTTAATTTTTCCATAAGACAAGTCCATTTTCGTACTCGTACAGTTGTAAGAGTACTTAAAGATCTAAACATGACCTAATCCTCTGGCCCAGATGATATCTTCCCCGTTTTTCTAAAGAAGTGTTCTTCTACGCTGTCAAAACCACTGCGTAAGCTTTTCCATTTGTCCTACTCTTTAGGGCGCTCTCCGAATAAGTGGAAAATAGCATTTGTCCAGCCCCTCCATAAAAAGGGCGAACCATCATCACCCACCTCCTACCGACCCATAGCACTTACGTCCCTAGTATCCAAGGTGATGGAAACGCTGATAAATCGTCAGCTTATAAAATATATTGAAACCCGGAAGCTTCTTTATGACGGGCAATACGGTTTCCGTAGGAAAAGATCCACTGGTGATTTATGGCATATCTCACCGAAAAATAGAACCAGTCTTTGCACAATGTACTCTTCCTCATTTTTATAAATGATCTCCTGTCTGTTACTTCTAATCCAATTCATTCCCTCGCTGATGACGGTATCCTCAGCTTTCATGTTCGTTTTTCGGTTCTCGACCCTTCTCTTCGGTCATAGACTTGGAACGACAGCGAATGTTAAGCTCATTAAATTCCGATTTGTACAGATGTGGGATTTGGTTTTACGTGAGCACCTGCCTTAACGGCTTATGTCACGGGGAACCATTTTCCCAAGAGTCGTAAGTAACGCAAGACTAGACGCCTTAGTTACCCAAGTACCAAACTGGGATCATGCTTGAGGGGCAATCACCCCACTTTGGTTTGATGCGAGGCCTTTCCAAAACCTCTTCCGCTCTCTGGGTCGCACCGCCCGGTTGAGAATGCAACTCCACACTGAAAAGGGATAGTCCCCTAACCGTCTTGCCTAGTTGTGCTTAAATAATGAACTAGACAAGTCAACACAGTACACTATCCTCGAGTCTATCCGCGATGTTAGGTGTTAAACACAGCCACCACGATACTCCCACAAGCGGACCTACCGCACGGTCAGGCTGGAACCGAAGTTCTAGGGGCCCCTGTCCTCCCGTGGCACCAGAATATAGCCTCGGTCAAGCTGTCACTACCAGTCAGGTTCCCTCAAAGCCTGGGTCTGTTAGCCGCCATCCGTAGATGGTCTTTTCTCCATCAGTGATTCCGTTGACACTATAAGTAGTGATACGGATGTGATTTTGAATCATGTGATTCATAAATCCAGTCACATCATCTGGAGTCCGATTTGTACAGCATAATTGATTGGGGTAAGAAGAATAGAGGGGAATTTAAAACTCAGCGCTGTCTACTGTCACTCAAGCGATCTCAAAATAACCAGGCATTCGAGATCGCCAAAAATGTAACAAAATGCTTTTTTTTTTATAATTGACGCGCACTAAAGGAATTGTTTATACCCTTAAATGACTGGAATTAAGTCACAGCATGGGCCGAAGGTATAGAGGAAGAGAGGGAAAGAAGGTACCGATGCACATTGGTTTTAAATGCCTGTGGATTATAATGGGGGAGAAAAGTTCGGCTGGGAAGAGCATTCCACATTCGTGTAGTGCAGCTGAAGAACGAGTCTCTAAACTTAACTGTACGTCCGAAGGTGGGCTTAAGGATGAACGGGTGAGCATTTTCAGCGAGGCGGGTATTGTGGGTGAATTCTTGAAGGAGAGGAATGATTAAGATTTCTTAAAGCGATGCTAGAAATATTTCACACCTTCCCACCTGACAAAAAGACGCGCATCCGCACAAAGCTTGAGTATAACACTCCTATCTGGTCTGGTGCTCCTTAGACCTCTCTGCACATACTAGATATAATCCAACTGGTAACAATAATGCTGCGAAGTCAATTGACTCGCTAGAACATCGACGAAATGTTGCGTCTCTATCACTATTTTATCGTTATTTTAACAAAAAATGCTCTAATGACTTAGCCAGCTGCATTCCGCCTCTTCAAGAATTCACTCGCAATACCCGCCTCGCTAGGAATGCACACCCACTTTTAAGCTCACCTTCGGACGTACAGTTAAGCTTAGAGAATCGTTCTTCAGCTGCACTTTTCTGAACTTTTCTCCCCCATTACAATCCACAGGCATTTAAAACCAATGTGCATCGGTGCGTCTTTTCCCTCTCTTCCTCTATATTGCGGTCAGTTGAGGGTATAAGCAATCCCTTTGTTGAGCGCCAATTATAAAAAATGTGAAGTGCATGTGTACCTTACCCGCATCATATCTTTGCCCATAACTCACCCATTAAGCAGGACCCTAAATAATTCAGCAGCTGCAGACTTCGTTTGTTCTGAAAATGGAGTCAATGTGCTGAATTTTACAAACGGGTACTACAAAGGTTGCCTCTTATATTTCGAGATTGTTAACCATTGTGTTCCAATCGGGCAACTGCCAGCTCTATCGTAAAGTTTGACATTTTTGAGGTAATACGTACTCAGGACGTTTTGACATACGAGCGCTATTTGTGTTGTTTACAGGAACTTAAAAGATTCACCGCACCCAAAAAATTTAATTAAATCGTGAAAATTTCCTTGCGATCATTTTTTACAACTTTCGACGTGGATTAACTCAACAACAGTGCATCGATGAACTTAATTCAATTTTTGGCGATGAAGCTTCATCAAGGACCAGTGTTTATCGAAAGTATGGTGAACTCAACCGAGGTCGCAGTTTACTCCAAGACGAGTTTCGTGAATGTCGTCCAAAATCAGTTTTTGTTCCGGAAACCATTCATGCTGTGCGCCAACTGATATTGCAAGACCGTCATGTGACCTATCGTGGGATTGACACAACCTTAGGCATTAGTGGGACCAGCATACATTCAATATTGTAGGAACATTTGACCGTAAAAAGAAAAAATTGTTCGCGTTAGATCCCACACAATTTGTCAATCGCTCAAAAAAACGTTCGTGCCGATTAGTCGAAAGAAATGTTGAAAAAATGCGACCGCGGTGCTTTGAAACACGTCTATGACATCGTGACAGGTGATGAATCCTGGATTTACGCGTATGAACCCGAAAGTAAACATGGTGGGTATGGGTGTTTCAAATTGAGCCAAATCCAACAAAAGTTGCTCGCGCACGAAGCACTTCCAAGCAAATGGTCGCCTGTTTTGTCGGAAGAACTGGACATGTCGCAATAGTACCTCTAGAACAACGCAGAACAGTCAATTATGAGTGGTACACAACCATCTGTTTGCCAGTTGTCTTCCAAGAAATCAGGAAAACCAAACGACGAAGACGCATCCGTCTTTAGTCAGTCACAAGTCAGTCAGTCAGTCACCACGTCAATGCGAGCTCTCACACATCGGCTCAAACAACTGCATTTTTGAGCACTCAAAACATCGATTTGGTGAGTCATCCGCCGTATAGTCCTAACTTGGCGCCGAATGACTTCTTTTTATTCCCGTACGTAAAAAATAAAATGAGAGGTCAACGTTTTTCGACACCTGAAGAAGCGGTTGATGCGTTCAGAATGTATGTTTTGGAGAAACCTCAATCAGAGCTGCAAAAGTGCTTCGAGAATTGGTTCAAACGTATGCAAAGGTGTATAAATCTTAATGGGGAATATTTTGAAAAACAATAAAGCTACTTTCGATGATTGAAATTTGTCTTTGTTCTCTAATCCCGAAATATAAAAGGCAACCCTCGTATAACCGGTAGAGAGATTAGTTTTAGAGAACCTCATTCTCAGTGAAAATGGAGTGAGTATTCCTAGGCACAAGATTTGTTTGTACTTGTGACAACACACTTGGCGTTGGCCTTTTTTTTCTGACTATGACTTCAAGGAAGAAGTTGCAGGAAACAACGAAATAATGGGGATCGCTAGTGGAACTAAATTTCAAATGTGACAGCTGCAGAAAAAAAGAAAAACAGAATTCAACTTGCTGGAGACCAAGCGAAGACTATATTTTTAAAGGACCCATGTATGTTATCAATGTGGATTTGGCTTAAACGCAAATAGTGGAGGATTCCCGTTTTGACATTCCGTGCCGACTGATCTGACGCAAATTGTTTATCTAACTTTGGATCAGTATAAAGTTTCCTACTTCAGAAGAGGGTGCGAAAAAACTGATTTGTCGTCCTATCATAAGGCCGATGATGAATGGTCACGTAAATCTCAATTTCATTTCTTCTACAGTTGAAATCAGAAGCACATGTAGAACCATTTTAATCTGGTGTAAACGGATTCGTTAAAAACCAACTAGTTCAAAGACAAGCTATAAGATATGGGTGTTAAGGAACCTTACTGGTCATAGGCCATTCTCTGACATCACAGCTTGCCAAAGGCCTCAGAAGGTGAGTGAGGTGAGTGAGACGAATGTGAGTATGGTTTGAGCGTAAATATGAAAACGGGTTCATATAGTTGGAGGAACCCAATTTTGACTTATGTTGGGCGTAGAACAAGTAATTGTTTTAACCCAAAACACTCCATAGGTGTTATAAAAGCTTCGCAAACCCACAAAAAACGATCATTGTAGGTGTTTTAGGTAGCTTAAGGTGTTTTAACACAGGAGTTTTTTTTTTAACACTGAGAATATGAAGCTCGTGTTGTTAAGGAATGATCACGTAAACTCAGCATATCCGCGAAATTTTCCTTAAATGGTGCTAAAGATATTATAGCTTAAAGGCCCCGGCACATAGAATACGTTACTAGCGTCAACGTCAGCTATACTTTGACAGATACATAGAAATACATGTATTCTTATGGGAAGTAGTCCATAGATCAACACTGCCGCTCACGCGACGGATGTAGCAGCTCAACTTTTGACTTTTCTATCTCCGTCAGCGTTGACAATCAACATTGTGACATTTCAAGAGAATTTTTTTGAATTTTAAGTTTACATGTTGAGTTTAAGGTTAGTTCTCGTCGAAGTCACACAGGAAAATAACAAAGGTTTGTATTTGCAAGTTTTAATAATAATAATAAATATAACTTATTAAAGATAGTAACATAGGACGGAAGAAAAAATAGAAAGAAAATCCTAAATTGAGTGGGAACAACATTTTTTGCAGGACATATATAAGGTTTGTAATTGCAAAACTTAAATAAAATACAAAAATTAAATTGTGTTTTACTTATGTTAAGTTAATCCAGTAACTCGTCTGGAGGAGTTCTTGCAAAAAAATATATCAAACTTCTCTACACTATATCCGAAACAAATTGAATTTAAAGCTACTGTCAAATGAAATCAGCTTTGCGTTGAAGTATTCATTGTGTCACTCCCTTCCTTCGCGTACTTCATCATCAACGGATATTTTGCCGCTACGCAAGCAACGTATTCTATGTGCCGGTGCCTTAAGACTTCCCGATTCATATCAAAGGCGGACAATGCACAACTGAGCAGGGCGGAAGCAAGGAAGAAGTGATAACGAGTTTGTCAGCCTGCCAGTGCCTCTTAAGCCCATTGAAAATTCGTCACTACAAGTTAGGACATTATGGTTGTTACCTTAGCTGGTATAGATGTTGACACCGAAATATAAAATTTCCCTTTCCGAAATTTTCTTGAATTGCTTCGTCGGTAATGTGAGCAAAGTTCGCAGCATTCGTAACATTAGGTCCAGGCGATTTGAGAATTGGTGTTCAAGTCAAGAAGCCTTTAAACTCCAAAGGTAAAATCATTGTCAACGAATTTGGACCATTTGATCTGCCATGCGACACATTCCAAATCATAAAAGTATTTTCTGCGACAGCAAGCTTACATGTTTACATGTCCGACAATTGATCAATTTTCATTTTCTCTTACAATCATGTCAACACAGACAGTTATGTAGTACCTCTTATATTCGAAGAGCAGAAGGGATAAAAGCACGGACATCAACCAAGCAGCTGACTATTTTAGACAACATTTCGAAGAAAAGTAGAAACACACCACAGATGGTGCTGTAATCAGTTGAGAGAAAATTGACTATAACAAATTGATGAAAAATATGTTTTCTTTTGCCAAGTCTAGGCGTAGCAGAAAAACGCGTTCGTCTGAGGTCGTCATAATCTACTGCGGGTATAGATGGAGTGTATGCAGAATACGATAATTTGACCATACCCCTGTAAAGCTGTGCCCCTGGGGCCTGTAAATGCATGATAAAAAGGAGGAACAGATATCTCCGATGCAGACTTTTCTCATTTCTTTAAATCAAAACTAGGAGCCAAAAAAACCTCAATATAAACCCTCCATAACCATAGTTAACTCTCAAAAAACTAAACACTATTTACCCACTCAATCTGCGAGCGCCCACTAAAAGCGCCCTGTTACCTTTTTCACATTTATTTGTTTAAAGTTTGATTAAAGTACAATGACTAGAAATTACATCAATTTGGTGGTCTGCTCACAATCGAAAGGTAACAAAACGCTCCACTCCTCGGAACAGGTTGGGCTGCCAGGAATGCGCCTTTGTCCGGGGAACGTTCAAATATCTCCGGCTTAGAAGTTGTCGGAGTGGATGCATTTTTAACTTGAGCTCTCATATCTGGAGGCTGTAATAAAGAATATTCTAGAGTTTGAGGCACGACTCTTCGAATTAATCTACCAAAATGCTCTTAATGCTGAGTATTCTGCCGCTTGGAGGCTTCTGATTGAAGGGTGGCCTAAGGCAGCCACTTTCAGCCGATTTAACCAGATAATAAAGAAGATCATTTCGGAGGTGAGCTTCTTCGATGGAGTTCCATTCCAACTTTAGCTTATTCACCCATGCAACAGCCAGTCGTCTGTCGCACGGACTGAGCCGGTCGCGGAAGAACGAATTGAAATGATGAAGCTGAATGTTGAAGTCATAATTTAGGCGGTCAATGGTCTTGTCCATTTGTGCGAGATGCTAGATTTTTGGTAAAAAAAAATCCGAAAACTTTTCACCCTGAGTCTAAGGAAAATTTTTGTTTGACTGCCTTTCCAAATGTAGCTAGGTTATCACTGGAACTTTTCATTGCCAGTGAAGTAAATTTCTACAGTCTTCTCTATCGGGTTTATTCGATTTTTTTCCGCAGGTTGGAGACCAAATGGAGCGATGCCTTACTATTTTAAGGAACTGTATTGAATGATTCGATTCGGAGGTTACTTCGTAGTGGTACGAATATCCTGCCAAACCTGGTAGTTTTAACTGCCTACGAGCTACGACCTTAATAATTAAAATAAATGTATGGCACGACAGTGTACAAGGGGACCAGGGCCTAGCTTATTCATCTACTAATCCTGTTGTGTGCGTTTCTTTTCTCTCACGAGTAGAGGGGAAGTACAGTTGTTTGCCGAACGGGGAAGTTTGAGAAGCTTTCTTTGACAATTATTACTTTTTAAGTGTTGTCAGCAGCTCGAATGAGGTGGTGCCGTGAAAAATTCGAGGTGTTCAGCCGGGAATCGAACCCAGACCCTTCGGCGTGTGAGCGTCGCACTCTACCCACTACGCCACTGCGGCCAACTGAGACGATGATGGTTAAAAATTGAGCACCGGGCTGTAATTTAATTTCTCACTAAGCGAGGAAAAACTCAAAAAAATATTCATGAAGAGATGGTGCTGGTGGCCAGTGTTCCGCACCTTGATTATAAACTGTGCAAAAGTGGTTAATTGAGTTCAAGAGAGGCAGAGAGAGCATTGAAGACGACACCCGCTCCGGCGACCCGGCTACTGCTTGTACGGGAGAAAGCATAAAAAAAGTCGAAAAACTTGTTTTTGAGGTTGGCCGAAAGGTGAAAATGATGGCAGAGATCACCAAGCATTCAACGGCAATAAATTGGTATTTTGCAGAGAAAGAAGAAATTTATTTTTTTGAGGGTTTAGAAAAGCTTATGTCAAGATGTATGAAATGCATTGATGTTGGGGGAGACTATATTGAAAAATAAAAGCAATTTAAATTGAATTCGCATTCTCCTTCATATCGATTTCGAGAATATATTGAACGCTCCTCGTATGTATGCATGAGAAACTATTGCATCCGCAAAAACTATCTGTTTGGTTGATGGAATAATTGGTCCGAACATCTTCAGAAGTGTTGCTGCTCAGACCATGGCAGTTAATGGTGACCCATGCCACTATAATTGACTTGTCATATCCGGAATACCGGTATGAAATGAGCGCCAAGATACAAATGTCTCGGTAGGGAACATTTGTTGTGAACGAGCCCTTATTTTTTGTTTTGCTTGTTTGCTATGACATCTGTGAGAAATATTTAGTATACATCAAGTCATTGAACAGACAACATCATATTTTTTCATCGTGTTAAAAATGTCGAATTTTGTACCAGAAAGTGATGATTTGCGGAAAGCATTAATTTTTTGTTTTCATTTGAAAGTGCTGCAGAGTCGCATCGAATGCTTGTCGAGGCATATGGTGATCATGCTCTATCAGAAGCAACGTGCAAAAGATGGTTTCAACGGTTCAGAAATAATGATTTTGATGTGAGAAATGAAGAACGTAGAAGACCACCAAAACAGTTTGAAGACGCCGAAGTGCAAACGATATTTGATGGAAATGAGACTTTGAGTCAAAAGGAAATGGCAGCAATGTTAAATGTTGCACAACAAACAATTTCTGATCGTTTAAAAGCCATGGGAAAGATCCAAAAGTGTGGAAAATGGGTGCCACATGAATTGAATGAAAGACAGATGGAAAACCGAAAAAACACTTGTGAAATTTTGCTCCAAAGACAAGAAAGAAAATCGGTTTTGCATCGGATTGTTACTGGCGATGAAAAATGGATTTATTTTAGGAACACTAAACGGAATCTGGGACAACCATCAACATCGACTGCAAAACCAGCAAGACCAGATTCAGCAAGAAGACAATGCTAAGTGCTTGGTGGGACCAGAAAGGTGTGCTGTACTACGAGCTCCTAACACCTGGTGAAACCGTCAATACTGATCGCTACTGACAACAAATGATCAATTTGAACCATGCATTGATCGAGAATGGCCAGAATGGGCCAGAAGACACGGCAAGGTAATTTTGCAACATGACAATGCACCTGCACACAAAGCAAAACCGGTTCAGGATACAGTCAAAACACTTGGCTGGGAGCAGCTATCCCACCCGCCGTATTCACCAGACTTGGCTCCTTCCGACTACCATTTGCAAATATTCAATTTACGATTTTTAAGGCGTTCACTGTGTGTGTGGCCGGCGTGGCGTAGAGGGTAGAGTGCGACGCTCACACGCCGAAGGTCTAGGTTCGATTCCCAGCTCAACCCTTCGAATTTTTTATGGAACTACCTCTTTCGAGCTTTCGACAACATTTAAAGAGTAGAAACTGTCTTGTCAATTTTCGGCGTTCGGAATAGGCAAAAATGTGTAGGTCCCTTCTACTTGTGACAGAACAGTAGCGTGCACAATACGACCAGTTCAGCTAGGCCCTGGTCCCCCTGTGGACTGTCGCGCCATCCAATTAATCGAGTAGTTGATGAGCAAGTTAGACCCTGGTCCCCCTGTGGACTGTCGCGCCATCCAATTAATAGAGTAGTTGATGAGCAAGCTAGGCCCTGGTCCCCCTGTGGACTGTCGCGCCATCCAAATAATAATGCTCCATGTGTCCTTTACTTTAGGCGAAGTCAGGTAATTTTTTACAGCTGCTTTGCTTGGACGTTGTTTGGCTCGTCTTCGATTTTTATCCAGAATGCACCGAATTCTGCGAATTTCTCTAAAAACAAATGTTTTTGATTCAAAATCAATCTCTATTATTAGTGTCAACGGAATCACTAACGGAACTCAGGTTCATTCGGTGCGATGGCAGCTACCAGACCAAGGTGTTAAGGGAAACTGACAGAAACTTTGCAGCTTGACCAGAGGCTATATTCTGGTTTAGATTCCCGGGAATTCTGATTCTTCTGATCGTGCTGTAACCCCCCTTCTGTGAGTATCGTGGTGGCTAATACCCGAAATCGCGAGCAAAATCGAGGTTAATGTATTGTGCTCTGGTCTAGTTTATTGTTGACTCAAAACTAGGCCTGCCGGGTAGGGGATTTTCCCGAACCAGTATGCAATTGCATTCTTATCAGGGTGCTGCGACCCGACCGACGTTTTTGAAAGGCCTCATCCCAAGCCGGGGTGGGTTGTTTTTCCTTCAAGCATAATCTCATTTGATACTTACGTAACTTAGGAGAAGAGTCTAAGTCGTTTTCTACGACTCTTGCTAAAATGAATCCCGTGATAAAGGCCCTTAAGGCTTGTGACCTCAAAGCTTTTACGTCTACCCAATAGCATGTGTTTAAGAAACACGTTCAATTCCTAACAGCAAAGCGTAATTATTTTCGTTTTGTATTATGCCAACAACTATTCAAAAGTGAATAGTTGTTGGCCGGAGGACGACCGACTTTTGAAAATTGGAATTACGAACGTGAACACAGGGAAATAATATCATCTGGAGATTCTTATAAAGTTGATAAATTAGATATCGGTAAATATTCCAATTTTAAAGCTGCAAACAATTATGGAAGCGTCTCTAAAAGGCCTGTATCCTTTTCTTTCCTCGTTCCATAAACTAGGATGTGATAAGAAATCGGACCACAAACATAATGAAATTCCTCCAACCCGGTCGAGCTTGAGTCCCAACTTTTTCATCAACCAAGACAAGATTGTTAACTAATTTCAATCTCTCTGCAAAGGCTTTTCGATTTTTTGTGATTTTATTTCTTAAATTTATAATTCTAAAGTTAGTGAATACATTTATTTCATTTTAATCGAGTTTGAATTTAACAAAAAAAAATATTTAAACAAATTTAACTGTGATGTTGAATTACATTAATCATATACAAATTAACAAAATGAGAAACAGAGGTCCCAATCTATAAAAAAAAATCCCCATTCCAACACTTAAGCTCTCCTTTGCCCTCGAATATTGAAAAAATAATACTTTACAGGAAAACTACAACGGAAAGGCTCGAGGGGGCAAACTAAGAAATTTTGCAACCAACTTAAATTATTAGTTTTTGATTTTCGAAATTTAATTTTTCCTCTTCTAAAATCTATGATTCTCAGAGTGCACGATATCACAACGGACTTGTGGGGGATGGGGCCGTTCTGGTTCTTGCCCGGACACCGCACGACTTGGACCGTAAGTAAACTTCTGAGATCGGTTTTGCTTTCATTTTCTACGTATTTTGGATTTTTTGCTTCTTCCTTTCAAATCATTGATTGTGGATTTCGTTTCGACATTGATGAGTGTGAGAGTTCGATAGGTCCCGCTGGTGATGTGTGTGGTTCTTCAGATGGCTTGCGATGATCGCTGATGGTGATGATGATTGTTTCTACGCAATGTTTTGGGGAGGGGGATTGCAGTTAGACGGACAGCTAATACGTCTTGATGAGAGCAGCAACATGTTGTTTCTCCTCTTCGGTCAGGCCGTTTTTAAGTGTTCGACGCACTAAAAGAGAAATCAAAGACGTTAGTAAGCGGTAACAAAGAAAAAAGCGAGAGATGAAGGAAAACAACATAAATAGAATTGAGGTTAGTTTTTCTTCATTGTGACAACAGGATTAGATAAACTTTATAAACATCAAAACGTTGAGTTAATATTTTGTCAGTTACTTCATACGTTTGACATTCACTTCGTTATTGGTTTCGGCAGGATGGCGTCAGAAAGCTCTTTCGGCTTATTTTGGGACCTTACAAAATTCGCCTAAAATTAGTTTGAGAAATTTTTCTAGGCCTTTGGCATAGAACTTCAACTTCCCTGGTAAATTTAAGTTGATGCTTAGGCATCTAATGCCCTTCAAATTAGGATCGATGACGACAACCACGCTCAGATCAACTAAACACATTGTGAAACCAACCCTTATACCAATCATAAGTTAATCTGTTTTCAAACAGATGGGATGAAAGAAGGAACCTAGCGCTCCTCTTGTTTTTTCAAAAACTTCTCCTAGGGAAGCTGCTTACGATGTTAAGGCATACAGCACGCAGTTTCCTGTCCACCAGTGGTCTGAGGTAATCGCAGCTACTTTCAAGTGGGCAGCCTATCACAAGCATTTTGTACATAAGCAGGCTGCATAATTGGTCAAACTCACATTCAGGGAATCGATCAGCTGTTTGCTTAGAAGTCGTCCAACTCACATTCTGGGAATCGATCAGCTGTTTGCTTAGAAGTCGTCCAACTCACATTCTGGGAATCGATCAGCTGTTTGCTTAGAAGTCGTTTAGTAACTAACAAAAGACCCCATTTTGTAAGAATAGCGAGTTTGTCTGCCTCGCCACTCTGGTCTCCATAAAAGTTGAATGCTACGGTGCTGGGTTATCTCGTTAAGCGTAGGCAGGAATTTAGAGTTTATGGTGAAGGATTTTAAAGGGGTCTAGCTGTGTCAGAAAATGAGGGCTGTGTACATACAGGACTCTGTCAGAAACACAGGCGGTTTGAGAAACTGTCTAATATCACATTTCGGAAGAAAAAGGACATGAAAGCTGGTCATCCTAAGTTAGCAAGATAAAGCATCCGAATTTTATCGCTGTACGTGCAACGTAAGTGATCAAATTATAAAACTGTAATACACAAACTGACAGTGTGCATAGGGCCGAGCTATACAGTGCCATGTGTAGTTTTGGCATTCCTACCAAACTCGTCAGATCGTGTAGGATGACGATGGAGAACTCTCGCTGCTCCGTCAAGGTCGGTAACGAGCTCATCGAGACCTTCAATGTCAAAAAAGGTTTTAGACAAGGCTACGTACTGTCATGCGACTTTTTCAACATCTTCCTCGAGAAGATCGTGCGTAACTCACAAGTCAACACCAGAGGCACGATCTTCCAAAAGTCAGTTCAATTACTAGCTTACGCTGATGACATTGACGTGATTGGACGAACAAAGCGAGCCGTCAATAAGGCGTTTGCTGGCATTGAAGCGGAAGCGGGTAAAATGGGTCTGGCGGTAAATGAGGGTAGGACTAAGTACATGCTGTCATCAAGGAAGGACACACAACATCGACGTCTCGGACAGAGCGTCACACTAGGCAGCAGAAACTTCGAGGTATTCAAGAACTTCGTCTACCTCGGCTTCGCGGTAAACAGGGACAACAACATCAGTACTGGAATCAAACGCGGAATTACTCTTGTCATTCGATGTTTCTTTGGACTCAAGAAGCCATTGAGTAATAAAGCCTAGCTTATGTTTTGTATACAAGATCCTCTCTGCTGTATTAATTTAACGCCTCAAACCTTTTGTTAACGACCTGATAGGTTCCAATCAGTTTGGCTTTGTCTAACAGGTTGGTCGTCTCAGTCCTGTTTACGGCGTGGATACTTGGACCTTATTACAAGTAGATGAGGAAGCCCTTAGCCTTTTTAAGAGAAAAGTTCTGCGTGTGATTTTTGGTCCTGTTTGCATTGATGGCATCTGGAGGAGAAGCTTTAACGACGAACTCTATGGCCTGTACAGCGAAATGCGCCTGGTCAAGCGTCTTCGTATACAACGCTCAAGATGGCTAGGCCATGTAGAGCGTATGAACACGTCTTCGAAACAGAGCCACTGGGACAACGCAACAGAGGACGGCCACGGCTAAGGTGGAGCACACAAGTGGAGAATGACCTTAACCGACTTGGAGTGCGCAACTGGAGGCAGCTGGCGAAAGATAGTGCTGGCGGGAGAGGTATGTTGGTTGAGGCCCAGGTCCACCCCGGCCTGTAGCGCCACAACAAGAAGAAGAAGAATACACCAACTTCGCGTTGGCAAAGTGCCGAAAAGCAGAAATAGAGTCAAATGACGGACCAAACTGTGAGTTGCTTGGCTAATGGAATGAAAACAAATCAAGGGCTTGTTTGTTGGACTCCTAACTGTGCAGTCAAGCTGAAGACAGTGAAACTTTTAATATTTAAGATTGAAATAATTATTGGAGCGACAGTCCACAGAGGATTAGGGCCTAGCTTGTTCATCAATTACTCGTTTTCTGCGGGCTACTATTCTCTCATGAGTAGATGGGACCTACAATAGTTTGCCGAAGGGCGAAGTTTGAGAAGCTTTCTTAGACAGTTATTAATCTTTGAGTGTTGTCAGCAGCTCGAAAGACGTGGTGCCGTGAAAAATTCGAGGTGTTCAGCTGGGAATCGATTCTTGCTTCTTCGGCGTGTGAGCGTCGCACTCTACCCACTACGCCACGGCGACCACGATTGAGATGGATAAATAAAATAAAAGGAAGGCTTTTCACAAGAGGTAACGTTGTTGATCGTGCCCAACAAGGCGAGCAGCCAACACTATCTTCGTTAGCGCATAGGTCAAGTTGACATACATCCCAGAACTACTTAATGGCGCGGAAACTTGGGCTTTACTAAAAGCGGATGAGAAAGACCTTAGTCTTTTTGAGAGAAAAGTTTTGCGTGGGATTTTTGATCCTGTTTGCGTTTATGATGTCCAATATGATGACAGCGGCAATCAGTTAAAGAGTTTCTTTTATTGTCTTCTCGAATTTTTAACAAATAATTTAAGTCGTTCGCTCTTAATATTCTATTCTTTCATAATGCGTGTTTTATGTATTGCCACTGAATAGTTGTACCTTAACTGACAGCGAATGGCCAGGAATATGGGCTTAGAAACACACATACTAGAATCAATATGAAATGTGTGATTGGGGACAACACTTGCAATATAAGCCATAATTCCCAGAGTTCTCTGTTGCGTTGTCCTAATGGTAACAGAGGATGGCCTAGACTGAGATGGCGCACACAAGTGGGGAAGTGCCACAATAAATTTTGTTTGCGCAACTGTAGTCAGATGGCGTGAGATCGTGCAGACTGAAGGGAAGAAGAAGAATTCCTGGAGTGCATAGAAAAAAAAAACACTTCAGAGTATGGTAGTCTCCAGCTCGGGGTTGCCATAGTACTCGAACAAGGTAAAAACTTTGTTTAATGTAAACTGCTATAATTTAACAAATATTTGAAAAATGTTTAATAATTTCGTATTGTTGGCTTTTGGGCATTTCAGGAGTCGAGTCATCTTGAACCTTTGTTTTTTTCGGAAGCAAGGATTTGGGTCATTTCGGAATTGTGAACTTTCGGTGACTGTGGACACTACATGATTCAAGTCAGAACTTTGGACTTCTTGATATGACGGATTTGAATCATTTTTTGACTTAATAAACATTGCTTCCGCACCGTATTCTCCAGATCTGACCCAAAACGAGTTCTACGTGTTTTCAGACCTCAAAAATACTCTCGCCAGACAAAAATATGGTTTGAATAAGGAAGTGATCGCCGAATCTGAAGACTATTTTGAGGTCAAAGATAAATTGTTCCACAAAAAAAGGTATCAACGTGTTAGATTGTCATGAAAATTTGGCAGGTACAGTTTAAATGTTTATACTTCCTAAAAATAATATGAATTTCTTGTTAGCGGCGCCCATATATGTCAGTCCCGGGACTTATTGAGTGACGTTTTAAAACCTTAGTCACTTTGGAACGCAGTCTTTTCATGATTTTACGCATTTCTGGGTTTAGTAATTTCTCAACCTTGGTCTTTTCACGACTTTGGACATTTTAAGACTTTAGTAATTTTGAACATTTTGTCTATTCGGATTTTCTGGACATTTGAGGACTTTAGTTATTTGGGAACTTTGGACATTTAATTGTTCAGTCATATTGAAACTTTGGCCTTCCAGCAGTTCCGTTTTTTCAGAATTAAGTTATTTTGCAACTTTGGTATATTCGGTATTTTTGGCATTTCAGAGCTTTAGTCGTTTCGTCATTTCGGAACACCGACTTTTAGACAACTTGGCCCTTTCAAAATTTAGTTATTAATTTTGGTCTTTTCGAAATTTCGGAGATTTTACATTTTGAATTTCATAATTTCGAATTTTAACTTACTCTCCGTCTCCCATGAATATACGTTTCTTATGTACATAAAGCCTTAAAAATATAAAAAGCTTTTTTGATCTTACAAATACGAAGGTTGCCTCTTATATTTCGAAATTGGGCAACCCTAGTGTTGCAATCTGGCAACTGCCAGCTCTATCGTAAAGTTTGAAATTCTTGGGGTTATACGTACTCAGAACGTTTTGACATACAAGCGCTATTTGTGTTGTTTGCAATTTAAAAGATTCATCTCGCCCAAAAAATGGAATTAAATCGTGAAATTTTCGTGCTATCATTTTTTACAACTTTCGACGTGGATTAACTCCACAACAGTGCATCGATGAACTTAATTCAATTTTTGGCGAAGAAGCTCCATCAAGGACCAGTGTTTATCGATGGTATGGTGAATTCAACCGATGTCGTAGTTCACTCCAAGACGAATTTTGTGAAAGTCGTCCAAAATCAGTTGTTGTTCCGGAAACCATTGATGCTCTCTGCCAACTGATGTTGCAAAATCGTCATGCGACCTATCGTGAGATTGAGACAACCTTAGACATTGGTGGGACCAGCAAACATGCAATATTGCATGAACATTTGACCGTCAAAAAAATTGTTCGCGTTGGATCCCACACAATTTGACAATCAATCAAAAAAGGCTCGTGTCGATTGGTCGAAACGCTCCAAAAATACGACCACGGTGCTTCGAAGCACGTCTATGACATCGTGACAGGTGACGAATCGTGGATTTATACGTATAAGCCCGAAAGTAAACAGCAGTCGACTGAATGGGTGTTTCAAATTGAGGCAAATCCAACAAAAGTTGCTCGCGCACGAAGCACTTCCAATCAAATGGCCGCCTGTTTTTTCGGAAAACTGGCCTTGTCACAACCGTACCACTAGAACAATGCAGAACAGTCTATTCTGATGGGTACACAACCATTTGTTTGCCAGTTGTCTTCCAAGAAATCAGGAAAACTAACCGCCGAACACGGATCACTCTTCACCACGACAATGTGAGCTCCTACACATCGGCTCAAACAGCTGCATTTTTGAGCACTCAAAACATCGATTTGATGAGTCATCCGCCGTATAGTCCTGACTTCGCACCGAATGACTTCGTTTTATTCTCGTATGTAAAAAATAAAATGAGAGGTCAACGTTTTCCGGCACCCGGAGAAGCGGTTGATGCGTTCAGAATGGATGTTTTGGAGATACCTAAATCAGAGTGACAAAAGTGCTTCGACAATTGGTTCAAACGCATGCAAAAGTGAATAGGTATTAATGGGGAATATTTTGAAAAACAAATAAACTATTTTCGCTGATTAATATTTGTTTTTGTTCTCTAATTCCGAAATATAATAGGCAAAATCTTTTCGTCTATGTACGTAGTTTCAAGATTTCGTTTCGAGAAAACTGTCGACTGGAAATTGGAAAAGGGGACTTTGGGGTTTTGGCTTTTGGGCGGCCTAGAACTGGTGAGTGAAACAGAGTAACATTCAAAACAAGAAAAAAAAACAAATAGAGAAAAGCAGCGTATAAGGTATTCGCAAGCATGCATGGAGGAACCGACACGGCAATCGAAAATTCACTCAAATCAAATTCAGCAAAAGAAAACAAAACATTGCACAATGGGTGTAGTAAAAGCAAAAGGAAAGAATAAACTCAAAAACGAATGAACACAATTCTATGTTGTATTATAACTAACCACATTCCCGTCTTATTTCTATCTATGGCGATGGCGCCTTTTCAATTGTGAATCCTTCTCTCGTTCGTGATCTCTTCACTACCCCAACACACAAATGCGCAATAAATTTTATTTGTTTCAATGTTTCAATCATTTCAGTGCAAATACCAAATTCACCAATAATACACGTTTGAAATTAGAGTAAAATAAAATAAATTAGCGGGAGTCGTGGCACTGTTTTTTGGGAGAGGGGAAAGATGAAGACTTGCAGAAATTTGAGTTTTTTTCTTTGTTTTCAAAAACAATCACCAAAAGAATGCATTTTTTAAATTTACTTTTGAATTTTGAACAAATTTGGAAATTTAAAAGCCAAAGTAGGTGAACACGAGTCTAGATCTCTACGCGTGAGGGAGGCTTGGACGTAGGGGCGAGAGGAAATGGAGATAAACTCACATGATTTGCGATCGGCGTGACGTGTTCGTTTCCTTTCACGAGGCGTCGGTCTTGGGCCGGACGTTTTCGTTGCCGTCTTGACAAGGGACTCGAGGATTTCATCGTCACCATCGGTGAAGTTGTCGTCGTTTTGTTTGATTATTGGTGATCGGGGATTTTCGGTGCGTCGGCGACGCCAAGTCAGCGTTCCGTCAAGGTTACCATTGCCCGGACTCGGGGTACCGAGTAGTTCTCTACAAAAAAAAAGAATGGTTTAAGGTTGCTTTATGTGGTGTGCGATATACTTAACATACTTCAACTCGGCATCAGCTCGATCTTCCTTTGTTCGGAATTTTCCAACGTCGATGATCATTTTGCCCCTCGTTTTATTGCGTTCACGGTGGTTGGCCTTCTTTTCGATTTGCTGTTGCACTCGTTCTCGTGTTGTTCGATACTCAAGTGCGAACTCGGAGACGATTCGACAGAATTCATTCGGCCTTGACTCAGCCACACTATGCTGTGGCACTCCCAGCCACAAAAGGAACTTGCGATATCTGCAAAAAAAAACAAGAAGTCAGAAGGGGATGGTGAATATGGGGTCTTGCCAGTCACCTGTTGATAACCCTTCTGTGGACTATCTGTAAAATGATTATTCTCTCGGCGCAATCAGCCAGGAAATCAACCAGTTTCTGCTTCAGCTGGGGTGGACAATCGTGTTTGGCGATTAGTTTCAGTCTATCCCAGGATGCCTTGCATTCAGTCTCCAGTTGTATCAGATTATGGGCTAGATCAGTGAAGTCAGCCTTGGAGGCACGAGTTATTGGGCCGATTTCCGAATACAAATCAGTTGTGTCCGTGCACGTTTCCATGACCATGTGACACAGGTGATGCAGGAGTGAGTGTTTGTGTACGGTGTCTTTTACTTCAGGTACCTGTGGGGAGGGCAGAGTTAAGGGATTCATATCAAGACCGTTATTTCACAGATCAGCTCCTCACCTTGGATAAGTATTCAATTTGGAAACCCTTAACTGGCGCTCCATTCAAAAAAATTCCCACTGACAGCAGTGTGGAGAGAATACATTTGAACGTTCTATTTTGGCGGAGTAGCTCGATTCCTTGCTTCAGGTCCATGAGCGGTTCGGCGATTTCTTTCTATAAAAAAAAAATCACCGCTTCAGTTTCAAACGTTAGAGGCTTTTGTTTGTTTCGTCTTACCTCGCTGTTCTCAAAGTCCAAGCGGAAGGCCCAGAGTTTGAGTCGAGCGGCGAGCTCTGATATTGATGCCAATGTCAGGAGGAACTGCTCAGCACTACCCAGTGGAAGTTCAGGATTTGCCATCTGTTGGGAAAAAAGTTGTAAAAATGTTGTTGAAAAAGCGAGAAATACTGTCTCTACCTGAGCCTCCTGGATTTTTCCCCGTTCCTCATCGGTCGGCAGCATATTCAGCAACTTGTCAATGCCCTCGCGCGTGACTACAGTTGCATCCATTTTCAAGATGGCCGCTTTGATTGCCCGTGGTGGGGGAAGCTTGGTCATCGCGATGTTTATGGCGTTCGACCGCTTGTGGTCCAGAACGATGATTTCTTTGTTTTTATTCAACTCCTGTTGTTTCTGCAAAATACGAATCGAAACGGAGGTTATTAATCCGCCAGAAGATGCATGCAAACGAATCCACTTGTGGGGAGTCTTTAGTGCACATACGTGTGTGAACACACAACAGAAACACGAAAAATCACAACAACTACTTGATTGATGAAGTTTTGGTGGATAACGTGTTTGAAAGTGCATAATGTGGAGGATACAAGGAGCAGTTAGTTCTACTTGTGGAAAGAATAAATGAATAGTTGTACAAATGACAGAATGAAATAGACATAGAGAGTGTATATTCTGTGTTATGATACTCTTTACGTGACACAACAACCACAAACTGTATGGGAATGTAACAGAGAATCGAATGGAACGGAAATTGATAATTTTGTTGGTTTTCACTTCACTCACCTCCTGTTAATGTTATTTTTTATTTTGCGTTAGATGATTTTTATATTTTTCAAGAAAAGATTTTTTGTTTTGGATTTTATTTATGTTTGAGTTGCATAGTCCAGCAGAATAGTAAGGCGTGAAAGTAGCACAAGCAAATAAATTTTTATTGAAAATATCTTATCTTATAAAAATAAGGTATTAAATATTTAAATTATTAAATTGTTAAAATAGTAAAACAAACATTATATATAATATATACAATAAAGTTTTCGTTTAAATCTTCTTTTGGCAATTTTTGTGATTCGAAACCGACACCATTCGATAAAGGCAGAAAATTGATGTTTAGTTTAAGCTTAGGATTTGTTAGATTCAAAAGTAATAGTTCGCTGGCCCTTAATTTTTGGCAGGCACGGAGATGTAAATTAGATGGGAATATGGAGTTCTTATTGGTGGCAACAAATTGTCGATTGAGAGCTCTGAAATGTAGTATTTTCTGGAATGTGCAGACCTTCTGGAGAGTTATTCACGCTGATTGCACCTCTTTGTCTATGGTTTCATTGATTTTTGCAGTTATTTACCAACCAAGGTGTACTTTATTGTAATAATTCTCAAATTGCAAGTCAGTGAATTACTACACTTCTATTTTTCCACTAACAGTAGAGTCTTCTCAAACTGAACAAATGTCTCTAGCAGCCGATTTCTTCTTTAATAAAACTGCAATATCTGACTGAAATGTTTAAAATTCCAGTGAATTTTAAATTTGACAAATGTGTCATGTAATTTAAGCCTTTTCTCAAAAATCAGAAATGAGATGTCGCCTTTAAGTGGGCTTCAGTATAACCAAAATCGATTTATATTATCAGCGATGTTAAATTTCAGAGCCGTCTACCAAAAACTTTCTACCAGCATTTTTCAGGAGCAGGGAGTATCATTAAAGAAACAAACGAAAGCTTTAAAATTAAACGTGTGAAGGATCTTCAATATATTCTCGGTATCGGGGTGATGCTGTCGTTATATATATAACTTGACTTACTTGTCAAGTAATAATTATTATTTTATTGTTTTCATTTAAAAATTCATATAAATGTGATTATAATTTTGCGTTTTATCTCTGGTTAAACAGAATCATAATAGCAACTGAGACGATGATGGTGAAAATTGAGCATCGCGCTGTAATTAAATTTCTCACTAAGCGAGGAAAAAGTCAAAAAACTATTCATGAAGAGGTGGTGGCTGTTTACCAGGGTTCCGCACCTTCATTATAAACTGTGCAAAAGTGGTCAAGTGAGTTCAAGAGAGGCAAAGAGAGCATTGAAGACGACTCCCGCTCCGGCGACCCGGCTACTGCTTGTACGGTAGAAAGCATCAAAGAAGTCTAAAAACTTGTTTTTGAGGTTGCCCGAATAAAGGTGAAAATGATGGCAGAGATCACCAAGCTTTCAACTGGTACCATTCACACCATTCTTCATGACCGTCTTAACCTTTTAAAGGTCAACGTAATATGGGTGCCACGAATGCTTACAGCGCCTCAGAAAAAAGTTAGAATCGCATGCTGTAGAGAGCTTTTGGAGATGTGTAGTGAGAACGCGGACGATGTTATGGATCGAATTGCTACTGGGGACGGAACATGGGTTCACCACTATGACCCTGAAAGCAAACAAGAGTCCATGCAATGTCATAAAAAAGGAACAGACCCCCCGAAGGAGATCAAAGTCACTCCGTCTGCCAGGAAGCTCATGGCCTCAGTTTTTTGGGACTCAAAGGGAATCTTGCTCATTGAGTACCAAAAGAAAGGTGAAACCGCATGCCGCATCCTACGTTTCCACTTTGCATAATTTGCGGGAGGAAATTAAAAAGAAAAGACGGGGTAAGCTCGCAGCGGGTGTATTGCTTCTTCATGACAACGCTCCTGTTCACACGGCGCGAGTTTCGAAGGCTGCTGCGCGAGATTATGGTTTCGAAGAAATTCAACACCCACCCTATAGTGCAAACATTGCCCCTAATGATTATTTCCTGTTTCTGGATTTGAAAAAATCTCTTCGTGGAAAAAGATTTTCGGATGATCAACAACTCAAGTCGGCAAAAAATGGGTATTTTGCAGAGAAAGAGAACATTTATTTTTTTGAGGGTTTAAAAATGCTTATCTCAAGACGTGACAAATGCATTGATGTTAGGGGAGATTATATTGAAAAACAAAAACAATTTAAATTGAATCCGCATTTTTCTTCATACCGATTCCGAGAATATATTGAACGCCCCTCGTACATATAAAATCGGCCATCAATTCAAAAAACTTCGTCAGAAGAATTTGTGCTAAGTTTGTTTCTTTTTTCGATTTTTCAAGGAAGTTTAATAAACTTTACAAGGCTTTCGTTTTAAAAAAACATTTTTATGATAAGTGGGCTCTTTTCCTAAAATGTGCTCGTTTTTTTGATTTTGTAAAAGTCAAACAATTTACTGCACAGTTTGTGGATTCTGCCTATGTCTTGCACCTCTGGCGCAAGCAATAGATGGGTTCGTTTTGACTATTGTAAAAGGAGGATGGCCAAAGAAGATAAGTTGGGTGACAGTAGTTTATAGCTGACCCCTATCAAGTTGTCTTAAATCAGATTTGGCTTAGAATATAACATCCTGCCGCTTCTCTTCTTCTTTTAAGGACATACCACTTTAAGTCGGCCAATTTCAATTGCTTACGTTGGCAATTTCCATAGCTTATAAGAACTCATATCTGGCGTATAGACCACGCCTTGTGGTTGTAGCAGACCACGTTGCTTTGGCCGCATCAACTACAGAGAATACTTATATTTGCCAAAAGATTTGGAGTTGCGTTCGAGATAAATGATGCGCTTTTAGTATCCGATTTATGAATGACTTTTTTTTAACAATCAAGATAAATTTACATACATTCTAAAAAGCACCATGATTCAGCATTTGAAAACGAAACCAAAAAAAGCGAAAAGCACTGACATTTGAGTGTGGTGAAGAGGGGTTGAACCTACGACAGGAACAATGTCTGAAAGTTTCATCAAAATATTAAACAGCTATCAGGCGAACATGGAAACAAAAACTTCTGCAACAATGATGGACGAATTATAGCAAAGAAAACAAGTTTCTACGTAATTAAAAACGGAGGCCCCGAATGGAGACGTTTAAAAACCTTCTAAAGGGTGATTTTTTAAAGGCTATTGGAAAGTTTTTTCAAAAAAAAGCACGTAAAATTCAGAAAAATTCATGAAATCTTTGTTTGAATCGATGGCACGGTCCATATGATTTAATGTTTGAAGATTATTTTATGCAAATGTTGACCTTGACTGCACCTTAAATGGTCCATCCGCCCTAGTCCAATTTTGGCATACTCTTTCCAACATTTCGGCCGGTATCTCACGAATAAAAGCTTCAATGTTGTCTTCCAATGCGTTAATTGAAGCGGGTTTGTCTGTATAGGCCTGAGCTTTAACATAGCCCCACAAAAAATAGTCTAAAGGCGTTAAATAGCACGATCTAGGCGGCTAATTGACCGGTCCCGAACGTTCACAGAACTCTCCTCTCAATAAGTTCATTATTGTGCATACTGTGTGGCATGTGGCACCGTCATGTTGAAACCACATGTCTTGCAAGTTAAACTCTTGCATTTCAGGCAAAAATTAAGTTGGATATCATCTCACGGCAGCGCTCACCATTCACAGTTACGTTACGATTCGAAGTTCGGTCCAATGATGCCACCAGCTCATAAACCGCACTAAACTGTAACTTTTTTGAATGCATTGGTAGCTCTTGCAACGCTGGCTGATATTCACTAGAAAAACGACAATTCTGCTTATTAACGCACGCATTGAGTCAAAAATGAGCTTCGTTTATTTTTGACCATAAAATGGAAGAAGCGCGCGATGAACTTTCTTGACAGAGCATGCATTTTGATAGTAAAATTCAATAATTTGCAAGGCGATTCATGGTTAAGTTATAGACCAAACTGAAGATGTTTGACAGTGAAACAAAACACGAAACGTGCGTCAGCTGTTTAAACAAATGTTGCCAGTTAAATCACCCTTTTTAATAATAATTGCTGGCGCTACAGTCCAAAGGGGGACTAGGGCCTAGGTTGCTCATCAACTACTCGTGTTGTGCGCGCTACTGTTCTCTCATGAGTAGAGAGGACCTACAGTTTTTTGCCGACTCCGAACGGCGGAATTCGAGAAGTTTTCTTACTCTTTGAGTATTGTCAGCAGCTCGAAAGAGGTGGTGCCGTGAAAAATTCAAAAAATTGGTGTTGAACTGGAAGTCGAACCTAGATCCTTCAACGTGTGAGCGTCGCACTTTACCCACTACGCCACGGCGACCACGATCACCCTTTTTATTGGCAATTATAACTCTTTGAGTGTTATCGGTATATAAGATGGTGCCCCTGAAAAATGCGACGTGTGCAGTTCGGGATTTGAACCAGAAACTTCGGCATGGGAGTGTCGCACTCTACCAACAACGCCGTGGCGGCCAGTAAGAGTTGCTTTCCAACTTTAAATACTTGGCCTAACGCAGGGAGAGCCACCTCAGAAGCTCCAGAGGCACAAAAAGAACAAGTCTTGTTCGCGATATGACAGACTTTTCCTGTTTACTACCAACGTTTTCGAGATGCAAATTTTACCCCATACACGTTTGCCCTGAACACCGCTGACCTGCAAAATATTACTCTCAAATTGTTCGATGAAGAGCCTGAATTTCTTCTAAACTACGTCAAGCTTGACAAAATAGGTAAAAATTATACATATCTTTACTGCTTGAACGAGATTCGTTAAGTCTATGAGCCTGTGAACAACAAAATGACTGCGACACCTAGTCCATGCAATCTGAGTAATGCAACGACCAAAGTGCCTTTTGGCCTTAAAAAACTTAGCTTGCAAAGTAAACACCAACCAACCAGCCGATGTAAAGTAACGACCTTTGCGGCTACTAACGTCAGCAAACCTAGTTTGCAAACTAAAGCCAGCTTTGGAGAGACAGTGCTGGACAGAAATTTTGGTTGTTCATGTTCACCCCGGACTGTAGCGGCGCGACATAAAAAAAACAAAGCTTAGCAATCAAAAACCTCCTGAACATATTGAGGTAGTAGAAATTTAAGCATGTCACAATCATAAGAAGTTCAAGCACTTCACGTGATAAGAAAAGAGCAAGGAACGTTGGAATTGCTTCATTCACATATGTGCCTGATAAATATGTTTGCAGATCATTGAAAAAACCTTGAAATCAAATCCAACTAAGCGCGCTAATCGATGAAGATAGCTAGTTTCAAACGAATTCAGGGAAAATCCAGTGATTGGAAAAAATGAGTAAACGTTTTACCAGACAAATATTGACGCTGCTCCACAGGAAGCAATAAATGGGGAGGAAACTCCTACACTTTGAAGTAATCGCCTGCTGATTTGAAATCCCCACGTCCATCTCTAAACTCTGACTGAGGGCGACGTGGAGTAAATAAAGTGAAGCGCTTTTGGGCTTGAAGAAAACATGGAATTGAGTGACCATGTTTTGAATACATGTCCGTTGAAGCATATTAGCGTCCCACAAGTTTGAGCACGGATTTGGAGCGAATGCGAAGTTGGATATTGACCACAAATCTAAATATTTGGCGGTTTTTCAAAACTGGTTTTCATGAGTGTCTCACTGCAAGAGACTCCAAAGAATGTCAAGTCATCAGAAAAATATATCCTTAACTATTTTTACTGTACAATAAACTTACTCTAGAGAAAAAGAAATTCATACCTTAGTCATTAAATCTTTGGCTCTTGACTCAAACAGATGCTCAAGCTTCTGTGTGTCTACGTTTGATTTTGGTAGCTCGTCCCAAATAGTTTTCCCAATGGCCATGGGTATCATGTCTTCCCGCACTTCCTTCCAGAATAGTTTCACCTGCAGCGGAAAGAATCAAACATCAGTCCAGTTGGATGTTGCCTCGAACGAGAGGCAAGCTGCTTACCGTTTTTTTGTTCTTCTTTATCGTAGACGTGCCGCTGACATCGCCGTTGATTGAATTGTTCAGACTACTGCTGTTGCTGTAGCTGCCCTGATTGTAGGCGAAGTGAGGCGGAACCAGATTAGTTGGTGGCGGTGGCATATTCATCGGAGGCGGACACACAATCTGTCCAGTCATCATTGGCGGTGGGATACCCTGTGGCGGTGGTGGTGGGGGTATGCCTCCACCTAGGCCGCGTGGCGCTAAAACGTCCTTCTCATCCTCGGAGTTCAGGTCGGTGAAATCCAGATCGCAGAGGTTTAACGGGCGGGAAATGCTCTTGACCAGCTCCTCCCAGTGGAGTTCATTTTCGGATTTCTTCGGTTCAGCCTTTTTAATCTCCTGATCAACGCTGGACGATCTGAAAGATTGGACAATGAAAATAATAATAATAATTGGATGGCGCGACAGTCCACAAAGCGATCAGGACCTAGCTTGCTCATCAATGAATGCACAATGAAAAGGGAAATAATTATCGTGATTGCGTCAATCACTCTGGGAGAGATGGTGCGAAGTTCGCGTGTGATATCGATGGTGATGACGTGACTTAGCTTATCGCGGAGGCGGCTGTAAATTAGCGATCCATTAGGAGCTCGACAACGGAGATACGACAGTGCTGTGTAACGGTGGTTCCCTCATAAGGCGGTTGATGGTTTCCTGCACAGACGGAGGTTAAATTATGTTTTGTGACCCAAGCTTAATAACATCGCTGCGTGCCAGTGATGTCTTCAACACAAGACAAAATGTCATACAAGCGTTACTACATGCCAAGTACTAGCCATTGCTGCCATCTAACCCTTTATCAGTCGACGTTTTTTTGTGGACTTCAATTACTCCGCTGCGCCTGAGCTTTAGATGTAGCTGCGAATCGGCACAAAAAGTTGCCATTAATAATTAATAGAAATTGGATTACGCGGCAGTCCACTGGGGACCAGGGACTGGCTTTCTCATCAACTGCATGTGTTGTGCGCGCCACTGTTCTCTCACGAGTGGAAGGGACCTATTCGTACAAGTTTTTGCCGACTCTGAACAGCAGACTCCGAGAAGCCTTTTCTTAAAGAGTTATAACTCCTCTTTGAGTGTTGTAAGCAGCTCGAAAGAGGTGTTGCCGCGAAAAATTCGAGGTGTTTAGCCGGGAATCGAACCTGGACCTTCGGCGTGTGAGTATCGCACTCTACCCACTACGCCACAGCGGCCACACACACATAACAAACCAGATTAGATTTATTTAAAGCGACCACACACTTAGGGCACCAGTTGGCACATTGTGAAGAAGCACACTTCTCTTCTAAAGCTGTTAAGGGTTCATCCCCGGCCTAACAGCTTACTAACAAAGTCCATTTTGTTTTTGTAAAATTTAACAATCACAAAGAGAGATGGATTCTTTTCCTTTCTCGAGTTTCACGCTCCTACAGAAATCGTTGTGAGGGATGCCAAGTCAATACAGCAGAAGCTTGTTATGACGTCAAATGTATTTGCATCAAGGTCAAGTATGTGGTTCCCTCTAAAGAAAATGCTGAGCAATGAATTAATTCTGAAAAACAGACCTGAGCGAAATAGAACGAAGCGGAAAATGATCTCTGAATTGAACCAAAGTGAACCAAGACGTCTAATGGGCAAACATTTTTATTGAATGGCTTAGGTAATGTCATGTATGCGTTGCAGTGAAAGAGCTGGCACATAATTTTTAAAGAAATTCTCCTTTCTAACACATTTTGCACCTTTTTTCGACCTCTTTTCAATTAAATTATTCTTCACATACTTTTCCATTCACACCATTCAAAAAAATTTACATTTGGGATACAAATTCTAGCAGTCTAGCAGTCAATTCTAGCAGCAGACTAGCAGTCAAGTACGTGGTTGCTTCAGTCCAATTATTGTTTAAGGGATGAAAATGATTGGTACCTCCAGCTTTCTTCATTCTGAAAAGTTCAGAGAAGCTTTGTCTGTTTAGATATAAATTGCATCTGGCAATGCTACGGCTTGTAAGACATGCGACACCTTACAAATAACTTTGCTAGAAAGCACTGCACTTTTCCGTGCAGTGCTGCAAAATTCTATTGGAAAAAGCTAAAATTCGAATATTCTGGTTGTGGCTTCATATGTGTATTGTCAAAATTTGTAGCGACTTTTGGGAGGTGTTGCGACATGGTTTATGGAGCAAAAGGGATGTGCTGTGAATTTAATGAATTTGACATTGCTTATAAATGAATACATCTGCTTAACGCGTATCTTTACTTCAACTCAAGTTTTAAGTTATTCTGCTTTCATCGAACCGCGAACGGAAATTTTAAAATGGAAAAAATTAAAACTTGATTTTTTAAAATGTGGAAAAAATGCTAAACAACTAAGCTGAAGAAATGGAGGCAAAGGAAAGCAGCTTTTACCAAAGTCACTTCTCCGAATCATTGAAATAAGCTAATATTCCCTTCCCTCTAAAAGTTAATTTGGTTTTTAGCTGCATTATTCGAAGTATCTCTGTTTCCTAGAAAGTCGTTAAAATACACAATGAAATCGAAAATCCGATGAAGTTGTCCTATCGATTGTCAAATGCTGCCAAACTATTAATATTTGTTAAGCAACTTGAGATTGCATTTCAAAGTAATTTAGGACATGATTCACGAGTGCTTTATTTTTAAAAAGTAAGTAATTGGTCATAAATGAATTTCGCGGTCCTCGATACTGCCTGAAACCAGTTCCCTAATGCGGCTGACAACAAACGCAGTGAATATGTAAACAAATGGGTGATGGCAAATTTTAGCAACTCACAATCGTTTCTCATTCCTTATCACGCGCTAAGTATATACGCTTAATCGTTCTAAATTTACGTTCAAAAACCGAATTACTGATATCCACGACAAACTAGTTATCTTTATGGGCTCCTCGGCACAACTCAAGGGTATGTTGCCAGATGAATATGTGCAATCAATAAATTACGAAACAATACAATCATAAAGCAAAATACATAAAATTTGATTTGTTAAATAATATACTAACTGATTTGTTTGCTCCGCACTATGGAAGGCATGGAAATATAAAATAAAATATTTAAATTGTTTAAAAGATTTGTGTAAATGGTCTTAATTGATGTATGATTGGTTAGACAAATAAATAAAAAATGAAATATAGGGCAATCGCAGAAGACAGGATATCTGACGAACCTGCCGCCGAAGGTTATTGCCTGGTAGTACAATGGACCAGGATTTGAGTCTGAGCGCTCCAGTGCAGTATATCCCAACCTACAACTTCAAGTGCAATTCATCCTTTTGCTGATGACAGCTTTTTATATTTGTTGCTTGTCACGTATCCTTTCTCTTCGATTGTAAACTTAAAACGGCTGTGTATGTAAAATGTATTCAAGACTGCCCTAACTTTTCCTTATTATCACTTAAACGTTGTTAGATATCAACAGCCAAAGATAGCACTTTTGTGTCTGAAACCCAAGAAAGCCTTCTATCCCCGGTACGTGCCTCAACTGAACACTTAGTTGAGTTCAGCAAAAAAAATAATGTTTCTTGAAATGGTGCGTGATACGCCAATCCCTCTGTTTCAGCTACGTTAAATAAAATCTATATTCACCCCAAGTTTGGGTCCAACTTTTCTGTGATGTATTCAAAAACCCTTTCAAAACCTACAAGACAGAATCCAAACGAAAAAATAATTGGAGATAATAACCAAGTCAATAGATTTCGTAGAACACACAGTTCTTTTATCGCAATTTTCAGCAATGGTGCCTAAATAAAGCATCCGGCTGCAATCCTCCCCTATATGGTAAACGTTTCGTTCGGTATGCTCATCAATTCATATTTAAACGAACCTTCGGGCGTAGAGTTAAGTTTAAGAGGGTTGCCTTTTGTATTCCGGGATTAGAGAATAAAAGCAAATATTTATCATCGAAAATAGCTTTATTGTTTTTCAAAATATTCCCCATTAAGACCTATACATCTTTGCAAGCGTTTGAACCAATTGTTGAAGCACTTTTGCCAATCTGATTGAGGTATCTCCAAAACATGCATTCTGAACGCATCAACCGCTTCTTCAGGTGCCGAAAAACGTTGACCTCTCATTTTATCTTTTACGTACGGAAATAAAAAGAAGTCGCTGCCAAGTCAGGAGTATACGGCGGATGACTCATCATATCGATGTTTCGCGTGCTCATAAATGCAGTTGTTTGAGCCGATGTGAGAGAGAACACATTGTCGTGGTGAAGAGTGATCTGTCTTCGGGGATTGGTTTTCCTGATTTCTTAAACTGGCAAACATGTGGTTGTGTACGCCTCAGAATTGACAGTGTGTCTGCGTTGTTCTAGTGCTATGGTTGCGACATGTCCAGTTTTTTCGAAAAAACAGGCGACCATGTGCTTGGAATTGCTTCGTGCGCGAGCAACTTTTGTTGGATTTGCCTCAATTTGAAACACCCATTCAGTCGACTGCTGTTTACTTTCGGGCTCATACGCGTAAATGCACGATTCATCGCCTGTCACGATGTCATAGACGTGTTTCAAAGCACCGCGATCGCATTTTTGCAACATTTCTTTCGACCAATCGGCACGAGCGATTTTTTGAGCGATTGACAAATTGTGTGGGATCCAACGCGAACAAATTCTTTTGACGGTCAAATGTTAATACAAAATTGAATGTATACTGGTCCCAATAATGTCTAAGGTTGTCTCAATCTCACGATCACTCGTGACGACGATCAATCTCACATGACGATCTTGCAATATCAGTTGGTTTCCGGAACAACAACTGATTTTGGACGACCTTCACGAAATTCGTCTTGGAGTGAACTACGACATCGATTGACTTCACCATACAATCGATAAACACTGGGCCTTGATGGAGCTTCATTGACAAATATTGAATTTAGTTCATCAATGCACTGTTGGTTGAGTTAATTCACGTCGAAAGATGTAAAAAATAATCGCACGAAAATTTTCACGATTTATTTCAATTTTTTGGGCGCGATGAATCTTTTAAGTTCCTGCAAACAACACAAACAGCGCTCGTATGTCAAAACGTGCTGAGTACGTATAGCCTCAAAAATATCAAACTTTACGATAGAACTGGCAGCTGCCAGATTGCAACACCGAATTATAAAAGGCAACCTTCGTACCGCAATACATAAAACTGAAACGCTCCTCCAAACTCTTTGTTTCCTCTGCACTGAAATTGAATGAGCTTCAGTTCCGCTCACTGTCCTTTTCTGTACCTTCGACCGATGCTGTGGCTTGAGTCCTATCACTTTATGTACGTACATTTCGTACCTAAAGTATCATATCGTACCTTTGTTCCTTTGTAGATCGCTTGACATGCATTTGTGAAAAAACGAAGAAGCTACAGCAGCTACTGCGAAGGAGGTGATTAAAACTTAGAAGTTGAACAGCTTCCTCCATATTTTGAAAAGGATCCACCAAACTGCACAATTCATTCATTAATTTGGCTTTTGTCAAGTTATGCAAAAAAGCAAGGCATGGGAGGCAGACGTGGTCTAAGTCGGACAGTTTGTCCTTCGAGTCTGATTTGTTCAAATCATGGAAAATGTTATCGATTTTATGGATATCACCCAAAAAGTAAAACTTGTGTTTTAGATATTCTAATGCTTGGCAGGAGCAAAGTAAATCCAAAGCAATGTTCTTATTCTTATTCACGCAGCTTTCAGAAAAGTCGTTTCTTCGCAGACTGTGCTCATAAAATTAAGCCGATGAATGACTCTTACTATGGATTCGCAGACTAAGAAGTTTTTCACATCAATGTTCTCCGCAAATAAATAGTGTGCCTATTAAATTAAATTAATTTTTAATTAAATTAAATTAATTTAATGGGCAACGTTTAAATCGGACAGTTTAAACTTTTGACTGTAATGTGAAAAACGCAAAGAATATCGAAAATCGTCGATTAGGTCAGCTCTGTTTTCCGCGTTTCCTTTTTGCACTCAATACACATTGTGTTTGTTTAACAAAAAATGTTTAAAGTAAATTGACAATAGCGCTCACAAATGAATCAAATGATATAATTTTAACGCTTTGCAAGTAAGTGTAAAAAGCGTTTATTTTACATTCTGCAACCAATCGCTAACTAATTTTTTGATGTTATTTTCGACCATTCCTCAGATTTTCTTATTTTTGCCTGCCTTCTGATCGATGGACACTAGCTGTATATTATTTATAGACTGCAATTTTTGATTGAATTAGTTTTTTAGGCGATGATCTTCTATGTTTGTCACTCGCCCACTAGGCATGGACAAAATTGGCTTTTTTACGAAGCCACGGACAAATTTAGCCCCATAAACTGGATCCCTTTTTGTGGCTCCTTCTTCAACTGAAGTACATGGCTAAAAAAGGATAACACATTTATTTTCTCTTTATGTGACGCAGCTCAATGCGCGTTTTTGGGTCCGGGAACGGCAGCCGTTCAATGTAATGCGGTCATTAGATTCTTCTCGGTTTGATGCTGATAGGAAAGTAAGGCAAGTAACGCTTTTTGCAATTGCACATCCCTACCCATGATGAACAATTCATGTACTTCCACTAGACTGCTGTTAAGGTAGAAATGAATTCCTTATGTGTCCATTTTAACTTTTTACGAAGGCAAGAACGAAAGGAAATTCATTTTCAGCGAAAATATGTCGCTTTAAACGCGTAATGTTTAAGAAAGTGCTGCAATCGATTCCCTGAATTTGTCTTACAAACTGTACTTTTCACGTGACGACTACTACATCTTCATTTTTATGCTCCTGCCAATGAACATTCACTTTGCTATAAACTAAAATGGGTCTATGACATGACGAACTCTATGGGCTGTACAGCGACATGCGCCTGGTCAAGCCTAGGCCATGTAGACCGTATGAACACCACTGCTCCGGCCCGAAAAGTCTTTGAATCCGTGCAACGCAACAGAGGACCTAGACTAAAGTGGCGCACACAAGTAGAGAAGAACTTGGAGTGCGCAACTGGCGACAGCTGGCGAAAGATTGTGCTGGCTGGAGAGTCATGTTGGTTGAGGCCTAGGTCCACCCCGGACTGTAGCGCCAGAAGAAGATGAAGAAGAAGACTATGACATGCGAATCAACGTCTTTATATGGTTTTTGGAGCAGATACAGTTGTTTACTAATTGCGGAAAAGACTGCAATATATTTCCGTTTGGGCCTTTCGTACCCCCTCATACAAGATGCGACAAATTACCACTTAGTCTCAAACACTGCAATAAAACCTAGACGTCAGTTTGGGATGTCTATGTTTATGTCTATGTTAACATGTACAACCCAAAATAAAGGTCTGGAAACCCAGGGCGAAGCCAGCCAAGGAAGAGAGAAATGAGTTCCTTGAAGCAAGCCAGAATCAGGAACCACAAACAGAGAATGAGGAAGAAGCACAAGACGGAGAGTCAAAGTTTGGGAAAGAAGCCAAGCAGAAAGAAGAACCCAACTCAGCCGAGAACGTTATTGATCCAAGTGCGATAGTGGGCGAGCAAGCATCGCACAACGAGCAAGCATCGCACAACGAGTAAGCATCGCACAGCGAGCTGTAGAAAAAAAGCATAAAAACAACAATAATAATTGTTGGCGTGACAATCCACAGGGGGACCAGGGCATAACTTGCTCCTCAACTATTCGTGATGTGCGCACTACTGTTCTCTCACGAGTAGAAGGGGCCTACAGTTTTTTGCCGACTCCGAACGGCAAAGTTTGGGAAGCTTTCTTATTGCTCTTTGAGTGTTGCTCTTTGAGTGTTGTCAGCAGCCCGAAAGAGGTAGCGCCGTAAAAAATAAATACAACAAAGCCAATTTATTAAGCATTTATATACGACGTCCTGTAGGCTGTTTAGTTTTTAGCTTCTCTCTTTTACTACTCATCTCCAGACTCTATCACAAGTTCTTCTTACTTTTCATTTTTTGAAGTGTCTAGAATAAAAACCAAGACAGTATTACACAATGATTCTTTGTAACGGGCTGTTAGTAGGTCTTTCATTTGGCGATATCGTTTGGAAATGCTAATAGCTTTGACTTACAGCAACATCATTACTCTCCTTTAAAATCGCTTTTGAAAACAAGTTGAGAGTAGCCCAAAAAACAATAAGCAGCAATTTAAAAAAATATAGCTTCTGCTTCGTAAGAGAAGAAATTAGGGCGGTAAAATTCAAAAGTTTTAAAAACTTCCTCTTAACACAGTTCAACATTCGTTGCCTTATCAAAGAACCAGTAATTAGTGGTCAAACCATTTGGCTATATCTTTCCGCACAATCTCGAAGTCTCCTTGATACGCAGCTCCAAATAGTCATTTTCAGTAAAAATTCGCCATGTAATCGAACCTTGTACCGGCTACCTACTCCCTATCGCCCCTTATCGCCACAGAAATAGCCAAAAATGAACGCCTCGTACAACTAATTGCGTGCGCTTATCGTGCAAAAATAAAATAAAAAAACTGCGATACTTCCAAAAGATACTGAATTGGCATAGAAAACTCATCGATTATACACGACAAGCGTATCAAATACATTTATAGGCTGCGCGGCAATAAAACTTAGTTCCACCATCGAATGCGTATAAAAGTTTGGGCCACAGCACTTAGCAAACCATTCACTGAATTCGGCTACAGGTAGGTTGCAGGCGAACCATTCTCATCTGCAAACACTAACGGCATACGTCCATCTTTCCATATTTTCAGGTGTCCCTTCAAAACCGCAACTGAACTTAAAAATGGATGTAAGTACACAGCATGAGTGGAGATACAGGGGCACTTTCTAATTGCGATCCTTTTCAGTTCGCTACAGCCTCCGAAAAAGCAAAGACCTTCACAAAGAAGCCAAGCGATGAGATCTTCTTGGAGTTCTACGGCCTCTACAAGCAAGCCACCGTCGGGGACATCAACATCGAGAAACCCGGCACTTTGGACCTGAAGGGCAAGGCCAAGTGGGACGCATGGAACAAAGTCAAGGGTATGTCCATGGAAGACGCCAAGGCTGCCTACATTAAGACCTACGAGAAATATGCTCCACATTACGCCTAAATTTAAATTCACCAATCTTAAGCAGATTTACGACTTAGTAGCACTTTAGGCGAATTTCTTAAGACTGTACAGTTGTTGTTGTTAAAATATGTAGTTCATTATACGTATAATTGAAAAAAGAAAAAACACGTATTTCATGTCTTCATCTCCTTTCAACCGGGAAGCCCCGAAGGGCCAGGTTCTTTTTTTATAATGCCTTCTATCCTTCGTTTCAGTGGTTCGAAAGCATCAGCAATGGCTTGGTGTATGAGCCAGAGGTTTTGAATAACTCGAAGACAGTGGGATTTGGACGTCCCCATATGGTGAGCGTTGTAGAGGAGAATGGCAGTTTATGTGACAGTGCCAGTGTAGGCAATAGCTGCTTATGGGGTCCTCTCTGTACCTACAGCGCACTGTGCTTCACCTTACTTACAGAGCATAGAAGCAAGTGCTCCGATATAGTAGAGAGAATCTCTTGATGATAAGTTTTTTCCCTGTTTTCCTCTAGAACCATAATGTCGGGTAGCTGTGAGTAACTCTTATTTATCTTTGGTTTGTTGGTTAGAGTCTGAAATGGCTTTGAACTTCAACCAGTACTTCATTCCTGCTGATATCACTCGTCAAATGTCTGCAATTCCGACCGCCTACGTGGTTAAGGTTCTTCTAAACTGGCGTGCACCAGCTTGGATGCGGGCATCCTCTTTTGCATTGACTTAGTGACTAGGAATAGAAGACTTCATGGGAGGAAGCTGTGTTTTTCGCCCTCTAGAGTTATGCAACCTTACAGTCTATAGGTTTCGTCGTTAAACCATTTTTGCGAACAGCTTTTCATTCAGTTTAAAAATGCGCAGGGTTTCTGAACCACTGTGATATGACTGCACCACTGATTTCGCCGTTGTACAGAACAATAATTTCTAACGAGATTGCATCATTACGCAATTGTGATGGGCAATCATTGCTTCGTGTCGCAGACTCAATTTAATTCGCCATTTGCTTACCCACCAAACTGGGTGACTCACACCGTTCTTAGGCAAGATTATTCACATTTTTAATAAATATTGCCTTGCAACGTTCAAGGAAACCGGGGTTTGTACAACATTTGCTTTTCCTGTACGTGGTGATGTTTCCTTGCTTCTTATGGCGCTTCAGTCCGGGGTGGACCTGGGCCTCAACCAACATGCCTCTCCAGCCAGCACGATCTTTCGCCAGCTGTCTCCAGTTGCGCACTCCAAGTTGGTTGAGGTCCTTCTCCACTTGTGTGCGCCGTTTTAGTCTAGGTCGTCCTCTGTTGCGTTGTCCCAATGGCTAGGATTCAAAGACTTTTCGGGCCGGAGCAGTGGTGTCCATACGCTCTACATGGCCTAGCTATCTTAAGCGTTGTATCCGTAGAAGCTTGACCAGGCGCATGTCGTTGTACAGCCCATAGAGTTCGTCGTTAAATCTTCTCCTCCAAGTGCCATCAACGCAAACAGGACCAAAAACCGCACGCAAAACTTTTCTCTCGAAAAGACTAAGGGCTTCCTCATCCGCCTTTGCTAACGTTCAAGATTCTGCGCCATATAGTAGGACGGGGATGATCAAGCTGTTATATAAAGCGAGCTTAGTTTTTTGTTTTGAAGTTTCCTTGCTAAGTGCTCTAAATTCGCCCCCACCTTGAAACGCAAATTTTGATAATTCTTTTCAAACCATATATTTTTTTAGATTTTCGATTATTCTTGGCTATGCTCTTAAACACTGTGTTAAGCTTATCAATTGTCGATCCCCAAAATTCGTCCCAAATTTTATCAAATACATTCTGGATCAACCAACATTGTGATTTCTGCATTGGTGTCGCTTTATCGATGACAAAAAATTAAAAAATATAAAAAATACGTCGATAAGGGAATATTGTATAATGTTATGCCCCCAGAGAAGCACTGATTAAATTTGGTACTTATGTACTTTGCGTCTTGCGATTTGACCAATGGAAGCGCATTTGGTTTACTGATTTATACGGTATTGAGTATATTTCTCAACACCTTCGGTGTCTTGGTAAAAGTGATTTAAAAATTGTAAACACAGAAGTAAACAGTGTGCTTTAGAGATGAAGAGTTTTTAGTTGGCAGCACTTCTTTAACTGGCGGCCATTTTATCAACTACAAAGCAATTTAGTTTGAGTTTGGTTCGGCATTTCAACATGAATTAACTGACGCTTTGTGCAAATTTTTTTTCATATCTATGGTACTGTTCGGATACGTACCGCGCACTATTTCCTTCCTTTTTTAGGAAAGTCATTTTTGGGTGAACCTAACTGAACCTAACTAGGTTAAGACACAATACTGCCTTTGGAGTGATTTGGAGTTGGGCTAATTCCAAAGTGTGTATAAAGACACCATCACATCAAAAAACACTGAATAATTGTTTCGCTTTGAGAATTAATGGTTCTTACCAGGTATACCGGTAAAAAATGAGCGTATTTTTTTGAAAAATAATACACTAATTATTAATGGGAAAGTAAAAACATTTTATTCAAAGTATTGGCCATTGTTTTCTACATATTTTGACCATGTTTCTGGCAATTTGTGAATACCACGCCAATAAAATTGTTCGTCTTTTAAAGCAAACCAATCAGACACCCCATTTTCGACCTCCTCGTAGGAATCAAAGTGCTGCTCGGCCAATGCGTGTCCTATCGATGAAAACAAATGGTAGTCGGAAGGAGCCAAATCTGGTGAATACGGCGGGTGGGATAGCTGCTCCCAGCCAAGTGTTTTGATTGTATCCTGAATCGGTTTTGCTTTGTGTGCAGGTGCAATGTCATGGAGCAAAATTACCTTGCCGTGTCTTCAGGCCCATTCTGGTCGTTTCTCGATCAATGCATGGTTCAAATTGATCATTTGTTGTCGGTAGTGATCACTGTTATCGGCTTCACCAGGTTTTAGGACCTCGTGGTACAGCACACCTTTCTGGTCCCACCAAACACACAGCATTGTCTTCTTGCTGAATCTGGTCTTGCTGGTTTTGCAATCGATGTTGCTGGTTGTCCCAGATTATTCCATGATTTTTTTGTTGTTTAGGATTTTTAAAATTTTTCATCGCCAGTAACAATCCGATGCAAAACCGATTTTCTTTCGTGTATTCGAAGCAAAATTTCACAAGTGTTTTTCGGTTTTCCATCTGCCTTTTATTCAATTCATGTGGCACCTATTTTCCACACCTTTGGGATCTTTCCCATGGTTTTTAAACGGTCAGAAATTGTTTGTTGTGCAACATTGAACATTGCTGCCATTTGCTTTTGACTCAAAGTGTCATCTCCTTCCAATATCGTTTGCAATTCGGCGTCTTCAAACTTTTTTTGGTGGTTTTCCACGTTCTCCATTTCTCACATCAAAATCATTATTTCTGAACCGTTGAAACCATCTTTTGCATGTTGATTCTGATAGAGCATGATCACCATATGCCTCGACAAGCATCCGATGCGACTCTGCAGCACTTTTCTTCAAATGAAAACAAAAAATGAATGCTTTCCGCAAATCATCACTTTCTAATACAAAATTCGACATTTTTAACACGATGAAAAAATATTATGTTGTCTGTTCAATGACTTGATGTACACTAAATATTTTTCACAGATGTCTTAGCATACAAACAAAAGAAAAAATAAGGGTTCGTTCACGAGACATTTGTATCTTGACGCTCACTTTATACCAGTATACTGATAACTTCTTGAAAAACGCCGCTGGCCATAACGTTACAACTAATTACGGACCCTTATGGAGCAAAGAAAATTTCGTTTTTCGATAATCACTTCAACAACCATCATTTGCAGGACCTGTGGCTTTAGCAAGACATCGTAACATGTTTCACACCTCCTCCTAAAATTGGTTAATTGAAGGAATCATTTGATAGCCGCATAGTTTCAAGTTAAAGGCTCATGAATTGGCCTTCAAGATCGTGATCTTCAATGCCGATTAACTATTTCCTGTGTAGATATGTATGATCGCTAATCTATAACAATTGTTGAAAAAGTCATCGAAAATCGTACCTCCATAGAGTAGGAGACATGGAATTAAAATATTCCTCTTTTAAATACTTATTGTAGTTAACTTTGTGACCACCGGATGGAAATCCAGAATGATGTATTACAGATTACGCAATCCATACGTCCGCCATGTTTGTAGATATATGAGCTGTTTTTGCCTACGTCACAGGAGACATGAGAACATTTCCTTCTATAAAACGGAAGGAATTAATTTAAAGCACTCAAAACATCGATTTGATGAGTCATAGGCAATATAGTCCTGACTTGGCACCGAATGCCTTTTTTTAATCCCCGTACGTAAGAAATAAAATGAGAGGTCAACGATTTCGATACCTGAAGAAACGGTATGATGCGGTTGATGCGTTCTGAACGCATGTTTTGGAGATATGTACCTTTATCAGAGTGGTAAAAGTGCTTCGACAATTGGTTCAAATGCATGCAAAAGTGTATATGGTAGATCTTAATGGAGAATATTTTGAAAAACAATAAAGCTGTTTTCGATGATTGATGTTTGTTTTTGTTCTCTAATCACGAAATATAAAAGGCAACCCACGTAGCAGCCTGTAATTCGATCCACAAGAAAGTTTTATCCATGTCGGTTCAATTTAAAGCCAGTTAAGTCTAGGAGTGTGACATGCATGTGTAACCTTCTGCCCATCTGATGTAGAAAAAGACCTGTGTACACATACTAAATACATTCACAGGCTTAAGGCTTCCTCAAACAAGAAAACATCTCTAATTTCATGTCACAAAACCAAGAGTCATGAACTTAAGATGATATTAATGGTGACAGAGTCTATATAAGAAATGCTACAAAAGATGAACAGTGATTTTTGCTTTACCAAAAGGACCTTGGTTCTACAGAATCTAGGAGTGTTTTGGTCGATTTTCACTCAATTTGATTCGATTTTCTTAAGATTCACCTAAAAAGTAATGGTCAGTGAAATGGTAGTCTGTAACGAACCCCTCATTCATAACACGATGGCTTAGTCCTTCAGCGGCAATATCAAATTTTGCTTCTATGGAGCGTACGGTTGAGAAACCATCTACCTCAAGATCACCGCAAATCACTTCAGTTCTTCTACTTAGCGGTTAATTTCAAAGGGAGGATACAATGTTGACTGCGAAGATAATGTACAAAAAACTATTCTTCAAAACGCGACTGTATTTTCGCGCTCTCCCTCTCTTCCTCTATACCTTCGGCCTGTGCTGTAACTTGATCCGGTCACTTAAGGGTACTCGCAACCCCTTTTGCACGCGTCAATTATAAAAAAGAAAAAAAAAAGTTAATTATTATTATTGAAAAAGAGTTTAAAAATTTCCCTTCTAACACTTCAATGTAAATAATGAACAATGACAAGCGGCTGTCAAATCAGATGTCTCCTGTGACGTCAGCAGAGTAGCATATGAGAAAAAAGTACATGCTATTGCGCTTCTTCTCAGTCATTCGTAGATAGAAATATAGGAAGATTGTCAGTGGAATGTAAACAGTGGTTGAAGACGGAAGTAAAGAATGAAAGACTTTGTAAAGATTGCTTGAGTTTGTTATTTTTAAAATAGAAACAAGTTGTCGGTTCACATTTGACAGAAATCGTATTTTAAATACAATGTCCGATGATTATCTTTTAAATAAAATAAAATTCATCCCAATTCAAAGAGCTGTTTTTCATTCATTTCTGCAAGTTCATTTGTATTATATCTCAAAGTTATATACTCCATAAAGCGTGGTCGCCGTGGCGTAGTGGGTAGAGTGCGACGCTCCCACGCCAAAGGGTCTATCTAGGTTCGATTCCTAGCTCAACACCAATTTTTCGAATTTTTCACGGCACCACCTCTTTCGAGCTGCTGACAATGCTCAAAGAGTAATAGCTGTCTAAGAAAGGTTCTCAAATTTCTCCGTTCGGAGTCGGCAAAAAACTGTGGGTCACTTCTACCCGTGAGCGAAAAATAGCGCGCACAACATGAGCAAGCTAGGCCCTGGTTCCCCCTTGAACTGTAGCGCCAACAATTATTATTATACTTCATAAAGCAGGCCCAGGTCCACCCCGGACTGTAGCGCCACAAGAAGAATACTTCTTAAAGCGCCTCCATAGAGTTAGTCACTTTTGTTTGCTTTTGTCTTAAATTGAGGCCGACTGCACTGGCCTTTACTTTAATTTAATTTAATTAATTTTGGCAAACAAAATTCCTGCGCAATGTATTTCATAACAACCTGCCTACTCAAGTCAACGAGCAGCTTTTCTTTGAAAAAAAAAAAAAAAAACAAAAACAGAACATACAAGTCAATCAGAAACAAAAAAAAACACACTTCTTTATTCAAATCGTTTTGCTTTAAGGCTCAAGGTGAGTTAAAATTTGAATTTGACGTCTGTACGTTTAACGTCAAAATTTATATGATTATGCAAATAAATAACATCACGTGCAAGTTTTAAGATGTGTAGTTGAGTTAATGGTCCAAGATATTCGTTTGCTTTTCACACCAAGAAAGTTGTTCTCTGGCTCCCTTCGTCACCTACTCGGCTACCACATGCGTTCTGCTCAGAAGAAGCTTCAATTATACTTCGACTCAATGGCTGAAACATTTGGTGTAGTTTAAGATCCACATCTTGAAACTTTTTTTGGTTCTGCTTGTGATGATAATACTTCCTCAGACATATCTGCCACCAAAAATGTTCTTAATTTTTCGCGTTCTTCTTCTTCTTGTGGCGCTACAGTCCGGGGTGGACCTGGGCCTCAACCAACATGCCTCTCCAGCCAGCACGATCTTTCGCCAGCTGTCTCCAGTTGCGCACTCCAAGTTGGTTGAGGTTCTTCTCCACTTGTGTACGCCACTTTAGTCTAGGTCGTCCACTGTTGCGTTGTCCCAATGGCTCGGATTCAAAGACTTTTCGGGCCGGAGCTGTGGTGTCCATACGCTCTACATGGCCTAGCCATCTTAAGCGTTGTATCCGTAGACGCTTAACCACGCGCATGTCGCTGTACAGCCTATAGAGTTCGTCATTAAATCTTCTCCTCCAGATGCCATCAACGCAAACAGGACCAAAAAGCGCACGCAAAACTTTTCTCTCGAAAAGACTAAGGGCTTCCTCATCCGCCTTTGCTAACGTCCAAGATTCTGCGCCATATAGTAGGACGCGGATGATCAAGCTGTTATATAAAGCTAGTTTAGTCCTTCTAGAGAGGGCTTTATTACTCAATTGCCTCTTGAGCCCAAAGAAAAAGCGGTTGGCAAGAGTGATTCTGCGTTTGATTTCGGTACTGATGTTGTTGTCCCTATTTACCGCGGAGCCGAGGTAGACGAAGTCCTTAACTACCTCGAAGTTTCTGCTGCCTAGTGTGACGCTCCGTCCGAGACGTCGATGTTGTGTGTCCTTCCTTGATGTAATGATGCCCTCATTTACCGCCAGACCCATTTTAGCCGCTTCCGCTTCAATGCCAGCAAACGCCTCATTGACGGCTCGCTGTGTTCGTCCAATCACGTCAATGTCATCAGCGTAAGCTAACAGTTGAACCGACTTCTGGAAGATCGTGCCTCTGGTGTTGACTTGTGAGTTACGCACGATCTTCTCGAGGATGATGTTAAAGAAGTCACATGACAGTGCGTCGCCTTGTCTAAAACCTTTTTTGACATTGAAGGTCTCGGTGAGTTCGTTACCGACCTTGACGGAGCAGCGAGAGTTCTCCATCGTCATCCTACACAATCTGACGAGTTTGGTAGGAATGTCAAAACTAGACATGGCACTGTATAGCTCGTCTCTATGCACACTGTCATATGCAGCCTTGAAATCGACGAATAGGTGGTGAGTGTCAATTTGCATTTCTTGGGTCTTTTCCAGGATCTGCCGTAATGTGAAGATCTGGTCTATTGTGGACTTCCCTGGTCTGAAACCACACTGATAGGGACCTATCAGGTCATGGACAAATGGTTTCAGACGCTCACACAATACGGCAGAGAGGATCTTGTATGTGATGTTGAGGAGACTAATCCCTAGGTAGTTGTCGCAGTCAAAGGTGTCTCCTTTCTTGTGAACCGGGCAAACGACGCTGAGTGTCCACTCATCGGGCATGCTTTCCTCCGACCATATCTTACAGATGAGCTGGTGCATGCGCCCAGCCAGGTCATCTCCAGCTGCTTTAAATAGTTCTGCGGACAGTCCGTCCGCTCCAGCAGCTTTGTTCGACTTTAGCTTGGATATTGCTATCTTCATCTCGTCTAAGTCGGGGGGCCGGAATGCTTGTCTATCATCGTCCAAATTGAGTGGAACATTCTGCCTAATAGCGGGATTTGGGTCGTCATCGCCGTTTAGGAGTCTGCAGAAATGATCCTTCCAGATTCTCAGCACAGACTGCGACTCTACTACTAGTTGTCCATTTTGGTCCCGGCAGGACTAAGCCTTCTTATTTCCAAAATGGCTTTTTCCTTCATGTAAAATACTCTTTTTTTAAATACATATATTCACCGCAGGGGTATGTAACATTCATAAAGCTTGCTTGAAGATGCTTTCAGCTTCGTTCTATCTCTAGGGCCGAAGAAAGAATTAGTCATCGTTGCTACGAAATCGGCTTTTCTTTTGTTAATGGCAATGAGGAATACTTAAATAAAAGGGGTTTTAATTGCTCACTCTGTAAACAGCCCACAAGCCTAGCATCTTCAGCAGCTACTTATGCGTGCTTTGACGACTCCGAATGGCGAAAATTTTTAGAACCCTTTCCATTGACATTGCTCTTTGAGGCTTGTCATCACCTCGAAAGTGGTGATAGCGTGTAGAAATGCCGTGGTGCTCAGTTCGGAAATCAAAGCCGGAACCTTCGGCGTGTGAACGTTGCACTTCATCTAGAGGGCCACAACGCTGCCGAGTAGTCCGTATAAAATTTTCTGCTTTCACTCAATTGGATTGTTCAATAATAATAATTGCATGGTGCATGAAATTATTATTAGTGAACACCACAGTGGACCAGGGCCTAGCTTACTCATTAACTACTAGTGTTATGCGCACTACTGGTCTCTCACGAGTAGAAGGGACCTATAGTTTTTTGCCGACTCCACACGGCGAGTCTGAGAGGCTTTCTTAGACAGTCATTACACTTCGAGTTTTGTCAGCAGCTCGAAAGGGGTGTTGCCGCAAAAAATTCGAGCTGTTCAGCCGGGAATCGAACCTAAACCTTCTGCGTGTGCGCCTCGCACTCTACCCACTACGTTACCGCGGCAATATTGATTGGATTGGATTGTTCACTGTTCTACATATTTCGTACAAGAAAAGTTTGCACCAAGGCGAGCATTCATTAATCAAAAAATATATTCAAACCAACTCATCTAGGACCACAGTTTACAAGCATCATGCACTCATCAAATGACACACCTCCTCGATGTCGATGAGTGTATTTTCCACCGCTAAATCGCAAAATTACTTGGTTTCGATTATCTGGGAGATCAAACCAACCCAGTAACTCTATCACTAAGAGGTATAATGTTTTAATCTACACAGTTCATATCTCTGATGGACACAAACAGTGCCAAACTTGTGTGGAGCCGTCAAAGCAATTTTATTTCGTTTTTATGACTCAATATAAGTGAGATAAGTAGTTGCAGTTATTATACGACCTTTGGAAAGTTAAACTCCATTTGGATGTTATTGCAAGATAATAAAATGTGATTATTATTCACTCGCTATCGACAACAAGACCAACCGGGTGCCAATAAAAGTAAACCGTTACTGAATAAAGCTTGTATCTTTCTGCTGAAATGGATGTTTAAGTGGCAGTAAGTGTTATAAATGCTAATTGTTCAAGCAACTTTATGTAAGCCTTTAAACAAAAAGTGGCTTCATTGTATTAATATAAGAAGTAACCCGCATTAAGTCTGGAATGGATGCCTTTCAAGCTTGCATTCACTCTCTTACATGGAAGAAGCGATGGTTTACATTCTTATCTTGTGTAGCACTTAAGATTGAAAATTAGATTTTTCAACAAATCCGCAATAAGTCGCTGTCCAAATTAATCAAACAGATTGCTTAAACCTTGCGTTCCCTTTCTCTAGACGCCTCAGAGTTGTAATTAATCAATGTTCCCTTCACCGCGAATGAAACGGAGTTATGAAACAGCTGCAAACAAGACTAGGGAACGCACCTCATCATATTCAGATGGTAATCGCTGACAATAGCGTACCCGTGTGACCAATCTTCAGCGTATTTAGCCTTTTTAGTGCATAGGGCGTTTCTGGAACAGACTACTAGAACAGTGAAAACAATAGACTCGGTTCGTGGCTTGGATGGTTATATCGTTGCCCTTTGGCATTGGTATAAAATTTTATGTTGAGCCGTCTCAGAGTTACGGACATGAATGTACCTTAAGACGCTCTTTCTCTTTCAAAAGAGAAAGTTACCAACCTGTAGCACATTCCCGTAAATGACAAATATTGCTTTAGTCAATAGGCTTGATAGTATGCCTCGACCGTAATGCAAGAAAAAACTGCCAGCGTTCACTCGAAACAAATTCTCAAAAGTTAGATCAATTTTTGAGGACCGTTTGACGTCGTTTAAGATCAATCGGATGATATGTCGGCGTTATCTTGTAACCATCAGGCAACTTGAGCACACGATATATCAAAGAACAGTTGAAAGAGTGTGCTTAGCAATCTACACCCACCGAACGGGCTGAAAAGAAGTCGAAGATTGTCATTCTAAAGGAAAAAACAATTTCCACCGCATTCAAAGGGTTTTAAATTATTAAATTGTAAAGCTGCTGGAGCGGATGGACTGCCAGCAGAACTATTTAAAGCAGCTGGAGATGAGTTGGTTGGGCGCATGCACCAGCTCATCTGTACGATATGGTCGGAGGAAAGCATACCCTAAGAGTGGAATCTCAGCGTCGTTTGCCCGGTTCACAAGAAAGGAGACCCCTTTGACTGCGCCAAATACCGAGAGATTAGTCTCCTGAACATCGCATACAAGCTCCTCTCTGCCGTGTTGTGTGAGCGTCTGAAACCGTTTGTCCATGACCTGATAGGTCCCTATCAGTGTGGTTTCAGACCAGGGAAGTCCACAATAGACCAGATCTTCACATAACGGTACATCCTGGAAAAGACTCCTGAGGTGCAAATCGACACTCACCACCTATTCGTCGATTTCAAGGCTGCATATGACACCGTGCATAGAGACGAGCTATTCAGTGCCATGTTTAGTTTTGGCATTCCTACCATACTGGTCAGATTGTGTAGGATGACGATGGAGAACTCTCGCTGCTCCGTCAAGGTCGGTTACGGACTCACCAAGAACTTCAATATCAAAAAAGGTTTTAAACAAGTCGACGAACTGTCATGTGACTTTTTTAACATCATCCTCGAGAAGATCGTGCGAAACTCACAAGTCAACACCAGAGGCACGATTTTCCAGAAGTCAGTTTGCTAGCTTACGCTGATGACAATGACGTGATTAGACGAACACAGTGAGCCGTCAATGAGGCGTTTGCTGGCATTGAAGCGGAAACGGCTAAAATGGGTCTGGCGGTAAATGAGAGCCAAAAACTAAGTACATGCTGTCATTAAGGAAGGACACACAACATCGACTTCTCGGACAGAGCGTCACACTAGGCAGCAGAAACTTCGAAGTAGTCAAGGACTTCGTCTACCGGCTCCGCGGTATATAGGGACAACAACATCAGTACCTAAATCAAACGCAGAACCACTCTTGCCAATCGCTGTTTCTTTGGACTGAAGAGGCAATTGAGTAATAAAGCCCTCTCTCGAAGGACTAAGCTCGCTTTATATAAGAGCTTGATCATCCCAGTCCTACTTTATGGCGCGGAAACCTGGACGTTAGCAATAGCGGATAAGGAAGCCATTAGTCTTTTCGAGATTAAAGTTTGACAAGCGATGCGTCCTGTTTGCGTTGATGGCATCTAGAGGAGAAGATTTACCAACGAACTCTATGGGCTGTACAGCGACATGCGCCTGGTCAAGCGTCTACGAATACAACGCTTAAGATGGCTAGGCCATGTAGAGCGTATGGACACTACTGCTTCGGAGCGAAAAGTCTTCGAATCTGAGGCATTGGGACAACGCGACAAGGGACGACCTGGACTAAGGTGGGGCACACAAAAGGAGAAGGACCTTAATCAACTTGGAGTGAGCAACTGGAGACAGCTGACAAAAGATGTTGGTTAAGGCCCAGGTCCAGGTCCCCGGACTGTAGCGTCACAAGACAAAAACTGCTCAAAAACGAATGAGAAGTAATGCCGTAACTTGATTGCATAACGGAAGGTTGTTAATGTTTAAAACAACTTATAAAGCCTCATAGTCGGAGAGAGATGAACTCTATCTCTTTCTCGTCTCTGCCGCTTCTGCAGAGTTCATTGTAAGCATTCCGAATCTGGAAACGCATAGTCTACTAGAGCAGTTTCTTGATATAGCTGCCTGGAGAGGCATGTTGGTTGAGGCCCAGGTTCACCCCTGACAATAGCGCCATAGGAAGAAGAAGAACAAGTTGCAGTTCCATGTTCATCCCAGTCAAGTACAAGATTCATGTTCGCATGATCAAGGAATTGCTTGTCCTAAACTTTGTTTAACTTAGTTGCACCTTCATTTCTTAGTCGATGATATTTTGCCTGCCTTTGAGAAGAAACTAGCTGTCTGTACAGGTTTAACCCAGAAGCAAATCCCCCTTCAGATTCATTAAAGCAATGAATGAAATTGACAGCACATATCAGTTACCAGCCAACCGGTGGCTGTTGATATTAAATACCTGCCCACATGGCAACTGCCCTGCCCTCGCCACCGAGTCACAGAATCTGTCCACTCTCTAGGTCAGAGGTTGTGGCGTGACAAATGCTATCTGCTGCCCCAGCTGAACCTCAACAATGTGCCTAGCCTCTGTTCATCAATCACTTCACACTTCACCAATTGTAATGTACACCGTATCCATATCTCCCTCCCCGGGTGCTACGTGCACTTTTTTTAACTTTTGTTGCGTCCGATAAGAGATAAGGGATAGTCGCTTGCAAAAAACAAACGGTCTTGACTCTAGATAACTGCTTGCTATATAAACAAGTGCAATTTGCTTGAGAGACGCATTAGTTTCAGTCCAAACGATCGTGCAAGTAAGCAGGACACAAATTTCAATTCAAAATGGTCGATGTAAGTACTGCAGATAGATTGCACGCGTCTCAAGTTGACGGTAATTTTGTTTTTTTTTTTAATCCGTTCAGTTCAATACCGCATGCGAGAAAGCAAAGGCCTTCACAAAGAAGCCAAGCGATGACATTTTCCTCGAATTCTACGGACTCTTCAAGCAGGCAACCGTAGGCGACTGCAACATTGCCAAGCCAGGCGGCGTCGATTTGAAGGGCAAAGCCAAGTGGGACGCGTGGAATAGCCGCAAGGGAATGTCGCAGGACGCAGCAAAGGCCGCCTATGTTCAGTGCTATGAGAAGTATGCTCCAACATACGCCTAGGTTGTGCTTTTCTTAACGTTGTACGCTGTGTGTGGTTTTTTAATTTTTCTTTTTGATTTTGTTTAAAATAAAAAAAAAATTCGATTGATACAAATTTGTGCAAAAGAGAAAGATCAGTATTTTTCGTTGGTGTAGAGCACAGCCTAAAAACTGGGAAGATATTTTTTCTTCGCGAAAAATTAAATTTTTACGAATTCGTTTCTAAAAAAGAAGATCTGTATATTTTGGATGTGGCTGCGTGTCGTCAGAAAGTTCGTGAAAGAACCTTTCACTTGGGAGACCTTGTATACATAAATTTGGGGCGAATTATAAGCATTCCGCACCAGAATCCATCGATCGGAAAATACATTCTGTTTAAAACTCAAAGACTGACAAGATTGATGAATCAAGGTTAGCTGCTAGATCCTCCAGTACTTTACGTTTCGCAGCCATTTGACAAAATCTGGTGCGAAGGTCCAACAAACCAAATTCTTCTTCTTCTCCTTCTTCTTGTGGCGCTACAGTCCGGGGTGGACCTGGGCTCCAACCAACATGCCTCTCCAGATAGCACGATCTTTCGCCAGCTGTATCCAGTTGCGCACTCCAGGTTGACTGAGGCCCTTCTCCACTTGTGTGCCCCAACTTAGTCTAGGTCGTCCTCTGTTGCGTTGTCCCAATGGCTCGGATTCAACGGCAAAGACAGATTAATAGTAATAGTAATTGGGTGGCGCTACAGTCAACAGGGAGACCAAGGCCTAGCTTGCTCATCAACTACTCGTGTTGTGCGCCCTACTGTTCTTTCACGAATAGAAGGGACCTACAATTTTCAGCCGACTCCGAATGGCTACGTTTTGAGAAGCTTTTTCTTGGACAGTTAATGCTCTTCGACTGTTGTCTGCAGCTCGAAAGAGGTGATACCGTGAAAAATTAGAGGTGTTCAGCTGGGAATGGAACCATGACATTCGGCGTGTGAGTATCGCACTCTACCCACTACGCTACGGCGGCCACACACCATAACAAACCAGATTAGATTTAAAGCGACCACACACTTAGGGCACCAGTTGGCACATTCTGACGGAGCACGCTTCTCTTCTAAAGCTGCTAAGGGTTCATCCCCGGCCAAACAGCTTACTAACAAGGTCCATTTTTTTGTAAAATTTGACAATCACAAAGAGAGATGGATTCTTTCCCTTTCTCGTGTCTCACGGTCCTACAGAATTCATTGTGAGGAATGCCAAGTCAATACAGCAGAAGCATGTTATAACGTCAAATGTACTTCGATATAGGAGCGATAAGATGTGGCCTTAAAGTTCGATAAGAGTGGCTATCCGTGAAGCAACCACATGTGGTCATTGTGACGGACCTCGCTTGTCGCCTTTTGTCCTACGTAGCTGTAGCTGAGGAATCGTGTTCTGCCAGGCTTCCCTTTCTTTTTGTAAACGTTTGACAACCGCAAAGATATCTATCTCCTTCAAACAGAGGCTTGTTATGACACCAAGTGTACTTCTACATACGGAGCATTAAAAATGACGCCAAAAGTAATTTTACATACGGAGCGTATAAAGTTGAGCTGTGGGGTAAAGGCTGGACTAAAGCGGTTACAACTTAAGGAACCACATTTAGGCCACTAGTGGATTCATTCTGATGGTGCGCGGATTGTCCCCTGGTTTCCTTCTAAAACCATTGTGAGCTAGCCTTGTATTAAATGACTGATGCAGCAATTGAATTGTTTCTCTGGCTGTATGAGATGTGGCACCGTCTTGTTGAAACCACATCCCCTTCACATTCATTTCTTCAATTCTAGGCACGAAAAAATTGATTATCGTTCCACGATACCGAACACCATTGACTGTTTGCGCTTGACCTGACTCATTTTCATAAAAAAAGGTCCAATGATTCCTCCAGCACAAAATCCACACCACACAGTGACACGTTGAGGATGCATTTGCTTCTCGTGAATCAGTCGAGGATTTTCCTCGCCCCAATTGCGACAATTCTGCCTATTGACAAAGACAAGATCAAGATGGAAATGGGCCTCGTCACTGAAGATGACTTTACCGGCAAAATCAGCATTTTCATGTCCAATAGCCAATTAACGAACTCCTTTCGTTCGCATTTTCAGTTGGCTTCAGTTCTTGAGTCAATTGAACTTTGTATGCATGAAAATGCAAATCTTTCGTCAAAATTCGCTGCATAGTGGATTTGGAAACACCAATTTGCTGAGCTCGGTGTCGAATTGAGGTAGATGGAGTTTGAGCGACATCATCACGTACTGCTGCAATATTGTCGGTCCATCGACCTGGTCGAAGGCGCGTTGTTGTCTTTACATCAGTTGCAGACCCAGTTTCAGCAAATTTTTCCATTTATCGCTTTACATTTGACTCTTTTGGAGCATTATTGTAACCCCGAATTGATCGCAATTTGCGAACTATAGCCGCAAAACTTTGACCACTTTGGTAAGACAATTTCACAATGAGAATGCATTGTTCATTCGTGTAGCGCTCCATTTTTATTAACCTTATGCCTTCTACTAACAAACAATAAAATTGTTCATGTCAAACAATGACAATTCGAATGGCGCCAAATTTAATTCTTACGTTCTTGTTGGAACACCCTTTAGCTGTTGAAGATTTCCCTTCCAGCAGTTCCCTGGCTAGGTCCTCTTTCCTTTTGTAAAAATTTCACTTTCCCCTTCTCGTCTCTGCCGCTTCTGCAGAGTTTATTGTGAGGATGCCAAATCTGAAGACGCGTATTCCACTGGAGCAGATTCTCCACATGGCTGGTTGGAGAGGCATGTTGGTTGAGGCCCAGGTCCACCCCTGACTGTAGCGCCACAAGAAGAAGAGGAAGAAGA